>CM030008.1:16069101-16669101 GCA_017639485.1 Pluvialis apricaria | reverse complement strand
TTCATTGAAATAAATGTACTGGAAACAACAGAATCAGGAAACGGTGCGAAGGCTATAAAGTTTGCATAAAGAAACCATTACGAAGGTGTGCCAATAGAACAATTGTTTGATGTTGCGTTACAAATATTTTTTTGGATTTTTTTTGTTTTTTATTTTTTGTTTTAAGATTCAGTTTATCCAATGGCTTTTGCATTTAAAGAACAAAATGCAGAAATTATTTCCTGAGATGCAAAGTGGAAACTTTCAAAGAAATACTAAAAATCTAATCAAGATTAGATGTCAGTCTAAGATGTGGCTGGATTTTTTATTAGGATTATCTTTGTTCTTTGCCATCTCAGCTGTACTACCAGAATTGCTTCTCACAACATTTTCATTTCAGGTACTAGATGGAATCTGGAAATACAGAACAACATAAAAATAAGAACAAACCACTCTGAAATTAAAGATTTCTCATTATTTCAGTTTAAGAAAAGAAGTCTGGCCTCTTTCATGGTGACTGTTAAGCCACAACATTGCAGGATTTGGAGAAGAACTGCCCTGGTACTCCAGTAATGGAGCCAGAGATCCATTGCACAAATGTTTTGCAAATATTTGTTATTTTCTAGAGAACTCACAGCTGTGTCTCATCCTAAGTGGAGTTCAAGATCCTTAGGGCAGCGAGGAGGGTGCACAGCAAGCTCACTACCCTGGACTTCAGGAGAGCAGACTTTGGCTTCTTCAGGGATCTGCTTGGCAGAGTACCATGGGACAAAGCCCTGAAGGAAAGAGAGGCCCAAGAAAGCTGGCTAATATTCAAGGATCACCTCTTCTAAGCTCAGGAGCGATGCATCCCAACAAAGAGGAAATCAGGAAAAAATGCCAGGAGGCCTGCATGGGTAAGCAAGAAGCTCCTGGACAAACTCAAGCTCAAAAAGGAAGCTTGCAGAGGGTGGAAGCAAGGACAGGTAGCCTGAGAGGAATACAGAGAAATTGTCTGAGCAGCCAGGAATCACGTTAGGAAAGCTAAAGCCCAGATAAAGTTATATCTGGCCAGGGATATCAAGGGCAACAAGAGAAGCTTCTACAGGTACATCAGGGATAAAAGGAAGACTAAGGAAAATGTGGGCCGTCTCCAGAAGGAAAGGGGAGACCTGGTTATCTGGGATATGGAGAAGGCTGAGGTACTCCATGACTTTTTTGCCTCTGTCGTCACTGGGAAGTGCTCTAGCCGCACCGCCTAAGTTGCAGAAGGCAAAGGCAGGGACTGAGAGAATGAGGGACTGCCCACTGTAGGTGAAGATCAGGTTTGAGACCAGCTGAGGAACCCGAAGGTGCAGAAATCCACAGGATCTGATGAGGTACATACATGGTTCTTGAGGGAACTGGCGGATAAAGTTGCTAAGCCACTATCCATCATATTTGAGAAGTCGTGGCAGTCTGGTGAAGTTCCCACTGACTGGAAAAAGGGAAATGTAACGCCCATTTTTAAAAAGAGAAAAAAGGTAGACCCAGGGGAACTACAGGCTGGTCAGTCTCACCTCCGTACCTGGCAAGATCATGGAGCAGATTCTCCTGGAAACTATGCTAAGGCACGTGGAAAATAAGGAGGTGGTCTGTGACAGCCAACATGACTTTACTAATGGCAAATCACATGTGACAAATTTGGTGGCCTTCTACAACGGGGTTCAGCATTGGTGGATAACGGAAGAGTAACTGACATCATTATCCACCTGGACTTGTGCAAAGGATTTGACACTGTCCCTCACAACATCCTTCTTTCTAAATTGGAGAGACATGGATTTGTCAGATGGAACACTCAGTAAATTAGGAATTGGCTGGATGGTTGCACTCAAAGAGGTGTGGTCAATTGCTCAATGTCCAAGTGGAGACCAGTGGAGTGGTGTTCCTCAAGGGTTGATATTGGGACTGGTGCTGTTTAACATCTTTGTTGACAACATGGACAGTGGAATTGAGTGTAACCTCAGCAAGTTTGCCAATGACACCAAGCTGTGTGGAGCAGTTGACACACTGGAAGGAAGGAATTCCATCCAGAGGGACCTAGGCAGGCTTGAGAGGTGGACTCGTGCAAACCTCATGAAGTTCAACAAGCCCAAGTGCAAGGTCCTGCACCTGGGTCATGGCAATCCCATGCACAAATACAGGCAGGGCAGAGAATGGATTGAGAGCAGCCATGGCAAGAAGGACTTTGGGGTACTGGTGGATTAAAAGCTGCTCATGAGCTGGCAATGTGTGCTCGCAGCCCAGAAAGCCAACCGTATCCTGGGCTGCACCAAAAGAAGCATTGCCAGCACGTCAAGAGAGGTGATTCTCCCCCTCTACTTCACTCCGGTGACACCCCACCTGGAGTACTGCATCCAGCTCTGGAGCCCCCAACACAAGAAGGACGTCGACCTTGTGGAATGAGTCCAGAGGAGGGCCATGGATGATCAGAGGGCTGGAGCACCTCTCCTATGAAGACAGGCTGAGACAGTTGGGGTTGTTCAGTCTGGAGAAGAGAAAGGTCCTGGGAGACCTTATAGCAGCTTTGCAATACTTAAAGGGCGCCTACAGGAAAGATGGGGAGGAACTGTTTATCAGGCAGTGTAGTGATAGGATGAGGGGTAATGGCTTCAAACTAGAAGAGGGTAAATTTAGATCAGATATCAGGAAAAACATTTTTTACTATGGGGGCGGTGAGGCACTGGCACAGGTTGTCCAGCGAAATTGTAGATGCCACATGCCTGGAAGTGTGCAAGACCAGACTGGATGGGGCTTTGAGCAACCTGGTCTAGTGCGAGGTGTCCCTGCTCATGGCGGGGCAGGGGGGGAACTAGATGATCTTTAAGTTCCCTTCCAACCTAAACCATTCTATGATTCTATGATTCTATGATCCTAAGCCCTTGGGATATTCCAGCAAAATTTCTTGAGCGGATGCTGTAAATCCTAACCAGAAAGGCATCTGGCATTTTTGCCTCTGTTCTTTCTGTTTCCCAGTGTTACTCTCAATGTCAGTATTCCCATTGGGGAATCTGAGGCTGGATCCTGGAAAAGGCAGAAAGGGGAGCCAGAAATGTGAAGAATCTCTTCTCCTTTCCCTTGTGCACTCACCCACAGACAATCCTTTGACAAGAAGATAAAGTTTCAGCATTCAAGGGAAACAATAGCTGCCTGTAATTTACCCGGAATAACAACTAACTGTCTGCAAACATGTGAAACAGAGTGATAACATCTTTTGATCATCACACCACAAAGCATAAAATAACCTTGTACTCCCTGTAATTTCTTACCTTTGGATTTTTTTAGGAAACAAGTGTTATTACTGGTGAAAGATCCTAGACTGGCAGCCCTTCAAAGAAATTTCTCAACACGGGAGTCATGGCTCACCCCCTCATTTCTCTCAGCATGGGCCCTGATGGTGCTTCTGGTGAGGGCTGCGACTTGTTCCTTGGGTAACCAAAGAATGTAATCAAAAACCCATTCCCTTACCTTTCTAAAGTTCTTCACAGAACATGGCAGATTTTTTTCATGAAAAATCTTTAACTGTCCGTGAAAATTGGGGCTAATGACAATACTTAAATTCTGTTCCTAGAAATGTTCACTGTCGTATTGATTTTGAGTCTTCAAATTATTTTTATAAGTTCAGATGTTGAACAATCTCTCCAAGACAAGTTCAGAGACATGGTTAGGAGGGCTCTGGAGGGCCAGCAGCTGAAGGTTGGAATCCCAACTCTGCTCACTTGTGCTCTGGGGAATCCTGGGGAGCAAATGAGACCATTCCTGATGAGCAAACCAGTCCTGATTCTTCAGCATCTAGGATGGGCACTTTGAATGGGATAACAATGCAGTCACAGAGGATTGCTGCAGCACAAAGGGAATGCAAATGCAAGATATTCTTGTGGGAGGGGTCACTGCATGAAACATTCAACTTCCTTTAATCAGCATTTGGCTTCAATTCCGAGCAGCATTTTGCCTCCATAGTAATCTCCTGGTGGTGATTCCTAAACATATTTCATTTGAGATGCAATGCAATTAACCATGTGTTCTGACAGCTTTGATTTTAAACTCTTTCTTCTACCAAAGATCTGTGGGACATTCTTGGCAAAGGCTATCTGGCTAGTGTACTGTGAGCAGGACGAATATCTTTCTCAATTTCTCTATTGCAAATGGACTCTAATCCTAAAGCTGGTGATGTCACAAGAACCTTTCCTTTGACTTCCTAGAGCTTTGGACTAAGTCCATAATACAACCACTTCTTCCAGTCCTGGGATAATATTTCCGACCAATGCATACAGGAAGTTTAACTTCCTCCTTTACTTTTGTAGACACAGAGGAATGTGAGCAAGAAAATCAAGTGGAAATGGAAATATTATTTCCGAGAACCAGGAAAAAGAGCCTGGGAGCATGTTCTCTGCTCACAGAAGTGTGGTCAGTATGGGGCGACTCCAGCACTGAATTTTATGGTACCTTAAACTGAAGAGAATTTTCAAGGGCAAGGTAAAAACGGCCAAAATAATAGGCCAAAGTCTTATTCAGAGGAAACTCCTTCTGAGCTCAATGGGAGTTTCCCTTGAGAAAGGGCGGCAAGTTTTGGCTTATAAACCTTGCATGTAGATTCAGCAAAAAAGGGATTTGTCTTTTCAGATTGGAGGAAAACAATGTTTGTTCTCTTATGAACAAACTATACATATGGACCTTGTTAATTACTGGGGGTTCCATAGCGTTTATCTGTTCACCAGCATATTTATTTCCCCTAACATCTATTGTGACTTTGACCTTTAATATAGTATCAACATTAAACAAACAAACCAATAAAATAACATTGTTCCCAAAACTTATGAGTTTCTCTTGTATTGTTGAAATACGCTCTTTGCAGTCTCACTCATTTCCTGTCAGGAGAGTTTGGCACTCCGTCTCCAGTACATAAACAAGCTCAGGAGCTGGCCCAAGCCAGACGTGTTGCACAGCTAACTGCAGAAGATGCTTTAGAATGAAGAAAATACAATTCTCCCCAAAGGACCTGATCTCTTTATGGGTGTCCTGTATCCCTCTGCCTGGCTTTTTAAACATCTCTCTCCCTCCTTGTGGAGAAACAGCCAAACAAAAGCAATGAGAAAGCTTACTATTTTGCGCTGCACTTCAAATGAATTTTTCAGTTGACTCTAAAGACGGTTTCCTGATACTTACGTGACTGTTCCTAATGCAAATGAGATGCACTGGAATTGTCCCTCTTTTGCAGGTAGTGAAAGGAGGTTATAGTTGCAGCTCTTTGGGGGGACATACGCATTAGCTTGGGTAGCGAGGAAAGCCCTATGGGGAGGACTGTCATCTCCAAATTAATATTGGCCATTAGCAGAGCATTGCATCTATATTGTTTGGGGATTTGAGGCAGGTCCTGCAGGGAGAACCTGTGAAACTCTGCTCCACAGCGCAGCATTTTGTCCTCAGGACATGCCCATGCCAACATCTGAGCCTGAGCCAAAAAAAGAAAGAATTTTGTTCCAATAGATATTTTTCTTGAGCCTTCACCACAGAATAATCCTTTCCTCTCTATAAACTTTTATCTTTAATTGCTTTTGTGGGACCCTTGTGCATCTAAGTGTTATTCTTTGTGTGAAATAATTCCGCCTTTAACTTCTATGTTGCACCTCAGACCTACAGTTTTAAAATATCCCCCTTTGCCTTGTTTTCTGGGTTGTTCTTTAAGTGATGGGAGTTTAATGCTGATACTGCATTAGCGATCAATCAAACCTTTGCCAAGAGCACACACTAAATAAATAAATAAATAAACCCTCCGGTACATTTTGATGTGCCTTTGAAAGGAGGAAAATTCCTTTCACATGGCCTCTTGTCCCTAGAAATCTACAAGTTTCTTTGTCTTGGCGAATGGCCAAGCAGCACCGTGATGTACCATTTTTCTTGGCCAGTGTTTTTAGGTCTTTTGAAACCAGACCAAGTGTTCACATGGTATTTCTTCATTTAACAGCTGCAAGACAGTGACCGCAGCTGCATGTGCCGTGAAACACAGCTTCCATCCATAGTAAGGGACGCTGTGTTTTTGTTTTTCTGAGATAGCTGACTAAACGGATTCAAACTCAGGGCTGATACAAGCAGTGCTGCGGCTTCCTATGAAGCCGTTTTACTCTACCTATAAACCTTAGCGCTTCAGAAAGCAGAGCCAGAGAGGGGCCTTTGCAGGGTGAATGTGTATACGCATGCTAATTTTCTACGTGCATAGGACCGAATTAGCATCTCCCTAGGTGAATGCCATGCAAGTGGACTGAAGCCGAACATCTGTAGCCCACCTGGCAGCAATCTTTGCAAGCCCACACTGCTTGGTGCCTCCCCTCAACCCCATCCAAGTCCCTTGAGGTTACAGACTTGGCAGCCTGTTTAAATTGACCCCGTTTGGAGTGATCCCTTACATCATTTCATTTCATAAGCTGTTAACTAAACTATTTGTGAGATTGGCCCAAGTTGCTTGCTGACAAATTGCAATGATGCTTGTAAAAAAAGGCAAAAAAAAGGGAAGGGGAAAAAAACGTCAAAACACGGTTCATGTGTAAGGCAAAGCCAGCCAGGAAATATTTATGGCGGGTCCTGAATGATCAGACATTCTGGAAGTGGAAAGGAGGAACAAATGTTTCCCTGTCTGCTTGTTAGGGGTTTTTGTGGTGTTCCAGTGAAGAGTGGTGAGGTTTTTGTGGGGTTAAGATATCTGAAACTAAGCCTGGCAGGATGGAAAGATTCTGCCCGTGCTTAAAAGGAGACCATGCATCTGTGCACTAAAACATGCTGTTTTAAGACGTAATAATAATATTATTAACTAGTCGTTGGTGGTTTGAACATGAACTAAGAGTGGAACGAACCCAGTTTAAAAGCCATAATAGGAATAGTACCTCATAACATCTGAGGAAAAATTCCCAAGGAATTTAATGGTTTTGCCAAGACTGGAGGATTGGGGCACTGGTCAGTTAGGTGAATGTGGGTCCCTGCCAGATTTACTTAGATACAAGGGTGCGTGTTAGGTGTTTATCCATTTGTTTAGGAATTGCAATGACCACATTGTGAAAACAGGATTCCTGCCCAAGAGGTCACCTAATCTATACTCAATAAGAAATAGATGGGACAAACTGACAAAGACAGCATGAGATAACAGCTACGGTTAGCAAAATAAGCACACTTTTCCCTTTATCCAATTTATTTTACCTTTCTGTTCTTGTAGAATAGGAGGGGCCCAAGGCTTGCAAGCAGGTGAAATGTGGCTCTCGACTGGGGTTAAACCTGGGCAAAACAGGGCGATGGGGCTATGCAGGCAAGATGGTGTGGGAGCTCTCCTCTGCTGTGCAAGGCGAAGCCCTGGCAGTGACAGGCAAGGCAGCAGAAATTGCTGTTGAGGGAGCATCACTGGGGAACTGAGCAGAGCGGTCACTGCAGACCACCCCAGCCTCGGCTGTGACAGCGGGGCCCTGGGGACCAGTTAGCGTTTCCTGCCTCTGAAACTCTCCTGGAGGTCCCTTTCCTTTAGGGTCTCTGAGGTGTGTGTCTCATGGCTCTCAGCCACACAAAGATCTGGGCACGTGGCTCATAGGGTCAAGAGGAATGGCCACCCTTGTAGCAAAAATGAAGCTCATCTGTGTTTATTGAATTCTTTCGGCATTTTGTTTTTACTGAAGAGAAGCCATCTCACCCCGTCTGCTCTCCCGGCCCAGGACACAGCACGCTGATTTAGGTCCTCCTGCAAACACTCTGTATCCCACTCAATCTGTTGTTTTTGCACTTATGCCTTTGCAACCTGGACTTATGCTGTGATGCCATTTTAATGTTTAAAAGCAATGGATTGATAAAATGAAAGGAAAAAGGATTACGCTTTCTAACAAGGATTTGCTTACAAAATGCATTCAAAGGTTTGCTAACGCATTCACAGATGTTCAAGAAGGGTGTAAGCAGTCCAGTGGATCAACAGGTTGCTTTGATCCATGGTTCACCACTAACCTCATACCGGCATGCTTACATCCAGCTGGCCCCTTGTGCCTGTTATGTATTCAGACATTATTAATAATTGATTAACCCTTTACAAACCACTTAGATGTGGAATCTCTCTCTATAGTAGAAATGGGAGCTGATCAGACAGGGGCTTGTCAAAGAGGCTATTAGGCAACATCCTTTCTGTCTGAAAAAAACCCCACATTAATAAACTAACACATGCATTCAGGTAAATTCTGCTCCATTTCTATCTGGAGATTTCTTTTGTGAATTCAATTTCTTCTTTGGCTCTTTGTGTGTTTATTCAAAAAGGATTTCAACTACTCTAGGATGTTTGGGCTGTATTTTCTGTGAAAGGGTTTTCTACCTATGTCATTTATTAATCCACCAATCCTACACAGCCTGGTCTCCTCATGACATACTGGGAATTATGCACATGCACTCAAGGTTGAGTGGGCTGTAATGATTTCCCCATGTAAGGCTGCCAATATGTTTGTTTTTGATACAACAACCCTGGGGAAAATACATGTGTGTAAGTTGGTTGAGTGGATTTGTTTGAAGCCCTGTAACCACAAACCAACTGAATCTGTATGATGGGTTTATAGAATCATAGAATCACAGAATGGTTTGGGTTGGAAGGGTCTTTTAAAGATCATTTAGTTCCAACTAAAATCATTTAGTTCCTGCCACGGGCAGGGACATCTTTCACTAGAACATGCTGCTCAAAGCTCCATCCAAGCTGACCTCGAACACTTCCAGGAATGGGGCACCCACAGCTTCTCTGGGCATCTTGTTCCAGTGTCTCACCATGCTCATAGTAAAGAATTTCTGCCTTATATCTAATGTAAATCTACCCTCTTTTACTTTAAAACTGTTACCCCTTGTCCTATCATCAAAAACCACAGTAAAAAGCCTCTCTCCATCTTTCATATGAGCTCCTTTAAGGAGCTCCTTGAAAGGCCACAATAAGGTGTTCCCAGAGACTTCTCTTCTCCAGGCTGAAAAACCAAATTCTCTCAGCCTTTGTTATAGAAGAGGTGTTCCAGCCCTCTGATCCTTTTTGTGGCTTTCCTCTGGACCCACTCCAACAGGTCCACGTCTTTCTAGACATCACAGAAGTTGCAGGTGTGCCAGTGGCCAGGGCTTTGGTTTCATCATCCATGCTGAACCCAGGGAGGCTATAAATTCTTCAGAAGTGCGAAGGATACCTGTCCTCATAGGCTCCCAGAGAAGGACCTCTCTCCTCCTCTCCCAGGCAGCATGCCATAGCCTGCCAATGGCAGATAAGGGATAAGCATGCATGATTTACAGTAACTTTTAACGGAATTCACTTGATGGCTTTAAAGCTTTCTATATAATAATATTAGTTCCTACTGACTCCTAAACAAGCTTTTTCTAGTTAAAAAACACAAGTGTGTGAACTGAGAGGCACCAAAGGGACTTGGTTTGACAACAGAGGCTGAGTTGCACAATTGAAAGGTATTGCTGGCAGCATGCTCACGGGATTCGCTATGGAGGTTTAATAAATTTAAAATAATGCGTCTGCTTCTATGTTGAATCCTTCTCTATTTCTGTGCTACTCAATGCTCCTGTGAAACCAAAGATATTGATATATTCTACGCTGCAGGGAAATCAATAAAAACTTTAATCACAAAATTAAATAAAACCAAAGCTACTGACATTACATGGTAGCACTTTTGGAAGGAGCAACATGACGTTTTATGGTTCTCCTGCAACTGCACTTATTATTTACAAAAAAAAAAATCAATAACTTCTTCAGAGCTATTGGGATAGAGAATAAGGACCTTCCCATCATTTTGACTTGACATCTTAGTGGCCTTTAGTGCAGTTACAGAGGAATAGCACAGTGTACGTTCTTCAGTGATGCAAGTGGTTTTGACAGAAGGAATTTGTTAGCTCTTAGATCCACCTTCATCACAGTTTCTCTGAACTTCCTTAAAAAGTTTGTGCCACCATCCTACAGTAACGGACATGTAACTGAAGATCCTACATTGCATCGAGCAAAATTCATCTAGAAATTCTTTTTTGGCAAATTCTCAGGTAGAATTGTGCAGAATGATATCAAGTCAACATAAAATTACATTAAAAATCCTTTTTTGTACAAAACCTTATAAAACCTTATATATGTAAAGAGCTTAAAGCTAAGAGTTTCTTCACAAAAGGTACCTGTTTTTATATGAATCAATTTCCCTGAAAATGTGCTGTAAAAGTGAAGAATTAAGTCCTTTTACATATTAACATGAAGACATTTTCTGACAATGAGTGACATATAGAGGAATCTTCCCAAATGGAAAGCCATGAAACCTCCTCATTTTATGTCAAAAATAAAAACTCTACATCCAGGTTCTTCATCAAAATTCCTAGAAAAATTCCACTTCAGTGTTTCCTCTTTCCAGGAGAACTGTTTTAAAACGTGAAATATTTCTTAACAAAATTGAAAAAATGAATAAAAGGTGCATTTGTACACAATTCTGCTATAGTCACTACAGATTTTAATTTCAAATTTTGCAATAATCCAAGGACTTTATTAATAAAGAGAAATATTTTCCATTTATAATCTTCATATTTCTTGCTGTTGCGATTGTTACTTGCAGTAGAAGAAAAAAAAAAATCCATCAATTTGAAAATGATCACAAGTTTTACACAACAAATGCTATCTACAAAAACAGAAGTATATAACCGGGATTCTCTAAATCTGTAGTCATTCTTTCCACTTTTGATCTAATGGAAACCTGTGGAAAAGGAATAAAGGAAGAGAAATTCATATATATAACAAGCAGAAGCGCATCTTTTTTCCCCCTTAAATGAGTGCACATATTCAGATTTTGTGGTGGGTTGATTTTGGCTGGCTGCCAGGTGCCCACTGAGCGGCTCTATCACTTCCTGTTCTCAACAGGACAGGGGAGAAAATTATGACAAACCGCTTGTGGGTTGAGATTGGGTTGAGATAATGGCTGGCAGATCATTTACCAATGAGTATCACAGGCAAAACAGACATGACTTAGGGAAATTAATTTAATTCATTGCAAATTAAATAGAGCACCATAATGAGAAATAAGACAAAATCTGAAAAAACACCTTGTCCCACCCTTCCCTTCTTCCCAAACTTAACTTCACTCCCAACTCTTCTACCTCCTTCCTCCTGAGCAGAGCAGCGCGATGGGGAATGGGGGTTGCTCTCAGTTCATGATGCTTCATCTCTGCTGCTCTTTCCTCGTCATGCTCTTCCCTGCTCCAATGTGGGGCACCTCCCACAGGATACAGTCCTCCACAAACTGCTCCAGTGTGGGTCCTTTCCGTAGGCTCCAGCATGGTTCCTTTCCGTGGGGTACAGTCCTTCAGGAACTGACTGCTCCAGTGTGGGTTCCATGTGGGGTCACAGGTCCTGCCAGAAAACCTTCTCTGCATGGGCTCCTTTCTGTGGGCCACAGTTCCTGCCAGGAGCCTCCTACTGGGTGGGGTTTCTGTACACTTCCTTCAGGGCATATCTATCTGCTTTGGTGTGGGGTCCTCCACAGGCTGCAGGTTGGATACCTGCTCCACCATGGACCTCCGTGGTCTGCAGTGGGACAACCTCCGTCATCACGGTCTTCTCCATGGGCTGCAGGGGAGTCTCTGCTCTGGGGCCTGCAGCACCTCCTCCCCCTCCTTCTTCACTGACTGGTGTCTGCAGAGTTGTTGCTTTCACATATTCTCACTCCTCTCTCCCAGCTGTTGTGCAGTGTTTTTGACCCCTTCTTAATTATGTTATCACAAAGGTGATATCAACATCAACATCAGCTCAGATTTGGCCAGGAGTGGGTCCATCTTGGAGCTGGCTGGAGCTGGCTCTGTCTGACATGGGGGCAGCTTCTTGTGTCTTCTCACAGAAGCCATCCCTGCACCCACCCCACTACCAAGACCTTGCCACAGAAACCCAATACACATATGCACACAAACCTACAGGTATATGCTGCTAGAAGAAGGAAAGAAGAGACTGGTTTCAATTTAATATTGTTTAAGATATGAGAAAATACGAGCGTTCGTTTTAACCTAAGCAGGTTTTTTACTACCTTGATAATTATTTCAAAAATCTGAACATGCAAGGTCATCAGCAATGGCAGCAACTCTTCCACTATGGATGGCTTTATTCTATAGGTTTCATAACAGGGGAGGAACAGGGACTGCAGGATATCAGCCTCTGTTCTAAATAAGTTTTGGATTCAGTCTGGAATGATGGACAGTTCCCTAGTTTTTGGCAAGGATGGGATCTTTAACAGCAAGTCCTGCTCATAATCAAAGAGAGAAGTAGTAGTGCAACACTTCTAGATAAGCTTATTTATGCCTTATTCCTATCCATTTATTCTGAATGTGTTCAGAGATATTATTCTCTTTCCAAATTACCACAATATTCTGCAAAGAATTGCTCTGTAAGGCTTGCTTTGAATTCGGGGACAAAGAACAGGAACCACCTGTTGAGACATGTGTCCATGCAGCCATTTCCAGGACATGGACTAGCTTCTTGAATGTTACTTTTCATGGAAGTAACCTTAAGGGCAGAATTTATATAAGAATGCATTAGAGACAGACACAATTGGATCTATCATAGCATATAATGACTTTCTGGGCCACATGTCACTTTGCTTTGCATCTTGCAGGCAATTTGTGAATGGCAGTTGGTGAGATAAGATCTGCTATATATATATTCCCGTAGAATATTGAACATGACACAATAAAGTCTGATTTTAATCTCAAGATAAATAATAAAAAATAACATAGAAAAGCTGTTAGTAAATACTGTAAAAGGAAGTGCTTGAGGGTGTTTTCTGATAGTGTAGTTATTTATAAACCTCTTCTTTCCACACGCTAAAAGACTCATTAAGGATGGGGATTCTGGATAAGAGCAATAGATTGTATTATGCAGTGGGTAGCATGAAGTAAATATTCAATAGGCACTGGAGAGTCCTTGTTCAGGGACCAAGCTCGGGAAGTGATGTAAACTGTTCACAGAGCACTTAATTTGATTCTATCAGAGATTTATTTCAGCATGTGATTGATGGAAACTGACTAAGTGGTAGTGTGGCAAAAGTACAAAAGCTATTGAACTATTAATGTTATTTATAAGGACAGGACTAACTGTGATAAGCAAGGACCAATATGAAATGTTTGTTTGCTTATTTGGAGTGAAAACTCTTCCTTTATGAGGAGCCAGCACAATTGCACAGGCTTAACGGAAGCTAAAGACAAGTGCAGACCTACCAGAGTCAGCATAGGCTCAGCTCCATGCTGTACAACGGTGCGGGAAACAGGTTAGCGCTGAAAGTTTTTGCAACAGATTTTGGAAGCACTTTGGTCTAAAAGAAAAGCATAAACACAAAGGTGCTGAACTTCCTTGGATTCAGAAAATGTTGTTCTTCATCTCTGACCTGTCAGCTGCATGGGGCTTTGTGATTTCGTTTCTCTTGTTAAGGACAGCAGAAGTGGGTAAGCAAAGTGGAGCAGCAATCAGTATTCTTTGTATTTGATAACTATTTTATCTCCCAAAGAAATCACCCGTTCCTTGGGTCCACATTTCATGAGTGCTTGGAAACCACGACAATATAAATATGTGCCAATCAAGTGGTTAGCATAATAGCATATTGTGAAATTATATGTAAACATCAAATACATTGATTGGGCAATTTCCTGACCCGTTATTCTTGAATTACCTCTTCCCTGAATATGTCTTTTAGGAATGTCTCAGCTAGAAAGACGTCTGCAATGTTTTATTCTCTTTAGACCTAATTTATTCAAAATATTCCAACTCCCACGTACTGGTCAATATATTGCAGTATCCTGGGCCAGCAATAGCAACCCAAATTGGCAAGTGACTGACCAACTACAGAACTCGAGGAGGAATATGGGTAATTGATCAGTAAATATTTGTATGAAATAATTCAAGAACCTCTTGCTTGTGATTTACTGCCCAAGCTCAATCTCTAACCCATTTAATACCATTTCCCTGAACTCAAGCAGAGGGATCAGACATACCAGCATTCCAGTACGGGAATCCCCATGGTACCATTTAACTTGTAGGAGGAAGGAAGAGTTAAAGTCACAGGTGGCCTTGCAATTCTTGGGAAAGGTCCCACTTTAGATGCAGGTCTCCTCAGCAACTAAGCAAACCCAACCAACCCGTCAATCAAAATGTACTGAGTAGAAGTCAGTCCAAACATCTGCCTTTCTTGTCTGGTTTCCCTGGGTGTTCTCCTTGGATTTTGTTGCACAGAAATACCAGACATGAAAGAGTTTGCTCGCTTCACAGAGAAAGGCACAGCAGCTTCTTGGACTTCTGTCTTATTTGCTTTAGCCAGCAGGTCATCTGCATGACAGAGAACATTTTTTAATTTGATGCTGGTGCAATGATTAACAGCGCAGGTCCCTTTACAGATATCTGTTTCTTAGACTTGCCAATCAGCAAGATTAAGCAGTGAGCTTGTAGTAATTTACTTATAAAGAGCAAGCGGGTGACAGCCTCATATCAGCTAATGTTGGCATATTATCTACTAAAAGAAAAATGAAACCAAATATTTTGTCTCCTAAGAATCAAAGTAGGAAAGAACAAGAGGAATGTGTGGCATTTCTCCCCAGTGCATCAGGCAGTCATTTCCCAGATAATAATTAGGTCTCTTTCTTTTATTGACATTGTAGGCTGGATTTATGCAGAAAATTAAGTATTTGAAGTAATATGATATCCATGATTTGCTTTCAAGTTTATTCAAAGTTCATAGAGGCCAAGGAAAGTTTTGTCTTAACAGAGCTTTGAATCAGGAGTTGTTTTGCTCCATGAAGTCTCCTTTCTTCAATTATCTGCAATATTTACATGATTTTTTTCTTGTGAGAACAGTCTTTCTGACAGTTCTTGCAGGTCACCAGGTTAAAATAACATCTAAATACCTTCCAACTGACTAGATCCTAATTCTGAGAATCAAAATGTATAGAGATGATTTTAACTTTCACACAAATTTTAACCATATTTTTTCAGAAGAATCCACACAAAAGACACAGGGTTTGTAGTTTAGGCCCAGAATTATCTCATCTGTCATTACAACCACATGCCCTCAAGGATCTCTAGAAGTTAGGGAAAACACTTATGACAGAAGGATCTCTAAACAGAAGTTCGGGTGAACATAGAACAAGTACTGTGCCTCCACTAGGTCTGTATGTTTAGATCCCAGTCACCAGCTGGGACACTGCAATCTCTTGGCCATGTCTGCTCTGTCAGAAGAATGAAGTAGATAACTAGACACAAGCATGATGATTGTGCTCTTTCCTTCCTCGTTGTTGGCTGTAACTGCGTTATCAACTGGGGCTACACAGTGATAGAGTTGAGGTCAGACTCCCTGCTGTTGGCCTGCCCTGGGCACGTCCAGCCCTGCCCATATCCAACACACCCAGCATGTGAACATGAGTACGAACCCGGCTAGTCACCAAAGCTGCCTGGCCTGAGCCAGAGCAACCCCAGTGGCTCAGCAGGACAGCCTCGACAGGTAGACTTGGTGGGGACTGACAACTACGTGACAGTGTGGACATTTGCCTGTGCCTATACTAAGCAACTAGCAGCCACTGAGCATAGGATCAAGACCTGGCCCGTGAATGTCCCCTCTGTTCACTGCTACAGGCTCCCTGCTGCTGCTTGGACTTGCACAACAGCAAGAACGGGTCAGGCACTGCTACTGTCCGGGATGTCTTTCCTGCAGGTGCGTGGAGGAGGGCACCTGACTTTGTGGAAGAAGCACTGTCTTCCTTGTTTTGTGTCTTGCTCCTGTGGCTCAAGACACCTCTTGTTACTGTTTATGTACACACATATAGTAAAACTTTATTGCATGGTGTCTGAAATGCTGGTTTGATGCTAGTTTTTCTTGTCTAGTCCGTGTATTGATTTGACCAGGTATATTTTCCCCCTTGCAATCAGACCATCCTGAGCATCTGTTATAGTGAAAAAATGTCTCATGTGCTCTGCCAGAAACTGTCATGTTCCCATTGTTTAGTGATTACAGGCGAGCTGAGTCACAGTGGCACGCAAAAAAAATAAGAAAAAAATATAGTTCATGTCTTTAACATTTTAGGCAAAACAGGGATGTAATTTAGAAAGGTAAATCATAACAATACATTAGGTCAAAAAATATATCTCTCACCAAGCTTCTTAAGTTGAGATGTGCACTCAGAGTAAGCTTCTATCTAGGTTATCCAAACTCAGAGGATTTGAGAAGAGTGCCATGATGCTTGAACTATAAGTAAACAGGAAGAATATGAGATAAAGGTGATGGAATTGTCTTAGGCCTTTAAGGTTGCTATTATTTATCTTTTTATGAAAAATGTACATGATTTTCTTCAGGTCCTAGACTCTGTGTGTTGTTTGTTGGATGTTGCAGCTGCTGCCCCTATCTTGGCTTTTTAATTTTTCTAATTGGTGAGGCAATAACATAGGGAAGACGGAATGTGCTATGCAAGTGCAAAGCACAAGCCAGGCTCATTGATTTTAGTGGAAATTAAGGCCTACATCTATATTTTATGCTTATATAGCACATTCTGTCTTCCACACTTTTCCATTTATGGGATAATGTCGTCGCTGGAGAGAACACATCACATTCACTTCTGTATTATTTAGCCATGTAATGTGATAGTGATAAGATCAAGATGTTTGGCACTCAAATCCCAACTGTTTCAGCAAGTGCTTCATGGTTGCTTGGGGTGTCATATCTGTTAACAGGCTTGTTTATCATCTTTGCTTTTTCCTTGCGGAACAGGTAATGAGTGGTAACTTGTGTATCTCTTTCTCTAGTCATCCACTGCCCTGTTACAGAAACAGTTGTCCTTCACTGGATAAGATTCTATGATAAGAGTAAATCTTTCCTTAAGTCAGGTGTTTTGGTTATTTTGGGGTTGGGTTTGGGATTTTGGGTTTGGGTGCTGTTTTTTTTCTTTTTTTCTTCATGTTAAAATCTATAGACTGATTCACATAGGAAATTTTTATGCAGAGCTGCAAAACCTGAGAGGAAGAACTGTCTGGTGCTTAAACACACGACAGCTGGGAATATCAGGGCTGACACAGACTAATATAATCACAGACCACTCACTTTACCAGTCTCTTCTTCCATTTTTCTATCTCTAAAAATGGGACAATCTAACATTTACCCTCCTTGTGGTAACATTTCATGACTTAGGGAGTGTTCATGGCACAACACTGTTATTAGCATAGCTTTGTTTACTCACGCAAATGTTGATTAAGGACACTGAAATTATCTGGATGATAACAGTCAGGTACGAAAGGAAATGAAAATGAGGCTTTAATCACTTTCTCAGTGTATAAAAGAACACAGATAAGGTCATTTCCAACCACAAGCTATAAACAGGACATTACCTAGTGAGTATAACTTTGTCACACATTTTCTTTCTGCGGATTACATCTTGGCAAAACTTTGACTTTGCTGTGTGCTGCCATAGGCTGCTAGCCTGGAACCGACCTCTCAAACAAGTCTGCAACTCTTCCCCTGCTCAGGAGGCACAGCCCCAGCTCTCTGCTTCTCCTAATTTGGTTGGTGTCTACCTCAGCTTGCTGCAACGCTAGTACGTCAAACCATGTGTGTCTTGTTCTCGCTGAGAAAGTCTGTTTCAGACTACATGACATGCCAAACTCCAGCCACTGTCCCCACTTTCATTCACTTCTTGACTAACCCAAAAATTCTCAGAAGAGTCAAGCAATCATAGTTAATTTGAAAAAACGTGGAAAGCTGCAACACAATATCTTTGACTCCTGCAGGAGTATTGTAAAAATCATATATTTACTTCGCTGAGTATTTTGAAACTCAACAGTTTCCTTCACCAGCTGGGCTTTTCCCCTGATCTTGTTAGAATTTTGACCCTTGAGTGCCTTGCAAGTGCATACCAGCATTGTACACATAACATATGCTTTGAAGCAGTATGAAGTGCAGATGAGAAAGCAGCTTTAGTCGAGTACCAAGTATCTCATTCAGAGTCTGCTTTCATCAGCTTTTTCCCTCATGGAGTTCAGGAAGAGCAGAGGAGGGCAAGAGGTTTGTCATGGGTTCTCTATTACTTTCCTACTCAAATTTCCCGTTATTATTCTAGATCTCTGCCAAAACTATTCTTTCTACTCCTTGGTGCCAAATCTAGGGTGACCATAATCTATCACAGGATTAACAGTCTCTAGTCCCATGAAATATAAACCCCTTGTCTATGTAGGCTTCAACATCACATCTACTGGAGCTGGTAACTGAACCTGATTTTCCTCCCCCTGTCCTCATCCCCCTAACCCTTCCTGGGACTCTGCGCCTACAACTATGCCAGTAAACCAAGTAAGGTCAGGGCATGTCCCAAGCACTGGCACACCACTACCCGTACTGGAAAACTGTTAACAAGGTACATGACAGATCTTTGGACCAGGCAGTCCAATATTCTCCCAGACAAGCAGTGGGCATGGCTAAGGATCAGCATGAGCTAGAGCCTGTTTCAAATTCACAGTTTAGATATAGTTGCCCTGCCTGGGAGTTAGAGAGAGAGAGGTTGGGTAGACATGGACTGTGCTGTATCAATGGGTTATAGGTGCATCCACATGAGTGTTTTAGTTCAGGTCAGACATATGTATTAGAAGCCAATTTCCCGATTGGTTCCCAGCTCCCCACAGCTCCATCCTGGATGAAACAAAGAATGCAAATATCCTCTGTCATCCAGGGCAATACTTCACCATGAAATAAAAAAGTTGCAAGTATGCTACTGTATCATAATGCCCAAGCTACTATGTAAGGTAGATAAAACAAAACAAAATGTTACTGTTAAAAAAAGTATTTCAGAGTCTCAATGTACTGTAACCTTCATTACCACATTGGACCTGAGGGCTTGAATATGACATTGGATATTCTTTTTCCCTCATACTCCGGTAACAGTACTATCCTATGTAAGACACATACTGGAAAGGCCGTTGCAGAACTCTCTAGGGTAACCTGGATTGGCATTAAGGTCAATAAAGCTGTTCCAAATGCTTGTAACAAATGGTGCCCGTCTTCCACATTTCTACAATTCTTCTTTTGCCACTCCTCATGTGCTATCACAAAGGAGATCAGACACCCAAATGGGAGTATGGAAACAAGTACTGGAAGATAAAAGATATTTAATCCAATAGAACTAGAAAAAGATGCCTTGAACATGTCTACAAAACAAGTTATTGTTTTGCATTGTGTGAGGGTTACATGTCTTCTTGGTCTAATCTGTACTCTGAGGAATTATCACTTAGCTCCAGCCCTGGATCATACTTACATGAGACTATGAGAAACCTTTCTCTGGCTGTCCATCTGCCCAGCAGATGGACATGATAGATCTGGCTTCTTTCTTTCTTTCCTTTCTATTTTTTTTCTTCTCTTTTTCCAAATCCACTTGGCAGATCTTGTAATTTGCTGGGATGACCCTTCCAAGGGCTTGATACTGAACCTACCATCTGGCTAATAATGAGGCCAACTGGACACTAACACCAAGACTCAGTCCCAGACTCACATTTTCTTCATCTGGCTCCTTTTATATCTGTTTGTTCTTGCTTTGTCTGGACCCAATGGACACCATGTTATGCAAAGTCACATAAAGTTCTTAGCCAACCTTTTAGTTTCTGGGTATACTTTATGATGGCAGGAGTGTTGTTGTCCTGTGCCCTCAGGCAACATTTTATCATTGGATGAGGACCATACAGGATGCCAGAAAGAGAAAAAACTGATGAAACTACTCTCACTGTTAATAAGCAGCAATATCTTCTGGTTGCAGAAATAGGTTCAGAAAAATCACTTTATTATTTCCCTCAGAGTTTAATTGAACCACTGCTCTAACTGATCAGTTTGATTGATGTGACAGTGTATAGAGATTCTTGATTCGTAAGAAGTAAACACTTTTCTATTGTTAAATTAGAGATCATCCTCTAGGACATTCAGAACAATTGAATCTGACAAAGACTCTTGGTACACTGGATGCTATTGGATCCACCTAAGTAGTTGAGTAAGGGGGCTGACTGTCAAAGACATATTTGTATTCCGCATAAGCTTGCTAGGGGACCCCACCATGTCTGTCTTTGTCATGTCACTACCATTGAAGTGAGAGTTAAAAGATCTAGGTGTCTTTGCTGGATACAAACAACTGATTGTACAGACAAAAAGAGTGGACTGCTCTGTAAAGGAAGGTAAGCCCAGGAGCTGAGCACAGCAGCAGAGCACGCAGGTCAGAGGTCTCACCAGTACAGCCTCACAGTGCCCCAGCAATGTGAGCAGAGCAGGTACAGGGGCAAGAGCTGGCTCCAACCTAGAGTCAAGACTGCCAGACAAATCTGTAGTGATGAAGCAGGTCTGAAGTCAAGCCAGGAAGTCAAGTCCGCCTATCAGGGTCAGAACTCAGATCAATGGGTGTATGGCCAGGCATAAGCATAGCTAAAAAATTGCTGAGGCAAGGACCAAGATTTTCGTGTAACAGGTTTAATGGTTCCTGCCAAAACATATAGGGTGAGAAGACTCAGATCTATTATCCTTTGTAAGTATAATTTTGGTAGTGTGACATAACAGATGTCTCACTTTCAAATGTGAAAATATGAAGTAGCTATCCTTTTTCATGAATATACTGAAAGGCATCCTATTTATTGCTCCACAGACAAGTGTTTCTCTTTATTAACATGATTTTGCAGACACTTTATCCATGAGAGACTGTAAAGTCAATGTCCATGCTGTGATAGTTTCCCTGCTCCTATCCAATAACATGCCAGGGCTGTATCTTCACGGAAGAAAGAAATCATTCTCCCCCAAGGGGAGAATCTTGTTCAACATCTGTTCTATGTCTTCTGCAGCTCCTGCTGTTGCCTCTAACACAGATAGGGCCACTCTCAAGTGTAAAGACCCATTTTGAAAATGATCAGTTTCTTGCCAGCTGTTAAATGAAGTACAGTACAAGGACAATCCTTCACGTGTCCATGGAGATAAGTTAATGATACTATGCTAATCAGGTGTGTGTTGTCCCCATTTAGCAAGCCTTACTGTGTGTATACCAAGGTCTATTCACCCTGAATCCTCTGAAGCTTGGTGTGGCAGACCATTGATTTATGCTGTTGTTGTTGCCTTAGAAAGCACAGAAGGGTTCATATTGCCGGGGATGTGGGATCAATCCTGTAATTACAGTCCATTAGCAGGGAAGCCACTGTTAGGGCTCTCTTGCATTAGAAATAGACCATCATTTCTAAAACTGTCTAAAACAATGAGGTCTATGAAAATAGCTCCCAGTTGTGAGGAAGAGGCTTGTACAATCAGCTGGAGAGGTAATTGCATTGGAGCACAGGTCAGCACGGAAGGGAGATGGTCCTTGTCTCAGTGCATTAAAGGCAATACACTATGGCTATGGCAGGCTCCCTTAATTTCAGAGTGATTTTCAAGGCCACATTTGAAAGCAATCTGCCTCCAGGTGGTTTTCTCCAGAAAGATTTCCCACCAGATTTCTACTTAGTGCTTTGCAACCTGTCTTCTTCTTCATCCAGGAGAACTTTAAGGAATTGCTTTCAGATTCCCCATTCAGTTTCTCACAGACACTTCCAGGCATCTTCCTTACCCATCTCCATCTGTGACTTGAGTTTTGAATCAATGCACAGCCATTCATTTCTTCTTCTAACCAAATCACTGTCGATGAATTCACTGTTGGTATTTCCCACTATTTACTTCCAAAAAGTGAAGTATGGCTATAGGTGAATGTGGTGCTATTCATGGTCACGTTGCCAAGAGCCAACTGCTTTTCCAAAGTATGATATACTACTTCTATTACTACTTCTATTACTTTTGTGAGAACAGGTGCCAGCCAGCTGACACAGGGTGCTGGATATTTGTGAGTTCAAACGGCCAGGTTATTAAAATATTGTTAAAAGAAAACACTGGCTGGTAGTTGTAAACTTGTCTGCCATTGGCTGCCTGGCATTGCCAGACACTCAGAATGCAAAGTGGGAGGTATTGCTGTTGGTAAATTATATAGCTCTAATTACATCAGCTCTAATCTCTGCTGTTGACAAGCATCTGCATTTGTTTTTGCTCTGCTACTGCTCCACCCAGAGAAACAGCAGATCCTCTCTGGTGCCATTGTTCCAAGGCTCCAAACCATGTTAACAGGCCAATGGTAAGATCATGTCCGACATTTGCCAAATTTGGTCTTTTTCATATAACCTCCTATCCTGTGTATTGACTGAGACACAACACCATTTCTGTGAATGTATGTTCAACACTGCCTTCATCACCTCCTTTTCTCTCATTGTTGGAGAACACAAGTCTCATGGAGAGAAATCTAAAGATTATTAATAATGCCTGCTTTCCTAGATCCCCTTTTGCTCAGTGTAACCATTTAACCATGGTTCCTGTTATCCAATAAGACCAATCTATCTTCTCTTCTGCCAGTTCCCAGTTCAAGTGTCAGCAGTCCCCAGTATGGTGGTGCTCAAGCCCCTGGGCTATGTGGGCCTTAGCGACGTATCCTCTGTTACTGGAATAGTTTATGCCAATGCAGCTCCCTGGATTTCAGCCCAAAGACTGCACATAAAAGAACTGAAATCAGCACTCCCTAGTCTCTAATTCCTAGCTTAGTATCTACACACTTATTGTAATCTTCCGGGGCTGTCTGGGCAGTTCTTTTAAACGAAGGGCCATCTCACTCGCTGACCTATAGCTTTATTTTCTTTCAGCTAGGTCAGCAAGCAGCCTTAGCCAAGAAAGTGTTTAACCCCTTAGCAACAAGGATTGCATTGGGTGACATTTCCCTGGCTTTTCTACAAGAACGGTGTCAATGATCATTAAGATCATCATTAATGATCATTTGTTTAAAAACTCAATAATGTGGATTTCTTGGCATGGAAGTACAGCTCAGACTTGGGAAAATCAGATCCACTTGCAGAACTTCATCCTTGCAACCTCCCAGTGATGTATCCACAAATGGATTTAGGGAAGCTTGGAATTTTTTGAAAAAGAAAATTCTACACAAAGTATCAGTGACAGTCAATATTTAAGGAATATCTTCAGATATCCCACACTGCTGCACACAGATTTAGGGGCTGTCTTGTAGAACCTGTCTGAGCAGGAGGTAGTGGTAGGTGTTGCTGTATTTCTGTGCCGTTTTGCAGAAGACAACTGAGGAACTGCACTGCATGCAGGTTTGCAAAACCAGTGGAAGGATGCACAGAATTGCAGCCGAGGCTGTGGCTCAGAGAAGGTCCCTCCAGGGACTCATTCCCCAGCTGGACCAACACTCACCTTTCCTATCAGATGACCTCCCAGTACAGACGCATTGCTGTCCTGTGGTCATGGTGTACCTGCTGGCAAGGCACCAGGAAAGAAGATGGCTGATGGGCCAGCATTGGTGTAGAAAGCTGACCAGGTAGCAAAATGGTGGTCAGGGCAGAGCAGTTTGATGCTGTGTGACTCTGGGGAGCCACCCAGGTCTGAGAGGACATCAGGGTGTTAAAGCCACCCCTCTGCAGGTAGAGCCCTCCTGAACTCTGCACCCCTCACAGGACCATGGGCACAAGGGGAGCAGGATTTACTGCTCCTCCAGGCACAGAACAAGCCTGAACAATTTTGCTTTTCTTCCCCCCATTCTCTTGGCTCTTGCTGTGCTCTGTGGGTGACTGGGCCAACACAAACACACCCGGAGGGACCGTGCATGCTCACCTGCCACAGTGGGTCATGGGAAAGTGAGCAAGGAGCCTGAAGTGTTGACGCAGCAAGCCTGTGCCACACAGCCCTGGCCACCCCTGATGCACCAGCATAACGGGACCTACAGCCATCAGTCCATGTAGGTGCTGCTATAACCTCCCTTCAAGTCTGGAGGCTTTTCAGTGAGCTCTGATGTAGCATGGGTAAACAGGAATGCAGTGTTGCAGCTAAATACCTCCTTTCAACCAAGAAAAAGGTCAATTTTGAACCCCTCAGACACAGGCAGAAATTTTCAAAAGTGACTTACAGCAATCACAGGAGAATCTTTGCTAATATTCCTCTTCACTGACTGCTGCACAAGCACAGAGACAGCCCCATCTTAAAGTGTTTCTTCTCCAAGAGAAAAGACAATAAGCAGGTACAAAGAGCTATCTAGGAATTACAAGGAAACAGCTAGAAAACTGGTCAGCACGACAAACACTAGCTTCAGCACAGCAGCAGCCTGCCAATTGTCACATCTTTTGCAGCCATCACAGCAAGAGAGGATTTTTTTAAATGTATTTGAAGGAGGGGCAGCAGCCGTAGAGGTGCTTGTTTGAAAATTGAGAAACGGAAGGAAGAAAAAAAGCAGATAATAACTGAAGTCCCGAATGATATTGAGTGGTCCTGGCTTTTGTTTTCGAGACTGAGCTGTTTTGGGTTTCTGTGGGGTTTTTTTAGGTAGGGGACAGTCAGAATCTTTTCCAGTATGTGAAAACACACATGCACACATGCACACACACACACACACACACAAAACCTTTCCCTGTTAACATGCTTTCATTGCCTACGTCTCAGAGCCTTTGTTACGGTTACATTTGGTTCTCATTTAATGTGTGTTGCCCGCCTCGCGCCTCTGTCTCGCATCCCTCCATTGTTTAACTGAGGCTTCTTTCAAGCCTCTCTCCTCACAGTGCCACTGAGGCCTCATGCCAGTCTTTCTCCTCTTTCCCTCTTAGCATTGTTTCTATTTATCTTTTCAGCATTCACAGCATTCACTCTTATTTTAAGCCTCTGTTTTTCTATTACTGGGATTTTTTTCCCCACTATTTCTTCCTGTCATTCTCTCTCTGTCTCTTTTTCTGTCATTTTCTTCTCCCCTGCATTAAGCATGCCCTTTACCTTTAATTATCCTCTAGATCAATTCCAGTCTGTGTCTTTTTTTTTTATTTCCTTCCTCCGTTCTGGTATTTTCATTTCCCTTCTCTCTTTCCCATCCTCTTTTTCATGTTCTCCTTTCCCTTGAAAGCCTGTTGGTGTTTAAGCAACCCTTCAGTGTATAATATTTGTTTATTGTAAGATCAAGATTCAAAGTCCATCTTGTCAAAGAAGATATTTCCACTGACTTCAGTGGGTCTGCCTGAGCGCTGTAACTTGTAGGATTTGTTTTCTTCTAGAAATAGTTTCTGAAGGCTTTGATTACAAACAGGACTATTTACATATTAAACGTGTTTGTGGCTAGAATTTGAATGTAGTGTACTACATGGGGATCACTTAAGTCACAACAAATATATTTTTCCTGCTACCTATTTAGTTCTTATTAAAAACACGTGAATTTATGTTGAAGAAATATGGTCCAAGTTGAAGAACAGTTGAGAGATCCTTTCTGTTTTAAAGGAAGAGACTTTCCTAACCAAGTGTTCCTACATCAATGCCATGCTTGTGAATCAGTACTTGCTTTCAATGTGAAAAGAACATTTTGATGTTAGCTTTTGGGATATTCTAGATTCTGTCTGTCATGATGCTCTGCCTTCATCTTCACTGAGTGAAAACACTGGGACATCTGAGTTTTATTCCATCAAACAGAAAAATGTAAACCACTTCTAAAGGCACTATTTAAGTATTTTCCTGTCTTCTGCAGCTTAAATAGCTTCATTTTTTGTTACCTATTGCTGTTGGGTTTTTTTGTTTGGTTGGTTTTTTGGTTTTTTTTTTTTACTGTTGGCAAGAAGTACAGATCCAGAAGACAGATGGGCTGAATATGTGGGAAGCAGTCAGAGTGGTCTTAATGTGAAAGGTCAGAAATGCTCTTTATTAGCCATATGAGTTTTATGGGTTGTAAAAGGAACCATCAAATTCAAGTCAGGTTCCTTGAATTGAAGGAACTATGCCTTTTCCCCATTGTGGATGGTTAAACAAAATGGAAAACATGGAAAAAATACACAAGTAGGACAATCAGAGGAGTTATTCCATTTAATATGTTTTGAATTAAATCCCAGTACTTGACATGCTTATCCATCCTGCACAAAGACAAACATTGAGAAATTTTTCAGTGCTATCACACTCTGGTTAAGTTCCTGCCTATTTCTGACCAGTGGTCTATTTCCCGATTAAAAAAGTGTTCATTGCCTTTCCCCCCTTGCTACTTTCACAATGTTATTTCTTCCCAGCATCTTTTCTTTTTCACTCACAACCAGCCAAATTCCTTCTCACAGCTGCAGAAGTGTTTCCCTCTTCCACTTTCATCTCTCGTGTTGCAGGGACCATTTCCTCTTCCGCTGCCATTATCTTGAATGGGCTTCTCCATATCAGTGACTCTTTCATCTCCTTTCAAACATTAAGAACATCATTCAGTCTTTCTCTTGGATAGTCTGCTTAGGCCTCCTGACACTTTCACGTTGAAATTATAGTTTAAATTATAGCCTCATCATGTAAGCATTTAGGGGCTACCATTTGCACAGATGACTGCAATAAGGCAGACTGGTTCTGTCTTATGAAGAAGACAAAGTGCACAGGTTGCAGACTTGTTTAGCCCATATCTCAGACTGACAAAGAAAAAAAAGAAAGATGACTTGGAAGAGGGTTCAAAAAGGTGAGTCAGTGACCTGCCACCTGCAGGAAGGGTGCTGCTGGTGCAGAACCACCCCCTCTTGCTTTTGACTTCTCACCATATCATCTCACCATTTGAAGCTCAGTCTTCCTGCCCTGCCTCTATAGCCAAATCAGAAATCAAGGCACCAGATCTGAGTTTACAGATAACCTCTGAAGCTCCCTTCACCAATGATATAGCTAAGGACAGCTCATTTAAAAACCTCAGATGCCTAAAATTCAGTGAGATGGATCTGGAGTCCAGCCCCTTGCCTAAGGTGTTTGTTATTTAGAAAAGGTCACTAAAATATCCACCGGGTTTCCTTCTCCACAAAGACGAGGCCAAACACACAGCGTCAGCTTCAATATGAGGGCATCCACGTGATCTGCAGATTTTCTGTATGAATGATGTGTGAAATTCATCCTCGCAGAGCAGGGCCTCTGCACCACTGGAGTCCAGCTGACATCTAGTGATGGCCGGACTCTGACACACTTTCTGCAGAACTATCTGTGGGTGTCGTGCCCATGCATGAGCTTTGCAGCAGCAACGCCTCAAGTCACAACATTACTGTGTCCCGGAAACCTCTGGCATAGCACTTTGCTATGCCTTTCTTGCCTGAGTCTTCATCTGAGCTCTGTTGTAGCTCCTAGAGGCAGAACTGAGTCCAAAGTGTAATTGTGTGAAGTTGCAAGAACAGGTAAGAACACATCTTATATACCCATCAAACAGGCTTGAAATTAAAATCTGGTATAACAGACAACTATTTTCAGATCTAGCTGCAAACGGTAAATAAATCCAGCTTGTAACTTAATGATCCTTGTGTTTGCAACCAGCAGTGAAAACTGCCTGGGGAACAAAAGCTGGAACTGTATGTGGAAGACAGAATGAAGTCATTGGCAATCACATGCAGAAAGCACCTGGATTTTATCATTCCGACCTGGAGATACAGTCATGTTAGTTCTGGCCAGAAATCCTCCAGTTAGTGAGGGCTGGGCTTCAGGATCAGTCCCCTGGATATTAGATCTGTGCTGCTGCTCATTTCACATTCATAGCCCGCATTAGACACCCTGCACTCTGCAGAGGCTTGGTTACATTACCCCGCCGGTCCCTCCTGCTCCCCCCTCCCACGGCTCGGACCAAAATCGTCTGCCTTTCTTGGAATTCATTTCAAAACAGATTCATGTGGTGCCTGCTATTCCCCAACAAACAAATAAATTAGCTGCTGTGATATGGAAATTTGCATGATTCACTGTACTTAAAAACTGTTAGCTGTGAACTTATTAATTGAAAACCACAGGACAATAATAAGTGTGTCCTTCAGTCTGAACACGAGTCCCTTGTTATAATGAATTTGTAAAGCAATAAAGACGTGTTTTTCAAGGAAAACATCACTGCCTCAGGACAGTTGAGGCCGGGTGACGCCTCATAGGGAACAGAGGTGCGTTGATGGATGGGAGCGCAGGGCCCCCCTGCCAAAGCCGTGGCAGCCCAGCTGCAGGGCACAGGCAAGGCACAGGGGTGCCCAGGGGCAGCTGCGCCAGTCCTGCCTCTCCTGCAATCCTGCCTTCACTTTCAGGATGCTTTCCCCCCGACCCCTTCCCCACAGCTGGGGTGCAGGGAGATGGCTTTTGCCTCCCTCCTGCACAGCTGCCCTGGGGGCTCTCCCTCCCTGTCCCTCCTCTGTCCCCACACATGGGCGGGGAGAAATGATTTAGCCCTCGTGTAACGTCACCTTTCAGCTGACCCTGCTTTCCTTGCAGAATACTGTACCTATTGATTTTTTTGCTCTGCTTTGGTCCTACGTACTCACATGGGTATCCTTGTGCCTTGCATTTATTGCAGACACGCTGTTTCTTCCCTCTTTTTTTGAGAAAATTCTTAAGCAAACTGCATTTATTTTGCAAACGTGATGCTAAGGCTAAATCCTAGTAAGTTTGTGTTTTCCTTGGTGTGTATATGCGCGGTAGCTCCCGTATATAACGAGTTCCCCACATGCGTTTGCTTGTCTAATACGTGGAGTCTGGGCCTGCTTCCACCCTGACTCACGATCCACAATCCCCATGAAGCCAATAGTAATTGCCAGTCTGCACTAGAATATTGTACCATATATTTTCATACACATTACAATTTTCAAACAGGAAACCACTAGTTAAACCTGTATTGACAAAGCATGGCAATATTTGGTATGAATCTTGGCAGAATCATCCATCGCTTTGTTTTCTGTATGTGCCTTCTTCTCTGTTTTCCTTCATTTATTCAGAAGGAAAGAAAGAGACTGCCTCTAGTGCTTGAATTTTAATTCTTTGCTGCACTGTCCTTGGGCAGAACTGAGTGTTTCTAAGAGGTATAACACATTATACAGCAAAAGCATGAATGTCGTGCCAGTGGTTTGAATGCCAGGATTCGTTGTTGCTTTCCTTATCAACAGCTGTTATATATTATTTTTGAAATACATTGAAAATACTGGTATTTAATCTAACTTGAAAATTACAACCCTCAGAAAAATACAGAAACAACTGTCAAAGAACCATAGCATTTGTGGGATTTAATTTAAACACAAATTTGTATTTCTGTTGTTCTTGATGACACTAGGAGACTACTGCATGCATTGCAAAGCCAGAGATTTATTTTTTCAGAAATGCACAGTAGCCATGTGAACCTGATTCCACTATTGGCTCAAAAAGGCAACCCATATGCATTGTGGAAGATATTGTCTTGTGAAAGATCTAGTTTATGGGGTAGGACAAGGGCATGAGGCAAGGAACTAAAACTTTTATAGGCAGAAATAGCAGAAAAAATATAACTCAATTTAGAAATAAAGATTTCTTTTATCTGCCCTATAAAAACAAACTATTCTTGCCATATCCTCAGCCTTTTCTCATTTACCTGGTGTTTCATTTTATACCACTGTGATTTTTGATGTAGTGTTAATGTAGACGAATGACTGCAGTGGTCCAGCCAGCGAAGCCAGGTCAGCGGGCGGGGTGGAGGAGTGTGGTTCAGCAGATGTGCGTCATCGAGGGATCCTTCTGCACAGGGGACTTCAGATCACTAGATTCTTGCTATTGTTCGTGCCGTCACAGCCATCACTATTACTTATTTTCAGCAAAGTAAAATGAAATCAGAGTAACATTTCAGGCTAATTAAAACATTCTTTTCCAGCTTACTCTTAATTTTATATCCCTTAGCCATTTTGCATCTTGTATCAGAAGCACAAACTTGGTATCTGAAAGCTCACTCGCTCTCACTAATCCTTCACAGAGGGGAATTATGGTATTTTTTGCTCTGAAATGTAGAACAGAGTATCTGCAACAGATCTAGCCACTGGGTAAAAACACTAGAGCTCAAAACCTGCTGTAGGAACAATTGATTTCAACTTGTACTCCATCAACTAATCATAAGAACGTTACAAAACACAAGCTTAAATATAATATCAGTATCTACAATTCCTCTTTAAAATTATAAAAATCCAACTTGAAGTCAGGAGCATGGCAATCAAATTTCTGAGAAGAAACCTACTAGTATGTCTGTAAAATTTTGATTCTTGTTAACAGAGACTGCTATTTGTCTAAAGGACACCTTTTAAAAAGGGATAATTTAACCAGAAAGGCAGGAAAATTATTTGAGCTCACTAAATGAATGCACATGACTAAAACACGAAAAAATCAAGCTTGACATTCAAGGTACATCTAAAGTTAAAGGGCAAGAAAATCTAATAAATCAGAAGAACATTTTTATATCAGAAAAGCACAAAAAACTCTTCCATGTCTTTCAGAGTCACAGAAGCATGGTCCATGTTATGATTTTCTATTTATTTTAGGCTAAGTAATATCTCACAGTTAACTCATAGAGTTCAGAGAAAATTGGCAATGTAAGACTTACAGGCAAGAACATGAACTGCCCAACTCTTAAGACATCTTTTATTAGATGATCCTTAATGCCTGATTCTAGTTACTTAATGCAAATTAAAGAATGTCTTAATGAAGTGGGAAGGCAAGTCAGGCAATGAATAGATAAAAAAGGAATCTGGAGACACACTATCCTAGATCCAGATCAAAACCACAAATATTAAAATAATGTCCCTTTTTGAAGGATATTACCTCATCAGCATTATCCTATTTAATCATTCTGATTGGCCTATCTGGTTATACATTAATGTATCACTAATATGCATCAACACTTTTAAGAAGTTAAAAAAGAAAGAAAATCACCAGAAAAAAAAAATGATAAAAGAATCAAAACAAAGAGTAAAAACGTGGCCTTTACATATCCAGCTCTCAGGCAAGCTGCAAGGGATTTTTATTTTTATTTCGTAAAAAGACATAGAAGTATTAGCTTTTGCACCTATCAAAACTATCTTCTCGCACTACATCCGCTTAACAACTCCAGTATTGTTAGAAAGTATATTTTAATGATAGTCCTTCTTAAGACTTTCTTAAGTGATGTAAGAAAAACAACTAACTAAATAGAAAGGAGCCAAACTCAATTAAAAAAAATCCTTCTCAGATCATTTAACATGTCAGAAATAAATGGCTGTAACATGGCCAGCGTCCCCTTGGATTAATCTGCGTATATAGACAGAGCTGTAATGCTCACTTTATGAATCAAACTTTGAAGCTGCAATTTAATCCTTGGTAGGAAAGAAGCTGTAATGTTTTGCTCTCAGAAACGTTAAGGACGTGCCCTTTAGTCCTGACATGCCAAAGGCTGTAACTGAACAAGTCATAGAGGAGACGGACGTGAGCATCACGTGTTCTTCACTGCTGGACAGAAAGCAAAAAAGACTTCATCGTCCCACTCGGACAGACTGCCACTGACAACTCCTCAAGTTAAATATAGTCATCTCAGATTGAACGTCTGCTGTGCTGCAACTGCAGATAAACACCATTTCCCCGCCTTGAGCATGCAATCCATGGGCTGCATCTCTGAACGAGGCTGCAGCCAGCTGTGAGGACGGATCTCCCCAACCCCAAGGGCACTGGGGAAACGACACATATATGCATCTCCTTGCGGCGGAGTTAAGGCACTAAGGCTGATTTGTCACTTCACAACTATTTGCTCAGTAGAAGTCACCAGATGCAAACTAAACAATTTTGTGTGTGTGTGTCCCAGCAAAGCAGCAATTGAACTTTCAGAGAAAACTTGTGCCACCATCCTACTCATTGTTGTTTTCTAAAGTCACGGTGCTATGTTAGTAGCAAGAGGTCTCCTTGGAAGTGTGAGTCATGTACTTTTTAAGACTTGTAGGCTCCTCTTCCTCTGAATCACAAGTTTATTGCGGGACAAGGCATATCCCTCCCTACAGGGACCAAAAAGGGGTGAGGGAAGGAGAAAAATGGCTTAGATTAAGAAAACAAATCTCTGAAAACAGACGATGAGGTCAATTACCTTTGTTCCCTTTTTCTCTCTTCCCAAAATTTAAGAAGCTGAGTGAAGACATTTCAGTGCATCCATTAAAGAGAGTTTACAAATTGCACCCTACATCCTATACAGAAGGCATTGTGCTTTTGGAAATGGAAACTATCCTCTGGTTCTCTCTCAGATCAGCTTAACACATCCTCATCACCTGCATATTTAATATCCGACAATAAGTAGCAATAGGTGAACAGCAAGAGGCAAGGAATTCTGCTTTGTTTAACCTGAGAATTGCTATACGCTTAACCAAACCTATCTACATCCTCCTACAAATATGTGAACCTCTGGGCATGAGAAATATTTAGACACCTGCTACTGAAGTTAATAGAAGATGCAAGTGCAGAATTCCCAGGACAATCAGATATCTTAAGTCTACAAAATTAGGTTGAAAATCTCCCAGGAACAATTTTTCTCTCTCATCATATTTACTACTTCCCACCAGGCAGGAAGTATTTGAAGCACAGACTCACTTGTGGTATGCTGACGATCCTGAATTTTTTTATGGGAAGGAACCAGGAGACAGGGCAGGGCATTATACATGGGAAAAAAAATCTTGTAAAAAACCTGAAAAGATTCAGTGTCTGAAAATGCTCAATTTGGGATTGTCTCAAGATTCTGCGTGGATTTTCAGTTGGTTGTAATTTTCATCCCAACAGATTAAGTGCTCTTTAATAAAAGGGAGGTTTCTCTGGAAAGTGCAAGGAAAATGGCTTCTTAGGCCCCTTCTTATAATGTAAAACACATGGGCATGCTGCTAAGCTCATGCACTGCCTTTCTGCAGTCAATAGGTCTCTTTGCAGATGCAAGAGTTTTGGGAAAGAATGAGGACTGCAGCTTTCAGCCTGGTAGGATCAGGATAGCATTTTACACACTCTAAATCAAGAGAAGAAGGTTCTTTTCCATTTAAGTACTCCCTTCAGGAAAAAAATGGCTTTAGGATGACTTCTGCAGTTTCTAAAGCTTAAAATGATCCCCTAGAGAAAAAGGATACAGTTATGAGGAAGAATAGGTACTGTAAACCAGCTTGCTGCAAAGGTCCTTAGCAGAAGAGAGAAACTGGCTGGTTTACTTGTAATTCTGCCTTGTTTGGCTTTATGGCTTCGGTTGCACTTTTTAAAATAAGGCAAAATTTGTGATTTGATCGTCTGTTTCCAATGCTGAACAAATACTGCAAGATATAAAATTGCACACACATTTTAGTGGAATGAAAATATATCCAATCACACTGAATGCCTTCTTTGAAGTCCTCCTCCACAAGCATTCACGGGAAGTTTTTTTTTTTGTGGTTTTTTTTTTTTCCCCCAACCAAAGAATGCGATACATTCATAGCAATCAGGTCTCACTGACAACAGAACAACAGACAACAGAACTGAGTGCGCACGGACCACACAACTCATAGTCACGATGATGGACCTGTGCTTCCCCAGAGTAAGGTTGGTATATTACAGTTATACTACAGTTACAGGTGAGATGCCACTGAGTGATCCAGACAATGATTGTTGGTGCAAAGGTGCATGGAGCTACAGAGCCAAGTGAGTCTGCAGTAGCTCTAGCCTCCCATCCTGCCCCTTAACCCCAGGGCACCAAATGCAGTCCAAAATGTAACATCTCGTGCACACAGATACAGAAAACTCAAAATATGGGCTGTTATTTTATAAGCCTGTATGGGACATCTTAAACACCATCTATTGAACCCAAAAGTTGAGGTGAGCCTGAGTTCATCCCATGGAAAAACTTGGGCACTGACCCAGCAGCTGAAATTCCAACACTGGAAGTTGTGGCTGTGGAAATTAACCACAATCTTTCCAAATGCCACTATTGCATTTCCTCGGGGGTTATGTAGCATTTCCCATCCCAGCCTCTGCAGAGGCTGTGTGGGCTAGAATTGGCGTTGGGGAAATGAGTTAGTTGCCTCTGTAGTTACAACACTCTCCCCAGCCACGTTTCTGTGGCTAAAATTTGGACACTGCAGGAGCAGCTGCTTCTCCCTTATTGCCCTCCACATGCCTCCACCAGAGCCACTTGAACTCAAACAGGTGTGAGAAGGTGGCTTCGAGCAGGCTTTCATGTGCCCCTACCCTCTGAACCTTACAAAGTCCTGCCTAGGTGGTGGGAACAGAAAAAGAGAGATGCCCAAAGTGACCTTTCTGCTTTTGTAACACGTGTATTTGGAGCACAGTTATCCATCTGCCATTGTAGCCCGGCGGGTAATCAGCTGAGTATCCCCATGAGGTTCCCTTCTTTTAACTATTGGGGATTTCATTTCTCAAAAAGCCTCCTGCAGCAACAACGATGGCTATGAATTTTTCACCAACGCAGTCCCCTAGCCAGGGTGTTTTAAGAATGAGAGGGGCTCTTTGCACTCCTCGCATCTGCACGAGACCAAGAGTACTACTTTCAGCGTATGTGCAAAGCGACTTCATACTACATGAGCACAGTGAGATCAGATCCTTTTTATAACACATAATTAAGCTATGGAATGCAGAGTCCTAGGCTGTTGTGGATGACAGACATTTCTGGGCTTAAAAAAGTTTTCTGAAAAGTGCTTAGTAGGCAACAACAAGGCCCATCAAAAAGGAAGAAATCTTCTTTGGTTCAGGAGTGCCCTGACCTACAGATTGCTGGAGAGTGGGAAAATAAACTAGGGAAGTGTCACTATATGCTTACCTTTGTCTAACATTTTCATCTCTGTTGGCCATTAGCCATTGGCCACTGTTGTTGACATGCTAACCGGGCAAGACGGACACTGAGCCTGTTTTTTGGTAGCCATTCTCACATTCTTTCTCTTTTGAATAGCTTTGCTTTGTGCATGTATCTATCTATACATATATATACACACAGGGGGTGGCAGCGGGGTGGTGGGCAAGGGGGCTCTTTCAAATAGGCTGAGTTATGGGACCAAGTCATAAGACAGGATCATGCTTGAATCCATTTTGAAAAGCTGCCATTCAAGAATTAGAAGGTATTCCTGCTATTGGCCAAACTCTTCTTAGATTTTCAGGTTTTATACAGAGGTAGGCATGAGTCAAAATCCCAGGTCTGAACAGCCCAAAGCTGAGATTTGAGATTTCATGGGTTTATGGTGCATGTAATCATTTTCTCATAGTGCCTTCAGGAAGGCTTGTTAGAGAGTCGGATTTTCATTTTCTTCCAGTACAGCTCCAAAAATGCATTTGGCAGCGTGTAAATTAGCTGATGTAGCTATCCCTTCAGCTCCACTGACCACTACATTCACCTCACGGGCTAGAAAATTTGTGCTGAAGCTCTGCCACATCTTGTTGAGCCAGAGGTGCTATGCTAATGTACAGATACAGTGAATGTAGTAAGATCCAGTTTCCATGTGCTAATAATGCTAGAAGTGCTTGTAAAGGTGCATAATAAGGTATATAACTAGAAAAGAGTGGGAATTACACGCACATGGGGTGGGTGGACATAAGAAAGAAGGTGGTTTTACCTATTAAGTGTAAAATGTATGGGAGGTCTGAATAACTCTTTCTGGCTTTCTGTTACATAGAGGTAGGCTCCAGTTTCCTGTTTTAAAGATGAGTTTAATAAAGTGAACGATAGAGCCAGATTAATTTTGTTTTCATCTGTAGGTATTGTACCAGTGGGAAATGCCATCTGATAACGGGTCTGATTCAGCTACCAACCTTTCTTGAAAAGGCATAATAGAATAAAAGCTATCTTCAAAGGACATTGATGTGTTTATGTACTGAAATTAAAAAGTAGATACTTCTGTCTTTGCTAAAGTTGACTTAGTTTATGCCACATTTCTCCAGCAATCCAGCAACTTGGCTTGGCGTGAACAATTTTCTGGTTTTGTGTCTCGGGGTCAGTGGCCCTGCCTGTTATTCTTGGAGCCTTTTTTTTTACGTAATAAGCTAACTATGTGAGTTACCAGATCTCAGTTCTGCATAAGGAGATGAGCATTGTTCGCAGGAAGAGAAGAGATTGTTTTGAAGCTGAGGAAATAAAAGGCAGTGAAGTGTCTTTGTTTTCATTCTAGCCTAGCAAAGCTCAGTGCTGGCACGCTCAAATCTAGGTGGAATATCTACCTTTGACAGTCTTGGGATATCAGCAAAATTAAAACCCTGAGCACAGAGGGTTTTTCTTTTAATTGGGCTTACTGCCTCCACTAACAAATTGCAAACATAGACTGAACGTAGATGTAAACAAAAACCTGCATGTAGAACCCCTTGTACTGTTCAAATAGACACCAAGCAAACTTCACGGCATAAATGCTCTTTCTGCACTACCCCCTGCACTCTCTTTACATATATACAAATACACAAACAGAACCACGTATTTCCATTTGCTTTTTTTTAGCCTTAGAAAGTATGGGCATTTATCCCCACCAGACTGTTTATAATGATGCTCTAGGTTTAGCTGCATGTCCCCTTTGGCTTTTCTCCTGAAGCAGAGAAACATTTGCACAGAGCACACCAGGTGTTACTTTCATATCCTCAGACATACTGGAATATATTAACACAAACACTAAATCAAAACACAGCAAAATTAATGATCACTGCTAGGCTAGAGAAACCAAACTCCTTATTACCAAACAAGACTTGTGTGTATTGTTTCTGTTATCTTAGTTCCTAGATTATTATAAAATCAGATACCAATAGCTAATTAGCTGTTCTAATTATTGGTTTGAGGTTGCATAAATTATGCTGAAATGCCCAACTTTCTCTTGCTTTAATCAATATAATATGTCAAAAGGTTGCTTGGGGTTGTAAGATAATGAGATAACTAAAGCAGTATCCTGTACACTTCATTATTATTATAGGCTTCCGCCAAAAGAAATATCAGTATTTCCAAATTATCCCTACTTAAAACATGCAGTCTGAAGCCTACTGCTCATCAAGCAACTGCTCATCAGTCGTATTTCTCTTGTAACTACTGCCTGACAAACAGACTATCAAATAAAATGTAGATTGAATAATGTAAATGGTTGTATCTTTTCCAAAACCCTCAAACTCCTGAACAATACAAACTGCACCATCGCTTCAATGTGTAGATTTAATCTTTGTCTGGATTGGCCTCTTGAGAGCAACGTGTAATCCTCTGAGGGCACAATTTTGGCCAAAAATAACTGCCATTCAGGCATGACCCTACTGCAATCCAAGTTCGCTTCCAGGGCACTGTAACCTGCTCTTTCTTGTAATGTTAATACTTTAATGCAGAGGTTACTTCTACAAACACGACGGTCACTTACAAATGCAGTAAATTCTTTAATTTCCTAAAAAGCTGACGTCTCTTTCCCATTTTCATCTGCTGCTTTAAAGCCCTTAATTATGAACAGATTTAAATGATTCTAATACAAAATAAAATTTTATGTAGTAATGACATAAGTGAAGGATAAGAATCAAGAAAAATATCACTGTAGTGGAAGAGGTGGAAACAAGTAACATAAAAGTTAGCTTTATTGCTCATATATTTATACATGCTAATCTTCATAGTGTTAGGCAACACTAGCTCTTCAGCTGTACAAATAAGACAACCATTCATCCTAAATCTTCCCAAATTGCTTAAATATCCAAAGGATCATTTCAGTGGAACTTGCGCATCTAAGTCCAAAAACATGATTCTCAAAATACGTTAGTTGCTTGCATTTGTGCCAATAAGAGACAAATGTTTTGCAGGTGTTCACAATCCCTTCTGCCTCGGCCATCATAAGCAGTCTGTCACTTAGGCCATGCTTAAACTTGTTCAAGGTCTACCCTTAAGCATTCCCCAACCAGTTTCTGAAAAGGAGTGATACCATTGCCCTGTACTGATCACACACTGGAAGGACCGTGTTCTTCACATAATACAGAGGCACTGACTATTGATGTCATCTGTTAAGATTAAGATAGGATGAGACTAAGACCCAACTAGACCGGGGGCGGGGGGGGGGGTGGTGGTGGGGTGGGGTGGTAGGGGTGGAGAGGGGGAAGACAAAGAATTACTCTTTTGGTGAGAGAAAAGTTCATTTAGTTGTGAACTGGAGGACTTGGCTACTACACATCAGAGTCCTACAGTCTTTCCTTTGCCTTTTCTGTTGGCTTTCTTAGGTAAGCTTTCACTCAGCATCTGGCTGTTTTGAACTCCACTGGAGGGCTCCCATCCCTGCCCCAGAAGCAACAGAAGTCCAAACCTGATCTTTGGACTCTGCATAAAGAACCAAGTACCTATGGTGGTTGTGGTCACAGAAAACAGCACAAAAGCAGTGGGTACCAACCTAAATAAATTCTGGATTCTGAACGATTCTCTGTTATCAGAAGCAACCAAGGACTAGCACACAAGTCCAGATGAAAATTTCACACCTGCTGCCTATTTACTTAGGGCAGATTTTCCTCATATGTTTCTCATGGTATTAAGCCATTAAAATGAGAAGAATGTGGGAAGGAAGGCGGAAATAAGGATCCAGATTTAAAATTTGTCATTGGATTTTTCCAGTAACATGAAAGCATTTACTTTTTAAAATAATCATCATGCCTTTGCTTTTAGAATGAGTGGAAATTGAAGGTATGCAGAACTTCATAGGAAGATCAATGGATGAGATGTGGTCCTGGTTGACAGTGGAACTGATAATAAGCTTACCTATTAAAGGCATACAGTGGAAATAGTTTCTGCATAACACCTTCAGCTGTGACCTTGAAGAGCAATCCTTCTGGATTCAAAGGCCATTCTTGCTCAATGAAAAACCTGGAGACAGTTATGGTAAACTATGGAAGAGCACAAATATAAGAACTAAAATCCGTATGGGTGCTCTGAGAGAAAGTGTGGGTCTTTTCTTGAAAGAAGGTGAGGACACCGTCGATATATACACATTAATTAGTGTTTGTCATGGGTCTTACAGAGGGGGTTGGGTGGCAGATGTCAGAAACACATGGACGTCTCCCAAGTGAGGAGGAAGAGACATTTAAAAAGAAAAACAATTGAGGGTCATAACCTGACAGGTAATCAAGAAATTGAAATGTCTGAAGAATGACGGAACTTTGAGGCCAGATGGGATCCAGCATGCTGGAAAAATATGGCATTCAGAGACATGGGGGAAAGAGTAATCACTTTAGTGCCCTGCAGATTTATAATATACATCCATAATGGCAGCACCTGTGTATGCAAGTGTACTGTATGCATCCATTTCATCATTTATGACTTCTGAGTGCATAGCAAATCTACTTTGCTTTTGTTTTTGTTTCCAGACAAAAAACTAACATTATTTGGAACTTTTTAAGTTACCTTTCTTCCTCCAGTTCCTCATAATTTCAGTCTGAACTTTGTTGCTCTTCTCTTTTGTCCTGACTGCCACTTCACAATTGAACAACAAATGAATCCACTTACTGTCTCTTTATTTCTTCGTTGGTACAGAAAATGAACAAAGCTGATCCTAACACTTACCATTATCCCCCTCCCCAAGTCACAGCCCTCCATGGTAAATTGTTCCCATTCAGAATGTCTGTCATAGTAGCCAGGATAATTCTTTGTTCTTAAGCACCCAAATAATTTCCTAACCCATTTGTTTGCTGAACACCACCTTTGAATGTTTCAGTAAGTAACCTGATCGCTTTGGAGCAGGTTTGCAGGATATATAAGTTAAAATTGCGGCATTAAAATCAAAATGAAATTAAAAAAAGGAAACTTCTTGTGTACCATGCAGCATATGCAGGGCTGAGTGCATCTGAGATATGGGATGAGGATGAGGAGTTTGCAGCTGCTCCCGCATTATAGGATCAGAAATACATACTGTGCTAGCCAGTGCTGATAAGGAAAGTATGGTCTCTTTTGCCCATGCCTGACAAGTTTACTGCTGGCTGTACATGTTGAAATTTTGAGTTGGAGAAGAGAGGCAGAATCCAGGATTCTCAACAAAGAACACTTTCTGGTGCCTTCTGAAAAAGTCGCAATTTTACTTCAATTCAGCCAGCTCATCTGCAAAATAGCCATAACGTATTGCTAATGAAGGAATCTAATTTTTTTTCTAGGCTTGGTTTTGGGTTTTTTTTCTTTTCAGTAAGGAGCTGGAGACAGGGTGTCCTGCCAGAGGAATGCTAGCTGTGGGGTGAGTGGATGAGTGAATGTGATACAACAGCAGGCACGAGGTCTTTTTTTTTTTTTTCTCCTTTTTATCTTCTACAGCCAGAGCCTTTTTGTTACCCCAGTAGTGTGCAGCTTTCTGAAAACCAGCCAGGGAGGTAGTGTGCGTCCTCAGCTTGAAAGGCAAAGGCACTTGCTCTGTCCTCCCACAGAGACTGGTGGGGAGGGAGCAGGAGCCAGCACCAAGGCAGGGTGGGAAACACACCCCAACAGAGTGTGGCACCCATCCTGCTCAGCTCAGATGTTGTGACCACAGACACATCTCTGCAAAGTCTTCTTCACTTATAACGGAGATACAGCAGTGTTTGTTACTCAGCCAGCTTTGTTTAAAGAGGCTGGACCCACTGCTGAACCAGCCTGATGATGTAAACTTGGGCCCGGTGCCTCAAAAGTATTTGTTTAGATGTCTAATTCCTGTTGTATTTAGATGCCCACCACCTTTGAGGAGTTACATCTTCAACCAAGATCATTTGATAAAGAAAAGCCATATTGTCATGAAAATAATTTAATAGTTATTTTTTCATGCATTTCAGTGCCTCCCTTATCTGCGCAGGATTCCTGAACGATAGGAAATCATGATCTCTGCTTAGAAACATGATATTAGGACACATAGTACATTAGGCGCATTGCCTAAATTCACACAGGAAGCCTGTGTCTGATCTAGGGTTTAGAGCCAGGTCTCCCGAGTCCCAGCTCAGTGCACTAGACAGGCTATCTTCCTCCTCTGGAAAGGTGACTGGAAAGCCTCTGAAGCAAGACACCTGCATTGCTTGTCTAACTGCAGCAGTAGGAAAAAATTTAAGTACTGTTCAGGGTCAGGCTTGGGGAAATTATGGTTTAATTATGAAAAGTCAGCATGAATTCACAAAAGCAAGCTTGTGCTTAACAGACCACTGATGGGATTTTTTCAGGGTGGATAATAAAAATATCTGATAACAGGAATCCATACATTCTGTTTAACTAGATTTTTATGTAGAAAAGTCAGGGTCTTTGTGTTATATGTCTGACTTTGGGAAGTGAAGGTACGCAAAAGAAATCCGCTTTTAACACCTGCTTATGACAGCTTTCCATTAGAAACTACAAAGACTTTTCTCTCACATCACTGAGATGGGGATGAGAAGACAGCTCTAAACCTCCAGGAGCTTCAAAACACGATCAAGAACATTAGAAAGAGAGAATTGCTCACGGGGCTGTTGATGTTGGAACTCACCAAAGAGATTGCAGCCTGTCAGTGGCTGCTGGCGTTCCCAGACCATATCCTGCATCAGCTCCTGCACGCTGCAGGCAGTTTGCCCTTGGCTGGGGAGGTGCCTGCAGTCGCATGAGGACTGGAGACCCCCATTCAACTCCTTCCCCATGGGCTAAGACCGATGGCTTCCAGATACCCCTCCTCCTTCCTATTCTGTTTCTCTATATCTGCAGTCTCAGACTTCTTGGGATATCCAATTTCAATAAGCTATGAACTAGCTCAAATATTTTTTTAAGAGGTGACTATGTATGCTAACAGTTTAGCATGTAAGGGTGTGACTAAAAAGGAGTCACAAGGATTAGTGTGAGGATCAATTTTCTTCACTTTATATAGCAATGACCTGGAAGAAAGAAGATGCAGTAAATGGATTACATTTGCTGATGATATAAAGCGAAGGGGCAGTCAAAACAAAGGAGAAGGCCAACAAAATTCAGAATATATGGTCTAGGAGCTGGAGACAGATAAGTAGCTTATAAGTTTCAAAGTATGTAAGGTAATGAGTCCAGGAACAAAATCAAGAAGAGAGAATATCCACTCAATAGCCACACATTACAAGACATTACAGAAGTGCAGCATACGAGTTTAGTGGCAGATAAAGCTCTCACATCGTAAGCAAAAGTGCTGAACAGCAGCAAGAAACTGGAAAAAAAATCTCTAAACTGTAAGATAGAGAAAGGTAACTGTAAAGCACGAAAGAAATCATTCAAATCCTGTAAATGAGGTTGGTTTTATGACAAAATATTGCATATTTCTAACCAGCTATGAAAAATATGTTGTTGAAAAAAAAATGGTAGAATAGGCCTCTGCCAGAAACTGACAGCTGTTGAAATATCTTGATTATCCAGGGACTGGAGATGAAATCCAGGTTTGTATGGCTGAGGATAGAAGATTAAAAGGATGCCTTGCTGCGGTACACACCATCCTAAGGGGAAAAGAGAGGAGAAGTGATACGAGGCTCTCGGAGCCGGTGACACCGGTGAGGGCAGGGAGGCATGGACGTCGGCGGAGGGCAGGCGCCAGCAGGGCCGGGCAGGACTTCTCTGCACGGGGAATTAGAATCCCCTGACAGACCAAGGGCAACGGCAGGGACAAGAAGCATTGACAATTTTAAAAAGTTGTTCAACATGTGTTTATAGGGCAGGAGCAGTTACGGCGTACGCCTTTATCCCTGAAGGGGGTCAGTCACACGCTCGCATGGCAGCTCTCCCCCACGGCTGTCCTCACACTCTTTGGCCCTTACCAGGAGCCCACAGAGATGAATAGGGATCTTTGTGCCGACCGCAGAAAGGGCTGGATCAGATCCCATGTGGAGAGTGGCCTTTCTGTCACTCTGTTTTTCCTTCCAGCAGCCACTAATTAGCTCGCTCACTTCTGCCCCTTTGCCGGTTGCTCTGTGGTGCCGGGGCTGGGGTGGCTGCCTGCAGCCACTTCGGGACTTCGCTGCCCCGGCCACCCCCAGCGCTCCTCTTTCTTTTCCTCTATCTGTGATCTGCACTTGCTGCGCATTTGTCACAGCCTTCGTGTTGTCTCGCTCCTTCCTCCCTCAGCTGCTGGCAGCGTTCCCCTCCCCAGGTCTGCCTCTGCCACGGGAGCAGCCGTGCCCCTGCGTCCCCTCCGCTGCAGGTGCCTGAGCGCAGCCCCGACTGAGTCTGTCCCTTTTTGCTCCACTACCCGTTCGCTGGCATTTCTTTGGTCTCACAGTCCCCTCTGGGTAATTGCTTTCTCTGGATGGGACCTTCTGGGCCACCTCTGACACACATTGCACTTGGGTGACCCTCGGAGTCTGTTGCCAACTGCCTCCAAAGCTGCTGCTCCCTTTATGCCATGTCATTTATTTGCCGGCCCGGGGTAAGGCAGGCTAGGAGGGTAAACGCATGTGCACTCCCTCACTCGCTGCTTCTAAAGAGGAAGACCCTGCTACACAGATTTCATGATTTTTTGGCCCTAGCAGAACTTCCTGAGCCCACAGTGTCTGAGTGGGTTAGAAATTTCCATAGTGTTTTCCTCTCAGCCTTGAAATAAATGTTAACTGAACTGTGAAAAGCAAACCATTGACCACATTTGTCACAACAGATCCGTACTAACAATATTCAGCCTTGCACTATCACTCTGCGCTGCTTCTGTGCATAGAAACCTTTTGGATTCAAATCCTTTAGCTGATACTCCACAATCAATTTTGCTTTCTCAAGTCTTCATAATGATTTCAAGCCAACAGATCTTTCCAGCAGTCTGAACGCCCATCCACAGTCCTCACCACAACCAGACCAGTGAAATCAAGCCTCCCCACGGGCTTCCAGGGAGGTCTGGGAAACACAACAGTGTCCTACGCAATGCAAAAGGGAGCAGATGGGGAGTCCTGGTCCTTAGTGAAGCTCAGGTACAGACTCAGCTTGTTCTCTTCCAGCATCTTCTGAGACAGTCTAAATGCAGCACAAACTGTGGAGTCACAAACTGCATTTGATTAGTTATCATACTAAAATAAATGGAATAATTTGGGTTGTGTGACTTTCCCTATGACAGATAAAGCCAGAAACAGCGAATTCCCTGGTGGGTATATATGATTAATGTATGATGAATTTATAATATTTTTGCTTTTGACAGACATTCAGAAGAAGTTGGGACCTGGTCTACTACCACTCTTTGTAAATAAAATTTCACTTTTACCTTTTCTGTCAGCAAACTTGCTGATAAGCCAGAAAAGATCAGAGAAATAGATACATTTGGGAGAAGATTTTACATTATTATTGGGTCTTTGTTCCAAGCAATTTCTGCATCTTAGGGATCAAGGTGAGCCTCCCATAATGCATCTGCTTGTAAGCAGGTATTAAAAGAAAGTCTTTCTAGGCATTTATCTTTGAGACATCAGACTGTAAGATGAAAAGATGACCCAGGGATTTGCTGACCATCACAGACAATGGCTTGCTATGATTAAAGCAATGTATGTTACCTGGACAAAACTACATCAAAGTGCTAATTAGGGAACATGTACTCCTGACTGGTTGCCTCTGAGGCTAATATGCTTTCATTTGTGTTAAAAACCCCAGCTGATGCAGAGAATCAGTGTGAGCTGAAAAGATATATCTATATGATGGACAGTTTTACTGTACTGTACCATCTTTTCTGTGATATATTCTCTTTATGCAGAGAAAAAAAATTTGTGTTTATCTCACAGTGCCGAGACATCCAATTAAAGAGCCTTGTCCTACAAAATCATCTGCCTGAAAGTAAAAATGAAAGAAAATTGGTCTGATTCATTTATTCCTGATAAGTACTTAACTATCAGTTTTCAGGAGCTTCTAATCCTATAATATTCCCAAAAGGCTTCCTATAATAGGGATAGACCATACTTATACAAAGAAGAAGGGAAAAACATCACCCACGTGTTGTACATGAATATAGATGCTTTTAAAAAAAATTGTCTAATTTACCAAGGCAAGCAATTGATGGGTAACAGATCAAGCAGTGCATAGAACAAATATATATATTGGTAATAAAGCAGCCAAGATGCAGAGCGTGCTGTGTGTTAAAGATGCTGCCTGGTTTGCAGCACCACGTGCTCTGAATGCCCCTCTGGTTGTGGAAGGTCTGTTGGGAACAGAGCAGTGCCTCTTCTTGGGGGAATATTGCCTTCCACTCCAAAACTGACACATAACAGACAGTAGTACAACAAATCAAGTCATACTGAAGTAGGGGGGACATTATTCACCCTCAAGAAAACAGGATCCAGCTTTTCTCCTACTGAGTCAAAAAACTGCATACACTTAAATGTAAAAGAAACCAGACCTATCTCTACGAGTCAGACTGGTTTTGATACTCTTTTATCTAAGAAACAACAGAACCCCATTGTTTCTCAGTTGGGCATGGACCATTTGGAGACCATATGGACATCCAGGTTTTATTGCACATGCAAAAGATATTTTACAGTAATAAGTCTACGCTCTCAATGCTTCTACATAGTGTGAGGGTGAGGCTGCAGGGAGATCAAGTAAGTTTTTCTTTAAAGAAGAAAACAAAACAGTAGGACTAATGCTACTAAGTGCATTACATTTAGTGTTCCACTTCATCTGGTTTAAAAGTAGGCAAGGGTAGCAAAGGTCCATCGAAAATTACTGCAAAGGTGCCGACCCTCCGGAAACTCAGCCGCTTTCATTTATTGCTTACTTGAAGAAGTAATTAGGGTTCTCACTTCTTGGCTAATGCCTCCTAATGGTCACTTTATTCTTGAAAATTGTACAGCACTGTAACGGTTGGAAGGTAAAGTAATTGTGTAAAAAGGTTTATCAGGAATGGCCCAGTAAAAATCTATGGGGGAAAAATATTTTCTCGCAGATTATGAAGGCTTATGCTCTTTTTTTCTGGAAAGAGGTAGAATAGAATAATTTGTTTCATAGTGTCCAGAAAACACAGGCAATGGGAATACATAACTCAACCCGAGTGTTGTGAATATGAAAGGCAAATCTTCTGGCTAAACAATGCTCTGCCGATATGAGCTCTTGGTTTTCCTTTGGATGTTTCTGTCGGAGAGCAGAGTTTCTATCATCCTTTTACACATAGTAGTTTCAATTTGTATTTGAGAAAACTAGAGGCAGCACTCTGCTGTTCCATTGCTTTATTCTACTTACCCGTGTATTGCTTCCGCTGCAGAGGTGTTAGTTGAAGACGAGGGCAAATGAACAGCTCTGGAGTGACAAGCCCTGGCGGGATGCGCACAGTTCTCTCAGAGATGCCAGGACTGGGGGGAGTGTGGGGCAGACAACGGTTCTTCTTTTGTCAGTGAAAGCTCCACTGGATTGAAGCCGTACTGGCCTGGCTAAGCAAAGAATTATAGCTGAGGAAGGGTTTCAGTACTTGGCCCATCATTTGTCTAATGGAAATCTCATCATAATCAGAAATGCATCATTTCTAGTGCAGGTTTATCAGAAATCTTTGGTTTGTCTATTACGGCTGATTCCCTACTTCCAGTGACAAAGCAAAGGGAGACTTTAAATCCACAGACTCCTGACTCAGCATCATCAATAATTGAGCTGTTAAATCAGTTCCTTCGTGCTGAATGGCACTTCGTTCACAACTAGCGCCTGCTGCATAAAGACCATTTTACTTTTAAAAGCTAGGGTGTTCTGTACTAGAATTCTCCCAATATAAACATGCCTTTAAAACTTCTTATTGGCTTTGTCAATGTGTAAAATCCCATTTTTTCCACATATTCACAATAATTCAAACTTAGGTGTCAATCACTTTTTCATTTCCAGGAAACAATTTTGTACCACGGAATACATTTCATTCCTGTCACGGCACAAAGTGAACAATTTGAAAAGGATAAATAACACTTAAGGAAATATATTTTACCCTGGTTCTGCAGTACTTGCTTTTAAAATTCTATTTCCTATTGTATGTTCTCCTACAACCTGGCTTGTGGTGCTGCTGTTTGCATGCAAAAGCTATTTAAGTGGAACGTTGCACCTCACTTGTTCAGAGTTTATAATGAAGAAAAATGTGCAAAAGCATTACTTTGCAAAAACAGATAAGTAAGCATACTGCCTGTCAAATGATGTCACCCATGCTTGGCAGACAAAAAAAATAAATGACTGCATAAGCCTGGTACAAGAGTCTGCAATCCACAGAGCATGAAATGTCTTGGGGACTAGGAGTCTGTATTCTGCATTTCTTCATACATCTTACTAATTTTCTGTTTCTTTTACTAGGCTGCAGAATCTGCAGTATGTTGCAAAACACTAACTCGAGGCCCCTTAAATGTATCTGGGATCAATCCCTTATGAGATATTATCTCATTAAGACTGGCCCAAACCCCAACCTGCTCAGTGATATTTAGATTTCTACATTAAGTTGACAGAATGCAAAAAGTCATTACAGCAAGGTACTCAGCACAGAGTATGCATTGCTCTGTAAAGGAAGGAGAGGGGGGAAAGGCTTTTTTAGCTTAACTGGTCTCATAAACAGCCAGAGGTAAGAAAACCTCTATTAAGACTATTAAGCTACTCTTACCCAGTATCTGTCTGACGCCAGTTCTCTGTGTTACTCATGGCATCTGGCAGTGTTTTCACTTAAAACAGGGTTGCTGTTTGTTTTTCTTGCCAGCTCTGCAATCCATATCTGCTTTTGTTTGGGGAAAGCGAGACTATTTGGTGATGCTTCTGACAGAAAGACAATAAGCAGTTTGTATGCATCCCATGTACGTGGGCTCACTTCACCGCTGTGCCTGGGTAATGGCACTGCGCTGCAGAGGGGAAAGGCTGCGCGGTGCCTCTGCCTTGCAGTCACTCCTGAAATGCTGAAGCCAGGGCACAGGCTGCCCTGTGCTCTAGGCTGAACCTCCAAAAAGGTTGCACAGTGACATTTTCTACCAACTGAAAGTCACCAAGAGTACTGGCTCCTCTGGCTTTGCCCTCTCCTGATCTGACAGGTCCCCTGTGTCCAGAGATGGGGAAAAGGTGGCTTAAAGCATAAAAGGGGAGATCTCAACCTAAAATCTTATTTAAAGGAGAAGATAATTTGCAGCGTGGTAGGAAACAGCAACACTATGCTCCTTTGGAGGGCTCAGAGTGGGGGCAGGGATGCGTGTGAGATATTTCACTTACAAAAAGAAGCAATTTAGGCTACTCTGTTAGCAGCCAATTATACTGAGTAACAGGGCAAATCCTAGCTACAGCTCTAGAGCTCCCTCCTTACCTGGCCATGGAGGAACAGCAATGAGAAGTTCATGAATCATGAAGGTAAATATGATGCAGAGCAATAGATTTGACCAAATATTTCCTCAAATACCATCTAAACGCAATGATAAGTTCTCCCTTCCCATGCCTGTCTGAGCAAGAGATGTGACAGCCCCAGAGTGAGAAGAGGTAACAGAAAGCGTAGAAAATAAATTAATCCAGTTCTAACCATATGAAAGTACACAAAGCACAGAGCAGAGCTTGAAGGGAAGAGCATTTTGCTTTGTAAATTCAAATCAGAGGAGCAGATTTTTTTCTGGTTTCAAGAACACTGCAACACCACTCGTCTCCCACAGCAGGCTGAAAATCAGCATGAGGGGAGGAAGTGAGGACCAAAACTAAAACAAAAGCTTGTAGCATCCAGGTGCTTAGGAAAGAGAAATTTTCCTTTGGTTATGAAGTTATTAGTCCAAATTTTTTAATAAAAATGTTGCTTTGTTAAAAAATGTCTTGTTTTCCATGTCATTATATCCCAGATTTGCCCTTCCAACACTAACTATGTTCCCTGATGAAACTGGAAGATCCAGGTTTTTTGTGGACTATTTTTCATGTGTTCTGAAACCACTATGTCCAATATCATAATTTAGACTAGACAATAGTAGTCAGTTTTAAAGTATGCATCTACTTGTAGCAACTTTCCATGACTATAGTTAATAAGCAAAGAAAAACATAAATATGTGAAAACGGGAGTGCTTTCTTCTCTTGCTAGTTGAATTTTAGTTAACTAGCCTCAGTAAAAAAAATAGCTAAGTGTAGAATCATATTTGGAGGTGCTCCTTTCCTCATGATCCTCAGAGAGGTTACTTGCACATGCAGAATGGAGATTGTATCCTAACACTCTCCTGTGCTATAGCATGTGCCCCTGAACTGCTTGTGGGGATATGGAGTATTGCAAGAGAAAAAAAGAACAGGGTTCTGCCATTACGACTTTCTGTGATATACCTATGGGAGAGACTGGGGAATGTTAGTTGTACTGAGTGGAACAAGTCAGTTAATCACCAATTTGCTGAAAAAATTTCGTCTTTCTCCAATCATATGAAGTTCTTGAAAACTTTCCTTATGCATCAACATTACCCACTGTATGGTTCGTGCCAATATTCCTTTGCTGCTTATTTATGAGAAGTATGTTGCTAATATTCAATAATTGATATTTTTTTCCTGGAAATATTATGCACTATTTGCTTAAAAGCAAAGTTTAAGGGCTTGTTTTGATGAAATTGCCTTCCAGGAAACTCATTTGTACATGCCTTCTGAAAAATAAGCAACATGCTCTGACACAGATAATGTCAGTGCACTCATAAAGATGGATACAAATGTGAATGTCTACACATACAAATAATACTAAAATATTAGAAACTCAAAATCTATCCTCCCAAATATTGAGAAATGTCTGTATGTCCTTCTGTATGTAAGACTGTTTTTCACCAGTAGAAGAGCTTTCCAATGCAACAGGCTAAGTCCTGGGGAAATTTCCCTTCATTTCATCCAATTTTCCCCACAAGTGTTCGAGTGAGATAACTTGACTTAATGATGTCATTTCAGTGCCAGCCTCCTCAGCGGCAATTACCGAAGGGGAAAAAAAAAATAAAAGAATGAATTCCCTGGGTGCTTTTGTTAGTTCTTCATTATTTTCTCTTTGAAAATTATTCTTCCATACTTCATCTTGAGCTGCCTTTTTTTCAAGCTGAATAGCCCTATTGCTTCTGCTGAATACATGGACATGACCACCCACACTTAGAAAAACCTTACCTCTTGCTGAGTTTCTCTGAAACGGTAGGCAGCAGGGCTCATGCAGCAATAAAACTTCATGATCACAGGGGAAGGAAATAGCACAAGGCTAGGAATCCTCCTGCTGTTTCCATATGATTTCCTAATTTCAAAATAGGCTGAGAAATAATAGGGGGGAAATATATTGTGAGAGTTTCCTCTGTGCTCTTCTGCGATTTCCCACCTAGCCTGTTGTGTATGTGAGGAACTCTATTAAGCTGCTACCCCAAAAGCAGCAGCTTGGCAGTCAGTCTAACAAGCAGGAAAACTTTATTCTCAAGTATTTTAAAAGGAAGTTTTCCTCTTGAACCAAGGAAATGGAATTATAGGGGGTTACTCTCTGGCTTTTGGGTTTTTTTCCTACCCCCCCACAGGCATGAGATCTTGATTTGGAGCACGTGAAAGGTTATGGTTGTTTACACTTAGCACTCAGTTTGGTCCAATATTAAGGTGAGATCCAGCTGTGATGATTTTGTAACGTGTCCGCACAGGTGGTCAGAACAACCCTGGCAGTTTGGGGATTGGGAGACGGACGCTTAGTGCTGATTTATCACTAAGAACAGCTACCGGGTACCACCTTTCAAAGCTGGAATAAGACATTTTGAGGCTGCAGCAGTTCATTTTACTCATACTTCTTTCCTACCCCCTAAACATTTTTCTATAAAGGATCAACCTGTCCGTTGATACCTCAGTGTAAAAGATGATATTTTCAATTAGGGTTTCATGTAGAATAACAATTTTAGGGATACAAAATGAAAGTTAGGCAGAATTTGTTGCACACTACAAATACCATGTTGGTGGTAACGTTACCCAGATTGATAATAATGATCTCACATGTCAGTTTTTTAAAAAATAGCTAAAATAAAAAGTGTTATAAACCATATTGATTATGAAAACCAGGGCAAGCCTAGGTTTACTTCTCCACCCAGAGGACTGCCAGCTTCACACTGCATTATGAACAACCACAGCAAAACCAACCAAGTACTAAATTACCAGGTCTGTCGTACACACATTTGAAATATCTCTATTCCAATGTACCATTTTCCACACCTCAATCTAGTGAGCTCTCTCAAGTCACCCCATCATCCGCAAAGCACTTTTTGGTTGTTTTTAATTTTTTTTTTTAAAACTTCAGAACAGTCTATTAGCATTATTTGAACATGCATGTTTTGTGGTTTCCTTTTCCTTTCTGTGTCTCTAAATTGTGTAAAGAATAACCCGCTGAAGGAAGTGAATGAAAACTGACATCATACTGTGTCAGATGATTAAGCATTCCAGAATTTTTATTTCAAAATACAGTGGATTATTGTCCCTTTAGACAGTGGATTTTTGCTGTGTTACCACCTAATGAGAGCACATGTGGTCTTCAGAGCTGAAGTCACAGAGGGGCACTGCTTTTAAATCCCATGAATTGTCTGGTAGACTTGTTATTTGCTTTTCCCTCTCCCTCCCCAGAGTTTCATAGCCTTTGAACACCTCAGAAGAAGTGCTAATGCTTTACTTCACAGAAAATGTCCTAGATACAAACTGGCCTGTTACAACAACAGCCAAAGTCCCATTGCTCTCTGGTACCGGTCTTGCTTCGCTATTTATTTTAAGCCTGTTATGAGAGCCGGGAGGCAGCAAAAGGTCAGGAGAATGGTGAAAATATGTACTTAGGAGGGTCACAACTGCCGGGAAGAGGAGCTCAGCCACACCAGGCCCCCTCCGCCGCCTCTCCCGCTACTCCGATTTCTCACTCTCTGGGTAGGTTGGACTCTCCCACCGTACATTTGCACAGGCTGAATCCCATCGTGGGACTGTTGCTCAGCAACAGCAGCGAGAACAATTTGTTTTTGGACCATTCGGAAGATGATTACATTTGCGGCATGTTTTTTCCCCCCCTCTGGTACCTATTCTTGGATATTGTAAATATTCATCTGAGTTTTGCATATACAGTAGTTTCCCCTCTAGGTAAAAAACATACCATCCAAATGAGCTTTTAAGAGTACTTTACTCTGATGCATGCCTACATTTCCTCTCATTCAGTAGATATAATGTTGCACATGAAATGGCATTGTTGGGCTTCTGGGGGTTTTGTTTTGCTTTGTCTATGTCAGACGAATTTCAGCTGGAGCAAGGCCGGGCTCTTTATGACAGTGCTGCTTCATTGCTTTGTATGAGGCACATAAAACAAGTGAAGGATTTAAATAGTTGTGAACACCTGAATGACTTTAAAGCATTCGAGTAAAAGATAGGTTCAGATCTCCAGATTTCCAATTTCCTTCCTAATTGTTTCTTTATCTACACATCTTTCAGCATCCCATTAGAAAAACACTCCCATGCTCTCAACTTAAAAGAATTTGTCTAAGGACTATAATGCAATATTTAAATCTTTGTCATACATTTCCCTGTGCTTTCACTCGCAGTAGTAATTTATTTTGAATCTTCCAGTTTTCTTCCCACTAACACATACAAAACACAGTTGCAGGGGTAACTTTCCAGGCCTGCCATCCTGATCTGCCACCCTTTTGGCAGGACCTTCCCCCACTGCCAGAGAGCTGATAAAACATTTCTGGTTCTTTTGTCTCTAGGTGCCTCCTTCACGCCCTGCAGATGGGCATGCAGACATCCACCCATCCGTGCCACGCTCAGTGAAACTAACTTGGATATCATATTTATAAACATCACATGCAACCTTCCCCTTACTTCTTTTCCCCCAGAAATGATGGAAGACAAGAAGGGAGGGAGAGAAAAGGGGGAGAGAAAAAAAAGGAATTCCGAAATCAAGTTTTACCTTGTAAAAACCAATATGGATGTGTGTGTGTTAGTGTCCAGCGACACTGTGTCCCAGCCCACTGAGGCACATCAACATGTTATTAGTTTAAATATGTAAGATCAGCAACTCTATTACTGTGCTTTTAGCGAGATATGTGCTTGTGTACCTTACCAACTCGGTCAAGCGTAGTTTGTTCTCTGCTGGTGTAGATATACGATGGGAATCGGGCATTTTAGCACAACCCTTGCTACGCCTTTCCTCTCTCGGCTTATTTCTGCCCTTCACACCCCTCCGCACCACTCTGGGCTGCCAGCTTCCAGGGAGGGGGAAAGGAAGGAGGTGGCAAATCTGGCATTTCTCTCAGCTTTTCAAGGGCACTTTGTTTCGCCTTAGAGGTATCCTCACGCTCTGGGCTCCCTGTGGAGCGGCAGATCCGTCAGTCCCACGCAGGGGCTGGCAGGCACACTGACACCCACCCGCCAGCCAGCGGCCCCGGGCCCCCACGCTGCATCCGAGACTCCAGCTAATCCCTCTCCACAGCGCAGCACGGCTCCTCGCTCCTGCAGCCATGCCCTGAAACCTCTGACAGGGACCTGCACCGCACACAAGAAACCTTTTATACATCGCAGCCTGCAAGATGTGTCTATACAATGCGGGAAGGAGGCAGGCAGATAATACACACACACACAAAGTCAAGCGGCGCTAGGATAAGCTCTGCTTCAGCCTTCCCTTTATGAATGCCCAATAACAAAAACAATTTTTCCTTCCTAATTAGCTGTATTAGAGCAAACACCAATACAAAGTTGACCTGAATACAAAATCGTATTTTTTCTCACTTTCCTCGGTGCAAGCTGTGTTTAACCTGTAAGTGTACGTTTTCATTTCTTAAACATTTTTCTTTCTAAAATGCAGGTTAAATGCTAATCAATGAGGTAATCTTCATAAAAATTACTGGGTATCGACGTTCAGTTCAAACCAGATATTTCCTCATTATTTTGAAAGAACGAATTACCAGCTCCTGCTGCAGTGAACTCCTTGATACAACATACATTTATCCAGGCCCCATGGGGGTCATTACAATGTGATTCACCTCTGTGTGTGTGCGTGTATATATTTAAAAATAACCCCCTCAAATCTCTCCTTCGGTCTTTCAGCAGGGAACATATCAAACAGCAACAGCAAATCTCATACACACATCAATATCACGCTAACATAGTTGAGTTTCACTGAACCCAATGCCAAATTAACTTTTACAGGGCAATTACAAAATCTTATAATCATGCAAATTAGTAGTAAGCAGCTTACATCTTCCAATTAAATTGCCACCTGCTATTCCAAGATCCAAGTTAGCCACGGTAAACTTTTCCTCTTTCCGTTTTAAAGAGAGACTCTTTATGCAGAGAGTCATCAATGTATGGATTAGCCTTCCCAGGGACAGGGGGTCCAACTCAGAGTGAGCAGAGGCAGGTTATTTCAGCAAAAGAAAGACAACCACATATCATAGCGTGAAGAGAAAAAGGGCATTAACCCTGGAGTTATTATCAAATTTGAGTGTCCAGGTGCACTCCTGATCTCCGGGTCACATCCTGGCTGCAGCATAAGTCCTCACCCAGGCAAGACCCAGGCATCATCTGCCCCCTCCCTCCTTCTCCTTCCCTGTTTGAGGCAGAAAAGCTGTTGCTACCTGGGCCAGGGTTGGCCTCTGACTCCTGGAGATCAGCACAGTGACCCTCTCTCTGCTTAGTCCACAAACACCCAGGTGTCCTGTACAGTCTTCCTTACAGAATGAACACATGGCACATTTCAAAGCTTTCTCCCAGGTTCCTGCAAGGTAGGCAGTGGCATGAAGGGACCAGTGGATGTAATTCACTTTAAGGTAAGGCAGTAAAGTGAGGCTATTGAATGGATTTGCAGAAAAAAATAGGGGTTTAAGAATCAAACTCTTAAGTTTAGCACAGCAAAAGTGTCATTTTTTATTACTTATGAAGTACAGATTTTGTAGAAAAGGAGAGATTTTTCTTGCTAAAAGCAGACGGAAGAAGAATGCACTGCTTGGGCTTCTAAAACGGCAAAGATGCCAAAGCATACTGTGGCCTACAGAATTAACTATGATGATGCAAATCAAACGTCTCAGAAGAAAAGTCAGGCATGAAACACAGCAGATAATGAGAACCAGTGTCATCTCTGGAAAATGTTACAGAATTAAATTCCTCTTTCTTTACCCTTTCTTTCTCTCCTCCTTACCTCCCTGCCCCTCGAAGGGCACCCACAAGACTTGACTTGCACAGCTGGATCTGTGCACGTGTAAGGTGCTGCCTTCAGTTTCCAAGAGGTCAGCCATCAGCGGTTTGTAGCCAACGGCACTGTTCTTCAAAATCGGTTTAGCTGACATCCATCCTGATGAGATTCATACAGTTTTGACAGAAAGCTGTGCTTGTACAGAGGACTGCAGCTTCTTAAAGTTTTGAAGAGTTGTTATTGATTTGTACCCGGCAGCCCAGGTTCTTCTGAGGGGCAGCTTTTCAGGCCAACTTGGAGGGTCCCCCCAGGTACTGAGCACTCCCTGGGCCACACTCCAGTCTTGGGTGTGTTGCCTTCACGGCAGTGCGAGTTTGATGGCTTTGCTGGAGTGACTCCTTACTTATTCAGCCCATTATAATGGTTCTTTCCTGACATGCAGCTCATAAAGTTGCTTGTAACTAAAAGGAATTGGGGTTTACTTTTGTTATTTTAAGTGAAAACTAAACTTCTGAAGAGAAAAAATAAACAGCTACCGAGCTGTAAAAGGGAAATCATTACTTCTGCCACCAGCCTCACTGCAGCTGTACATAACCACAGCCATACAGCATAAGTCCAGCACAAAAAAACAAGTTTATCCCTGCAAAAGATAACAGAAACCATAGATGTCTTCATTCAGACTAGGAACTCCACTGCCTTCTCTCTTCTGAGACATGACAAATGCAGCAACATCAGAGGATATGTGGATTAGTCTTTTTGTCTTTGGATGCATCAGTGTTTGAAAACTCTGTTGGAATATTTTAAAGCATCTCATTCTCAAGAATTTGCCAATAGAGTTCCAGCATGACAGAGATTTTGATTCATGGCTGAAAACGGGAATTTTTTTTGTTTATACAGCTAGTTTTGATTGAAGATCAGAATACCAAATGACTATAGAAATTCCTATCTTGCCTTACAGCCCAGCATTTCTATGGATAAGCCAATATATTTGCTATCAGTAGCAGTTGTAGTTTGTTTACAAGCAGTGTATCAAAGCACCTTTTTCATACATGGAAACAAGGGAGAGAAAAAAAACCATGGTTCTTGTGCCAGATAGATGTGAAAGATTACACAGCTGCAGTGTCTTGAGGTTACAAAACTGCCGTTTAACAAGCAAGATAAGCAGCAACGCTGATGTATTTATAGGAGTTTAGACATTTATATTGCTTTTTAAAAGAAATGTAATGAACCAATCCATAAATAGTATGGGGATTATAGGTTTATTGTTGCCTTAGTCCAATGGAAGCTTAAAATATAAAAACATGCCAATAAGAAACTTCTGCAATAATGGCATTGGTAACAAGATCTTTGGGGCAGAGACTGCCTTTTTGGTGTGTGTGCGCGGGTAGAGGCTAGCACAAGGCAGCAGTCACCTGGCTGGGACCTTGAGCTGCCATTGTAATCTAAATATTAGAAAATAACTAGGAGAGATCTGAAAGTTACAACAGCCTGTGGCAGGAAACAGGTCATTATCTTGAACAACAAAAAATATGTTAAATTAATATTTGTTTAATAGTTGGGACCTAATCTGAATACCTTGTATGCCTTTCAATAGATTTTTGAGCAGATCCTTGGACATGGCAGATGGCAAATGTGCTGGACAAAGCAGCTCAAGTCTATAAGCTGCTCTACAGGAAAAGCAGGAAAGCATAGGGTTCTACCAGTTCACTAGACTTTAAGGTAGTGAGATATTTTCTTATTAATTTAAGAAAAGGCATATTGAGCAATTAATTCTTGCTTCTCAATATGTACATCCAGGAAGCAATTTGCTCTGTCTGCTTTAACATTGATTGACAAAACAAAAAAGATGTAAAATTTACTACCAAAAAATCCTTTTACTGTTCCCACTCGGATGTAAATGGCAAATATTTTCGTTTTGTAGTGTTGTCATAGTTTACCAAGAGGGCCAACTTTGCCTTTTCCTACAGGCCAAAATGGCTTTGCACCATTTCTGTGATAAGGGGAGTGCTGAAATAACTCTGAGCTGTCATCACTGAATTCTCACCCCTCTCCATATCACACAGCGCTGTTCGAGGATAAAGCTGTTGACTTTCCCCCTTGACCAGCCTGGGCCTTTACAGCATAAGTGAACAACATATTAGGGGTTAAAAGTAATTTCCGTGCCAAGAACACTTTTCTGACTTGGGACTTCCTTTTGAAAATTCTGGCTCCAATAGGAAAGTAGAAGAGGGTATGCTAAATACTTCACTACTTAATTTTGAAAATATCAGGATGATGCTCTCCAAAATAAATACTGCAGAGGTTCTTAAGCAATATATGCATTGGACTGTGGCTGTAGGCTGGCACTCAGCCATGGTTAAGTGGTGTTTGGTTCTGGTTTCCCAGCCAACCTCTCATGAGTAAGTGTTAAAATGTGGGGTGAAAGAGTGACGAGGGAGAAGTGATGAGGGAGAAGTTGAGATTACCTCTCTGACACAAATTACCCAGCTAAGGTCAAGGCAAATATTATCAGAAGGGAAAGCTGATCAGAATTCAATACCAAATGTAACCCAGTGACATGAAGTTTCCTCTTTCAAACTTTCAAGCCTGCATTGAGATGAGTGACACCCCTCCTAAAGTGCTCTTGCTCATACTCTTTATCTAAACCCACTGCTGCTCAGACATCACCTCCTCATGATGGAAGCTCCTATTTTTCACTTTTGAATCCTTTGATTTCCTACGAAGTCAGGGAAAGCCACTTCCCCACAGCTCCTGCCTGGTACAACTTGCACAACTATGTGAGGCTCTTGCTCAGCATTGATGACTCTCTGTCACTTCCATCTCTGAACACAAGCCCAGGATCCCCAAGATGACACTGCTGTTACATCTGCATGGGACTTTCAGATTGCTGTACATCAGTGCACATGTGTTTGTTTTCGAAGTCAACAACAAACGTAACATTAAACACCCTTGACTGCTCCACTGAACAGCCTTGTCTGCTTCATGTTGCAAAACAGACCTAATTCTTATTGTAGCTGGTTTGTGATTGAACTAATGGTGCATGCAGAATCATAATTCAGCAAAGTGAATGAAATTATCAGAGTCTTTTACACTCAACACTTATCGCTGCCTATACAAAAACCAAAACAGTGTACTTGTGGGAGGGCAAATTTTTTCACGCAGCTTAGAGGGAGGTGGATGGCCAGCTGTGGGCAAAGAGGAGGTAGAAGCAGCAATTCACAGAAGAGTTGAGGGGTTGCAAATATGCAAATGACAAATCTAAACAAATCAGCAAGCCTCCAAAGGAGAAGCATCAGTGGATTGTAGGAATAATTTCCTCTTGCAGATTCCATTTGTAAGGCACTTACTGTCATTCATTACCCCTACAGTTTAATAAAGGGCATGAATTATTTATTTGGGATTATTCTTCTCTTTTGGGAGGAGGGTCCTCAAGTAGTTCCTGGCTTTTTCAGGCCAGTAAAATGTGTCACTTAATTCTTTTCCCAATAAGAACTTGACTAAGGAGCCCTGCATGGCAATAGAAATTTTTCTTTCAACTCTGAAGGAGGCAGATCTAGTGTCCCCAGTGCACTCCAAACCAGCTTGTACTGTCACCTGGTCCAAATACCAGTGTGGCAATGTAGCTTCTATTTACCTGACTTAGCAGATCACACAACTTCACCTGACCGAAGAAAACTGTTGACTTTCAAGAACAAGCAGAAAGGGATGTTTATGGAGCCTTTTCTTTCTCCCCTGAGGAAGCTATATGAAGACTGCTGTGAAGTTTTTGTTTGTTTGACTGGGGGTTTTTTTGTCTCATTTGGTAGGGAAGTTATTTTCCTTACAGGATATGCTTTGACTAATCTTTACGGCCAGAACACATCCCAGAGGATGCACAGCTGACCCATCCCAAATAAGACTGAGACCAAGACAAGCATTAATCTACTATGGGCTTATGTACAGCAAAGGAGACTTTTGGTTTAGTGGACATTATCTCTTACAGGAAGTCAGCTCTGGAAAGTGTCTAGCCAATCCCTCTATTTTTATAGGCTCAAAATGTCATTGAGTTTTCTCAACAAAAGGGGTACGTCTGGATGTTGGTTAAGTACGGAAACATAAGGTGTAAGTAAGGAAGATGTCACTCTTCCCTCCTACCTCTGCAGTGCCAGAGACAATCTCATCATTCTTAAATAAATAACAACTGCAGCTCCCATCGATCACAGTTTCTTTACTCTTGGAAGATCATCCTCTTTGTGAAATCTTAATTCACGTCAGATATTCTTTGTTTCTTTTCAACAGGTTTTGGACTGGACCTGAAGCACACCAATTAGCTGCAGTTTCAGTGCAGGAAAGCTGCTATTCAGGAATGTTGTTGAGACCATGGCCATGTTACTCCAACTTGGAAGGCTCAGAAAGTTGGAGACTCCCAGAGCAAAATCAATTCTAACAGTGTCCTATCTGAAAGCTGTTTGTTACCCTTGTTCTTAAAGATCTGTACAGCTGGACATTTCACTGCCTCAGCAGACTAGACTACCTATTTCTTTCCTGTCTGTACAATTTGAGAATTTTTCCAAATGTCTAGTGTCATTTTTCCTTGTAGTAATTCAACCTATTACTTCATGTCCAAAGCACAGGACTATATTAATTCCTCCCAGCACTAGCATTTTACATGCCTAGGTGACTGTTACTGTGTTTTCCCCTCTGTTATCTCATATTCACACTGGATATCATCTGTTCCTTCAGTCAGCCCAACCAGCTGGATTTTCTAGGTGTCTGATCATTCTTGGTTCCTTTCCTCCAGACTGTCTCCTTTTGCTCACCATCCTTCTCAAAGTGCCCCAGACTGGCAAGTCTGCTGCTGAGTCCAAACAGGGCTGTGCGGAGCAGAAAGGCAGCTTCACTTGTCTTTCCAGCTATGCTTGCTTGTATATCCCTGCAAAGGAGAAGAACATGGGACAACAGTTCGAAATTATTGACTTATGTTCACATGCTGATCCACTGTAATCTCCTGCTCTACCGAACTGCCTGGTCTACGTTACGTATTTGTGCAGATTATTAGCTCTGCCTAGGTGTACTACCCAGTACTTCTGCCAGATAAATAACACACTGGCCTCCAGCTTGTTTTGCATTCAAGGGCTGCCCTGCAGTAAATATTCTTGCAGTCCCTTCTGGGTTTCTATCATCTGTATAATCTCTATTCCATCATCTGTTAATGAAAACACCAAGCCAAGAACAGCCCCTGTGGAGCCCCATTTGATGCGTCCTTCCATTTTTAGCCTTCCCGTGGGATTCAGGTCTGATCAGTATTTTGTTGATCCAATGCTGATGCCTGGGCAGGAGAGAACAATTTTACATAAAATTCTGACACAACCCCTATTCTTTTCTGCTTCTATTGTGTCCTATAATACAACTAATAATAAGGCAATGAAATCATTGCCTCCAGCTGTTTCCCCACGGAATTTACCAAAAGGGTAGTGAAATGATCTCATTTAAATCCCTTTCCACACAAAGCATTGAACCATACCAGCCAACACCAACACTGGTTCCAGTGTGGTCATAGTGCAATTTCCTTGACAGTCCTGGACAGTTTCAGGGAGATTACAGATGGATGGGGCCCGTTTGGTTCCAGCTGGACTGGAGTGCAGATGGATCCCAAATGTCAGAAAATGGATCCTCACAGTTGAAATACTTGTGGATACTCAAATTCCCTTGGAAAGTGACAGTTCTGGAAATAACATTTTCAGTACCAGTAAATTAGTCCCAGAATGGCATTTCCTGGCATGTCCACAGTCTGGATGTGGTTAGCTTGAAAGAGATGCAGAAAAAATATTGAAGCGAAGATACTATTGTGCTCAGAGGTGTCCCATGGGAAAATATCTAGGCTTGTTCTCTCACATTTTAAAGCTCTTCTTTTCTATTTAAATAGTGTTAAGATTGATACAGGTAATGAAACTCCGGGAGGCTGCTGGCTTGTATGAAAAATAGGACAGTTATTTGGATGTGTTAAAGCAGCTCAGAGAGACAGCTAACATAATCTACTGTGAATATTTTATTTCCTCACTGTGGAAGGATAAGTCTATCTGGACAAAGTTGTCCAGCCTGCAACTCCAGTGGTAACACACGGCAGGAGCACTGCAAAGACTTTATTGTCCAGCTAAAGCCCTGTGATGGCTGACAGTGCTCAGCACTTTGCAGGATGAGACAACAGCTGGTAGGAAAAATATCTGAAAGTGAAGTGTTCAGATTTTAAGAAGATAATCAAGTACATTTTCCTAAAAAGCAAACAGAGCACAAATGTTCTGAAGGACCTGAAACCAATGTTACTGCCAGGACAGCAGGCTGAGAAACCTGGTTTCCTGGGATGCTCCCGAGCGCCTACAAAACACCCGGCAGATTCCAACACTGACGAAAGCAGCCACAAGCACAGCAGGTTCAAGCACCCCAGGATTTTCTCCATGCAGGCAGAGAAAAGAGAAAACTCTGCTAATATTCCTGCTGATTTCAAAGGAAGATCCTCAGAGATTTCTGCCAGTTAGCTCATTCTCTACTGTCCCTTTCTATAATAGAGCCAGGAACAGAGATATACATCAAATATAGACCAGCTGCTCAGAAGTACATGCAGATACCAACACTTTAATCGCTGTTATAGGTAATGCTTTATGTCAGTTCACAGTAGGGACTGCAGCCTGGACTATAATTTTGAAAGAAAGACCTCAAATTCAAGATTAGTTTTGAATGTGTGTGGGAGAGAAAACAAGAGAAATCTCCTTTATGTGCTGTCCAAATTGTTTATATTTGGACTGAGTGATCTGCAGAGCAGATGGTTAAATAATTTCCAAGCTTCCCATAGGAGGCTGGATCCTCTGTGTTTGCAGGTATGCCCATACAGTATATCCCACTCTACCCTTGTACTTCCTGTGAGATGCTTCAGGAGGCCCATGGGCTACACACAGGGCATCTTTGTGTCCTGGCTACCTGGCTACAGGAGCCTTCCCCAGGTCTTCTGCCTAATAAACAGGCCAGTGAATTTGTTTACCACACAGAAAATCAAAATATTGCAGTCTAAAAATCCATATATGTTTTCTGATATGATATATGAACTGTGGTAATCCAAGATGTGATGCGTGCTTTGCTTTAAGTTCATACAAATGTCAGTGGATATTTAACAGATTGAACTTTTTTTTTTTCTTTAAGCTGCATGAAGGGAATGCTTTTCTTCCTTCTCATTTTAAATATGAGCATTGAGTGACATTTCCTCTAATTTGGAAATAAAATATGGCAGTACTATTACTCAATCTGTGCATGATAAAATGGATGCCTTGCTCCTGTTAAAGCATGGCTGTTGGACCATCCCAGTAATAAACTATAAAGAGAATACTGAAGGAATTTGCTTGTATCTTTCTGTTTTTTTTTTTTTTTTCCCATGAGTTCTGCTACAACACTGAAAAGGAATGAAACCTGTAAAAATCAGTTTGCTGTATTCAACTCTCATTTTGTGATTAGACTGGGCAAAACCTGGCATTTTTTAATGGCATCAAAACCATCTTGTTTATAAATGGTGCCCATTGCATGTGAGATGATTGTGCTCTTGGATTTCAGAATTCGGGAAATCCTGCACTGGATCCTACAGTCTTTTTACAGCTGCAGTTTGCCAACCAGTACCTCATCCCAGTACCCACCAAAGGCTAGACCTGTTTTACAAGAGGCATTTTAATATTTTACATTCTAACTGACTTATTGAGAATGCATGTTGACTCACCATTTTTTATTATTAATCTATGTATTTTTCTTGCTGCTAGAAGGGATTATTTGCAGATGTTAACATATTTATTTTTCCTGAAATCTTCAAAGAGATGGCTTTGGATTTCATATTCATTTTTTGAACCTGAAGTTCCATGTCTAATTCCATGAACATGATTGTCACAACATGTACTCCAGTTTTAGCTGCTTATTTTCTTTTAACATTGTCATTAATAGAGCATCTCCATCTTACAGAAGTGAAGTGTCCTCCTTAGACCTTTCATAGCCTGAACTGTATCCCATCAGAGAGCACTTCTCCACCCTTTTATGGCTCTAGAAACATGCCACCCATATTATAAATATCAATAGAGCTGGAAGGAAGCAACATCAAAATCTCCAAGACAACACACAAAGATGCAACAAATCAAAGGCAAAATAGTGATGGTTCGATTAGACTTTTAAATAAGGTATTAAAATGAGGTTTGTAGTTAAATACAATTGTCTCTCTGAATTTGGCAGGGAAATCATTAACCAAATGATGTTAAATTTGCACAGATTGTTGAATAAATGAGTAAGACTTGCTTTACATGGCAGTAAACCAGCCAAGAAACATACATACAAAGAACTGCTAGCAGTCCGCTTGAACAAATAACTTTCACAAGGATAAGAGTGTTTTTTAAAGATCAGTAACTGAATAGTTACTATTATCATTAGCTAGTCCTCCACATGAAGTACCCTTCTTACAGTCTGTACAAGTGAGGGACTAAGCGGGGTACGGACACATGTTCCTGTGTAATAGTCTAAGGTTTCTTGCTTGTTTAAAGAACTGGTGCTGTTAGCTGTATTAATATTAAACAAAGTTTATAGCTATACGTTCAAGACGTAAAAGCTACGTAATTTTAAATACTCATTTATCTTTTTATTTTGGTATAGATACTTTCTCTGTCTGATTCCTAGGATTCATCCAGAGAATTTCTCAATTTATGATTTGGCTTTAGCTACTGCTAGCAATAAATATTCAGAATATTTTTATAAACTGAGCTGTGATTTCTTGCTCTTAATGAAAAACTTATTTTCTAAAATCCATCAACTTCTGGATATTCATCACCTGGAGTTATAGTTTAATATACAGTAAGTGTGTGCGAGAAAGCCAGAATAAACAACATCAAGGTATAACCTTTCTTCCAAAGGTGAAATGTAATTTTAATTAAGACTTAAAAATAGGATTATTTGTTATCATGTATTATATTGGTACTCATTTGATTAACATTGTACTAGAAGTAGGGAAAAAGGCAGTCCTTCATCATAACGTGCAGCCTACAGCTGAAATGAGATCCCGGTTTTCATCTCAGCGTATACAGTGGTTACTTATGGGGTAGACCCAGTCCAGGTCATCATTTCTCAGTCAGAACAGGAAAATTGTAATCAGACGCTGTAGAGTTTACAAATCAGCTACATCTCTGCTGATATATCAGACAGCTCAGGAGAACAAGGGTCACATGGCAGCTTGTATGGACATAGCAGAACTCCATCCTCCTTGAAACTGTTGTTTGACCCTTGCTGCCCACTGGGAACCATCTCCGTCCCACGCTGTTCCCTAAATCCCCACCATCAAAAGTGGTGGCTGGTGTGATAGGAGCAGCCTAGTAATTAAACAATATCAACAACGGTGGATGAGCACTTGAGCCTTATTCACTGTTATAGACATGGCTAAAATAGGCAGAAACGGGACATGGTGATGACAGATAAGCATTAGTTTAAGTCGAGACCTGAAATGAGAGGCCTTGGTGGTAGACTGGTGAACACACTTGTATACAGTGGTCCATGGGGAAACAGTTTTCATCTGGGAACTGGAAAATCAAAGAGAAGTGTGAGCTAAAGCTAACATTGGCTGAGTGGAGAGGAAGGAGGAGAGTCCAAGTAGCTGAAGGCCAGGCTGGAACTTGGAGGTGGGTGGGACACGCAGCGCAGAAACACATTTAAAATAACAAAGTAATTCTCAGAAGTGATTTCCCCCAAGTATTTCAAGCAATGAAATAATCACACTGGTCAATGCCTATGATGTGATCTCATTCCCAGAAGTACAGTTCCAGTTTCAAATACCCTCATAAAATGGTTATGTCATGGAGATGCTTCCAATTTTACAACTGAAATAGACTCAAAGAACAGCCTCTCTACCAGCATAGGCTAATGAAGCATACTGGAGAAAAGACCCTCCCCACTTATTAATAAACTAACATAACGCCCCTAGAGGAATTAAAGAAGTTTGGGGTTATATTTAAAGTAGTGCTATATTGAAAGGCATTGATATTTCCACTCCAAGGACTACAGCACAACCACTTACAATATCTAGGTTCACAAGGCAACTCAATAAAGCAGTTCAACTCCAGTGAGTTCAGTGGAGTTGTGCCAACCATGGGTTTGGCCTCCTGATTGTAAAATACAGTCTGTTACCGTGTGAATGATATGAGGTTTTGGATCCAAGTAAATATCAGACAACAGCAACGATATTCCGTTTCTTTCAGAGTTCACCTGGGGACTTGCAAGAAGGGAAGTCCTGTTTCCATCTGAACAATACTGGGATGATTGTAATATTTTAAAACGAAAAAGAAAGAAAAGAGGCAAATAAAATGCTAAATGGCAAAAGAGAGAAAAAACAAACCATGCTAGGGAAATGGCACACAGTGGGCCAAATTTATTGAACAATACACAATAGTATGAGAATCTGATATTTATTTTCAGTGTTGAATATACAGGATACATTTAATATGCTCAAGATGCATTAGTCAAACTGCAGCAGCTGTCTTTGTACAGAACTCTGCAGAAGAATCAGAAGGAGCAACATACAGTAAAACTACCACGCTAGGCGCCTTTCTATGTCCCCTGTTAGCTGTCACAACACTCCTTCCTTCTATTCAAATACAGCACATAGCTGAGACTTTTTCAAATAACAGTGTTAAGTGTTTCACAGGAAAGAAAAGACAAGCAAAGGAGAGTAACCCCTTTGTGTGAAATGATCTGTACCCACCAACATTTCCACAAGAAGAAACAACTATTTGTTAAAATATCAACTCAAAACAATGAAACATAAGGGATTCAAACCTAAGTGAATTGTTAGGTATTTTCCCCAAGAAGCTGGATCCATTTCAGAACTAGATCTGCATTGACACCCTACTTCTGGAAAGCATCATTATTCATTTATGTTTTGCCTTCCTGGAACAGGAACGGATGTAAGCTTGAGTTTCTGTGACTTAGAAGAATAAACTATTGTCACATAGACCATAAAACATAGAAAAAAGGGAAAAGATGCTGTTGCTTCTGGCCATCTAGTCACCAAATCTGCTCTTGGTTGTGACCACTTTGCATCTGAGGAGGAGCAGCATCCTTTCCAGTCCTTTATTTCTCTTAGTGCCCTCACACCGCCATATCCATATGACATCTTTGCCATTTGTTCCATTTCTGCCTTTATCTTATTAGTTCAACTCTGCCTTCTCTAGTCCCATTAGACATATATACTCCCACCTGTTCCATTTTGAAGTCAGAAAACGTGAACCAGTGGCCAGATCATGTGTCAGATTTTCCAGGTGGCTTTCTTCTGCTCCTGTCACCGTGCTGTTGTGTCTCCCTCTGCTATATTTTGTGCTTATCACTGCTAAGGATGTTGTTAAACTGAAACACAATGCTTGTTTACAGGGAGACCTACAGGAAAACTAGATACAGATTAACACAAGCAGTGCTTGTTTATAGGGAGACATACAGGAGAATTAAATGCAGATTGGCCAAAGCCACAGAGATCCACTTCTGGAGGTAGCAGTGCAGACGCTGCAGCTCCCAACGGCTCCCAGCTGGTGGTCAGAAATAGCCATCCTGCCCAGGGAAAGTGTGATATGAAGACTGCCTAACCCATGTGAATGCAGTTCAGACACGTTGTCTCATCTTCGGGCACGTCATCCTTCCCAGAGTATCTGGTTCAGGGAGCACAAAAAAAAGAGTTTCCAAGCCTGACCCTAAACTGGAGGGTCAAGGTGCCCCCAGGCTGAGGGGACACGTGGAGGGAGCAGGAGCCTCCCCAAAAACCTGGGTGCACAGGTAGGAGTTAGGCTCCTGAAAGGCAACAGGTATTAAAGATAGACTGGACTGGGGCTTATAGCTGAATCAGGCTACAAGTGGACCATAGCTGGTGGAATGAGCTTATTACCTTCTCCCTTGACAATGTGAGCTTACTGTGAGGACTTCTGTTGTTCTTCACGGGAACCATATGTAAATGCATGTCAGGGTTTTTTTTTCAGAGGGGAGTACAACAGAAGCCTCCTTGCTTCCTTTGCTCTGGGTCAGCAGGGATCTTGAAGAAGAGAGAGGCCCTGCCCTCTGAAGAAACAGCAGAACATGGTGGGATGCAGCACAACGGACATTTCAGGAGCACAGGATGAGCATGAGGGATGCAGCAAGGGAGGACAGAGCCTCAAGTACTAAGACCATTGAGAAGTGCAGGGAACATTGTACTACATTTCTTTCTTCCTCCATGGTAAGTTTGTTACTTCAGTTTTACTCAAATAAAACCTAGTTTTCAAGTTTTAAAAGTGGTTTTGTACTTTTGGACTGCTTACTGCAAGGTTGTGCAGGATGCAAAGCTCTGGTGAACCTGTGATGCCTTCACCCCTCAGTGACTTTGGACTGAATTTAGAAGTGCACTCAAAACTTTCATCTGGCAAATAAGAAGCAGCAAAGAGCTGAGGGAGTGATCATCTTTAGTGGTCAGAGCTGCCTGTGAGGAACATTTTTCCGTGTTCTAAATTGCTTTCAACTCCTGTGTGGACTTTCTCATTCAGAGATAAAGTCTGAAAGATCAGAGCACCACCTGGGCACCAGTGACATGTTAAGATAGCACAATTAGAGCTTGCTAGCTTCTGGGCATGCCATAGCAAGCATCACATCTGCTCCTGTACACACTCCAGTTGGAGTTGCAGATACGCACGTGTGGCCAGGATAGCCCCAAAGCAAGGCGCTGCTCAGACTGCTGGCTTGCCCCTGGTCACCAGTCACTGCATTCAAAATCCATGTGGGCCAAGTAAATTAGGATGAATAATGTCACATCTGTTCTAACGTTGAATTAGTGTACCCATGCAGTAATTTATTGTTTAGAGTGTTAGCTAATCCTCTGGTTTTTTGGTTGTTGGGTTTTTTTTTTGGTTTTGGTTAGTTTTGGTTAATTGCTTTGTACTTTTAGTTATTGTGGGCAAAAGCAAAACAAACAGAAGTTTGGATTCTTTTTATATACCTATATACACATTTTAGAAAAGGTAATTTTGTTTTCAACTCTTTCTAAAATATGCATATAGATATATACATCCTTCTACATTTCATCCTTCTACAAACTGGGAGGAAAAAATTACCAGGCTAACTTAGATTTGCTGAAGCTCTAGCTTTTGTAACACATAAATGACTGACACAGTAAAAGGAGACTGCACAAAGTTTCACTGAGTTTCGACAGAAGGACAGATTTATCCCTGGCATAACTCAAGCAAAGTTAAGGGAAGAGTCTGGCTTGGAGACTCCGAGTGGATTTCTACAATTTATGGTTTACAAATCCACACTAATCCTTGTCCTTCCTATCTGTTATGGGCTACTCGCAGGCAATAAGTATCTGTCACATTGCCAAAGAACAGTTGTTTATCTAGTTTTAAGTGAGTTTGGGAGTCCATTTGTTTGTTTTTACAGGAGGTATGATGGATGCAATTACAGGGGCAATAATATGCATGGTTACAGCGTAACTGCTCTGCGGATCAGACAACAGCAAAACCATCCATCTTCCATGTGTGCAGTCACTGCAACTCTTACCTTCAAGTGAATAAGATCTCTCAAAAAATGTGCAGAAATTTATCTTTACAAAAGTTTGGGGTCAAACCAGATTAAATCATACCCCAGAGTGCCTGTGGTATTAGCGTGGCAGGAAGGGAGACTCAATTTCTACTTAACCATGGGATGATTTATGTCTGGGGAACTCCCTCAACTCCCCCCTTCTCTGTTCGGGCACGAACATTTGGTATTATTATCAGTATACCGGGTCTCTGTCTGGGTGGAGGATGCTGCTCTCCTCCATCATGAAGAGACTCAATATTTAAGCAATCAGAGCTGGTCCTTCTGAATCAAGCAACAAACTGATTTTGATCATATTTCTGCACACTCACTGTACACACAGAAGATAAATTTTCCCCCTGCGTCTCCCTCCCCTGTAAGATATGCTCTGCTGGGCAGTCTTTCACTAGAAGTGTGCAAATCCTGATTTGTCTTGTCTTCACTGACATATTCTCTCTCACAGCACTTTTAGGGCCTGCAACCTTTTCTTCTGTCTAGACTCTATCGTTTGATTTATTCCCCAATTTGATTTCATCTCTGATTTAATAGCTCTCTCAGTTGCACCTGCCCTTTTATTTTGTTATTTTTTTCTCACCTCTTTACTATTTGACCTTTCCTAGACCTTATTTAAAAGACGCATATCGCCCTTTCTATTGCTATATTGTTCTTTCTGGCCTTTTTCCCCTGCCCCTCTTCGACCTCATAGTTCAGTCAAAGAAGGGGGGTAAGGAAAGTGAGGGTAAGACAAAGCTGACACTGATTTCCATGAAACTTGATTTTGGCCCACAACAGTCTTGAAAAATAACTGAAAGTTGTTTGGGCATCAGTCCTGCAAAATCTGGGAAACTGTGAGATGACAGAAGATCTTGGGATCACACCCCAGGAGTATTGCAGTGTGCGTATTTATAATCACCTTTGCATTCTTTTAATATTATCTGATCCACTTTTAAGGTTCTTCTGAGTTATGTTATACTATATAATACCATGTATTAGATTGAGTGGAGACTGAAAACATAAGACTTAATGTAGAAAGTAAGGATGGATGTCAGGATTTGTCCCACTGTTGAAAAGGAAGGGATTTTTACAATCAAAAAATAACCTTCACCCCAAAGAGGTTCCACCACATTTAGGAAATTCCTGTTCTCAGTGTTAACCCTGCTAACACAGCGGAGCAGTATGAATGGAGCAGCCTGCCATAGACAAAAACAGTATTGTATACAGACAGAACTGGAAAAAAGTTCTGTTACCATGATAGATTTGTGTAGTAACAGCCAAAGATGATAAATTTCACAAGTTGGTCAGGGTTAAATTGGTAAATCATGCAATCAGTTATGGGTTAAATATTAACAGAAGATACTCTCCGAAAAAAAGGAAAAAGTTGATTACATTCTTTCAAATGACTCCCAGATGTTAAAACGTGCTTTCCAATGAAAATAATTATATAATCTACAAACCTGAACACCATGTTAAAGGAATGGTAGTGAAAATTACAGAGTTAAGAATCCAGGCCCATGGCCATTTTGTCTCTCTACAAACAAACAAGAAAACTTCACCTGTCCTGAGAGCTGTTGAGGTGAAAAATTCTGAATTTAACAGATTTCATACTTAATGCATTAACTACAATCTTTTCACTGTAGGCTAAAATGCAGTCATTTTTGCACTTTCTCTGACACTGTGATTTATAAGTGTTTCCTTTTTCTATGGCTTGCTGTGTATGCCTTGGAACTGAGGAGCAGGCTCTCAAAGCCATTTAAATCTGTAACTGCAAATGTCAGTGACAATGGGGAATGTTTGCTACACACACCTTACCTGCATATTTCTGTAGAGCAGCTTGTCCCTGTTTAATACACCCTTCTTGTTCATTACTTTTTATTTTTCTTTGAATAATTGACAGCCCCAGGTACCCAGAAACATTCAGGTTACCAGTTCATCCTTCATACTCTAGATACCGCTTATAAACTATTAGACCAAAAATATCATTTGGTCTCTTTTTATTTAACTTCTGTAAATTAGAATTCTTGGGACGCTACTCCTGGTTTCAGTAGTTTCTGCTTTGCTCTTCCTGTTGTTTTCCAAATTAGAGATGAAATTCTCATCTAATCCCAAGCCAAGATTTTCTTAAAAATATCAAATTAATGGAGCTTCTGGGAACTGGTAGCATCATAACTTCTTCAAAATGGAATTAAAATAGATACACTGCCATTCAATAGCTTCCATATTAAAGCTGTGAGAATTACTTTTGAACTGTTGGTTAACTAATTAATAGACTCATAGGTAAATGTTTGTCCAACAGTTAATTCCTTGATTACTTTTCTTTTTCACTTGTAACAGTTATATGAATCTCGGAGTGACTTCTCAATAATGAAATTTGCTGGCAAATGTACTTCTTAATTAGATGACTGAGATAGACATCCTGATCACATCTCAGAGAGGGATCCTACTCTGCAGCTAAGCATATGCAAAGTTGTGCTGGGTGCTCAAAAACTGTTACGGGAAGAATGAGGGAATTAGACATCTGAAAACATTTATTAATTATCTGTAGTAATTAATGGTCCTATCAACAGTGAAGACCAGATTTCAACCTCAAGAAAACCATAAGATAAAGAACGCCACACGCAATATTTCATCTCTAGAAAAACTTCCTCCTTTGTTTTTAGAAATTGTTGTTGTGACAGTTTTTAATGCCAAGAATAAGTCAAGAAAAGATAGAGAAGTATAAAATGTGTTTTAAGAGATAAGGTGGTTGTTCTCAGAAATGTGGTTTGCTAACGAAGCATGCATCTTTCAAATACTCGCCATACTTTCATACTGACCATAGGCTAGATCATCTAACTTCAAATATCAAAAAGTTAGCTATCCAGGTCAGTGCTAGTGACCTCGTGCCATCTTTATAGCCACTGGAGAAAAATAGGCACCATCAGACAGTGATTCATTGGACTTGTCTTTGGTCACTAGGATGCCTCAGATCTTGGAGATCGAAGAATGATATGAGCCTCCCTCTTGAGGTGGCTCTTCTTCCCCTTACCTATGACAATCAGATCATGTCTTTTTTTATGCCTACATTAGGGAAAATGGCCCAAGATCCCAGCTAAAGCTACAGAGAAGAGCTCCATGCCTACCTAGAGCTTCAGAGGCCACAGGGATATCCCCAAGACCAGGGAGTCTCTGATGCTGCTGGAGGGTTACTGGAGAACTGGTGTTGAAGCAGGGCCTGAAAGCCCCATGGACAAATTCCTGCTAGCTAAAAATCCCACCAACTTTATCTTGCAGTGAGCAACATGTTGTGTTCAAACTGATGCATTCAAATGGACAGATAAATTAGTGGTGGTGCTTTTGAAGTGGTATCATCTTCACCAATCTTAAAAATCCCGTTAGTTACCTGACAGAACAGCTTATATTTTTCTTTAAGTGCTGACAAATATATTTTCTGACTGAGATCAAAATGATATTATTTTCCCTTGAGTGCACTAATGTTTTATTTATATATATTTATTTTTTTAAAATCTCTCTGATATTTAAGGAGTTTATGAGTTTTGCTTTGGGTTTGTTTTTTTCTTAGTAAAGGTTTCTTTTAATCAAATGTGAGTATTAACTATTTATTAGCTATGGTCAAAAATAAACTTTCAGATCTGGAGGGCAAACACATTGTAAAGCTCTCACAGTTTAATCCTGGATTATGCAAACACTCGAATACAGGGAAGCTCATTTAAGCAAGAGGAGCAGCAGGCCCTGGAGGGCTTGGAGCAGTGCTCCCTCAGCTCCATTCCCAGGCACCTGCAAATCTGGATCTGTGCTCAGGCGGTGGGTGTCCAACCTTTTGCAGACCAAGAGCCAAGAAAATAAAACACACAAAGATCCCCTGCACTGGTACCATTGTTGGCAGAAGCGCTGGGGTTTTGTGCCAGAACCAAGGGAGCTCTGCCTCAAGTGTTTCCAGTGTTGCCCATCTTTGTCTTCCATCAGATGTGTTCACTCCCCCAACTCAGACCCCTCCTTCCCTTCCCCTTGCACCCCACTGCCTCATGCCTCACCCCACGCTGTGTTTTTTCCAACCAGAATGGCAGTTTGTGTTCTTACCAAGCAGCCACACAGATGTCTGGGGACCCAAATTACTGCACTTTCAGCAGTAAGTGGTAAACGCCTGTGTTGGAAAACTTGCTGTGCTTCAGAAGGAGGCTTCATTAACCAGCAAGGAATGGTGCAGAGAAACATCAGGTCAGTGCTCACGCAAGGGCTGCAACAGCCCGAGAGTTACACACTGGTTCTCCAGTTCATGTCCCTGCTTTTCTTGCCTTGGTTTTTGCAGGTTTGTCACCTGATTGCTGCAAATTCAGACACTGAGACACATTATAGCAGGACTTACATTCCCCAGTTTAAATGCCAGAACATAACTGGTGGTTTTGGCTCCTGTTATTTTGGGCTCAGCTTGAGGGACCTTAAAGATACCTGATTTTCAGAAAGTGCTAATGACATGTTTATAGGGTGTCTCAAATCTAACATTCAAATGCAAGAGCAAACAAATCTTTTGGTTTTGAAAATTTTGACTTAAGTGTTTGAGGCTGGATGTCTTCAGTTTTTACATCTACGAAAACTTTGGAAAGAGGCATGACTATTCATGGCTGCAGTGGCATTCTGTGGACTCAGATGGTTCCCCAATTGATTTTTAAAAAAACTTAGATTTTTTTTCTTGCTGTAACTTTTAAATGGGCTTAGAGAAACTAGTGATAAAATGTTCATTTCTTGTTTACCTTTAAATGGACATAACTATTGAAGAGTATATTGTTGATGGTTCCCAACAGCAATACAGGAAAGGAAAGCAGAGTGTCATTCTCCATGCTAAAATGAAAAATAAACTTTCAGTGATCCAGACCATAAAATTGCAAGACAAGAGACTGTCATTGAAAAAAGTGGTCTATTAAATTAAGATGCTACTAGGTGTCATTGTGACCCTGTGGGTAGCATGTCTGTCTCACAGCCAGCTACTTGTGGGTTCAAGTCCCATACTGGGATTTTGGCTCCTGTCCAGTGTACTGCAGTAATAAGCAGCGTGTGGCACTTTTAGAGGTGTCATCCTTCAGACGAAATGTTAAATCTACTGTCCTTCTGCCAGCTCTCCAGTTGAAAATTAAAGATCCCCCAAGTACCCTTTGAATATAGTGAGTAATAACTTTGGGGTCCTGGCCAAAATTCCCTCTCTCAATAAAAGAATTTGTAATGAACAGGGCATATTTCACAAAATAGCAGAAGTCATACAAAACAATGGAAAAGCATCATTAAAAATGTCATGCTTCCTTTATGTATATTTTAACATAGCAAGTCGCCTATTTGATTAAGTTTCAATAGCATTTTTAAACAGCTGCCATAAATTTCCCATACAGGGACATTCAAAAGTACAAAGAACAACTTTCACCACACATCTTTGGGAAACAGCTAACTCCTGTAGAGACCTTTGAAAAACTCCGCCCAGGTTCAGGAAATGTCCCTGAAAAATGTTTAAGACGACTGCATTTCAGAACAAACCTTCAGTGCAGAGCACCACAGCAACATTCATGGCCTGTTAAGTGTGAAGATGCTGAGGAGTCTGTCAGGAACTTCATGTGCTGCTCCACTCTCTAAGTACCAAGAGCTGATACATTTACGTTTCTAAATGTATTCTTGCACTGAGGGCCGTTAACCTGCCAGCTGGTATCTGCATGCCATTAAATCTGCTTTTGACACGTTTTCCACATAGCAGGAATCATAGCAAAGTTATGTAATGGCAATGGGCAACTATCTTGCCAGTGACATGTGTGTGTAATTGTGGAAGAGATTTTTAGCATCCCTCATGTGGATCGAGTGAAGCAGGACACAATGTGCTCTGAGATAAATCTGCTATCCTCCACTGGCCCTGGAAAGGTAACCTGAAATACTGTAGTTTACTGTGCCGGGAGACTGTAAACTATTTGAGAAGAGTTGGAACAACATCACACAACCTGCCCACCTCTCCTGTCTCCCAGATGATTGTCTCTCCACAGCTCCACTGTGAGCGGGGTCTTCCTCTGCCCTTGTGGTGTGCCACTCAGCTGACACCCAGCTGGGCAGAGCAGCAAAGATATGTAGGACCTCAATGCCAAGGGAAGATTTCTTGTGACGAATGCTTAGGGTAGCCATGCAATGGTCACATTAAAGGGTAAGAGCTTTCACCTGCTTCTCTCTCCCCTGTTTCTTAATTGTAATAGGCTCCCAGCTCTGCATAACAGCCTGGAGATGCCATTTCTTGCACGTCCCATGCCCTTACCTGGGAAATTAAAAATTAGCAGTCCGGTTTTCAGTCACCCTAAACTCACTCAGAGTAAACAGGGAGAAAGTCCATCTAGATAGCAATTCATTTCCTGAAGGGTACACCTAAGAGAGGTCAGAGAAATTTTTTCTGTTGACAGCTGAGGAAACAGGAGTGCCTAGGGCAGATTTGGACCTCGGACGAAGAAATCCAACCTTTACATACCTAAATCCTTCCTATTTCAGGTGAGGACATCCTGCCTATGCCGCAGGAGGAAGGTTGAGGCTGCCACAACACAAGAGTCTGCAATGTTTCACTTGAACCTCCTTTGTGGATTTCACCGTTAATGTTTTTTACTACTTTTTCTTTATAAACACAGAATGTACCGTGAGGCCCTGAAAGCCTCTGTATGTTACAGAGAAACTGATGTTTCCCTGTACTGTCAGAATCCTCTAATTTTGTTTTAGGTTTTGTGGCGTTTTTCCTTCAAGCTCCCCTGATGGTGTCTGGGTGCAGCAGCAGTCCTACGTAGTACCGGTTAGACGCGTGCCAAAGATTTCCCGTCACTGCCCACTCACTCTCATGACTATATTTTTCATGCAGTTTTATAGGATGGGTTGTTGTGGTTTCTTGCTCCTGAATAAGTTTCCCCTCTTTCTGCTCACTAGCCTCTGAAGAAAATGAGTGGTAGGAGCAGAAAATGGCTTCTGTCTCCCTTATACCTTTCTCATTTCAGTTCTGCTGTTCATTTCTCATACTTCCAGTCTCAAGTGCTCTTCTGAACTCCTCACTTCGGTGACCTCCTTTCTTAATTTAATCTGGACAAAGCACCGAGTTCACTTCAAGTCATAAAGCTTGATTTGCTGCGTGCTCTTGGCAAATGTGAATAAGCTCCCTGGCTCCTTTTTAATCAGCTATCATAATCATTTTTTTTTTAAAACTGCAGCAATTAGGTCACCAAAGCAAGTAGTCTCTTGTGTTCTATTGAGAACAAATCCATCCTCCTCTGACTTGCTGCATAATTTAATTATTAAAGCTTGATATCATTTTGGTTTCCATGTAAGGCAACCCCATAAGAGCAATTATATCCTTTCGAAGCAAGGTTACTACTGCTAGAACCAGTACTCAGAGGGGCTGGTGCTGTGCTGTATATGGTAATACTACCACTTCCTACCACTCACATTGCAACATTCGTCTACCTACCCAGCCAACAACAGCACTCCGCTGGCATCCTCCCCACGACTCTGCACCGAGCTAGCGTGTGGAGGATCTGGTATCAATTAGTTAATAATTTTGCTATGGTTTGAAGATGTAAAGCAGCTGCTAAAAGCTAAGCCATATTATTATGTTAACTAATTATTTTTTCTTTTACCTTTTACATCTTTTTTTCCTTCAGAAAACATTATTGTATTATTAACTGCTTTTAGCACCTCCTAGTCCTGACATTTAAATGTCTGAAATGTTTTGGTGTAATTACACTGTTTTGTATCACACACCTAAGATGCCTCCCTCTGTATGAAAATTTGCATACCTAAATTTTGTTTTAAGAACCCTAACTGTTTCAATTAGCTGCTTTCAAAAAGGCAAGAAAATAGTGTGGTATAACATCTTATTCATCTGGTTGGAGCAGCTTTCCAGATTGAATGATATTAGGAGTATGGAAAAAGCTTTTGACCACTGGGTTGATTTTCATTTCTAAATTCTACTTTTGCTGGTTCCCTCTCAGTTCCCCTCACCACCCCAGGAATATCTGATCCTTCTGGTACACTGGGAGAAATCTCTCCTGAGTCACATGTTTTGAGGATCTGATTGGCACTCAAAGTGGGCTGCTAGGCACAATTACAAATCCCGTATTTCAAGAAAGACTTGTAATAAACACATGTAGCTGGAAACCTAAGAGGCATAATAGCAGAATTCAGTAAGGCGGTTCCAAATGTTGTTGGTCAGAAGAACGATGTATCTTCGCGTTCACCCTAATACACTGTGTAAATTGCTCAAACGCAAACACATTTTGTCTGACACATGCAGACAGAACGAGATCTAACTGTAGCATGCTGAGAATAATGGGGCTCTGATCACTGAGTAAGCTTGCGTAGGTGTTGCACTGCACATAGATAATAAATTGCAATTATTCTAAAACATGAATTACAACAACCGTACCGTCGTATTTAAGATGTTGATTTCCACTTTTTTGCAGGACTGAAAGATGCAACTGAAACAATTTGAACTTGGAGATATTGTCCTACTCCAACAATAGGAGCTTGTTTAAAGGCTAAGATGACCTGCAACATGGTCTCCTCTTGAATTTAGTTTAAATTCCAATAAGCCTCACTAAAGAAACTTAAAATGATCTGTCTCATAAACTTCACAGCCTTTCTAGACTGAATATATCAAAATTTTTCTAGTGTTATAAATCATTAAATACCTTCAAACCTGTCAGAAACACGCCATTTATGTAACAACACTCCAGCTCCTTCTGGAACAACTAATTAGATGTCCCTTTTACATACTTGCCTTGTCCCGCCTGTAGCTATTAGGACATGTCACACGTTTTCAGTCAGCGTGAGGGCACTGGAGTTAGCTTCCTGGAATTCCATCAGGATAAAAATAAAGTTGTTCTTAATGTGTGACACATCATTCAGTATGGCTTGTTCCAGACACTCTGGGAGAGGAAAATAATGCATGCTTTGTCACTTGGGGCTATGTTGTGCCATGTGGAACTATTTTAGAGCTCCGTGCTTTTGATGGAAGACTGCAGCTAATCCCATTCTCAGGTACCACTACTTAAAGAGCATGACTAACGTGCAAATCATACACAAAACCTGTGAGCCAGCTTGTGCATAAAATGAGGATCTTCACAAGCCTCCCTGCCATGAAGAGAGGAAGCCATTCTGCTCTGCCATGCCTGGGGCCCAGCCGAGCAGGTGGTGCAAAGTGAGGCTATCTGTGCAGAACCCAGGAGGTCCAAACAACCCTGTCAGGAAGCACAGACTCAGCCCTGAGCTCAAATCCTGGCAAAGGCAGTGCTTTCTGCCATGCCTGTCAGTGTGGCAGAGCTGAGCATGTTCTCCAGAAATGTCAGGGGAACTTTCTGGGGAACAGAGATTCTGCCAAGCAATCAGGTGGCAATGCCTAGCGATGTGGTCTAGCTGGTGGCTAGTAAGAAGCCAGTGATGGAGTGTATGTCTCAAATGAGTCTTTAGTGTAACAACCAGCAAAACAGCATGAGCCAGCAATGTGCCCTTGTAGCAAAGGTAGCAAATAGTATCCTCGGCTGGATTAGACAAAGTATGGCCAGCAGGTTGAGGAAGGTGATCCTTCCTCTTTATTCAGTACTGGTGAGGCCATAGTACTGAGGCCTGTACTTGGCACTGGCGAGGCTCCACCTCAAATACTGTGTTCAGTTTTGGGCCCCTCACTACAAGAAAGACATTGAGGTGCTGGAGAGGGTCCAGAGAAGGGCAACGAAGCTGGTGAGGGGTCCAGAGCACAAATCTTATGAGGAGTGGCTGAGGGAACTGGGGTTGTTCAGCCTGGAGAAAAGGAGGCTCAGGGGAGACCTTATCACTCTCTACAACTACCTGAAAGGAGGTTGTAGGGAGGTGGGGGTTGATCTCTTCTCCCAAGTAACAGGCGATAGGACAAAAGGAAATGGCCCTAAGTTACACCTGGGGAGGTTTAGATTGGGTATTAGGAAAAATTTCTTCACTGACAGGGTTATCAAGCACTGGAACAGGCTGCCCAGGGAAGTGGTTGTGTCACCATCCCTGGAGGTGTTTAAAAGACGGGTAGACATGGCGCTTACAGACATGGTTTAGTGGTGGTTTTGCCAGTGTTAAGTTGATGGTTAGACTCAACAATCTTAAAGGTCCCTTCTAAGCTAGATGATTCTATGATTCTACGGTTCTACAGCTGCAGTACTGTGTCCAGCTCTGGGCTCCCTAGTACAAGAGAGACATTAACCTATTTGAGAGAAAGAAAAGCCACTAGATTATTAAGAGACTGGAACTTCTCTCCTCTGAGGAAAAGCTGAGGGAGCTGGGATTGTTTAGCCTGTGGAAGACATGGCTCAGAGGGGATCTTATTAATGTATATAAATACCTGAAGGGAGAGTGCAAAGAAGACAGAAAAAAGCTCTTTTCAGTGGTGCCCAGTGGCAGGACCAGATGCAATGAGCACAAACTGAAACACAGAATGTTCCCTCTGAACATCAGGAAACACTTTTTCACTGTGAGGGTGACTGAGCACTGGCATAGGTTGCCCAGAGAGACTGTGGAGTCTCCATCTGTGGAGATACTCAAAAGGCACCTGGATGTGGTCCTGGGCAACTGGCTATAGGTGGCCCTGCTTGAACAGCGGGGTTGGACTAGATGACTTCCAGAGGTCTGTTCCAACCTCAACGCTTCTTTGATAACAAATAGTGCTAACAAGGGAAAATGCAGCAGAGCTGCCCAGGTTCCTTATGTTGCTAATATGAAACCAAATAAAAGCAGATAAGTTTGCACATGCCAGGGATGTTAATTAACACAGAGATAAAGCCAGAATCACAGTAAGATTTATCTAGCAGTACATAGTATCCTGCATCCTTTATTATCTTGTTCGTGCCTGTCTTGGTATTCCCTTTAGGATTTCTTCCTCTTTCCCAGGGCTCCCTCCAGCTGCTAAAGGCTCTGCACAGCCTCCCCAGGCCCTCTCCAGTCAGTACCACCACCTCTTGCCATGAACCTGCCACTCTCCTTCAGTGTCAGCAGCAAGAGCTGCAGCCAGCAGGATTCATGTATGTTTCACCTCTCGTCCAGTCCGTGTAACAATTCTGCTTCCAGCTCATTCTCCAGCCTGCACTGGGACTTCAAAACCACAGTCTGATGCACTGCATTGATTTTGCCTCCAGAGACTATGAGAATATTTGCTTTCTCTGGGAATATTTTTTTTTTTTTACTGTGGCAGAAAATCAGACGTGGGCATATATAAACAAAGAGCTCTGGAAGAACATCTGGGACAGCAGACTGCCCAACAGAGACATATCCTGGCCTATTTCCACTCTTTTGCCTCTTGAAACTTATCCCTAGAGCCATAAACAAAGTAAAGAACAAGAGCATCAATGTTTTTGAAGGAACTCTCATCCTGCATCTCATAGTAATTGCTACGTGCCTTTGCCTGCAACCTTATTTTGTGCAGAACCTTCATTTGCCCTTAGACATCAAACGTTCCCCAACTTTGAAGAAGTTTGAATACAGATCTGGTCTTTGCAGCTGAAGCACACCTCTAGCATAATGATGAAAAAATAAAGAATGTATTGAAGCAGAACACAGTCAAACTTCTTCCAGAAATCACTCTAATCAAGCAGCTGCTTCCAGCATGAGGTCATGTCAAAATGTTCCCCAACACGGTGAATACAGTTCTGATGTACGTTTATGAAAAGGCTAACTCTATTCAGCTCATAACAGTACTAGATCTGTATATTGGCCTCTCAAGGCAAGCGTGAGTGTGTTAAGGCACTGGTTTGTTCCATAGACATTGGTGGAGGGTAATACTTTTGTACGGTTATTTCTGCCTCATCAGGTCCTAAATGGAAAAGCAAACTGTAATGAGTTATATCTGGAAGAAGCACAACTGCAGTGCAATTTTTTTTCTAGTAAAGTAAATCAGCTATACAATTCGTACTCCAACAGTTGCCCAAACAAATTTTAATATACTGCTTGGTAGTTGAGCATCAAAAATGGCGTAAGAGTGTTACTGAGTTGCTGTTGTCATCGAGATGTCTTAACCGTAGATTAGAAATCCAGTGGTTTAGGTAGTGCACAAATACATAACAAGGAAGGTGGCACGGCACAAGCATCAATAGTATTTTAGTTGAAGATACATGATACGGAGACGCATGATACACCAATATTCTTCTCCAGTGTGCTCTGTCAGTTTTAACCTTAGTTGCTAAGGCTGTGACATTTGGCTGTTAAAGGGCAGGGGTGTCCTTGAGATATGGATCTGAAATATATATGGGAGTAAAAGCTCAGCAGAAGAAGAAAGGGGACCCTTCTGAGGCTGAATTGCAAGTTTTCTTCTTACAACAGGAATTCTTAAAGAGCATCTGATTTTTATCATGACTGTGGCACAACAGCAGAAGCAATGGGACTAATTATAATGGCAATAACCATGATAACAATAAAATGAAAACAATGCAGAAAAAGATAATGAAGCAATTTTTGTTCAGCAAATGGGTTCACTTTAATAGAGGCTTGTTTAAACTCTTGGGCAATGAGAGAAGGTGATTACTGGTGTACTTCAAATGTTTCCTGTCATAATATTTGCTCAACAATGTAAAGATTCTAGCATTATAGGTGAAGAATTATTTTGTGGAAAAATAAATTTCTATAAGCTCATACATGCCTTCATGTTTGTCAGGTCTTCTCACCAGTTCTTGTCCTCCCTCAGCTGGAGAACCAAGAATTATGCGCATGCATAGTATTTCCTTCATGTGCCTGGTGTTTGTCCCATCCTTACTGGTAGACAGCAGTCTTTGGAAAGCAGCTCAAATAATGAGAATGGACAATGGTTCAGTGTGAGGTTTTATTAATGTTATGTTCTTTGACATAAGAAATGCCAGATTGTACTGGCTAGCAGAAATGTACCAGAAAATTAGACAGTAAACATCAAGTCAACTTCAAGGAAATTAAAATGGGGTCATTACTGCTGGATTATGAGAATATTATTTGCCTTTATTTTATTTATGGTCAAGTGATGCTTTCGTATAGAAAGCAGAGAGAATACAAAGCAGGATTCAATTATAAGTTGAAGTAGCAAGGGAATTTCAGGGGACAGATGCTGCACTACTTTTGCTTGCTCATGACATCAGCAGAGGGTATGTCACCACCCTTGGTGGTGTTAAGTAGATGGAGGAGAGGAATATAAATTAATTTCTTCTTCCTGCCATTATTTCATATTCAAAGTAAACTCTCCACCAAAGCTTGAAGCCTTCGGTGGTGGCAATTGTATTTTTATCTCTATAAAATTTCAAGGAATATTTTTGTATTTGTCCGACATAATTTAATTCATGATCGCTCAGAATTAGTCATATGTCTGACTGAATAGAGTATACAATTTTGTCCTTCTAACACTCACAAGGATTCCCTTGTCTATAGCCAGGCAAAGCAGGTAGGTGCTGTCATTATGCTTTCAGAAGACAACACTATCATATTTACTCTCATCTTTTACTCATCCTTTGATAGCTTTTTATGATTGCTCTCTGACTTTTGGCCTGCAGCCATTTCCCATCCTAAAGGGAATGACAGTCAGAGATAGTAAGAAAGAGGAAAAGATGACAGGAAGAAAACAGTCAGGTAAAACAGGAAGAAATTCTGGAAGGTAAGAGTGAAGGTTTAAAAGAAAAGTTTAAAATACAGCCAAGGAAAATAAAATACCTAAGACACATTGATTTGAAGCTAAATGCAAAACCTTCTCTTTAAAGACATTTAACACGTACAGTGAGACAGTGGCAGAGCAAGAAGAAAGGGGAAGGACAGCAATGCAGAAATTGTGTTACGTTTTCACAGGCTTTTCTCACAGCACATTTTGAATCCACACTTTAAGGGTGGCTGGTTGTGATTCATAAAATAAATATCAAAAAACATTCCCATTTCTGAGTAGAGAGAGCAAGAAAATCTCTCAGTCCAAAGTCTCTTAGGAGACATATCTCAGCCACAATATATTTGTTGAAAATATAAAGAGGTGTTTGACAGAAATTTTCTAACACATTTTTTTTAATCAAGGAAAACCAATTCATTGAAAACAATATTTTTGTTCCTTAAAATCTTTATAGCATTTATAAAGTATGGAATTTCTGGTGAAAATCAGAAAGTACCACCTGCTCTAAGGTGAGTCTCCCACATCCTGAAAGAGTACCTGGCTTTTCACTTATGCTGTGCTGGGGTGTGTGAGGAGCTTCTTTTGCACTGCATTTTTGGTAGCCTCTAGGTTCACCTGATTTTGAACAGGAACAGTTTTGAAATCATGAAAGCTTTTACAAGACATGAAAAATGTTTCCTGTTCAGTTCTAGCATGAAGACTCTTATATCACCAAATAAAATGATCTATAATGGCTAAAATAGCTTCATTAGTTAGGTTTATTATTGTGTAAATTACAGAAAACGCATAGGACTCAAACATGCAAAGGTGGCAATTCCATTACCTACTTTCCAGCACAACATATGTTTTCAATTTAAGCAAATTTTACCATTTCCCAACTGCAAATTGGATGACATACAACAAAAACTGTGTTTTAACAGCTTTAGCATTTTATAGACATTACAGCCATGCACCAATCCTTTACCTTAGGAAAAAGAAAGAATTACAAAGAGCTTGCTATAAAAACACCTAATCACCAGCACCCAGCTGGAAGTTGTACGGCCTACTGCATAGCAGACTAGACTAAACCACAAAATACATGGACTCTTGTCCTTGAGAAGGATGCTTTGCCCTCTTTGTTTCCAGGTCTACAAAATGGGGTAGTAATACTTATCTGCTGTGTAATTGAGTGCTTTGAAAATAAGAGCTGGGTGTTTTCTGCGAAGTGGAGATCACTTGATATTGCTAACAGCTTGAATAATAGTAATGCATCTCAACAAATGCAGTAGAAAATCTTTAAGCAAAGTTCAGCGAATCAACTCAAAATATCAAGACCGTACAATGTGACCAACTTCTAATTTTGGGGTCCTATTTCTGTTAGTTTTTTAGTTCGAATAAAGCACAAAGGTAGGCATGTTCACAGTAAAAATTTTACAGTATGTTGAGACTTTAGTTACAAAAACAGCGACATCTTCCTTAGCCAGAGTATGTTCTCCAGGCTCCGTTAATATCAGGCCTGACATTTTGATGTACTTTTGAGGCTCATGTCTAGTCAACTGGCAGAATACTAAGTATAATGGCAAAGTGCTAAAACTAAAAGAATGCCAAGATCTCTAAATTTTTTTGAAGTGCATAAATAAACTGCGGATTAAAATACTTATTGTGAAAGCCTGGAAAAATCACTCCTTTATTCCAGATCATCGATAAATTCTTGGCTCTGCTTAAGTCTGTTGGAGTTTTGCCATTGATTCGGCGAGGTACAAATTTCAGAGTGGACTTTGAAACAATTGAATTAGAAACAGCTACTTTTCTGATTTCCCATATTTCACAGTGGAAGCTGAGAAAGGACATTTTGAATATTGAAGTCATTTAAGCCAGCCAAGAAGGATGCAGTGAATAAACTTGTTACTTTACTAAAAGATTGACTGTCTGGAAAATGTTGCAAAGCTGGACACTTATTATTTTTGCATTAGTTCTCAGAGATCTGAGGCACAATCCGTGGTATGAGTCAAAGATGTGTATGTGCACACTATACTCAGTGTGGTACCAGTTTTCTGTTTATCACATGCACATGAACTCTTATACCCATATGCAGCTGTACTGATTCAACAGTTTCATATGGCTTAAATTAATTGTGGGCTGACAATTGTACAGAAAAGAAAAAGGAAACGTAGAATATATGGGAGTGGTTTCTCTAACTAATAGTCTGGAAAATATTCTTTAACATTTTCATTCATGCATCTATCATATATTATTCTTAGTACTTTAGACCTTAGTAATAATTTTGTTGTGATACCACTGATGAAAGGAGTCAACTTTTTTCACTTTTAGATATTCTTTTTTCTATTTGCATTTTTCCTAAGACAAATATAAATGTTTTCTTGTCCAGAAGTTCAGACCCAGGTACCACCAGTTATGTGTCCAAAGCACCTTGTTTCTCTTTTTGCTTTCTCCCAAGACCACACGTCAGTGATCTTCCTGTTTTCTCTAGGCTACTTTCTGTCCATCTTCTCCTTCCGTACTCACATAATCAAAGCAATGTTTATTTCCCATTCAGGAAATCTCCCCTTCTTCTTCTTTAGTCAAGGCCTGCCCCAAGGACAGTGTTTTGGACAGTAGCATCTATTGTTTCAGCTGTCTTCTTCCAGGGAGGACATTAATTACTTTTCCCACCTGAATGACAGAGAGTTTACGTGTTCATCACTGTGGCCCATGACTGTCCAGGGATCAAAAGCACTTCTGCTGCACTTAGCCATGTTCTGCTGCCCTCTACCATATTACTGTTTAACCCCGTGGGCTGATGTCAGCCTCTACGCACACATCCTTATCCTGACAATAATTAGGAGGTGTATGATCCTACCAAGAGATTTTTTTTAAGAGGCCAGCAACAAGTACATGGAATTACTACTACTTGGATAAGCTCTATCCATTACCTCAAAAGATCTATGAAATTTTATTTCACACACAGGCACGTGTATACAAACATGTATTCAGGAAAAAAAAAACATGGAAAATATTGTAATGATCTCTGCAATCATATACCCTTATACAAATGAGTTTCTCTACAATTGCAGCCACTGTTGCATAAGTACCCTGTTGTACTGAACTTTTTTGCTAAGTGCCCAAAACTATTTAGAATAATGGTCCACCTGTTTGCCCAGTTTTCTTCTTCAGAAGGGCTGATTGGGATAATTGATTGTGGGAGCTGATGAAGGGGGCGGGAAGATGAGGTCAGTTAATTGCTGCCTGGGGAAGAGGATGTAGGAGGTCTTTTTTGTTCCAGGCTGAGGGCCCACTTGTAATAAATGACATACAACAGAGATGCTCAGAAGACACTCTTTTAAGACCCTTCCCACAAGGGAATAACAGATGTTCTCTGTGATTTATGGGTCTGGGTTTTGGGGTCTAATACTGTAAAATGTCTGTGCAATCTGGGCTAGGTGTCACAAACAAGTGCAAATAAATATATCATGACTGAATGTATTATAGCTCACTGTGCATTAAGAGAATAAAACAGCAAGCACCCAAACTGGGTAAAATACCTTTCAGTTCTCCTTTTGCACAACTGAAATGTGTGCAGACCTCACACGCTTTGAGAATTTCCACAGCAAATGCTTTCTGGAAGAAAACAGCCCTCATCCTGAACACTGCTCTCCCATGGGTTCCCTGCCTTTAGATTATGGGAGATCTCACATCTGTTCTCAGACTTGCCAACTCTAATAAAATGTATTTATTTCAAGCTTCGCTGATGACTAAAGAAAAAACCCTAATAACTATTGAAATGGAAATCAACAACTGTTCCAGGCCACAGTAAATGGATTTGAGGACTTAGTAACCTGGCACCCCTGAAAATGTCTTCTAAATAATGCCAGACAAAATGAGCATATTTGGGAGCATTTGGTCAGCTCTCATGGATGTGTACTCCATTGCCTAACAAACACAGAATTTCTTTCTCATTTCTTCCTTTTTCTTATCCTCTCTACAGTAAGAAAAATACAGGAGCTGTAATACAATCTTTTCTCTTCTATCTTCCCTCTTCCTCTCCCTCTAGTAAGTGTCTTTGATAGAGCTGTGATTTACAGTGTTGAGGACAGCAAATCGTCTGTACTCCACACACTGTTGTTTCAAGTGAGGACAAGGAGTTTTGGAACAGCACAGTCCTAAAGCAGACAGTCCTGCTCGACAAAGCCATGAACAAAATAACCTGCTTTACTTTTGGTATTGAAACATGTATATGTTTTCTTTTCCCAGTCCTTAATGAACATTTGAAGAAAAAAAAATCAAGACTAATTGGCTTTGAAATTTGGCTGGGAGAATATTTAACATGTTTTCACTTATGTTCAGATGCCATGGCTAGAAAATGGTATTTGTAATGGTATTCGTATGCCATACCTCTCACTTCCCTGCCAAAAGTCTCTTATTGTAAAGGTTTTTATATGGGAAATATTGCAGTTTATCTAAAACACCAAGTAAAAAAAATATTTTTAGATCTATTTTCCTCCTTCCCCCATCTCCCTTCTCACACGCATAATTAGCCAGCAATCAGGTATAATAGCTAGACATGTAAATGCCTTTAGTTTTGTGCAGGTGCAAAAAAACCAAGGTTACACACAAAATCAAGCCCTAAGGATTAGTCTTTCAATATAGGACACAAAGGCTGCCTTCCCCCCGCCTCCAAACTGATTCCTCAAATACAGATACTTCTTTAACATCTAAAATCTAATAATGTAATCACACTCCTAATCCTATGCTGTATAATGCAAAAACAATGTTGTGTGGGTATCTATTATGAGTCAGTTTTGGCATCAGTTTTGCTAATCTGGAAATAGCAATACAGTGAAGAGAAACTGAACTCTGGAAGATGAACCTATTACCAGGAAAGCAGCAGAAAAATGGAGATTTACTTTGAGAAAAACTTGGGGAACAGATTCTTTTCTGACTTAGAGGCACTAAGTTATTTTTTCAGTTACAAGAAAAAGAAAAAGATATGGCTTTGGGAATAATCTCTGTGTATATGAGAACATACATAAGACGAGAAATGCGGAACAATCTATAAGAATTTCTTGTTTTCCCATAGTTAGTCTACAGGTTACTTACCATTGTCTTCCACTAAAGCTAAATCAGCATTTTAAACTTATAAGAGATAAAAATCTTCTTCTCCTGGGCACACGTTGTTATCCAAAGATTGTGAATAATGATTCGGAAACATCTTCCCTCCCAGATCATCTGTCAATACTCAAAACTAAAATCTTGGGTGGAACAAATGGTTTAAGGTACACAGACAGACGTTCCCCAAGGAAAGGAGTTGTGAGGACAGGGGTAGTAATGTGGCTTTTGTGAAAACCAGCCTAACGCTGCAGCCAACAGTGGGTATGGTTGCTGGTTTATGAGGGATAGTAGTTAAGAAAAGAGATTATTGTGGTGGCTGAATAACTGGGTTGAACAGTTTGCCAGCATGAAAAAAAACCAACCCAAAGTCATCCTCACTGCGGCCATAAAATAAATACAAAATACAGGCACTATAAGTAGATCTGGGTTTATGGTCAGAAAGGTCACTATGTTTTACTTAATGGTCACATCATTAATTTGAAGCAACATTTCTGGGAGTGTGTGGAGGGTCCTCTCAATCAAGGTAAGTCTGCCAGTTTTACAGAGACAAAAGACAAAGTATTATCATGTAACGAATTATCTTTTCCGTCAGTTTTCAGACTTAAGCAACTGAAATTCCCACCTCAGTGCAGACGCATTTGCGTGCAGTGAAAGCAAGCTCTGACTCGCTCACTGCTAAGTTAAACAAGTGCAGGAAGGCCAGATCTCTGTGAGATCTGGCATGCCCATATTTAATAACGTGTTTAGATAGCAGCGATTGCAGCCTGTCCTCTGTTACGCTCCGCTCTCACCGCAGAGCCAGAGCAGTTCCAGAAGCAAAAGGGAGTGCTGACTACTCGACAAGAAAGTAAACATTGAAAACATGCCTTTGCCTGCAGTATAATCTAACCCGGCTGGTATGGAGACAGATGAAGAGGGTTTACACAGTGCATTCATCTGGCTGCGTTGGGCTCCCCGGCAGGAGGAGGGTAACACGGAGCAGCAGGGCAGCGCCGGCAGCAAGCGCCTGTGCAGAGCCCCGCTCCCAGCCCAGGCAGGGCTGAAGGAGGGGCAGAGAGGAGCCCTGAGCTTTCTGGACATTGGAGAGTTTGCACTACGGTCTTTAAGCTCTAAGGCAGACTCTTGTTTGTCTGCAAGAAAAGTCAGACTGTCTCAAAGTATGAGAATTTAGCACAGCATTAAACCGCAAATCCTAAGCCTGGAAGAGTTCTTCTGTGGCAACCTGAAGTTTCTGCCATGCCATCCCATACAATGTCAGCTTTTCATATTGCAGCCCTCAACATCCTTCTAACTTAAATTTCACACTGCCTTTGGAGCGAAGTGCCTCAGTGTCATGTGCCAGGGGCTGCACCCCTCACACGGAGACCCAGGCACAGCCTGCAAGAGCTTCTGAACTAAGAAACTGTGCAAGAAGCCCGAGAAACTACACCCTTGAAATGACAACGCACACTGCCACAGACATTTGGTGCCTCTCAGAGTCTATTCTCTGCACAAAATTGAAATAGAGTGTTTGTCCTTCTGAGCCTGGCAGCTTGGAGGCACTGCCAGGCTCCTTGGAAGAGCACTCTGCAAACACCTCTGTAAGTCGCCTCTGCCTCCCCTGCGCTCCTTGCCCTGCCTTGTGTGCATAATCTATGCTTTCTTCCCTCTGCCACTGATGAGTCTTTCACTCTTTGAGAGCCAAAAAGCCACCCACTGCGGCTTTCTCCATTAGGCCACAAATGCTCTTGAGCTGCTGGAATCTGTTTTGTAAATAGACAATTAAAATGAAGAAGAAAAAAAATATCTCTGCTTAGCTTTGCATAGTCAGAGCCCAAAGACAGCTGTCTCGAGGGGCTCAATCCTGCACGTCATGAGAAGCCCCTGAAAAGTGCTGAGTACCTTCATCTGTAAAGAGCTTAACTGGAGATAAAGGTAGCAAAGCACCTTCAGCACCCCACTGGATGAAGCCACATGTTATTGGGACTCCCACTGATTTCTGTCATCAGAGCAATTGGTTTTGAGAATAAGTAAGGAAAAAAATCTCCCACTGACACCAGTGGGAATCCTTGGCACACACAGGGAACAAAACATTATGGTTGAGATCTTCTCTGGATAGGGGAACATTCTTTTATTCTGCTTATGCAAATTATATATACAAATTATGCAAATAATTACCAAGTCATTCTGGTAGACTGTATAATAATAACAATAATAATTATTATTGTAATTACTAATCTTGATGTTGTTTGTCACTATTGTTGTTATTCACATTTATTCTGATTGTGCCTTGGGGCCGGCCAAGAACGGTGTCCGTCAGTGCCGTACGCAGACGAGCAGTTGCTGCCCCAAATGGTTTACAAACTGGGGAAACCCCATGGACGCAGAAGGGGAGGGAGGGATGGCAGGAGGGTGCTGGGGGGCAGAGCCAATAGCCAGAGACACCACAGCGTCCTGTGGGTGTTTGTTTCTCGGTCAGTGGAGTTAGGCTGAGGGGACTGGGGAAGGAGCAGGGCAGGGAGCCACGGCAGGACCGATATGGGCAGACCGCGAGGAAGGGAGTCAAGGCCAGTGTTTCTGGATTTCCTTTACATTTTTCTCCCAGGGCCACGCCGGTGTTAGCAGCATCCCAGTGTGTGTGACAGATACATCCACTCCTTGGATCTGGGTGTGTAAGAGGTCCATGGGAAGTGTCTGCCCCATAAAGTTGCATTTTACCAACTCTTGGATCAGTGTAGAAATCCCTCAACTTCCAGATCATCATTCTTCCTGTATAGATTGGGATTTCGGGCTGCTGCTTCTCTGCCATTAGGTACAGCATGTCTGTTTAAGCCTTCACACCTCTCCCAAAGAAAACTGCAGTGATGGCAGGGTTTCTCTTAGCCTGTTGTGTTCATGCCTAAAGAGAGGAGGGGAAAAAAAAAATACAACCAACAATTAATGAAAGTGAGAACTGGCCTGAACCTTCTTCATTCCCTCAACAAATGGTTTCCAGGTGTTTACTGATATGGAGAAAGAGTTGTTGCCAACCACTGCTCCCTTCCCAAAGTGGCTGTGCTTCATTTCCCTCCCGTGACTCTTGAGTAACTTCACCAACCACTTCTATAACCGTAAATAAAACAAGCTGCAGGCGGTTCTCTGAGCTTCACGGCAGGTAGCGTGACCCAGCTAAACCCACACAACTAAACTCTCTATCCTGCAAAGCAGGTTGGCCTTGACCCTGCTGGGTGCCAAGACCTGGCCCTGGCCCACGCCATGCCTGGCAGAGCCTGCTAAGGCGGGAAGGGGCCACGTTGCCTCAGGCTGGCGCCTGTGCCCATGCTTCAGCCTTGATAAGTTTATTAATAGACCCACTAAATGTGTTGCCTTTGCAAAAGCCCTGCTGCTGTTTCTCCTTCCTGCCATTTTCAGAGTGTTTGTTCATTGTTATTTGAAATAAATGAAAGAAAAACTCATACAAATTATTTGTTCCCTGAAAAGTGCAAGAAATGGTCTCATTACTCGGGTTGTGGAGATAACTGATCAGCCGTCTTGCATTTTGGAACAAGTGCACGTAACATCTAATGGCTTTTCACCAACAAGACTTTCAATTGCAAGAATGTAAATCCAGACAAACTCCACTGAAGTCAAGTCTTTTATTCTTGATTTACTCCCTTATAATTTAAAGCACTGTAGCTGTATTGTGCTGGAAAAATAGAGGAACTTTTCAAATCTCAGAAGTCTGAATTTCTCAAAATGACATATGTGGCTATGATTTCCTGTGTGAAGTACAAATTATCAGGAATGTTTCTGCAGAGCAGAGAGATGCCAGAAACCATTTTTTTGGGTCTACATTTCAACAGTTATTCCTATCCTGTTTTAACTTTTGTGTAAGTAATAAGGATGGATGAATCTGCTTCCCTTCATTTTTCAGTTTCTGTATTTTCGCTCTTCATTAGCTTGTGCCTTCTCTGTTCTCTCCCCCTTTCCCACAATCTCTTATTAGCAGAATACGAAATCATTTATTGTCAGCCTGAATCAAACTTTCAAAACGACAATGTTCAAGTGGGTCCTGCATTAGATATGAACTAGCTTATTCAAAATGTGTAATATATCATCATTTTGGTGCCTAAGAGTATCTAGCATGAGAGAAATGTGTAACAGCATTTTTCTGACAAGGTTTCTTATAATCAGAGAACATCTAATCTATTTATTTGTGTTGGGTACGACGTGGGGAGTTCACAATTGCATGTAGCAACCTGTCATTCGTGAAAGTCTCAGATTTGTTTTGGAGGACTCCGTGTCTGTCATGGGAGGGATAAGACAGATGAATGTGAGGAAATAGTTGAAAGATTCAGCTTCCACTAGAATAAATCTGAATAGCCTTGAACTGACAGATGTAAAAGGACAATTGTTTAACAACTTCCTTTCTACCAAGAGACAATATTCCAAGCCCCTGTAAAATACAATACACAATACAATATAAACACAATGCAAGTATGCTTAGCAAATTAAATAGTTGGGATAAGAATATTTGGATAGCTGACCTTATTTTCTTGATTTCTGATTTTCCAGAAATGTTGGCTAGATCTCGGCTTACAAGTGTCTTAGTTAATTTAAATCTCTATTCCTATTATCCCTTACTGAGCCTCCTGGTAAGCTGAGTAAGTTTCATAGTTCCACAGAATAGTTTTGCTTAATAGAATAGTATTTATCTTGGCCATTAAAAAGTTCTCTGTGTCAAGCAGAACTTCTCAGATTAAAAATATGAAGAAAAGACAGTGGAAAAACACTCCCTTGAAAAAAATGAGAAGAGGCAGTTCCAGATTGTCAAACCCCCCCAAAACAGGGAAATGCCCACATTCTGTAAAGGGTACCTTCTACCCATTGCTCCAGCTTTCTTAATAACTGTTTGCACTCAGTCATGAGGGAAAGAGGAAGAGAAGGACAACAGTACTCAGCAGAGGCATGGCTGAGCTGATCCCATCTCCAGCTCTCACCATGGTCAGGGAGTATCTTGGCTGCATGGCTTGGTCCCAGTTTCATCTCCTCATCTAGTCCCAGGAGTACTGTTGGGTTGAAACAGAATTATTTTAGCAACAGGATAGGAAGGAAATCCGTCATGATGTTGCTTCTACTCTAGCCGTGCATACAGAAGGCCAGAGGTAAAGAGTTGTAGCCTTCTCCTTTAGCACTGATCCACGTAGCCTGTGCTTCTGCAGAGGATTGTACTATGGCCATGCACCTGAACAACTTCCCTGGTTAATTTAGGGCAGTCAGTTCACCACCACTCCCCAGAAGCATTCACATCCAGAGCTGACTGTTTTTAACTCTACTATCACTCCGTGGCCCATGGCAACAGATTTTTCTGTCCTTGTCCCTTTCTGCATCTCACTAGAGTCCAAAGAACCGGTGAAACAGAGTTCTCTTTACTTCTGCCCCACTATGACCAAACACTACGTACATCAGATATGCATCAGAGGTATCTCATTTGCCCACTCAAATGGCTCCATTTTTATAAACCATAAAAAAGATTTGTTTCTATTTATTAAATCATTGCTATATCCTGAGCTGAGGAATGTCACAAGTCCCATGTAATTATTAGCCTCAAGTAGGGCTAATTCTGAAATAGCAAGGAAAAAATTCTCCAGATACTGCTGACTGAATTCTATATTTGTGAAACTGTCGTGATGAGATGCTTTATTGTCAAACTGGCAGGAAAACTGAGAACAGTACTCGCCATACGGGAATTGTGGCATGTAGATGGTAAGTTTTAAGGTCAGTTACAAATCACAGTGAATACATTTGCATATTGTATAGTGGCTGAAAATGAATGTGCTATTGTGAGCATCTATTCAAGATCCCCACACTCCAATTGGCTGTGCCTGCTCCATTTCAGTATAGTATCTGGTAATAGAATTATACTGTGAACAATATACATGCTGAAGAATAACAGGTTGAAATTAATTCCCCCAGTGGTGTTTTCACCGCACCTTCACCTTCTTGGCAACAGTGAATATCTGTAGCTTATCTTAGACACTACACTAGGAACAGACATTTACATTTATTTTAAGCAACTGGAATTAAAAAAAAAAATGTCTTCTATTCTTTTTAAAGTTGCCTCTGTTCTACTACTCTCAGCTCTTCTACTTTTTTTCAAAAGTGCTCGCATATATTTGAAACAATAATTCTTTACCCTAAAGCATTTTCTCAAGATTAATAACATAACCAAGCATCATACCATTTTTCTTGGCAACAATCAGGAGCTCTTTTCATCCCTGAAGTTTATCAGTTCAGTTCAATTCAGCAGGACTTTATTTTTGACATAAAGAGCCATACAAAGATTCTCCAACTATAAAAGAGACAGACACCCTTAGGTACCTGCCATAGGTAATCAGAAATCATACTCAGAATGTGTAGCTTTGCCTGGTATGTCCATTTGTCAGAAAAGTCCAGTCTTGGACACAGATCACTGCTTTGTAAATGGATCATCTGTTGTCTAAAATACTGAAGTGGAAATAAATCTTATGACATATCCTGAGCCTTTCTTCTGTTGATTTTTTTTCCTAAACTGGAATACATTGAGGGATTATATCTTGTATTTCATAGCTAGAGAACTTAAAGAAAAAGACTTAGAGATCTAATGAATATAGATGTCTCCTGGGGAAAAAAAAAAAAGGAAAAGTAAGAGTCAACGAATAAAATAATTGCATAGATAAACAGAAAGATCTGCTTGGTCCTACAAAGGGATGACAAAGAAATGAAACAGAACTTATCAATGGAAATAGTACCAAAAAATTACTGGATTTTGCAAGATCGCTGGCAAAGAACCATAGCAGAGCTAAGCCTCAGTAGTTCCTCTTACTATCTTCATGTGTCTTTGATAGTGGGTACACCTGAAATGCTCCTTTCAATTCAGGTTATATGTAATGGTTTTAGCAACACCTCTAGTTTTAAGTGTCTTGTACTCTTTTGATTTTTCTAAGGGAGAAGAAACACTTTGCGGGGGCCCACTACACAACAAAAAGTAAAATGTGACATCAACATGAAACACTAGAAAAGCCTGAGTTTTAAGCATAAGGTAACCATTGTCTGAGTTCTTATCTTTCAGGATAAAAAGCACCTTTCTAGACAGGTACATTTGACAGTTTTTAGTCACTAGCTCTCCCATCCCCACTACAAGGAGGTTCAGTTAATGGTCCTGGTAACTGCATGGGTGCAATTCCAGCAGCTTTATCAACATGTGAGTGTCTGTGATGAGGATACAACTGACCTTAATTCCACTTTCAGACTCTTCCAGTGACTTGCTGTATGACCTTCAGCAAGGAACTTCTCTGCACACTGTTATTCCCAATGGGATAAAGAGATAATGATGTCTACCCACCTGGTAATGAGATCTGAGGGCTGCTGATAAAGTGCAGGCCAAATTCTTGGTATTATCAGCACTTATGTGACTTCAGCAGCGTCAGTCAGTCAGTCTTTGCGGGGAGTAAGAGCTGGGTTGGGAAGCAGTAATTGGAAGTAAAAGCAGTTGATAGTAAAGGCTGTTTAATGCGGTATTCTGGGCATTGAACGGTATCACAGAGGAGTTTATTTGCACCTTGTGTACCTCGTTATGTCTCAGATAAAGAGAAGGCAAGCAGCTTACTGTAGAAAAATACTTTCTTTTCAAATTTTTGCTTTGCGAGTGAACTTCAGTCTGCTTAATCTAGAGCTGGATGCTCCCTGCTATCTGCTTTGAGTGGAAAGGTGGACCAGATGACCTCCAGAGCTCCCTTCCAACTCAAATTCTTCTATGATCCTAGTTCGATTCTGTTGCCTTCATTTCCTCCACCCCTTTATTGCTGCTCTTCTTACAATATATTATTTTTCTTTGGAATTCATAGTCCTTTCTCTGATATATTTCCTTCATATTTTTTACATGGACCAACTAGTGGTGAATAGAAAATTATGTGCGTAGTTAATTTTACTACTAGGTCATCTTTGTTAGCAAAATATACCCCAGATGTAGGCCTAGGCAAAGGTGCTGGATGTACCAATTAAATGTCAGAACAGTTTTGACAATGCAAATGCCAAGGAAAGTTATCTTTTAAGTTTTGTTTTCTATTTATCCATTGCATGTTTTCAGTGGAAACTCAAGAGCATCCCATCACCTTCCTCATTATTGTCCATAATTACACCAACTGTTTTTTCTTCAAGAACAGACTCCTATTCAAGTTCATAAATTACTTTTTACAAGCTTTTGCTTGCTCATTATAAAAATGCAGAAACACTCTCATGCCAGAAAGTGGGAAGCTCCACCCCACTGCATCTGACCCCAGTATTCAGCTGTCGTTGTAAAGATTTTGAATGCTGGAACTAGATCTGAGAGGAAAATTACTGTGTTATTTAAAAAGAGTATAAACTGGTGATATTAACAGGTGCAATCTTTACTTGTACATAAATATTGTGGTCATTCCAGCAGGAGAGACCTTTCTCTAGAAGTCAGCCAGTTGCTTTCTCGTTGCAAAAGTGTGTTCAACTGGTGTAATTTTTTTTAAACACAAAATCAAAGGGGGTTTGCTTATATGGAAATTAATTCTAAGGAAATTTAATAGGATGTTGCTACAGCAGCCCGCATGGCAGGACTTGCACAGTTCCCAACAGTTTACAGAATTCTGTGAAATTTTGCATTTTATTTAGTTTTTTGCCATTTCCAGGGTCCTCATCTATACAGATGTTGTCCTTTTTGGTGAGCAAGTGTGTATGTTGACATGGATAAAAAAACAAAGTATTCTGATATGCTTCTATCTTTTTGTTGCATGTGGTAGAAATATTAAAACATGAAACAGAAGTAAAAAGGAAGGTGTTTTACACTAAAGAATCTAGCCATGAATTCAGGAAACAAACTGAGCTTCTTTTTTTTTTTTCTTTGTTTTTAACACACTTTTAATCCTGCCTAGCCAGAGAAGGAAAAGAAAAACAGTGACACAAGCTTATGTAAAGACCAGTTTCCCTAGCAAATGTCACTTGTGTCCATGGGAGCGTGAAGGATTTGGTGCACTGGTTTCCAGTTGTCACTGTGACAGCACAGGGGGACAGGCTGTGGCTCATCATTATGCAGGCAGAGCAGCTTCAGCCATATCCGCTCCCCGACAGGGATTCCATAAATGCAACATTTCAAAACCAAATACATCAAAGAATTGGAAGAGACATTGGTCATCTATCTAGAAGTTTAATTAGGCACAAGTCAAATAAAGTCTCTATCCATCTAGAGATTTGGAAACACAACCAACCATACATCTTGTAACTGGTTTAGTGACTCAAAACCCTTAAAAAGAGTCCAGTGGCCCATCAGGCAGTGGACAGCATACACATTTTAACAAATAGAACTGGTAGCAATGTTTTCATTCCCAGGGTATTTTGGCACCAGATACAGAAATTAATGGCTTTACACTCTACTCTCTCTCAGTTCTAGTATTAAGACATGACAAGTTAGGCTTTTTATTAAATGTTGTCCAAGTCAAATGCTAACATGGGAAAGCACCAATGTGAAGCGCTAAGCACATCCTTCCTGTCAGAATCAATGACAGCTTTGTGAGCATTTTATCTGAAGACGGACTTAGCCAAGCTGGGAAGGAAAACTATGTTGAAGCTTTGCTAAATTTTGCTTTATTATTTGTTTGAATTCTCAGAGGGCCTAACACACAGAGCAAGTTTTCTTTCCTGCAAACTGGTCTGAGTGTATGAGGCCCCACTAAAGGTCTAAAAGGGAAAATCATGAAGCATAAGGGTGATCAGTGTCACGGCGGTGGTGAGGGAAGCACTGTGGGCTAGTTATGCAGTAAGTGCCATTATACAGGGGGAAGAGAGAGAGACTAGTGGAAATCTGCTTGTGTTCTCATCTGTCCATTACTTTAGATGCATTGACAGAAGCAGACATGATGATTTATCTGGGAGAAAATAGCCTGGTAGTAGATAGAGAACTCAACCTCATTAAGACAGAGATGCATATGATATCCCTGAGGCAGGTAACACAGAATATAAAATGCATCTGGAAAAAGTACTGTCAAATCATGTTTAAAGGGAGTCAAAAAAAGATACAATTGAAAATACTTCGATAGAACAGAGATTTGATAATGTGACCCTTCAGGCTTAAGGGTATTAAAATATGGTCTAAGATGTATTAGTTCTTCATGTTAGCAAACCCAAAAGGCTTACACCGATTCATTAGATATTCCAGCAGATGTAGTGAATGCAAACTTACTGGGCCCTTTGAAGAAGCATCTGACGTGATGGGTTTTCTTGCTTCCCAAGAAAATCACTTACAGACAGAAAAATCAACACTGATGTCTTGTCACCTGCTGGATAACAGTGTCATCGATCCCATGATATTTCAAAGGCAAGGCTAGGTAACGAAGGAGGGAAGAGGCGTGCACTTAGAAAAAAATTAACCTGTTCTGGAACGCCAGAATGGCAAGAGTCACAAGCCACAATCTATGCACATCAAGGGTTAACTTATTTCTGCTGCTACTGGTTGAAATGAGAGTAAATTTGCTTCCAAAAAGACTGTGACTGATGAGCATTGACCTTTGATGTTTGACTGATTTGATATTGTTTGCTGATATTTATAATTTAGCATTTATTGACCAGAAGAGGAAAGAAAAATGCTTGGTTGCTATCTCAAATTAGTGAACACTGTGGACTTCAGAAGATATGAAATTTTGTGGCAACCCATCAGGCATTGGGCAATACTAGTAGATTTTCATGTCAAACTTTTTTTTTTGAAAAGAAACAGATTAATAAGGAGCAGGCATTATGCAGTTTAAAAATAAATTTCCTGTTATTAGAGTAGGTCACTATTACAGGATGTTTGCTATGTAGAATAAACCTTTGGGGATAGAAATCATATTGGACAGAGAGCAGATTGTGACAGCAATAATAAAGTGTAGAGCACAACAGTGTGGGAAAGGCAGAAGAAAGAAAAAACTACAGCACTGTATATTCTTAACAGAGATTCACATTGAGATATAACCTTAAAGAATTACAAGAGCTGAAAGTGTTTTCTCTTTTTTTTTCATACATTTCCCTTGCCTACTAGAATGAAAAAGAAAACACACTTTTATGGATTCATTTCATTGTACTTTATTTATATCCCAATCCGTACAAGACTCAGAATCCATGTGCAGTAGTAACAAACACTACGTGTCATGCTATTGATCAGAGCCAGCATATAAACCCACCAAGACAACAAACTAAATGCCAAGCCCCTTCTGGCAAAGCCTGAGAGGAAAGCTGAATTGGATGCCAGACCCTGAAAACATCTTGTTTGTTCTTGTTGAACATGGAAGATGAGACCATGAGAGCTCCACCCTGCCTGGCTGCCCCCAGCAACAAAATATGAGCACGGATATCTCAGCTGGCTTTTAATATCACTGCAAAATTGTTACCATGAGGCTGAGACAGTCACAGCAGAGCAGGACTCCAGCCATGCAGGACTTTAGAGAGCTATCTCTGCAGCTTGACTTGAAGCCAGGTGCAAACAGGAAACCAGTACAGCTGTTTGTGTCTGACGGTGTAGTTATTTTCTTTATCTGGGGTTTTTATTCTCCATTCATCACCTCAGTATCAGGGCACTTCTACTCACAGCACCTAAAACAATCATCTGCACCAACTCAAGTTTCCAGAGGACTCTCAGAGGTATCTTAGGGAAAGCACCATGCGGTAATCAGGTCTGGGATCTTGCAAAATCAAGACAAACATTGCCCAGTGACACAGTTTTTATGTGACAGTTGTAAATGAAAAGAAGCCAGCTGCAGTGTCAAAGCCATCTTCAACACATGACCTTTTGGGCCTGATGTGGAACCACCAACACTCTTCTGTCATTCAGTAACACACTCATGAAGTTTAATCACCTACCACCTGCTGATATGGCATCGATACTGTAAACGTTTCATGGCTGTGACTTAGGCCTTTTTTCGTGAATGCACAGAGGTTAGTGCAGTGCAGGACACTCTGTCTGAATTAAAGTTTTGGGGTTCAGTAATAAAAATTAATCAGGAAGGACTGTGTTTGTCTTCTCTGGTGTGAGTTTCTGTCACCTCAGGCAATTCCTTGAGCAAATGGAAAAGGCAAGCATTGGTCATCACACAGGTTCCATTAAAAAAAATGTGCAGCTCTGTATTTCCTGATTGATGGCGAGACAACTTAATGGTTCTGTTATCTCCCTAGGCATCTCCATTTAAAAGTAGCACTGTTTGAGCAGTTTGGACTCCATTTACATAAAACTGGATTGTGACTAGTCAATGGACAAGTTCTCAAAGTGAATGAAGGTCTGTTGGACAAAACCTCAGCTCCCTGGTTTTGGCCAGCTATACAGATGTGTGGATACAACTCGGTCCAAGGAAGAGATGGAGGAGCTGTGCTCTTCAGATGTTCCAATGTCATTATTTCAGAGACTCCAAGCTGAGCAAGACAGCCCTAATCACACAGCCTGTCGAAGGCATCTATTCCAAACCAAGGAAGAACCTCTGCACACGCTTACTCTGTCATTCTTGGGGTGTCTTGTGTTACTGCAAAACACTTTCTTGCTCTTTCTTGACACAGGGTTTAGTGCTTCCACTAATGAAGCATAATCTCCACTTTTCCCAGAAACATTCCCGTAGCAGCAGGATGAAACCAATGCCACCAATTTCATACTAGGCCAGAAATCTATCTTTAAAAGGCAAATCCCTTGCTGATGGTGTCACATCAAAATGCTGGTGCGAGTACAGGAGTCAGTGGGTTGGATTCTCCAGTCCATCCGTGATCCTCCGTTTTTCTGGCACTGCATAAAAGCTTTAACTGGTGTCTTGGCTTTAGTCCGCTTTGTAGGGTCCAGATGCCAAGGCCCTGGTTGTCCCTGGGGTGTTACCGGGAGTGGGAGGAGTGGTCATGAACTCCATGCCCACCTTCTTCCCAGTTGCCTAAGCCAGCTGTGCTAGTTATTTCTCAGCACTACAGAACAGGCTGAAGCCTGCTTTGCTTTATGCCAAGGACTCGAGTAGGCAGTGCCCAGCACAGGCAGAATAAACCGCTGACCTTTGCCATTCTGTTCTCATAACTTGCAAATGAGCACAGCTTAGCTGGTCCAGGAGCCTGGCCAGCATGTGACAAAAGAGAATGAGGAGTTAAGTGTTCCCTTCCTCTCTCAAATATCTGAAATTCATTTGGCCACTCCATGGCTGGAAGCCACTGCACCTGTGAGTACATCCCAGGGGGTCACTGTGGCCCGTCTGCCTCAAAATGTCAAAAAAAACTCAGCAGATTCTACAGTGGGAAAGTGAAGAATAACAGAGTCTGCACCACTGGATTTTCATTTTGGATAGTAAAACACTATTTATTTTCCTTTAATTATACAGCAATCATGTTCCTCTGAAACAGGGCTTGCAGATTTCACTATAACTTCTCTCTTAATTGGATGTTTGTGAATGTAAAGGTTTCTACCATGACTTGTGGAATGAAACAAAAACATCGTTTCTACATTAATTTAATTCTCTTATTTCCACCCATTCTCTCACAATCAGGTTTCCTTGATATGCTTAATCTTTTGCAATGGTTTCCATGGCAACTCCTCTTCATTGTGGTGTCACCAAGGACTCCTGTAATCAGGAAGTCCAACTTTGCCAAGGAATTGGTTTTTGCCTTTTCCCCCCCAGCTCTGCCGCGACAGACCCCGGTGACACCGCTGCTTCCTCTTGCCTGCTCCACCTTCCCCACAGTCACACCCCAAGGCAAGGGCAGGAAACACACCATGGGACGTTATTAAGGTTTAATGACTATTGTCGCAGGCAAAGCTCCCTTTTCGAGCTCTGCCACACACCCCTGGCTACTGTTGCATTCCCACTAAATTCCCATCAGAAAGGTGAGGTACTCATAGCATGCATGCTCAGAAATTCAAAATGTTATCCTTGCTGTAGTGTCCAAACCTACAAAATAGCGCATCTACGAAGCACAGCATCATCTGTGTGGTGTTCGGTTACACAAAGCGGCCTCTTCTGTACAGCCCAATACCACAGCTGTACTGTACAGTATGTGAATTATACCATACTGTACTACACAAATCCATAGCAGTAATATAGAGATACATAAATTAACTCCTGCTGTACAGCACAAAATCATAGCCGTAGTATACAGCTGTATAAAAATAGCTGATGCCAGGCTAAGCTGGCTCCAGCAGTGTTTGGATTATACATTGCAAGAACTGTACTTTGTTGCTCTAATTTCCTTCCTACAATTTACCTCCCCCATCCTCCAGACCAACCAGCTCTGAGGAATGAACTGTGTGACTGGCAAATCAAACATTATTATTAATCACTGTAATTACTTTTCTTGGCCCAATTGCAGAGCCTGGGAAGCTAACCACAGTCTCTAGAGTGCAACCTTAACTACAACATGTTTCTGAGCCACCATTACCTCATTGCTAGTCATGTTTAACCAGAAAGAATTTTGAAACTTTTTTTTCCCCGAAACCTCTCAAACCACTTATGCTGCACAGATCAGCGTGAGAATCTCTGCATATGTATCTCCGTGCTTCCAGCTAACCACTGACTTTGCCAAAACCTCGAGTGTTTAGTTCAGGCTGAGGGATTTTTTTTTCCCCTAGTTGCAAGTGGTGTGAATGGTTTAACCACAACAACGATATAATTTTCTACTGCAAACTAGATCATTCATACTTTTTCAAAAAAACCCAATACTATATTCAGCCTATTGCTTCTGTTCAAGTCCAGTAAACATTTTGTTTACTAATGACACTAGCTTTGAATGCCCACTTAAGGATAAATATCCTGTTCTGAAAAACACCTCTTCTGACATGTGTCAGCTACATGATAACTAATTGATGACTGCAAGGTCACTGAATACAGAAGGTGACTTAAAAAATACCATGCCTGTCAGCAGAGTGCCTGCTTCTCATGTCTAATCACCAGCTTCTCACGTCCCGTGTGAGAGGCCAGGGTATGGTCCCAGTGCTTGTCCCTTGTCCCAGGTATTCCTGCCCCATCCCATGCACCTGTCCACACAAGTGTGTAACTATTCCCAAAACTGACTTTTGTTTGCAGGGTTATTTGTCTCTTGGCTCAGTGAGTTGATCCAACTCACGTTGCCGCCACACAGGTGGTAGTGTCAATGAGAGGCAAGGAGCAGGAGTCCAGGGGAGAGTGAGGTAGAGGACACCTTTCCTTTCGGGCCTCGTTTTATGCATTGGTTTTCTTACTGTATATACTATACTGCATATTACTTAAAAGTAAACAGACAGTAAAAAGGAAAACTTTTGTGATGACTCCTTCTACACCTAGAATATCAGAATCTTTTCTTAGATCAGTCTCATCTCCTTTGTGCAGGGACTCACAACACAGCTTTACAAGGAGGAATACATCTGCCTTTTCCTACTGCACAGTGTGACTTGAGGTAGAGGAAGCGCTCAAGCCTGCTTATGGCTTAAGCTAAACTTGTACCTGAGGTTGTCCACATTATTGTCCACAGAAAAAATACAGATGTATGGCAACATCACGGCCCTTCACAGCTACCCAATGAATGTGGTTACCATAGGGTTATGAAAGTGACTGGCATTTTTCAACCTCTGCTCTTCAGCTAAATGCTATTTTACAGGGTGAGTGGAAAGGGCTGACGATTATAGAGCCAGCTGGACAAGGGAGAGGGTGGGAACAGCTTGGACACTTTTTAGGCAGGCTTTCTTAGCAATCATAATCAAGCAGAAGGAGTGCTAGTTCTCATTGTCTTTGTACAGGCAGGGCTAGGCAGGTTATTGCTAACTGCCGGCTACCTGCGAATACATGAATTAAAACTCAGCAGCCACTGGGTTTTTCTAAGGCTTGAGTAGTCATTTGTGAACTCGAGAAGTGGCAGGTGAGTGCTGCAGAAGCGGAGAACTGCTGGCTGTCCACAGGTAAAAGCGTCTAGCAGGGGGGCAGAGAAAAGTGCCAGCCAAAGCAGCTGGGCAAGGCAGGAGAGCAGCTTAGCCCTCCCTGCGGCACAGCCTTGCACCCATGGCCGGCTGCGCCAGGGAAGCAGCTTGGGGCTTTGGGACAGTTTGAAAGGCAGAAGAGTCTTCAGCTTTAGTACATAAGATGTACGAGAAATGTAGCCTACGTTACAAGAGAGTTATGAGGCGAGAAAAGGCACACGGTTCTGCATGCAGCACAGTGAACTTATTCACATCACTTGCTGAAGGTGCCAGCCTTTGGCAGGGACTCCAAACGCAGGGCAAAAAGTTATCACAGTATCCCCAGTTACAGAGAGCTTTACTGAGCTATCAGCTGTTCAAAAACACCATTCCTGCCATGCTTGTTTATTCACCATCAGGTACAAGTGGTGCCACAGTGGCGTGGGATGTATGTAAAAGAGAGGTAGTCACTTATCCCTCAGTAAAAAAGATGTATACATAGGAGAGACAGAGCAGTAATTGTTACTCTGTGTATAAGGGGCACTGAAAAGTCTTGGATTAATCATTGTCAAAGAACAGGTGAGTCCCTGGGAATAAGCTTGAAAGGAAGAACACTGAAGTAAAGTTAGTACAAGTCTCTTGTGGCAGGGTTGCAAGCCAAAAATCTTGGGGGGAAAAAAAAAGTATTCGGAGAAAATCTCTTCCTTAAAATGTTCTCATTTTTGTCCAACTTAGGTCTTATATTCAAACAATTGCTAGGTTTAGTTAGAAAATAATCGATGGCCTCTTTCCTGCCCTTGTTGTTTTGAAAATAGTGAAAATTTTTGTCACTACTTAAATGGGACAAGAAAATGTTCTAGAGTTTGACTTTTCGCAAAAAATGATGTAGACCTGAAAGTCTAGTAAAGGTACTTCTAGCTTTGACCTTTGATTTGCAGTTGTAAATATTAGTATTTAGCTTCTAAAACTTCAGTGAAAACACCATGACTGCTTATATGAAAAATGTATTTGTAATTATTCACAGGCATGAAATTTTTTCCGCAAGAAGAGAACTCAATGCTGAAAATCTGAGCCTAGAAATATTAGTAATGAATGTTCCAGTTAATATTTCCCAAGCATTCCTCTGTTGCAGTGTTGGCCTAGCTTTTCACTTTTAACACTTGCATTTTGAATGAGGCACCTGCAGAAGAACATTTTGCTCTAAAATGGAACTTTTGCTATAGCACAGTAGAAGAAATCAACTCAGACATTTTTATGATCCCCAAATACAGAAAGACAGTCAGACTACAAATACAGGAGTCGTCATTCACATAGTCCTAGCTGCTGTTTTGCTTTGGTTTTCTGCCACGGCTGTAATAGGATCTTGCCCTTAGCCTTACCTCCCTGTCCCCGTTCCCCGGCTGGCAGGGTTCCCAGCCAAGACCTCGATCATGGCTGGGGGACCATTTTGGTGTTCAGACCACTGTTTTGAGGAACCTTGTTGTACACTCACAACATCCGATTCTTGACATATTTTTGCACTCCCCACATCCTGACACACCCTCAATGAGAGGCTATGTGCATACGTCTCGTGCACACCTTTCTCTGTACTTTCCCTTCCCGTTTTCCTTGAATTTCCTACTAGGGTAAGCCAAAGGGAAGACTGACAGCAGCAGTAGAGCATGGCACCAAATAAGACTGTCCCTTGTTTGTTCTTCCCGCAGCCGGCACTGCTCTCATGTTAGCTGTCCTCTGTATCTCCAGCGAAGGAACAAGGGAAGCTGCAGGTACCTTATGCTGCAATCTCTCCTTTCCTCAAAAAAATGTCCCTTTCAGCAGTCCTCTGCAGGGAAGAAATCCAGTCCATTAACTAATTTATCAACATTTACGTTACAAATATTAGCTAATTAAATAATACTGCTTGTTTACCATTTACTGCATATCTTACTGCATATCTTCAAAACTTTGCTAGCTGGATAAAATCCCTCAAAGGGGTGAAAGAGTTTAACTTTCCAGTCACTCATTCCATTTGGTGTTATCTATGTTTATTTTTGTTTCTCCACCTACAGATATACAAAGCAATGAAAACAAGCTGCAAATCCACATACTTGCCTTCGGAGTCTTTGATCCTTAAGACAAATGTACGGCGATTAAAACAGTTATCAGACACTTACAATCTAAGTGTTGCTAATGGATTTTTTTTCTCCTTCTCCTTTCCCCTCTTCATAATTTATGCAACATTTGCTCACAGGAGTGCAGCTCTGGCTGCTGCAGCAGTAAAAAGTAACTTACCTGAAGCAAAATAATAACGGATCTTTGGGGAGATCCCACCATGAAAGGAGCCAAGATTAAGGAAAGCAGAAGTTTAGAAAGCTGGACTGAAACGAATCCAAGCAAAACATGCATACACCAGCTACTTCGTTCCAAAGGAGGCAGGTGGCAGGCTTACGTCCTCCTGTTCTTCAGCTACCCATTTCCTTTTGTGGTCATTTTTCATATGAGTTGCTTCCTTTTCTTGCAAGCCAAAATCTGAATATATACTTTCTGTACTGTGCTTGCAGTTTCCAACCCAGCTTACACATAAAATAATTCAACCGCAGCTTCCTACATTCCAAGTTTATCTTGCTTCTGCAATCGCTTTCCTCTCCTCTCTTTTGGATACTTCAGCATCAGGAGGATGTGGGCAAATCAAAGGGAACTGAGAGAAAACAAGCTGAAGGAGTTGAGAGTCTGAATGAAGTCACATTAAAATCTGGGTAAATTATGACATAGGGGAATGTGATATCTGTCCAATATTCTTTTATTTGGCATGAAGCGATAACTGAAAGATCCTATCCTGGGCTCTCAGTGTCTTAGCAAGCTATTAGCAGTACAACTGAATCAGAGATGTATTCAAACAACCAGTTCAGGAGACCTCAGTCAGCCAAGCACACACAAAACCTTCCTTCCACTTCTCCAGTGCCTAGGAAACACATGCTTATCTCTTTTTTTAAATCCTATCAAACCGGTGTTCTTCAACGTGGCCAGAGGTGACCAAATTCAGACTATTTCAGACCATAGGAAAATGATGTGTATTGGCTTTTGAATATAGCAAATGTTCAGAAGGGAGAACAAATATTGAAAGTAGAAAATGAAGGTACAGCTGGGGCTAGACTGAAGGAAAAGAATATCTCATGAGAATATCAGAAACCCAAATCTTAATAATGAGATAATTATCAAGCAAAACTATAGCTTGTCATGAAAATACTTTAAACCAGAAAATTTTAAACTAGAAAAACTGGAATTATAAGTAAAAGGTAGGATCTTCTATTACTTTACAGCTATTACTATTGTTTTTAACAGCACAAAGAGAGGGCAGGGTGGAAAAATACAATTGGCCAGAATGATCATGCAAATGACTACTCCATATGCAATACAGAATAAGGTTCATAATCTATCAAAGGACAAAGTCAATGCCTTAAAAGTTGTTCTTAGTTCTAGTTCATTGATTTTATTATGATGCATAATAGCTGGGGCACAAATAGCTGACAGGTCTTCAGACAGAGAATATTTTTGGATATATATGTTCATGTCCTAGGACAAGGAAGCCATGATGATATTGTAGTTATGAGTTGTGTAAACCTTGTTCAGATTTATAACATTCATTATACACTTATGTAGTTGGATAATAAAAAGATGCATCATATTTGTGAAAAACACCTTTTAGTTTAGCCCAGAGAAAGAATCACAAGAACATACTTTCAGGTGTTCTTGCAAGTATTCATGTTGTGTCTGAGTGATAGCTCCTGCTGCCTTATATATTAAGGTAGTGTCATTTCAGCACAGACACATCAAGGAAGAAATGAGTAAGATCCAAAAAACCCAAACCAAACCCAGTTGTTCCATGTGTTGCAGAGCTAGTGAAGGCTTGTTGCCTTTGGATATGTATCCTATGTTCTCCATCATCACCAGTAACTCTACGTTTCTTCCTAACCTCCCACCTGCATATCCCTAAATCTTCCCCACATGTGCCAGGCCAAACCACTAGTGTAGTTTCTCCCAATACTTCCATACCATATCCCCGCATTAGCTGCAGCTGCGTTCCATGTACAAGCACCCGCCGAGCTCCCTAGTGCCTCCAGAAGCTTTGCTTATCCTCTCTGCACCCTATGATGCTGCTGGGTCTCTCCGTCCTTGCCTCACAAAGTGGGATTTGCCTTTGTCACCCCCTCTACAACAGCATGAGATATTTCCTCTTCTCACTAAGGGGCCTTTGCCAGACCTTGCCACCGAGCAGGGGACAGAGGGATTGGTAGTGCAGGGCTTCATACTCACTCACTGTCACCACCTCTGTGGCCAGGAGCCCAGACAGGTAGGATGGGTTTCTGGCTGCCATGGCATAGCTGTGAGCAGGCTGATCAGGACAGGGGGCCTAAACTCTCACTCCCGAATAGGATCTTTCTACATTGGTAAACATAAAATTTGTATGTGTTTGATATCTGTGAGACATTTAATCCTTTGTCAAATCTGCTGAACTTTCATTACAGCTTCTAAAATTCCTGGGGCCAGGCATAAGGTGACAGACAGACAGATGGACACAGACGAGTAGCACTGTTGTGTGTATGCCTCATTTCCTTAGACAACCAGGGTAAGAACTCAGGATTTGAAACGGCAGCACTGCCGCTCACAAAAGCAGCTACTGAAACAATTTAGGAGGTTGCTGTGCAGATTTCTGGCTTCCTCATCTCTATTTCTCAGAAAAAAAGGTTTTCTTACATAATTATTTCTATGCTTGCTAGACCAAAGTATGAAATCATATTCCTCTAATCCAACTTATCTGGACATCATTCTCTCCTAATTTTCTTTTTCTCTACTGACGGAACTGTACAGATGCACACAAGCACATATATAAAATGCATATGTCCCACCTGCTTAGTCAGTAATTTAGCATAGTTATTTAAAAACTAATTCAAGATTTATTTTTTTTCCCCAGAAAGCACAACTATTTTTACCAGCAAAAAAAAAAAATTAAAATAATCCAAGTTGGCAATTTAAAGTTATTACTGGATTCATTAGAGCTTCAATATCCTACCTACTGCTGAGCCGCTGACAGGACAAGATTTAGCTGAAATCAGTGGATCCAATTAGAGCCAGGGGTCCGCATATTGAGCACTTCCAGGGTACAAATTATTGGTGACATTTCTAAACAGTGATTGACAGCTGAAGCCAGTACCCATTTCCTACACCGCTTTGGAATGTCATTATGAGCAGGATTGGACTTTGTAACCTTTCCATGGTACTAGCAAAGAAAATCAACTTTCAGTTTTTTGCTCCCCTTAATTTTTCAGCATAGACTTTTTTTTCAGGAGCAATTATACACTCTCGACATAACTTGGGATCCTAATTTGTATTAAAATTTCCCAAGGCTGTGGTCGCAAAGGGCCACCCTCAGACCTGGGGAATGTTATATTTACCTTTGTGCAGAAGCAGCAGCCTCCTACATAGATACTCATAGATACTTAGTCTCTATTATCAATATAATATTGTAAAAAAGAACAGTTGAGATGTTATGTGTTTTTTTCATTTTCCTCTTTTATACAATGACTTCTCCGGAATATTTTTCTAATCTAATTAAAATTCATTTTGATATGTCATTTCTAGCCCAACTGATTCCCAATTATATCTCCCTACAAACCTTGCTTCTGCTAGAATATTATAAGCATATTCCAAATATAAATAATTTTTAAGACAAGCATGCTTTTCTTATCATAGGTTGTATGTTATCAACTGACTCACAGCTCACGTTTGGTGCTGCAATCACTTTGCTTCCAGCATCCACTCAAGTATCAGTCCTTCTTGTTGCTATTGCAAGGGAACAGATTTAACTGTCTTGGATGTTATACATGGTCAGATAAAGAGGCGTGCATGTATGAGAAGTCAAGGTCAATTATCTCAGTGTGGTTTTTCTGTTATTGGTATAACAAATTGTTAAAAATTTAGGGCCTGATCATGTAATTATCTTGTGTGCAAAAATCACATGGACATCAAAGTGAATTAGTTCAGCACAGAGAGGGACTGCAAGATCAGGCATCTAGCAAAATGTTTAATATTTCAAGTGTATCATTCTTCACAATGCTGCACTGTCAAAGTAAATGAAGCAGGGTAATGTACATTGGGAAAAAAAAAAATCAACCAATTCCATTTCCATCTTCCCTATATAAATAAATGCAGAAGATTCCATGACATGAAAGAAAGCCCTGAGGAATAAAACCTGATTGGTAAAATTTTGCCTAGGGTGTTGTAATAGACACCCCAAAATACATGTTCAGTAGATGAGTTTCCACTGTATTCTTCACTATAGCTGCAACTGACTGAATTATTCATTAGAGATAACACACCCAGTGAATTTATCATAATATTATTTATACAGTAGGAATGATCACCTGAGGCTGGTGGCATTTGTTTATGTTCTCCACTGTATAACCAAAACCTTATATAGCAGGAACATTCATATTTCCCATTTGCACACAGGCCAATAAAAATAACAATTTTGTTCAATTAATTTATTAGTTAAGAATAAGGTAGAGATTTTCCAAATGACAGTTGAAACAGAGTATGAATAACTGTGTTCATTCTCACTGAGCTTTACAATAATTTCTGGTCAAATCTGCAAATAAAGTCTCATTCTTTATGAGTCCATGCAAATCTCATTCTTTATGAGTATAAACAAAGCAAAAAATTGTTCTAAGTCACATCAACTGTTATTATATTGTAATAGAAACTCCAGGTAAGATGTCACTACCTAAGACATAATTGAAAACCATACAGAGGGGCTCAATAAACCTGAAAACATGATTCTGCTGTCAACTGTTTGCCCCAAGGGAAGCTGCATCCTTCACCAACAACACAACTGCAGGAATCTCTGTCAGTCATGCGCAGGAGTGCTGTGGTACTGCAAGAAACAGTTTCAGAAAATTGAGTTGGTTTACTCCTAAAACACATTGCTGTAGTAGTCCTAAAGTGTCCTCAGCATACCAGCACAGTCTTTGTGCATCAGCCAGACCAATGATCCTGTCAGTGGAACAGCAATACTGATCAGAGCTCTAAGAGGTGGAAGGAAATTGTCTTCATGTTTAGCTAAAGCCCAGTTCACCACCTCCTTCCCTGCTTTTGAAGATCAGTGGCTTGGTCCCTCTGACCTAGTGGGTGTGTTCTTCAATGTCCCCTCTGTAATGCTTTCCGTTATACCCTTCAGATACAGCAGAGAAGAATGCCCTTGTTTTTGTCTTCAAGGTTTTTGCAAATTTGTCTGATTCCCAGTCTTCTACTTCAACTTGGAATTCTTTCCTTCCTTATTCCCTTAAAGATCCTCACGTCCACACATTCCTGGCTTCCAGATCCTGGCTACAAAGATCTCTCACATGACATTTGACTGTAATCTACCGTATACAAATATCCTGAGAGAGAACAGAGGGAGGCCACTAGGATCTGCTTGCTCAATATCCACCATTCCATCTGGGATGCATAAAATTCCTAAACAATATGTTTTGTTGCCTAAAGATGCTTTCAATCTTCCTAGCTGTAGCTGCACTACTGAGTAAACAAGTACCTCTGCCAAAAATCCCAGCCAGAAGTAACTGTCCCATATACTCTTGGTTGAGCTTGGACCAAACAGTGGCCTGAGAACTCTAATGCTGCACTCCACAACATCTGACCGTTGCTGCAGCTTTCAGATGATATGTCTGTTGGATTATATGTTTTCCTTCTCAAAGACCTCTAAGATTTGGGTATCCAAAACACATCTGGTGTCACAAAACTCAATATCCTTATATTATGTTATGTTACTCTACCATATATTATGGCTAAACAATTACTAATCCCCAGAAGAAATACCTGCCAAGCTGCCCATAGGAAAAGAATACTTTTCTATAAACAGCTCTTTTCTCATGTTCTGTCACATTAGAGTGACTGCACAACACAATCTCGCTGCAGAGCTGTGCTGGAGGCATTTGGTTCCTGAACTGATTGTGAAAATTGCTTCCAGCAAACTCTTGCAGTCTCTGCCCTTTCTTCTCCCAGACACCATCCATGTTCACCTGGACAGGCAGTGGCATTGCACCCAGAAGACAAGAATGAAAGCAAGAAAGTATCCTTTGCTGGCTTCCTTCCTTCCCATAATCCATCCCAGAACCCACCATTCTTATTTTAACAGCACATCTCCACTTTTGATCCAGGCAATGCAAATAGCTGTTAGACCTTTTTCATTCTTCTGGAGCCTTCTGCACCACGCCTGCATGTACAGAACACTAATTCTACTCTAGGATAGGAGTCAAGTTCAGAGGACCAGAAAGATGTTCTCTTCCTCCAGCTTCACTAAGCTTTCAAGACACTGGGCCAGCCTTTGTCTCCTAGATCCTCTTTCTCCTTCCAACGTGAGAGTTTGTCTTTCCATTATACACACAGGAAAGCACATTCAGGTGTAAGTCTCTGGTTATACCGCAGAGACACTGATAACCGCTCCCATGGTCCTGTTCGGCAGTCTTCTGAGAGCAGATATGAGCTCACACTGTCTGGACTCCAAGACAGCTGCTGCTGCTACTGTCTTTTTTTATAGCGGAATGTATTCGCTTGGCTTCAGCACTGGACTAGCCACATCCTCAAAGCTTACAGTCGTGTTGGAGCAAAAGCAGAGCTTGTTCCCACAGACCTGCAAAAGATATTCTGGAAATATCCTTCTGATCTCCTCATTCTCCCATGCTCTGTTTTCCTCAGTCTGTGTTTTTTCCTGATAGTTTCATAACTCGAGTGGGAAACCTCCCAAGTCCTGAGACCCTGATTCCAGCTCCAGTATTTTTCCCAGATATTGTACAAGCCAATGCCACAGTAAATGGGTTTGTGGAAGTCCAAACACTTTTCTGCACTTCTTTGCAATATATTTAACAAGTAAAATCCACTTCTCGCTGGAACTGCATTAGTGTTTAATGTTTCAGAGCATTTCAGTGACCAGAGCCTCAGTGTTGTCCTCGCACTTTCTTCTTTGCTTTTAAAGGAAAGCAGGCAATTGACCTTAAGAAACTGTAGTCCCTATTTAGAAGCCTTCCATGTCCATAATGTCTATCCATCCCAGGAGTCTGAGACTCCTACACACTCCTAGTGTGCTTGGTCCCCTCACATCTTAACTCCCCAAAGCTGCTTTCTGGAGATGTAAAGGACTGGTCCAGAGATTGAAAGGCCCTTGCAGGGTGCTTAGAGTCCCCTGGTTCAGGAAGGAGGAAGGCTCTGAAAACTGGAAATTAAGCCTTTCCTCCTTGTAGTCTGCTTATGAGTGTGGCCACTTTTCCCTATGAATGATATTTTTAATAGACCCTCCTTCTCAGGACGTACCACTTACATGGGCAATCATTTGTTTAGTAATCTACCTTGTTAGATATGTGATGGAAGAGACTCCCACTGCATACACATTTAAGTTCACTGTTCAGACCAGTATGCTAAGTGAACGTTCATATTAGGGAGCTCCCTAAATAGGGAGGTCATACTCTTCTCAGTCTTGCACCAGCACTGACACACAACAGACTCTTGTAAGCACTGATGCAACTCAGTAACTAAGAAGAAAATTAAGTCAGACATAGAAAAAAAATGGTTTTGTGGGGGCTTTGTGAGTTAAGTCTTCTCAGTGGAGAGCCCAGTGGGTGATAGAGTTAGAGCAAATTGAGGAGGAGGAAGGGAAGGATGCATAGGGCACTGGTGGGGCTCAGGAGCCAGAAGCATGGAGAACAGTGAAGAGGGCAGGGAATAACATTCCTCTTGCAGCAGCAGGAAGCAAATAGGCCAGCTCAGTTGTGCTCTTATCTTCCCCTCTAGGTGCATTTTCAGCCTGTTCACCACAAAGCCTCACCGGTTGAGGCAGTGGTGGGAAGGTGTAGCTGAGGAAGACTTCATTACTCAAGACAAAAGAAGTGTCCTTATAACGTAGCCCTGAGGTGGTCACTCAAATGCCAAGCAAATACTGCTTCAGATGTTTGCATTGTTAGTGATTTGAATGTTCGTTAAAGTACTTAAATGAAAGGTCATATTGTGAAGTTGTGAGCAAAGCTTCCTTTTCTTGACAAAGGGTCTGACTTCCCATAATTTAGATACATTGAAGTAGCTGCTTTGGGAAGTGCGTTTACACGCCTGTTCAGTGAGTTATAGTTAGGCAGTAATTATGCCATACGCTATGGAGGTGACTGGTCCTGTACCACACACAGCCAGCAGACTGTTTGTGCAGCAGGATATTTCATTTTATTGGAAAAGACTTCTGAATAACAAATACATTCATGGAATCCAGATTCAGACCTTAACTTGCAAACAAGGCAAAAAAGCTACATTTGCTGGGTGGTTTATTTCCAATAAATAATTCAACCTCTTCCAATAGAAAATCCTGAGCTCTAAAACAGAGAATCAGCTTTGCACAAGTGATTCCCAGTGCAGTATTTGTTCACTGGTAGAAATAATCTCCACTGAATTCTGGAGGGTAGTATAAGTTTCACTAAAATAGTTTGGATGTCCTGCAAAACGTTAGCTGCAAAATTTCCCCTGTTCTTTGAGCATAGGCTGGTACGTATAATAATGAGATCTTCAGGCATCTCCTTCTCTCAAAGCTGTAATTTATGTCAATAGATAGGAGGGGATTAGTACAAAGCATGAATTATCCTTTCACTACAATACTGCTTTCCAAAATATTTATTTCAACCATCCTAGTACAGATGTCAGCAATATGAAAATCTTTAAAATTATATTGATCAACAAGTGATAAAAGAATCCTTAAAACTTAACAACATAAAACCAATCGGTTAAAATATCCATAGGAGAGCACAAGATTTCTGAATATACACTTACTCTTTCCAACATCTATTTTTCCTTTGCCCTTCAAGAAATTCAAATTAATTATAAAAATGAGGACATTCCTAATAGGATTTTTACTCAAATGTTATAAGGTTTAATTTGTGCGAAAGTACTGACAAGTTTATTCATTTTGTAGGAGTGTGGAATTTTCCTCATGTAACACTCAGGACTTAGCTACAGCTTTGATAGAAATGTTATTTGGTAATTATCTGCTCTTCCCTTGGGGAAAAAGTAATTAATTTTATTCTGCAGTTCACAGCATATTCTGTTTTTACAGACATATGAAGGATGAATTTTGGAAGTTTATGATCAATAATTACTTTATTGACAACCAATAACTCATCATCCTGGCAGCTTTATCATGACTTTTAAAGAAAACTCAGGAACACAGAAGTCAAACTTTATTTCTTAACCTTTATGTTTGTATTTTGCAGGTGGGAGAATAAATCTAAAGGAAAACAAATACTTAAAATTAGTTTTCATCGAAGAATTAGATGATATTTTGTACATAAACAAAGAAAATAACCCACAAAAAAAATATTTTGACATAACTCACAACTAGAACAAAACCCATATGTTTTCCCATAATTTTTTTATTCTTTATTGCTTTCCTTTAGAGTAGAGGATAATTTAAAGTTCAGATTAAATACAAGTTTGAGCAATAAATTTTAGGCATAGGTGAGGAGCTGAACCTCCCTCTAAGGTATAGTTTAAGGCATGTGACATTTTTGTCCATTTCAGAGAAACCCTGTGTGTCTGGAGTTAAGATGTTCATTAAAGCCTACTCTTAATCACAGTGTGGTGTGTTTTCTACTTTCAAAGAACAGAAAGAAGCCCATAACAGCTGATAGAAACCCAAATACAGAGGTCCTGGAAATGCTGTCTTTGGGAAGAGGAAGACAAAAATATTCCTATCAGTATTTTGGACACAAATACTACCCTGTGGAAGTCACTGCTTTCAAGAAAAATGCTTGTGGTAATTGTTTTTGCAGACTTCTTGCCTGCAACAAGAGAAGTCCTAGTTCAGCAGGGCTATGGGAGAAAGGGCTCACCTCCGGGGATTCTCACATCAGATCTGCCTCATTTTCCGTATCATGTCCTGGGCAAGCCATTTTGGCTAGAGAGTTAGAAGTACGATTTCCTCCAAGGATTTGTTATGAACAGAATCTCCTAGTATAGATGCAAAAATGTAGCATGGACTTCCCTTTTTTTGGTCTAACCTACCTCTTGGCAGACCCAATAAAAGGCTCATCACAAAAAACATTCCTGTACAACCTAGTGTCCCTCTAGGGAAGGTTGCTTCTTCTCCTGCATGTGATGTACTTTCTAATATAAACTTGGCTATAATTTCTTGGGGTTGTGGTTTCCCACTTGAAAAATAATGATAACAGCATTTGCTACCCAATAGGAAAATTGTGTCAATAAATATATTAAAGATGTCAAAGGATGGAGCTATAGAAACACAAATACCAATACTGTAGCTAGGAACCAGGAACTTAATGTTCTTAAGTTTTCACTGTCCAAAAATGCAGTCAGCTCTGAAACAACTGCAATTCTCATTTATTCCATCAGCAACTAAGGGACTTGGCACCAACCACTTAATTGGTGCTGGCCTTAGTCAGTTTTAAAAAACCTCTTGGACGTAATCTGCCAATAAGCCAACAATTAGATGTTTTACAGGAAACTACTCCATTGACAAAAATTAAGTTTAGGAAGAAGGAGTTGGAGGACTGGAACTGGCTGCACTTCACAACAGTGCTGGCAATAAATCTTGACAATAAAGGAATGAAATACTTAAGCCAGAAAAGTGAAATCACTAAAAATAAAACTGGAGACAAATTACATCCATGTCCCAGATCTCATTTGAATATTTGACTGGAAAAATTTCCTGCCACGATAGCTGCAGCATCCCAAGAGATCCACATCTGCCTTCACCCATGCAACTCTGCCAATCAAGAAGACAAATAATGAGCGATGTTCCTTTCCTCATTACGTGTGCTTCAGTTTGTGGCCAAGACAAAACACTCAAAGTGGATAGGAAAACAGTAGTTATGTCCAACAAAGGTGCTCCTCTAGGATTCCTTCCAGACTCAGAAGCACATTTGGCAAACAAGAAAGCAAAACACCCCACCATCAAATGTATGAAAAAACCTTTCCAAGCCCAGACCAGAGAACGCCTCCGTTTTTCCACACAAAGGCACAGCCTGGCTGTTGCAGTGCAAACACCCACTCCTGCCTCAGACAGCCAGGGACTCAGGACATGAGAAGTCCTTGCACTCATCACATGAGTCATTAGCACCTTTTGGCAAAACAAACTTGGTCCTTTCATCGCAACTGGGAAATAAACTGTGCTGATCAACAGGAGATGCAGTGGAGTACCCACCAGCCTCCACATCTCTTTTGCCCCATCTTCTCCATAACGTATCTCACCTGAGGCTGAAACACATAGTTTGCAGTAAGATTGCAGCATGAAGGTATACATAGTCTTCCTCTTCCTGCTTTGTGCCTCCTCCTGAGATACCATGGAGCTCCTTCAAGCACAACCTCTCCTGAGGCATCCTGGCACGTGCATTTCCCAGGGTACACATGCATTAGCCTCACTGTGTGCTAGACCTTGCTATTCTGGAGACACCCCGGTTAACACCACAGGATCTGATACTTCTCCATGGAGCAGACCAGCACAAAGCAAGTACCTCACTTGGTTCACAGAATCGGTTCCACAGGATTAGCGCAGCACTGCACTCAGCCTCATTAACATGCCCTTCCTCACCGCTGAGGAGCAGGGCTAATTACTGTGGATGCAACACAGGCTGATAAAGTCAGAGTGTCTTGCTGTTCTGGTGCTATTTTAGTTGATACCAGTCTGAGATTATCTACAGCACACTATATTGGATACAGTGAATGAAATGAGAAATAATGAGGTGAAAATACTTTCTTCACCTTTTTTTTTCATAGTTCAACAAAGGTTTGGGTCATACTTGATTTCAATACAGGGTGAAGGCTGGGGGGTCAAGTTTCACCGGGGACAACTCAACTCTTCCTATCCTGATTGCTCAAGCCATACTCTCCATGATTAATTCTCTCATCAGTGCTTCAAGGTCTCCAGGGATTTTGGCAAAGAGGACTCTGTTATCAGCTGATCTAATGTGGCTTAGGTGCTCTCATTTATCATGATGCCCTTTCCCTCCCTATTCAAAGTTTTTATAAACTTTTCCAAGCACGAGGTGAATTGTTCCAGTGTGACAATATCTTCTTGTCTAGTTCTATTCTTCCACTTGATCTCTTCACTTTTCTTGTCAATGCTTAAATGTCACCACAACATATTGTTCACATGCTCTGGGATTCTGAGAAATCCTTCTTCTTCTCCAGTGTTTCTCATGCCGACTGTGTCCAGGTTTTTTGTGTGTACAGCGTTTCCATTACACACCTCATTAGGGGCGTGCACCTGCTCCTGTTGAAGCAATGGCAAAATTCCCATTTACTTCAGTAAAAGCAGGTTTGGACCCAGTGGTATGCCAACTGATAAATTAACTTTCAGACAAAACCCAAAGAGGTAGGAAATTTTCCAGGAATATGATTTGCCATTTGAACAAAGGAAGATTATTCTAATTGAAGCTGTCAGAAACTTTTCTATATATAATCAATAGCTCCTTTGTTTATCCATTGCTGAAGACATGAATGAAAATAGACTCTATAAAACTGTTAATAAATAAAATAAATCACAGTCCAGTAGCTTTTTCATAAAGTGAACTTTATTAATGTAGACACCATTAGCACTGTAGACTACAATTGCTTACGACATAAAGAGATGCCTGCTATTTGAAATGAATGAAAGCACATTCCTGCATGGCCAGTACTGGATATTCTCCAAGTAACGTCTCCACAGTAAACTGTATTTCACCAGTTTAGAAGCACAAGGTTTTGAGTTAATCATCAGATGCAAGAGAAAACAGAAAAAAAAAATTGTAAAAGATCATGAGGGAAAGTATAAAACATTATTTTGGCAATTTTCAAACAGAGCATGTATATTTTCTTTTAACAGTTTGGGGACATGGAATGAAAAACATGGGTTGATATGTCTTTAACATTGTTCTACCATGATTGCCATTTTGACCTTGTGGAGATGCTTCTTCCATGAGAGTTAGAATGAGATCTTAGCATGCAGTGGTTTAAAATAGAAGATAAGCTTCATCTGCCTTTACAGTCAACATTAGTCTCACATTTCTGTAACCTAGGGTGTCTTTCCTCAAGCGTTCAAATGACTCAGGACATATTTAAAGTTGATTTATAGAATAAAACACAAGACAATCCAGCTTCTTTCCAAACTGGAGTTATTGTTTTAAGTCAAAATCTTCAGGAAATAAAAATCCGGTCAAAATTTTCTGAAAATTGAAAGAAGTTTGTACTAGTCCTTTTCTGACCCATGACTGGCTATATTGTCAGTCTTCTAATCCCAAGCACAAATTTCTACCTTCACTGGCTGCAGAACTGTAATATAGATTAATGTCCACTGAGCTATAGGTTGAGATTAAATGAATCTCTCTCATGATGTAAGCTGAATTTAAGTCCTAGCCTCCCGAAATTGTTCCATTAATGAATTTCTTCCCTACCCCTTTATCAGAAATAACGAACCCAATCTGACAATCTTTAATCAAATTCTCGTGGAACTCATTAAGGAAACTGGAGGTTTCTCTGAGTGGACTATAGGATCAGGTATATCCTTTGTATCTCTGCTAATGTAGTGAGTTTTATACATCAGCTTGTAGCTCCTCTGTGTTGATAACACATGTGTGGCCATGTTGTTCAGCAAATACCGTACACAGGGGAAAATGACAACAGAGGTAAAATTGAAAGAAACTCTGCTTCGTGTTCAGTAAATATCAGATAAAGCAGCATCATTTTACTCCTTGGCAGTGTTGCACAATCTGCAGGTTTCCCTCCACCAAGGAACCTTTCTCTCCAGTTCTTTTGTGCTGATAAGAGTCTAGTGGGAGGTCAGTTGCTATGACTGCACTTCACATGCCTTTTCTACTTGATATCATGGTTCATAGTGTTTATTATGGAATGATTCAGATATCAATTGCACTAGGTAAGAAAGTCTGAATCTTAACCTCAGTGATTTGAAAGGTAATTGCCATGGAGAGTGTGAAACAGATCTTCACACTTTCTGCTAGTCATATCTTTCATTAGTGACTTGATCAGTGCTTTGGTAGAGCGCAAGCTTTCAAAAGACGTCAGCACAGCTTCCTTATTTTGGTTTTCATAACAAAAGTCACTGAAGTTTCCTTCCCTAACAAATACCTGGGGGCCATTAAAAACATAAACGTGAAAGTACCATGAATTTCCTCTATAATGCTCTTTGATATAAGATTATGTGCCATATGAGGTTATTGCACTTTGACTATCAGCTATACTGATCTTCCTGAGTAACGCAGTCAATTTTACTGTGCGCTTCACACACAATACACTGATTCCTTGGCTCCTGAGAACACGCTAATTGACAGGGTGTGCTCTATTACAGGACACGATTTGCCTAAAAAGATTACCATCTAGCTCATTAATTTTACATTACCATACCATGCTTCTATTGACTTTATCACAATGCTTTCTACAACTACTTACTGCAATCACAAAAATGCATAGAGATCACATAGCCATTAAGGTGATGAAAAGATTTTTAGAGATGTTATTATTTATTTATGTTATAGCAATGCCTCCTGGTCTTAGTCAATACTGGGACCCACTGTGCCAACCCAGAAAATGTGTTCGCTGTCCTGAAATCTTTAAGTCTAGTTACTCCTAGGAGCAACACAAGTATGGCACAAACAAATAGGAAGAACACAACTGGAGACCTTACGTGCATTTTTTAAATGTACTTTATAGGATAATTACAAGAGAAGTTGATAAAAAACAGGAGTGAGGAATAAAATGGTGGAAGTGATTGGTGAGGGGACAACCAAGAGAAGACTGGATAGGTGGAGAGTTTTCATCCCAAAGGGACAGCCTGGGATGGTATTTGAGGGAAAAAAATTCAAATGGATCACAGAGAAGCTGATCTCATCAGTGAAACCAATGATGCAGGGTTAGCATAATTAGATATAATATTTCTGAATGAAAATGGCAATATTACAATAATTTGTGAAGTGTCTTAGACAAGGAACTAAATTAAGTGAGTATGAGACAGTGTATGAGAGCACCAGTATTCTGAGGGACGCTCTAGGAGAAGCCAAGAAGGAGATTCTATTAGCAGAGTTTTGAAGGAGTCGGAAGGGAGCCAGGTCCCTTCTGTTCAAAAGCCAGTGGTGACTTGATCTAAAGGAAACATTTCTATTTTACAGAGACTTCTGAAATTCTGAGAAAAATGGCTTTTCATTTCAGAATGAAATGGTAAGTAGAAAGTACAAATTTCACTTGAAAATTATTTGTAGTAAGATTCTGCTTGAAAGAATCAAAATCTTTTGTTGTGAAAAATTGGGGTGAAATTCTGCAGCATAACCATATGTGCCCAGTACCATCCAAGACATCCACGACACCACTTGGAAGAAGCACAAGCTGTGAGGTACCTGGCATGGCTCCTTTGACTGCAGGAAGTTAGGAGTGCTGGCATTTACAGCTGAGTTTGGAAAATTGCTCCCTGCTCTCCCACAGCAATGGGTCTGAAGTTGTAAGGTCACCAGCTCGGAGGAGGACCTCCAAGGCTGCCAGGCACACTCTTGCAGAGCCAGGAGCTGAATAACAGAGCCGAAGTCCTCAGTACTTCCAGGCTTCTTACTGCAGAGGCAGGAGATTAAAGCAGTAAGATTTGCCTTTCCCCAGCTCATCCCAATAATTCTAGACAGTGTACTAGAACCTCCCCGTTGCTCTCAGTTTCACCATTTCCCTCTGGCTGCACAATATCAAAAGGTCCAATGGGTAACACAATGACTCTGAGTTTGGTTGTTGACTGTCAGTCTAGCATGGGAGAGCACCACTGATGCTGGTGGTGCTCCTGGGGCTCCTGGGATCCCGACTCCATGTTAGGAGCCACTGCAGACTGAAGAATCTCAGCTGAAAAGGAAGATGAGCCTAAAGACTTCAGATCCCACCTGCAAAACTGATCCAAGGCTCCTGCGGTTCAGGCATGTATGGCAGGGAGTCTGCAGACTCGCAGGAAATCTAGCCCCAGGGCACTGGCATGACAGAGTTTCTCAAAATGGCAAATTCTGCATAACACGGTTGCTTTGAAGCCCCTAGCAGCCCATAAAATGAGCTGGCAGGAACTCAGGCATGTTGCTATCAGAAACCCACCTGTGTTTCTCTTGTAGTTCATCAAATACAACGTACTTCCAGAAGACAATCTGGATTTCATAATAGAAACGCAGTTGGAAATACCCAATACACTCAAACAGGAAGGTCAAGCAGTGAAGATAAGAGATAAGGAAAAATTAGACCACTTAATCAGCTTCTCCCTGTGGCTAGACATAAGCAATAAAAATACAGTGAAATAACCTGTACAGAACTGTCAGCAAGGAAATACATATATTTAAGGCTACTATTTACCCCTATAGCTTTTTATACTTACTAAAAAACCCAGTACCTTTATAGTTCTACCATAAATTCTTCCTGCAGTACAATCTGGGGCATTACACATCATTAGCTTACCTATAGTATCTCATATTGGGTTTTATTTTCCCCTCACTGGTGCTGTCTTTACTCAGAAGACATGCAGCTGTGGTGATGCTCCTAAAGACATTTGTCCCTCTGTCTCACAGACATGGTTTCAATTAAGTTTAATTACATCCCCTGCAGTTTCAGACCAAAGTCTGCTTCACACCATGTGTAGCTTCTATTGCAGGACAGCTCAAATCTGAAAGCTCTGCATCAAGAATAGACAAACTGCTGCCACCCCAAAGGTATTGTTTGCTGTGGTGATGGGTCAGATTCAAAGTCTCATTTTTTAATATTATTTAAGGCTTATTCAGGGCTCCACTGCTGCAACCTGTAAGCAAGGAAAAAGATGGAGTGAGTAAAAGATGAAAGCAGCTCTCCTAAAGTAGATTTTTATCATGAATCTAACTGTCTCTGATGCTTTTTCAGAAACCCCAGCTCCTGCTGCCAGTTGATTATAAAGATCAGATTCCTTCTTTCTTAAAAAAAAAAAAAGTTATTATCACTGGCAATTACAGTGAAAAGTCAAGAAAACACGACTGTAGTGTTCCTGCAGGGCTCCAAGATGAAGGCAAGGGAAAAGAATTGAGCAGTAATTTCTCTGACAACCTTATTCTGAAAGAAACTCAAGGTTTTGGAAGGACTTTGGACTGTAAACAGGCATCTACAAGGAATGAAGCAAAGTATAAATCTCATGCCTTAAAGTTTAAGAGTAGGGAGAGTCACTCCTTTAGTGCTGAAAACAGAGGTTTTGGCAGAGCTGCTGGAACAATCATAGTAGATTCATGCACCTCAGCTTGCTCCAAAATTAACTTCTGCACAGCAACCAGCTTGAGGCAGGATTGGGTACTCTGGGTACTACCAGGTTTTAATCTCACCCCAGATCTCTGCTGTTCAGAACCCAATATCTGCTGAGATGGCTTATGGAGATGTTGTGCTCTAACTCTGCTCAAACACAGAAAATGGCATGCAAAAATCTGTGATGTAAATGCAAATCCACCTTCTGAATAGGCCAGACACATGGCACCATATTAGGAGCCCTATTTCTTAGGCATCAGACAAGTCATTTTTGAATTTGTTGACGCCATGCACAGGATCCATATAAAGCCGGGCACAGAATCCAAGAACAAATTCAAAAGGAAAAACAAGCAGCATTTGCTCCCAGCAGCAATTGCAGCCACATGGCAATCTTGGCTGCCATGCAGAAAACATTCATTAGCCTATTTAACCAAAATTAACTATGAAAATGTACTCTGAGCTTTCTTCCCTCACATTGGTAAGGTGTCTTTTGATGTGTTTTCTAACCAATTTAAAGCAATTTTTCCTGTAAATGGTATCATTATTATCATTATGCTGGGAAAGGTTAAGTCATGATTTTTCTCAGAGTTATCAGAATCACATTTTACTTGCTAAAATGTCAGAAGAAAAAATCGTATGTTAGATTCACTGAGGTGCAGTAAATTAACACCTAGAAATAAAGCAAAGAGCATCCTATTGGACAAAACAGAAGCAATAAACTGTAGTTACAGATACATACCCCCATAAATGCCTTTCTTTTCAGAAAAATGGAATCAATATTCCAGCTTCAGTAGCAAATATTTCAAATGACCGGACCTGACCATGTCTCACACCACGGTCCTGGCTCCACCAAAAATAGAAACAAAGTTGTTGTAAATTGTAATCCTGAGTTAAGCCACTGAATCAGTGTACCTCTGACAGACTTTGCACACTTCCCCTCCATCTCTACCATGTGATGAATCAATTCAACTCTCCTTGGGAGAGTTGAAATCTATATGTAAATCTGTATTTACCACCGTGGGTACACTTCAGTTGCATATATATATATATTTGAATGAGGCCTTTCTGTAAAGAGAGCCTTTGAATGACATTTGTTTCACACCCTGATGAAGACAGTGGAGATTTTTTGTTACAGTAGAGTTGGAGTTTCATCCTTTGCTCTGTGGTAACCCCTCATTTGTCATAAGAGAACATAAAAACACCTATGCTGGACTAGACCGCTGGTCCATCTAGCTTAGCATCTTTTCTTGAGCAGTGTAACAACAAGGCAAGCACAAAGTGACACTTGCCCAAAATACAATCCAACGATTTGCAACACACAGCTTCCTTAGCTAAGGATGATGTCCTTGAACTTATTAGCCCTCACACTATATATTTTTGTAGTTGCTTTTTGAACTCCATAAACTTTTAGCATCTGCAATATCCTGTGGCAAGAAATTCCACAGCTTGCTTCCATGCCGGGGCGACCTTCTCCTCTCTTACATTGAACTTTTTAACTACTAGCTCATAGGTATAGCTGGTCTTCTAGTTCTTGTGCTGTAAGAGATCCATGCTCACCTTCTCTATGCCTCTCATTATTTTATACACATTTGTCATAGTTCATCTCAGGTGGCTTTATTCCAGTCCAAAGAGTTACTTGGACTGGATAGTTAGTTAAAACTTAAATGGGGGAGCTGGGATTGCCCATATTATTCAAGATGCAGATAAATAATTAATTCATACAGTAGTGAAACATTTTCTGGTTTGCTTTCTATCTTTTTGCTAGCACTTGATTTGTTTTTTGACTACTAATGAACACTGAGCTGATGTTTTCACAGAACTTTCTGTTATAACCCCACAATTTCATTCCTAAATTCCTCATTAGCCCAGAGTTCATCATTTTATAGGTGAAGTTACAATTTTTTTCCTGTGCGCATCACTTTACATTAACTACATTGAATTCATGTGCCATTTTATTGTCTAATCATTCAGTATCATAAGGTCTTTCTACAATGCTTTATCCATGTTGGCTGTCATTTCTACTACCTTGAATAACAGTCCCATCAGCAAGCTTTATCACCCCACTCTTTACTTCCTCGATAACTGCTTATTCTTTAATTCCTACAGCTTGCAGTTTCAAGTGTTAAGTGGCATGAGTTGTGTATGATCACAACACAGTACATCAAGAAAGAAAGATTTAGAAGAATTATTGCACAATATTTCTATTCCTTTTATCACCTTTTCCTCTTCCCCATCTGTTCTATGTTCTCCTTGTTTGCAATAGTCTGCAGAGAAAAATTATATGTCATTCAAGGAAATTACACAGATAGCTGTTCTCTGAAAAGGACATTTGAATAATTAAAACTTGACTTCTCTTTGTTCTGGAGCCTGTTCTAACTGAGCTAGAACTGGGGGAGCTCTGAAAAAGAAGTTTGAATGTACATGTAGGGAGAATCATCATTTTGTCCATTTAGTGTGATGTTCCGACAGAATCAACTGCAGTTTTCTTCTTACTGTCTGGTGAGCTGACAAGAAATCTCTCCAAGGCCAGAACAAAGAATGCTCCAGGGATCTGACAGCACACAGGATTTATGTAGCAGCAGACCATCATCCTATTCAGAAGCATTTAGCCAGGGTAGTTTGCCTTGCCTGTACATCCAATTTCCATCAGTCAGAAATGTCAAGGGACCAGAAGGATTTAAGAGCAGAGGGTAACCTTTGTTTGGGGGTCGGTTTATTCATTCACAACATGCAGGAAGTATGATGATGTACTTAAAAAGGCAGGAAAAAATATACAAAGTTGTTTTCAAATCTGACTGGCAACAGATTGTTGAAAGAAGTCTCTTACTTACAGTCCTAAGAAATACGATCTTCAGGACTCCTGTTTCCCTAGGTCCAATGAAAATAAAATGTTCCTCTTACATTTTGTCCCCTAAAGTCCTCTCTCTGAGTACTGGACTTCAACTAAACTTTACCCAGACAGAAAAACTGCAAACCTACAGCTCAGACAATTCGTGATTTTGGGACTCATTTTAGCATTCATGGCAGTTTGAAGAAAACTGTATCTGTCCTTCAAGATGCAAAGATTTAATTTTGTTTTTTAGCAAAGTCTTTTTGATTTCTCCTTTGGTTGTTTTTCTTCCAGTGAATCATATGTAACTAATGACTCCAAAGTTTTCCAAAGAAGAAACAATCATCCATGTTTATCCTACATGAATGACCCTGCTGTGGCAGGGGGGTTGGACTAGATGATCTCCAGAAGTCCCTTCCAACCCTGAGCATTCTGTGATTCTGTGAATGGAGCCAGGATAAGGTCGTCCCCTTATTGTATAAGGGCTGTATAAGTTTCATGTAAATTAGGCAGTATATATACATGTTATAAAGCCAGTTTATATTTGGAATGGTTTCATATTTTATGTGACCACCATCTTACTGTAGTTTATGATCTGCTTACGTCACTCACATTTTCTAAGAACAAGCACCTTCACCTCAGTCACACCCACCGATTCACCCAGCTGGGTGACAATTGTTTATATTATCAAAATTGAGAGAGACATGACAGGAATTTCAGTTGGCTGTGCGGTTTTGTCGGCAACTGTTCACAGGTATTGTGAAACTTGTGCTTTCTATGAGCATCCTTGTGAGTGTTTACTTTAGCCTACACATTTTCACTGGAAACAAAGGTTGTGAGTATCAGAGAAGAAAGCCTGAATTCTTTATTCATAAGAAGCTTTTGCAGTCAACTTTGAGACTGAAAATGATGCTGAGTTTGCCTTGAGAGTGGAAAATAGCAATTTAAGCAAAATCACCGACTGTCATGCACAAAAAAACAAGTTAGAAATGTATTTGCATGAATAGTCAATGAACTGAAATGAAAATTCCTCTTTTGATGTATTAGGCTTCTCAAAGATTGTCTAATGAAGATTATAGTGATTCCTTTTTTATATTATGAATAGATGTGTTCAAAAAAATAATTTTGCTGTGTTTCTTTGCAAATATTATTTGTTGACCACAGGGTTCAGCAGCTACTTCTTTAACATTTCAGCAGGCATCACATTTTATTTCTGTTTTCCTTCCAAGAAATGTAATTTCCAGAATAACTTGAAAAGTTTACTAAATGCACAAAAAAAATGTCTCGAAGCATGCATATGGGACTATGTAGAATAAACCCTCAAACTCACCTTTATGTTATGAAAACTTGTTGTTTGTTGCAGGTGGACAGACTAGATTTTCCTTCTCTCCTTTGAGGACAAAAAAAAAAATGTGGCATCTGCACCCAGCACAAGGCATTGCCGTCTGTATGCATTAGAGTAAGCCAATTTAATTCTTAGGATAATAGGACTTTCCAAGCTTCCAAAGCTACAGGCAAAAAGAATATATTCTACTTTGTTTTATCAGATCCTAAACCTGATTTTCCTCCCAGCTCAAATTATTTTCTTAATGGTAAGTATTGATATTGGTTTGTTTGTTTTGTGAGCACATGTTTTGAAAAAATATTTGAATAAAAAATTCTGTAAAGGAAATAATGAAAGACAAGTGAGGTCATCTGTCACTTTTTGAGCCCTAGGAAAACATATCATTCTCATAAAATCAGTTTCTGTATTAAAAATGTGCACAAGCGAATGAATGACAGAGTGAGAGAGAGAAATCAGGAGAAGAGCTACTTTGTGTTTCATTTTGATAGAAAAAAAATCTGTATCAACCAAATGAGGTTTTTGCTGCAGCATAATTCAGATGAGTCATAATGTTGATTCTTATACCAAACGCATCAGAGTGTCTGTGAGATAGCAAGTTCAGACCCATAGTTGAGAGAATTATTTATCAGTCTGAGTTGAATAAGACATCATTCATTTAACAGAAATTAGAAGTAGCTGCCTTGGCAGAGCTTGCCTGAGGAATTACAAGAGGATGGGCAAGAATTCTTATAAAGCTGAAGAAGTCTGTTTACTGACTTGAGCAGACTTTGAAGGGAGTCTCTTTGCATTCTGCTTGCGGTGCTCTGTGCACAGAGTTATCCTTATCTTTAAATGAACAAATGCTGAAAATCTTCCACCCTACCAGTCTGTCTCAGCAGAGCAGGATAAACGTGCTCAGCTGAATGCACAGTTAACTCCCTTCACTAGGGCTTTACATGTGGACCGTTATTTTCATCTTTATTTTTAATGATTTGTTTCAGTTTGAAATTCCAGCTGCCTTCATAGGGGACCAAAGAACTTTTTTGTACTTTCACTTTGGCTTCTTTTAATCCAAATTAAACAATACGTACTCATTAAAAATCTAAATATGCTTTATTTTGCCCAGTGTAAAATCCCCATTTTAAATAGCTACAATCATAAGGCACTTTTTTAAAATGTGAGACTGAATTTGCAGTGTGACTGTTGCTACTTTTATTCACCATGAAAACGTTATTCAGAAAAGAGCTATATATTCTAGGCAGATAAATACATAGTTTCATTCTGTAGTGTTCACAGCAGCAAAAATTATACTTAACGTTTCAGTCTGACCTCTAATAAAATTCATTGTTTTTCATCATTCGCAATTTGTTGGAAAATTACCCTGTGGACTTGATAATCTCAATGCTTCCATTAAAGCCTTTCCTAAGGAAACATCCTGACCTGTGTCAGAAAAAGTGTGGCCAGCAGGACAAGGGTAGTGATCATTGCCCTGTACTCGGCACTGGTGAGGCCGCACTTTGACTACTGTGTTCAGTTCTGGGCCCCTCACTACAAGAAAGACATTGAGGTGCTGGAGAGGGTCCAGAGAAGGGCAACAAAGCTGGTGAGGGGTCGAGAGCACAAGTCTTATGAGGAGTGGCTGAGGGAACTGGGGTTGTTCAGCCTGGAGAAAAGGAGGCTCAGGGGAGACCTTATCACTCTCTACAACTACCTGAAAGGAGGTTGTAGAGAGGTAGGGGTTGATCTCTTCTCCCAAGTAACAGGTGATAGGACAAAAGGAAATGGCCTCATGTTGCACCAGGGGAGGTTTAGATTGGACATTAGGAAAAAGTTCTTCACCGAAAAGGTTATCAAGCATCAGAACAGGCTGCCCAGGGAAGTGGTTGAATCACCATCCCTGGAGGTGTTTAAAAGATGTGTAGACGTGGTGCTTAGGGACATGGTTTAGTGGTGGATTTGGCAGTGAGAGATGGTTGAACTCAATGATCTTAAAGGTCCCTTCTAACCTAGACGATTCTGTGATTCTATCCTTTCTGCCATTTTAAGTCATGTATTTTCTGTTTTAGCATAACTTAAGCTACTATTGAATAAGCAATAAAACAATAACAGTTCATCAAAACACTTCTAAATTTGACATATTGCCAATCATAAGAAAAGTAACTCTTTAATTCCAAATTGCAGAAAAATATTTGAAAATATCATGACAAGCTTAAAAAAATGGATCTTGTATGAACAATGTTAGATAATGATAAGCATATCAGTCTTATTGATAATATTAGTTCTAGCACTAATAACTTATGATAACACCTCCTCTGTTCTAAGGGCTTTGAGCTCAGGTCAGCAGCCTAGAAGAGACTTTCACGAAGATGCTTCACATCCATTATGGATTGGAGCCCATCTTTGTTTGTTGTTGTTGCTGTTAACCGCTATCTTTATTAAACTTTACTGCATTTCAAGCCACCGACATGCTAACAAATGCAAAACTAATCCTGTAGCCCAGAGCTTTATCTTCAATATTTCGTTTCTTCCTCACTCACCTTCTCCTCTGGTGGTTTCCTGTGCAACTTAAGAGAGATGTAACTTATCCATACAGAGGCACAACCCCCGCTGCAGCTGCAGGTCAAACATCCCTCCTCTCCCTCTGTTGCCCCTTGGCCCCTCAGCACAGCTGGCAGTGATGCGAACGATACACACAGCCAGGGGACAGGGAGAGGACAACAGGGGCAGAAAATTACAAAGAGGAGGGAGTCAGCAAAGAGAGAGGTGACAAAAAGGAATAAATAGAGTAGAAAAGTGGGAGAGTAAGAACAAAGACCGTGGTAATTGCTCAGAACACAGAAACAGCTGTCCTTCTAAAATGGAAGGGAAAATAGAAGATGCTATGTTAACAGGAATGAATATGAGAGTTCCATCCTAATACATACCAAGAGCAGTATCTTTGTCAAAGCCCTTCACACGCTTCAGGGAAATAACGTCTCCTCTCTTTAGGGGTGCTGAAACTCTGCCTAAAGCTCTGATTTTGATTTTTAAAAAATAATGTAGTGGGGAGAACAGTGCAAGAGGTCTAAGAGCAGAAGGAAATACCCTTATTGTGTCAGTCCCAGCAATGCTTCTATGATATTCCACTATGCTTTTTTAATAGGACTTGAGCCAAGCCTGCAAACTGCTACCACTTATTCAAGTGAGGCAGCTATTTCATCAATTTCATCAATCAGTAAATAAGAAACAAGCCAAAGCCCAAATTGTCAGACTAAAAATCCTGTTCTCTCTCAGCCACTCAGCATTCACTTCCCTGGTCCTGACAAGGTCAGAATTTCCCTAAGGTAGCTCCTGGGCAGTCAAGCCGACATAAAGAACAGATTTTAGGCATTAATATGTAACTGTGGGGAAAAAACAGACTTCAATGAAGGCAGAACATGGTCCTTGGATTTATTTTAACACCAGATATCATCTCTTTGTATCCACCAGCCACCTCTTTACTTGTTAAAGAGATCTGATCTTAACAGCTTATCCCAGTCATATCCTCCCTCTATAATTATAGTTCATCTATTCTGACCAAATTATGGCTAACTAAGTGTGATATTTTATACTCAGTAACTTTCTCACCAGGTTAATTTTGGCTAGAATTACGAGAACTAATGAAACATATGATTCTGAAATAATAAAATTACTGTTAAATCCTTAAGCCCTTCTTGCAAGAGGTCATAATGTGTGATTCAACCTGAATATAACATTTATTTTTCTATTTAATTTTTGCTGTGTCCAGCACAAAAACCCCACCCTTACTTGGATCTAAGCATCTTTTAGAACAACCTAAGAAAGAAGACAACTTAGAGCTCTGTTTCTCATGGTTAAATTTTGGTGCAAAACTGCATGTATTACCAGATTTTTTCCAATGACAGAATGCTGATACTCAGATTTTCCAGGATGATACGCGAAGACTTTAAATAAGTGAATGAATGTTCCTATCAAAAACAACTTCATTTTTCCAGGCTAATCAAAGGGACACTGTCAAGGTTGTTAAGTATTAAAATTTCCATAAATTGGCAGTTGTTCCATTTGAAAGTACTTGCCTTAAAGAGACACTGTCAACTTTAAAAAGTCACATTTAAACTTGATCTGAATGCAGTGTGGTTTTAATTAGTGAGTTTAAAGAACTTAGGAATAATATTTTATTTTCCTTTATTTTTTGGGAAGAGCTGGGGAGGAACTGGGAGGCTTGCTTTCCTGGCTTTTGTGATATATCATCTTGTAAAGTTTTGAAATGTCTAACTAGCAAGAGCGTAATCCTTTCTAAAGCAACTTCAGACATGTTTTCAAAGGTAATTCTTCACTGAAAGATGCAGATTTCGGCGGAAGTGAAATGGATGCTTTTTGAAATGGCAGGAGGTGCTTATCTAAATTTTAGATTTCTAAATACTTCTGCAAATTGGGTCACTGAGTGTTTAAGAACCTGTGCCATTGACAGACAGTGGGATTCATATTCCTGAGTCCTTTAAGTGCCTTTAGAGCTGTTTTTTTTCTCCTGAAAAACTCTTTCCCCTGTTGCACTGTTGCAGCAGTGACTTAGACTTGACTCATGGAGCTGCTTCGCTGAGCAGTTACATGCCTTCACATGCTGAATGAAGTCAGTGAGTTAAAGCATCCCTCTAAACATTTTGTCTACACTGGACTTTTTTTTAAGATCTAGCACTTAGGTATTCAATTTAACAAAGGACACACACTAGCTACTGTTACAAACCAACACTATCACACACATGCCAAAGTAAAATATTACTCATGTTCCCAAATCTGTTTCCCATTAAAAGTCTAGCAAATTGGATACAATTTTAAAGGTAAGGTTCATGCTACTCTGGGAGAAATTGTCTCTTCAAATAATTACTTGTATTTCTGTTGCACCCTATTGTGTAGGTTCACACAGAGGAATTTCGGTCTATGTTGAAGCTATTTCAAAGGAAGCTGATGCACACAGATGACCATTAATGGCAGGTTTCTTTTATGTGGTCAACAATATGGCTGAATCTGTGAGAATTTTTGACATCTATTAAAAAGCATGAGATTCAAGTGGGTAATTTAGGAGCTGAATGAATACGCCGGTTATTCTTTCCTGTTAAGAGTGGCTGACAGTTGCCTACATCTGCCCTTTACCAAGTGATATTGTAGTTCTGGGAGACATTCTGCGAAAGCCTTAAATTACTGAAATTCAGGAAAGAGGGAATTACTGCAGAGGAGATGAAATTCATACAATGTGAACTCTAGCTATATGTTCATTTTTGATGCCAGCTCTCCCAACAACCACTTACTGATTCCCTTTTACTCACCTTTGGTATCTTCTGTTCCTCCATGGAGCCTTGCACTGTTTTCAGACAATGTAATTCCACCGGATTTAGTGCCTGTGAATAGACCACTGTCAGTAAGCAAAGTCACCAGGCTCATCCAGAGCTTGTATGTTTGCCATACAAACAGTTGTATTTTGCAATAGAACAAATCTCCTGTTTGACATGAATACTAGACTCAGACTGACTATGATAAATTTTCTGGAAATCTCTGGCTTACTTTGGAAAGAATCTGAGGTTTAGATGGCTACCAGCTCAGGCCCTCCCATGCTATTCCTAGTACTACTGCTGAATTTAACTGGTTGGGTTGTTTATTATCCCATACACGTCCTGCAAGGCTTAGCATGACAACTACCGACACTCAGGAAAAGCAGATAGTCATGAATTAAAAATTGCAGACTGTCACTTCTCACTCTGCAAGCTGCCTGGTTTTCTCTCATTGTGCCTCATAACATGACTACTGTCTCTGACACTGGTTTCAGAGTTTTACTAAGCAGAATCAAGCACCTAGAATATCATCAACTCTCGGAGGAGAAATTTGGGCATATTGTAAGCGTAACCCACTTTGAGGGCAAACCTTTCTCAAAGGACTCTTAGTCCAGTGCCAATACACCAGGTCTTGTGAGCTAGACAATTATTCTGTCTCATATGCTAAAACATGAGCATCATCAAAAGCGTTCCCACACTGCCCTTATTCCTGGTGACATACTATCTCCGCTTCTCCCAGACAGAGGGACCTTATGAACGTTCAGCATCATCTCATATCTTCTAATAGTAATGTATGTTTCATTTGCCACATTGAAACAGAATTACCTCAACCCACTTTATCAATTCTCTTTGGAGAATCTGATTTTAACCTGACATGTTGGGTCCATTAGAGACTGTAATTATTTAGGGTTAATAGTACAGGTGTGGAAGTAGGAAGGATATGTTGAGTTGTGACAGATAGTATCAGGGTCAGACTGGAGGTTAAGAGAAGGAGGGTGCGGGACATTTCTTTTCCCCTTTAATAGAACAATTAACACTTAGCCCAATCAATCTTGCATTTTTGAATGTCTCGCTTATAGGTCATGCACCATTACATCAGCCTGTGAGAGACAGCCAATGCAAATAGGTCACTGGATGTCATCTCAATGGCATCTTACTTTAAATCTAATATGGTTCAAATGTAACAGCACCGAGATGAACAATAGAGGAAGAATCACAGATTCAGAAAACTTTATTAGCTAAAAATAATGTTTTCTTAAGCAGGATAAGTAGCACAGCCCTGACCCTACCACTGATGTCTGGGTACTGATCTAGCTGGAGGTCTCTAAATCTAATAATAACTGTAGAAATATCTTTAAACACTAAATCTCATTTTGCAGTTTGCTGTCCATGGGTTAACAGAAGATTTTCCCCCTTTATTAAAGAACAAAGAGGCAGCAAGCCCAGCTTTATTTGTTCAAACATTACTGGGTGGTGAATTTAAATGACAGTCTTTGCACACAGACACAAGCTACTCACTTCACAGCCCTTCCTGATGGAGCAGTATGAGAAAAGTTCATGCTAGTGGTCAAGGTATGACCACAAAGAAAAGTGATCTGTTCCCAGTCAGGGCACAGGTATCCCGGCACATGGTGGCATTACTGCAGGGTAAGGAAGGACATGGGTCTGCAGTGTGTTCAAGACCCAGGGGAAACCCCCTGAGTGCACATTCTTATTTCATAGTGTCCTGCATAGTCAATGCAAAACAATTTCTGCATGTCCCTGCCCCATTGGGAGGTCACCCATGGACTGCGGTCCCTCGCGAGTGTCCCTGGCCCTGCTTTTAGTGTTGAGTGTCCCTCACCAAGAGTGTGCCTTCAGTCCCCAGTAGCTGCTAGATTTTTTATCATATACGTTTAAGCATGTTGACCATGTGCTTCTTTGATGGTTACATGGTTAATTTATGCATGCAATAGTTAAATTTTGCTGCAAAGTGGGGTTCCTCCACTGTTTCCCTCTGCCTTGGGGCAGGCTGTCCCACGGTGGTCATTCCTGCCTCCTTCCACACAACTGCCCACCGTGGCCCTGCTGCTTGTGACCTAGCTCATGGGCCCAAGCAAACTGAATGCTGTCAGCTGAAAGGCAGCAGGATCGCACCTTACCCACTCTGCTATTATTTGTTTATGTGCACAGGTCTTCAATTAATATCCAGAAGCACACCCTTATAATGAGTGTGGAAAATAAGAAGATTTCCAATAGCTGATAAACAGCCTAATCAACCTAATTTGAAGTGTGCATTATTCACAAATCTAAAGTTCAGCTTCAGAAAGAGATCACGCAGAACTGCATCTTGTGCTGTAATTTTAGTTTCCTTCATTGCCATCACATGGAGGAACATGTTTGTCAGCTGAACCATTTGCATGAGTATTGTGAAATCTTTTATAGCTGAAATGTTCAAAGCTTAAAATTCCCATTCCGTATGAATCTTTAAAAAAAAAAAAACTAAAACCCCAACCCCTGCATTTAATCCAGAATGAAATAACAATCTTTAAAAATTTTCCAGAGAAATGAAAGCCTTGTCTTGCTTTCCTGAAATGGCTGCTCCTGACTCCCGCATCTCCTCAGCCTGTTCCAGAGATCACGCAGGAGCATCACTCAAACTGCCTGGCTTTGAGGTTGTATGGAGACTCTCAGCTAGACTGTCTGTTCAAACAGGACTGTTAGGTCTTGAGACTTTTAGGCGTCTCCTCTGCTGCAGGAACATCGGGTGTCTAACTCAGGAGCAGGCTGCAATGCAGGACCCAGACCTCCAGACTGGGCTTGGGAAGTCAAGGGTTCAAGCAATCTGCCAGGCATTTCATGTCATCCTTGCTTTTTAGAGTTGGGAAGTCTTTAGGGAAATATGCTTTTGCCATTTGCCTGTGGGAAAAGGGACAAATTGCATGTACAGCTTTCCTTCCCTCGATGTGTCAATCTTGAACTCCACTCAGAGGTTGAATTGGTTCCTCTCTTTCCATTTATTATCATCTTCTGAAGAACACTTTAATAACAACAGGCTATCTGCAGTGTCTCTGATTTAAGTAGCAACTATTGATTGACTAGTTAGAACTTCCGTGCTTTATGAATTGTTCTCTAGAGGTGATGAAATGGGGAAATCAATGCTTCAATTTGCTTTTATACTCCAACTCCTAGCGCAAGTTAAACTTTTTCTAAGCAAGCTTGAGAAGGTGAAGGAATATTTTACAGCACCAGCAGATTTTGTGGGCGCAGAAGGGACAAACGTATCATCAGACTTTTGTTTATCAAACATAGTAATTATGACCAAAAAAAATAATAGTTTAATTCAGTGATAAGAACTTACTCCAACTAGAGTTCTTTATTGAAGAAGTAGACCATTTTGTATCTCAAATGACTCTAAACGCATTTTAGAAAGGCTCAAAACCAAATAGTTTGGATGAGTGGAGAAATACTCATTATTGTGGCTGGCCTAAAGCACCAAGGCACAACCTTTACTCCCTCATTGCTATTATTGCCATGGCAATAGTGGTTTACTCTATCAGCCTAAATTCATGCAGGGGGAATAAAGTACGGATTTGCACAGATATGCAGTAAAAATACAGTGGAAAGTCATGATGTATAGGCATAGAAGCTGCTATTATTTGAGTTACTATTACATTTTCTGGAAGCTGGAGCAGTCCCGCATGATAATTCACCTGCCTTATCACAGCAGAAAACCTCTTTACACTGAGAATGAGGTACAGGATAGGTTAATCTTAATGGCTTATATTGATAGATTAAGTGCATGTTTTGCCCATGCATCAGTTCTGAATTCAAATGAACCGCTATACACTATTAATTTTGTACGTTTTGCTACAGAGTATGTACTACATGTGTTCAATACATTAAAAAAATGTGTCATGCATAGTTTTCTGTCAGAAATGAAAACAATGCACTTTGAGGTTTCTACATATTGCCAGGAATGTTTGGAATAAATGGGCCTTCAATCTTACGAAATACAGCTTTTGCTAAAATAAGAGGCATGCATGAATAATGGCCATACCAGGTAGAAGCAAATGATTATTCTGGTTTTAGAATAGCCATAAAGTAATGATCATTTCCTCATTTCTGAAGAAAAATGCTGGGGAGAAGGGTAGTATGTACACAGACATTATTTCAGCAGATGGGACGTATTATATTCATGGGTCAGATCTTGCACTAATGTAAAAACAGTGTCTCCATCAGCTTTAAATACCTAGTTCCACATTTTTTTAAGGTACTGTTTATCCTGAAAGATCAATAACTTAATCAACTTCATTATTGTGATGATTACTATCAAAAAGTTACCAGGTTTTGCTTAAATGAACACACCTTCTATTTATATCTGTGCTTTCTATACGGAGTGTAAATGTTGAATAGTCTAATGAAGTAGCAGGACTCTAGAAATCTTTATCATTAATCAAAAACTTAATAAGCTACCAAAACAAGATTTTAAAATAAAATTTAAGTGGTACTAGCAAAGAGGAAATTTTAAAAAGCAAAATGAAACAAATACTCACTACAAATTACCTGAAAAGCAATCTAGGACAATAAATATTGTGGGTAATAAAAGAAATAACATTTCCTTCTTCCCTGCCCAATTCAGTTCAGAACTAATAATTACAATTACAGCTGCCATCATAAAAAAAAAGCACCATAGCTGGAAAAAAAGGAATGTTGTATTCGTAGTCGAAGTTAAATACCAAAGCTGTGGGTTGCCAGATCCTCAGGCCAGGACCCAAGCTTAGCAGATGTAGCTTCAGTTCCTGCCCTGTACTTCTGTTATAACCTTGAGAGACTTACATTCATATTCATACCCCCCCCTTCAAACACTGAATGTCAGGACAGGTAGGGTAATTAAATGGTCCTGTTTCACAAGGAGTATGAAGATGGTGAGATAAATTCCACAAGTTAGAAAATGCCTAATTTTCTCATGTGAGCTCTCCAGCAATCAGATGTATCTTTTAAGAACCATCTGTCCTCATTAACAACCAGGAAGACTTGTCCTAGGTGCAGGAGGATGTCAAGCAGGACACCTAAAGCCAGCAAGAAAGCTTGGCACTGCAAGTGCCTGACCAAGCACCTATCTCAAGGGTTTCCCAGCTGTACCTCTATCCGTAAGAGATTAAAAACATTGTGCATAATTTGAGTGTAGATATTTTTTGAAGTCTCAGGAAGGCAAGGTGTCATATTCTCTTCTACTGTGTGCTAGCACAAGAATGTCCAGCCTATGGCCCATGGTTTGATTTGGCCTGTCAAACATATTCCATCTGTTCAAAAGCCCACTTAATGCCACTTTCTTTCCAGAAGACTGTGAAACATAGGTAAGACTTTAATTATGACAGCCATCTTTATGCTAAGTTCTTGCCAAAGATCCCTCTAGCCCCTCCCAATCACTCCCCTTTGCTGACACTGTAATGTAAAAACCATGAATCCAAAACCGTCACAGACCCAAGATGCTGTACATAAGTGAGATGGCTCTGGGAAATAAGCTGAGTCCTGGTTTCTGGTCCCTCTTCACAAGACAGCATAGACATTTTCATCCAGTGATACATGTAAAAGCAGGCACTGCAGATGGGTCCCAAACAGAGGTTTCCCCCCTTGTGTAGGATCCTTACATCACTGCAGCAACAGAATACACTACTTATCATCTTACTCTTACTTTTTCTCTGGTACAATTCATCTTGCATCACTGATGTCATGACAACCGCATTCAATGAGAGAACAGCCCCTTCATAGTCTTGCCTTGAGCTTGCTGTTGTATTCCATTGGGATGGGGTCAGACCCTCTCAGAATGGCCAAGGATTATTGCACAAGTTCCCCTGCTCCACTGCAGGAGTACTCTGGCATTGGCCAGCCTTGGGCTGTGCACAGCAGCATATGCCCTAATTTGGTTAAGATATTAAGGACAATCTTTTGGGTCATGGAAATTTCGGAAACAAACTGTTCTCATGCTTAGGAGAGCCAACCACTCAAGCCATCCTGGTAAATTATTTGATTATTCAAAAGAGTGCAACATGAGCCCAACATGACTAGATTTTAAGGTCTCTCTTGTCATTCAAAACCTGTGCAGATTGCAGGGTTGCTTAGGCATGGTGCTTTACTTCTCTTGCCAGGGCTTCTCATCAGGTGCAGAAGCCTCTGCTATGGTACCTGAAGAATTTTTTTTGGCTCCAAAGCAAATATATTTAATGACCCCAGGCACTTTCAGGCTTTATGCGGAGTGTTAGAGAGCAGTTTGAATTTTTCCTTGAGATTTCAGTTGAACTGCTCTCACAAAGCTGTCTAGCACCTTTTGTGGGTGCCTACTCTGGTCCCCAGATGCTGTTCCAAAGGGATAACAGATCTCTCACAGGTGCCATATCTATAGCAATGACTCATATGTCTGATAATATGTACTGGATGCCCCTGTTTAGGCACTGAGCCACTGAAGTGTGATTAAATCTCCATTTAGTTGGAATTTAGGCATGTGGATGAGAATAATAATTCCCAAACTGTAAGGAGGTTTTGAGAATAAGCTCACTAAGGTTTAGTTCATGCTCCAAAAATAGAGAGAGTCACAAAAAAGAGTTCTCCATTACTTTCGCACATTACCTAATGAATCTTCACAGGATCCTGGTCAGACCACAATTATTATTAACATGTTTTCATCCTCTTATGGCTACTAAGGCAGAAACAATTAGTCCAACATACATAAATTGGCTGCTAAAAATATTATTCATTTATTTATCCTTACAAACATATATTTTGCATGCATCCAGGGATAACATTTTAGATATCTTTGTTAGAAAATTTTGGAGTAAGAAACCTGTTCACGCTCACATGGCTGACTGAAATACTGGATTCTCATGGCACAGACTGACAACCCACGTCAGCGGGGCTAGCTACCAACCTATGTGCTGTTACACTGGTCATTATGATATGCAGGGTAAATGGATAAGACTATCTTGCATCAGGTCCTGAATTTGAGAGAGTAAGAAAGTAAAAAAAAAAAAAAAGACAAAAGAAAAATGGGGAAAAAAGAAAAAGTGCTGAAATTACAGAAACTTTTCTTCTATGATGTAGAAACATACTCTTTTTCCAATGTGCTTATTACCTATGTTTTGATCCCAGTGCTATGTTATTACTGAGCCTCGGGAAAAAAAGGATTTGAAAAACTGCAGTAAACTATCTCCATTATAGTTAAACGTGTTTTTGGGAGCTTGTTTCTATTAGAGAAACAGAATGGGGGAATGTTTTGTCACACAGGTGGTGTTGAAAGGCAGGTCTGGCTGGACATGCCAAGTTGTATTTATGCCTACAAGCAGCCTGATGCTCTGCTGAGGAAAGCAGAGAGACCTGCAGTGGAGGTGGTGGAGCTGAGTTGTCTGTACAGCCCAGAGAGGCTCCTGAGCACATCTTCTGTTTTGTTATGATTTCAGCACATAGTTAATTGTTCAGCCTCTCATAGAAGTGCCAGGTCAAGATCATGTGGCAATCAAAGGGCTGGTTGTTTCCATTCCTGTTTCAGTGGGGCATTTGGTTGGGGTTTTTTTACACGCAAAGAAAAATATAAATGGGGCAAAAATCATTTTCAGGCTGAGATGCTGTAGAGGCACACAAGCTCCAGGGAGCAGGGCCAGGCACCCCGCACACCTGGCAGGTCCCGTGGGGATGACCCCCTTGCCCTGCCCAGATGTACCTCTCTCGGGGCTGGGGGACCCACACGTTACACTTGCTGAGAATCGCAGGTGGAGAATCCAAAGTCTTGCAGAGTAAAGTCAACTGCAGAGGGGTTTATGGCTCCATTTTAGTGTTCACTTCTTTTTCTATGACCACCATTACCATCAGTAGTTTAGTGGTTATATTCAGCACTGCTCTCCAACAGCCCACTCAGACACCTGAACAAGGAGCCACGGCCTTCACTACAAGAATAACACCAGCAGTGAAAAGCAGCTCCTCCCCGTTGCCCTCCTTCCTGCTCTCTCTCCCCTCCACCCACTCTCCATTACAGTAAGATTTCTCACTGCCAGGTAATCTGCACAACTACCACTGCTTTAAAGTGCTGAGGGTGGTATAGCAGAAGGAGGGCATGCTATCTTTTAGCACATGACTATAGTCCAGCGGCGATAATCGTTTCAAACTACCTAGGAAAAAATAAGCAGTATAATAATGTTAGTCAGGTAGCTTTTTCTACCTTATCAACACCTGCAGACACAAACCTGCGCTGACAAATGCTACACCAGAGGGTAGGATAAGTGGAATTAGAAAATATTACCTTCAGGAGCTATTGGGCTCCCAAATGCGATATGCAACAGTAATGTAGATAGCATGGAAAAACAGACAATAAGTACAGCTTTGAATTCAAACATGACCTTCAAAGAGCTTTTTCTTAGAAACACAGAGTAAAAGCCCTAAACCTTTGAAAGAGCATGACCAAACAATAAACCCCCAACTTCATGTACACCTCTGAGAATTCATTCTCAATAATGGACTCTCAGAAGTCTTTTATCACTGTTTTAAAGACTTTATTTATCAAATTTGAAAGATATCTTCTCTTTGCCCCATTTTTATCACAGTCTCAAGGTATCTTATCAATATTCACTCAGCAAGCACAAGCATATTTCTAAGTGACAGTACAGAACAGTATGTGATAAACTGGAACATTTTTGCAGCTCAGACCAATGTGCAAGATAAAAGCTTATAGGCTCCTGCAAAAGCAGCAGGGCTTTGGCTGAAATGTCAGAAGCAACTATTTTGTGGGGAGTGATTCATTAAGCTGATACTTCAAAAACTGGAGGAGCTGTTCTAGTGCCCCAAGTTAGGTTTGAAAAACCTAGACTCCCTTGAACTGTGGGTTCAAAACCAGCAGAGTCTAGTAACCCTGTTCTTCCTTTTCCAAGTGAGAGAAAATGTGCTTTATGAAGCTTAGAACAGAGTATTTAACACAAAAGATCTTCCATAAAGTGGAGTTGTGTTTGCAATTCATAGACAGTAGAGAGCCATGACGCTTTTTATTGCAGAAAGGGATCTTTCCAGACATTTTTGGTCAAAATTGAATAATTATTATTCTCTTTCAGCACTGAATTTCAGGAGTGGGAGAAGAAAATTCCTGTATGAATATAATTCGATAATTCTCTAGTATGAAATGTGCTTATGAGAAAAAAAAACAATTGCGATCATTGAATGCATCCTTTATTAAGCAGATAACTCAAGTAACTATATGAAGCTTTTACAATGAAATAAACTCCCAATAAAATTTTGCAACTACAACTTCAGCATAGAAATTGGATGGTTGATTCAGAATCATTAAATTTGTGGTGAATCTTCATTGCCAAGGGCATGTACTGTGTGGATACATATATGACATATAAAACATTTGTAGCCTACATATAAGACAAATGAAAAAAAATGGAAGATGACCAAAGAAAACAACTTGTCAATAAGCAATCAAAAGATCATGTTGAAAGGATGAGTTAAGCTATGTAAGGCCTTGTTAGTGACCAATTCTTAAAAGCAGCTTGATAATTAATCCTGCAGCCAATAAGGAATAGAGGGATAATGTTCTTTTCCCTCTAGCTTACTTAACAATAACATTCTACAATTGCTGAAAGAACAGCCAATAAAGAAGTACAATAACAACATTAAACTTGACAAAGTGGACAAAGTTTTACCTTGTACTAAAGGAGCAGCCAGTACTTCGATTTAAATATTCCCCTGATTCATCTGTTAGATAGCCAAGGCAGACTACTAAAAAATTGATCTAATTGATCTAAATTGTGATTCAGTAAAATTATTAAAATTGTTATTTTAGGACATAGTTTTTGTTTATTACTCTTGATCAATTACTATGTGCTTTATATGATGGAAATCTTATGTGTATTTACCAAAAGAAAACACGAGTTATCCAAAGGGATATTATAGAAGCGAAACTTGACACTGAAATGTATCCAGTCCATTACAATCAGTTTTTAGACAGCGTGTTTAGGTCTTTCATCTGTCATTATTCTGGTGGAAACAGCAGTGGTGTAACCGTTCTTGGCCTCAAAAAAGTTAAGACCTAGTCCTAGATCTAATTACATAGTGCTAAAGTGCTAAACAGCTCAAAGTCTCCTGCTGTGGTGACATACAGCATTTTTCCCTGGTAGAGCGTCTTTTCTGAAGATAATACAAGACATACAGTATCAGTGGATTACAGAACTTGTGGCGCTTTCTTATTCTGAGTAAAAACTTCATCAATTGCCTATGAGCAGAAGAGCGCGTTTGCTGCAAGCCTGTTAAATGCACAGGTTAAGTCCTGTGCTTGGGAAAATTGGGGATGGGAGGAGGTAGCTCACCATGGCAGGGCTGACCAGTCTCTAAAAATCAATCCATGTCATCAGCTTTAGAAATGTAATCAAGTGTTACATCTACATTCCCCTAACAAGTTCTAATCTACTGAAGGTTTAACTACAGTTGATTTAATGAGGCTACTCTGAGAACTGGAAGGAACTTTGGGGATTTTACTTAAGAAACAGTAGACGCAGGAGCAGACACTTGGGATTTGATAACTGAGGATGAGAAGCCCTTGTTAATCATGTCTTCCTAGAAGTCAATAATTAAAATCTCAATTTTTCCTAAAGGAATTCTTCCTTCACTGTGCCTGCAAACACAGTCCCTGACAATTGTCATATGACTTTCAGGTTAAATGTTTTAGTCTCTAGGACAATAATTTAATACATCTTTTATTCTTCCAAAGTCTGCCAAATTAATTATCAGAGCTACATGAAAAGGGGCATTTACTGCAGAATAAATCTGCTATCAACAGCTAGGATCTGGTATGGCTTTCAAAATAGATTTAACTCTCTCTGAGTGAAAAAGGGGTTCTGTTCTCATAAACCACCATTTCAGAAAGGGGTGGTGAGCACATCAGCACAGCCCAGGAAAGTTTAGTTTGGGAAATACATTGTCTCATGGGTTTTGGTGAGTGTGTGTGAACAAAACCAAAACACACAAGAAACAGTGGTATTGTGTATAACTTGAGTTTAGTGAGAATGGAGCTGAGCCATTCATAGTTCCTGTGGAAATGTTTTCTATGTGAATTCCATCACTTTTAACTTGTTAAATACGTAACCAACTTTGTTTGGGGTGAGAGAAAGGAATGAAGGTGACTGAACCATCTAACCACCGCATTTAGACACATGACAATGCTTCACACTGCTTACCAGGAATTAGCAAATAGTACAAAGACTTTTTATTTTTTTCTTGTTCTTACCTTAAAATATGTCAGTTGCAGGAAGAAACAATATGAGAATTGTTGAATTATCCATTTACCCAGCGTTCTCTTGAAGCTGTCCTGGGTTCTCACTGTAGTATAGGAACCTACAGCTCACTCCTCAGCTGATATCAAGGAATCAATATAATTACAACATGAATAATAAAGCAAATAAAATAATAAAAAAAATAACAAGTCAGTTCCTCATAGATAGCAATAAGCAAATATCTTTCCTCTGCACTATTTCAGATTCTTTCATAATATCAGTCCATGATATTCAAGGCTACTTTTAAAAAGCTGCTGGTAACAAAGACAACCTCAAACCAAGTTCCTTTTGTCATAAATTTTGCTCTAAGCTATATATAGTTTTCTTTTGATTATCTGAGCAGGAAATAAAAATGCAATAAAAAAAAAGGAAAAACAGCAAAAGCAAATACACCCATTTTATTTTGTTTCTCTTCTCACTTGTCATTTATTTTCCATTATGGAGGCCACCAAGGTTTTTAATATATTTGAATCTCATACTCACAGTCCTCCAAGGGCATTAACCATTGAGGATTCATGTACTTCTGTTCTCATATTGAATATGATAATGTACACGTAGATTTCTGGTGTTGTGAAACACACGTTTGATTTCAGTCAACTTGGCTTTCAGATACACTCCTGAAAACTAATTCATAGCATAAAGTTCACACCCATCACCCCCAATTACGGAAATATACTGATCCAGCTAAGCGTACTACCCACTCGGAGACACTGTGGAACACACTGCATTAGATTCTTAGTACACCTTCCACTTCCCAAACTCTTTCCTTTTTTTTTTCTTTTTTTTTTTGTACCTCCACCAGAGAAATTGCTTATATTGTAAGGATTAATGTTTCCCAATAATATGAATAGTTAATTTCCCAACAGGATATTAAATGTATTCACATCAGCACATCATAGTGGGAAACGTGTGGCCAATAACCACATGGGGTTAATACATACTAGCTTTGATGATCTCAAAGCCAGATATTCAGCTGGTGTTCATTGGAATGCATCTCCATTTCATTCTATGAAGCAATGCCAACCTATACTAGTTGAGAATTTGGCCTTTCATCTTCTTTCTTTTACAAAGCTAGAGCAGAAATAGCTAGAATCAGTTCTTGTTAAACTTTTAATCTCATTGATATTAAATTTGGTCCCTCATAACCAGATCGTTCATGAATTTCAGAGACTTAATCTTTGCTAAATAGTTTTTCATGAGTAAATACTAATGAATTTGTGACACCAGAAAGGGAGATGAAAAAAATATGTTATTGCAAGGAAAAAGATGTGTTAGAAACGCCAAATAAATGAATTCTGGCTTTTACAAGGATTCCTAACTTTTGAATTTTAACAATTGAGAAAGATGCATGCTTTCTGCCTAGTCTGGAGGGAGAGGATTACCTCCTACTATACCCGGGAGCTGTTCAAAGTGATAGCCAGAAAAGTGTTTTTTAAATTAAAGGCATGCTCTGCAAAGAACGACATTCTAGGCACAATAGTCACTCATAGCAGACCTCAGCTTACTTCTGAAATAGTGAGAAATTTTTTTTACCTTAGCATAAGGAATTTTATGCGTGTGAAGCAGCGTAAAGATTGGTCTTGACTATGAGGTCCCATTTAATTCCATGGGAGCTCAAGAACGCTATTGGAAGCAGCTTTTGCAGGCTCCAGTGCATCACAGAATACAAATACTTCCAGTCAGGAGAAATGGAAACTGTGGCATACAGAAATGGAAAAGACTAAGCAAATGTGTTATTATGGTGATTTTGTCAAAGACTTAGCAGTTCTGAAGAGGATCTCCTGTTTGTTGCTACAACTCCGGAAAAACCCCGCAGGAAACAATGAAAGAAACAAATAGCAGGCAGGAACTGCTGGTCCACATAAGGACACCACATAAGTACAGGTGATATGGCAAATACCATGGGAGCCAGTGAGAAAGTGGGAAACCAAACAACTGTGCCAAAAAGTTCAGGAATGACAAACTGAAAACAACCCCTCAGAGCAGGACCTCAGGGCACCATGAAAGGTTGTTGAAAGAAAAGTGATTATGACCTTTGTCTGATTTCCCATAAGGAAAACTTATCATCTCATTAATTCTGTGTTTACCTGAACTCATGGAAACTACTTGAATTCAGTCAAGCTATGAGTTAGTGACCATTAGTTTGCTATTGGTTTGTGAGCTTGAAAGTAAAATATTTGCTTTTAATGTGTTGCTGTTGCAGGCAGGCTACAAACATAACGAGGGAAAGTGAAGAGAGAAGATCAAGATTTTCAAGAGAGATCCAGTTCAGATTAAACGGCTTCAGAAATGCGAGCAGAGGCTCTGTGAATAAGCGTAGAAATTATATAATGTTTGTAGCCACATTATGAAGGAACTGGGTAACGTACACCAAATCGCAGTCCTCAGCCTAGAAAATGTCTTAATCTCTGAAGTGCTCACTCTGTTTACAAAGACTTACTCACGAACAAGTGTGTGTCATTTACTGCTGTTGATAAATTGACTCATCAGTTACAAAACTGCCCTTTGGCTGTGTTTAGTCATCATTACTAAAGGTACAGAGATGGCAGGTGTCATGGATTTCAAGCAAGTACATTCAAGTAATAATTCAAGTAATAGTGCTGAATATTGCTACTGACCTAAGCTATAGAACAAAAAAACAGTGAATCGAAAGATAAAAGAAGTCAGCGAAGATAGGCAGGTGGGTGGATGGATATACTACACCAATAGTCCCAGCCTGCTAAAGTGGAATGATGTGATCATCTAATAGAAGAGGTAGATAGAAACTCAGTTTTGTCTTCAATGGGACAAAGGCCTTGGAGGCCTTACATTTAGCTTCTTTGTAGTATAAACATGTCAAGTATTTAACTGTTAAAAAGATAATGCTTCTTCCCTGTCTGTAGTTTTAACTCTTGGGGTGAGTTTTATCCTTCTTGATGCTTCCACTTGAAGAGAGAATCAGAGAATGAGGTACAAAATACTATCCTACTAAAGACAAAGACAGACGGAAAGGTAGGGACATAAAAACAATTACTATTTATGTGTGATCAGTTCCTTCAGGTGTTATTTATCTTTTGATTATCTGTTTAATTTTTTAATGTGGGAAATTTTTCTGTTTACTTGCACAACTAACTATGCTAGCATGGTAATCTCAGTCATCCAGAGATGACAGTATCCACATAGAGGCCCTGTTTTGGATTACTTTCTGAAAGGTTATTTCCTTGAAAAAAAGGTATATTTGCTTTTATGAAATGTTCAAATTCCTGATGAAACTCATTTAAAATAAAGTTACAAAGATACAGGAAAAGTTGCAAGATTAAATGTGTCTTTTGTTAAGCACTGAAAGCAGAGTAAAGCATGTAAAGATGGGCGACGCTTATCCAGATCAGCTTTAACGGATCTCAATAAAGCTTGGGCTGCTGCAAATGATTAAGTTAAAATCATGCCAACATACTAATGGTTCTGCATATTAGCAGTGTTAACTACTCACAAGATTGAGGAGGGATTATTACCTGACATTTTCATGTCCTTCCTGAACTCCAGAGTGTGACAGTTTGAATTAAAACAAAGTTATCTCTGTCAGGAGAGGATGAAATAGAAGCGACAAATACTTAATCAAGCCAGAACTTAGGATGCTGAATTGGGGCTGAAGGTGATTACAGTCACCGGTGATGGAATGTTATCCACCTACATGTTATATCGGTGAAAAATAAGTTATTAGTTTGAAATTTGTGAAGTGATTCATCCGAGAATCTTACGTTATAATGACAGAGGAGAGGTTTACTGTATTTGTATTAGAAAAAGGCTGAATATTTCAGCTTGGACACTAAAAAGCACCACAAAAAGAGGTAAGAAGCTTAACTAAGCCATGGGTAGAGGGGACATTAAAAAGCAAACTCCAGAGTTCAGGATCAAGTTGAATCAGGACCAACACACAGATTGCAAAATTCTTGCAAGCTCTTTCAAACTGCCTTGGCAAAAATCTTATCAGATGAAATGATTATTGTAAGCTTTCTTCATCTCGTAATTAGTAACAGTCCCATGAAATCAAGGAGTTCTGTGGGGTTTCCCACAATTGATCAAAAAAATTGCAGGAGAATGGCTACTCTTTTATACCTGAGCTAAAAAGTATGTACCTCCTGATTCTGGATCCACTTCTGAGTATGTATGAAATCAGTTTTTTACTGAAGTGCTGGATATTTGAAATACACAAATGAGTACCTGTGAGGATGTCTTTGAACACACACCCCCCCCCCACCTCCTTGTTAGTTATTTCCTATTAATCTGCCCTATGCAAAGTATCTGAGGCATCATTCCCATGTATTAAAATTCTGTATTTATATGGTGGGGTGATAAAGAACAAACATGTCCCTCTATCTTTCACTAGCTAATGATCACTGAGACTGGCACAAACAGCATTTGTTTCATTTCTTTTTTTCCCCCTCAGATATGGCCATCAGGATTTTCTTACCTTCTGATTTTTGTCTCTAATCCTGACCAAAAAATGCAACTCCCATGGCTCACAGGAAACCCTGAGTGGTATATTCTGTAACAAAACTTCAGTCTTCGGCACAGAGCTGTAGGAAGTGGATGACCTCTTCTGTGTAGCTGGAGTGCTGCTGACCAGATGACTCTCAGAGGAAACACAATGTTGACACAGACATACAATGCTGTTGAAAAGATTTGGTTTAGCAATTGTTTATTTACTCAGGAACTTGGTACCACATTAGCACTTTTGTTCTGACTTGGGATTCACTGATTATTTCCAGAAACCCTGACTGCTATCAGAGTAACAGCATTAGCAATGCTTAAAAACAAACATGCATTACAGAGTCCCATATACAACTGGGCTGTCTGCTGGATAACTCTGCCATGTTGTGCATTTAAAAAGTAAATGAAGTTGGGAGAAGGTCCAGGAGTTCAAAACATTTGAGCCACAAGTTTTTATTGGCTTGTCCACCAGTAAACACCTTCATCTAAACTTATCTACTATGTCATTTTGTCGACTACAATTTAGCACAGCAGCATAGACACAATAAAGTCCATATGCTTCAGGTGAAAATTTGTGAGTCAGTCATTGGAAGACTAAGTGTTTTAAGCCATTCAGTTTGTGTTTCTAGTGAGGTGTAGGTGTTCCTTGTGTTCTCACAGCATTTGGTAATAAGCCATAAGACACAGATGAAGGAACCTAGTGAGCTAAAGAGGGAGTCTAGTAAATTGTAAATACTGTTCCTCCCACTTGACGACAATTGTGTGTGTCACTATGGGAAGAAATATTTCATTGGTATTCTGCAGGCGTTGGAGGAAAATGCTACTATTACAAAAGCCTGGATCATAAACACCAGGGTTTAGTTCTCATCTCTAAGCGTAAAGGATATTTCAAAACAAAACTAGGAAATAAGGCAATACCGGTCTGATTAAAGCCTATTGAAGTGAATTGAAAGATTTTCATTTATGTCAAATGTTGTTGGATCTGTTCCTTTGTGATTCTGTGCTGCTATTTGTGGTCTTTTTCTGGAACACAGCACCACAATCATCCTTGTAGTTGAAAAGTATTTCTCTCTATCATATTTTAGAGAACGGGGGTTCAAGACACAGGGACACAATAGTTCACCTTGCCTAAAAGTTGCCCAAGGGAAAATGAAGGCAGAGTGGTGAAGACAAGAGGTAGTAGCCATCTTTCATTGAATCTTGACTGTCTAGCAAAGCATGAAAACACAATTTTATTTATGAATGTGAAGTTTTAACAAGGAAAAAAAACAAACTGAGCCTCTCTCAGGGGTATGAAATTAACCTATGGAACTATCACATGGCCATTTATGTGCTTGTACAAGTAAAATTAATGTGGCACAACATACTTTTGCCCCCTTCTGCTTGGCTGGACCGTATTTTCACAGCAAACATCAATTAAATAAGAAAGATCAAGCTAATAAACTGCATGCAGCATACTCTGTGATTATTTGTAGAATTCAGTATTTTCCCTATAGCAGGCTGTCACTTTCTGAAAGACACAGCAGAACTCAAGCTTTCTCAAAATATGAAAGCTTCCCACAGATAAATTTTCTTTAACATTATGGCTTATGTTTGAAGGTGTGACTTATCTAAGAGAAAGACCTCATATTTCATGCTATACGGGCAAAACTCAGTGATGCAATATATTTTCTCAGCCAGCCTTTCTCTAAGCAAAGAAGATAACACCCCCGCTTTTGTTTTCCTCCTACAGTTTTTTCAATGGCTACATTTTCTTGAGGCTGGGAATACTATCCTCAACCGGGGCTTTTTTGTTGCAAAACTGTCTTCTGCCAGTTGCATACTGACTCAAGGTAAATAACTCAAAAGTGCTGGGTTGATAGCTTTTTAAACAGGTTATGCTAATTATATTGCTGAAAAAGAAAATCATCAGGCAAAGTTAAAGAAATTGTGTGCATTAAATTCATTGCTGTCAATGAATGCATGGAAGTTAATGAATAAATCATCAACGGAGTAGACTAGAATGAGGATGCAACAGACATGAAATGTCCACAGCTGATCAAATGGTTTCCTTGAGCATTTCTGTTGAGATAAGGTTAAATAGCAGTTCCCCAAACATCTCCTTGATGGCAAACCCTGTTCTACCTGTATACTGAAATCTGATGTTTTAGGTTAAAAGACTACTAAATATCATAACTGCCACTTAAAACTTAAGAGACATTTACAAATTTCTCCAAATGTGACTTTACCCTGGTATACTGAATTGGATATGGGTGTGCCAGAAGAAGCCACAGTGTGAGCCTTCTTTTGGCACAGAACTACTTATGTCAGTCTAAGATGTGCCTGTGAAGCCACAAGCTCATGCTAAATTTATTTACTTAATGTTAGGTATAAACCCACCTAAAAGCTGCCCCCCTCTAACTAAACTGAATTAAGACAAATTAGTCTGAATTGTGTCTAGTCACAGACTCTGAGTACAAAGGCAACTGTGTATGTGGTGGAGTAACAGCCACCAGTGCCCCTGCAGATTTCTTGCTCTGCTCCAAAGTGGCAGCCGGGCTGCTCATTAACCCAGATACCCAGAGTAATTAGGAAGTGCTGGGGGAAGTGTCTAATGACAATCAGCATCTTGATCTACAGTTATTTATTGGAATTTTGGGCTGGACTATCCTTGTACTGTTTTAATTGTTGAACGTCTCACGTGAGCACTGGAAACGTCTGCAGGACATACTGGTTAGCTTCCTTAATAGCTCGTTTAATCCCTTTTTTTATGAGGCACTGTTAAAAATATACACACAGTAAAAATAGATGGCTTTTTTGCTTTGTTTTTAAAGTCAAGAATGAACCTGTACAATGCAGAATCAAAATGTTTCCCTGTCTTTAGTGATTGCTGTGGTCCAATCTATAATTGCAAAGGGAATCAATACAGGCTCCCTCAAGCAGTACTCCTGAAGGAAGATATCCCTTGCCAAAGCATCTGGATCTACTATATAGCAATAAAGAATCACACAACTTGCCAATAGAGATGAGATTTCTATTGGCATGCATTGTTTTATTAGATGCAAATAGGTTTTCCATCTACGGGGCACAATGGGATGAGTTAAGGAGAGATTTTCAGACAGTAAATTTCCTCGCTATTGTGAGTTTAAAGCAGATGGTGGGCATTTTAACATAACTTTTTGGAACAAAAGCTTTTATTTAATGTTATTTTTAAAAAAATGACAGCTCCCTGCTGGAATTGTGTAATTTCTGTGATTGGGGCTGCATGGTTTGTCAGGTTGGTGATTAGTTGTGTTGGATTTCTCATCTCCTCCATAATACAGCAGTAGCATATATGATTAGGACTAAGTGTTCAGTGCTTACTTTTTAAGTGTTTGTTATTAATAAACAGAGAGGCTTTTATGTCTTCCACCTAGGAAGCATTTTGTAAATATTAATTACATTTCCAAAGTACCAGATTTGTGAGATAGATAAGGATTGGGAACAGATTTACAAAAAAGCAAGGTGAGTGGTTTTTTTCTCCCGTTTAGCACTACCCGGTGGGGCACTTCCCAGTGTAACACATCAGGAAACATGGAGGGAGGTATTCAGCTGGATCTGGGGTCTCAGGGACTTTAGCATGCTTTCCTCTTAAAATATGAGAAATTGTCTCAAAGATGGATGTGAAGGACACATCTTCATATTACTGAAATACGCAGGAATCTTGTTTTAAGTTTCAGTGGGACAAGATTTTGATTTTAAAAGAGTGGAATTCATCACACCTAACTTCAGTACTCTATAAATCAGCTGCCAATCACTTTGGCTTTCTTTAAGGCTGGGGCCAAGCTCAGCACCCAATTCTGAACCGTTTTTTAGCATAGGCAGGAGCTCTTTGTGTGGGTGGCTCTCCCTCAGCTGACTCAGGAATAAGTTTGTATGAGTAACTTATCCTGGACATTTAACTTTTAGACAGCTGAAGTCAGATAATGTAAATCCCACCCTGAGTGGAGTGCACATGATAAAGATACACATCCTAGGAAGCAGCTTGGCTGGGATAGGAATTTATGAGTTCCTATTTCTCAGTCCTATATTGAGTAAAATGTGCTATGAAGCACCAAATTCTTATTCTAAAGATAATACTGAAACTGCATTATATTATTCATTTTTATTCACAATGAAAAAAAAAATCATATTAAGCCATCAAAAAGTTTAAAAAAAAAAAATCAAAAAGTTTAAAAAAAAAATCAACGAAAACAAAATAAGGTTGCAGTTTCAATGTTATTTCAGTTGATGGGGTGTTGGCAGCAGCCACAGCTTTGGGAGACCCTGTCCTACCCAGCCATCACTGACCCCCCTTTTTTACCCCACTTAAGTGCAGCTGAGCCCTGTAAGCAGCCGCTGCTGAGGGGCAGCAGTCTGTGGGCAGGAGGCTGGAGGGAGGGAGGGCAGGAAGGAATGAACTCCTTCAGCTCCTTGCTGCCAAAGCTACCGTGTCATAAAGCTACATCCAAGTGCCGCTGGTATTTCCTCAGCCACCAGCTGCTTTTACCTCATAAAGGGGCTTGATTGCTTTGTTCGTTGAGCCTGGCCGATTACTTGGCACGTCCATTATTTTTAACGAGGATTGTTATTTTCTTTGGAGCCAGGACATCCCTGTTGGCAGCCGCTAACACCTTTCAGCCTAACTGCATCCTGCTAACGTGCAGCTATAAGTGCGGTCTGCATATGTATAGACAGGCACAGTCCCTTCCTTAAAATGTCTGCAACCTCACCATTAAATAGTATTAAAATCTGTGTGCTGCTCACACCCCGATTCATGAAGGTGGTTCTGGGTACAGAGAAGTGCAAGCATATGCATGGCTCCTTCAATCTCACGGGTCTTACACAAATGCTGAAATTCGTGTATGCTCCAGGTCTTCGGTATAATGAACATTCAAAAAGACTGCAGAGGTCAAACTTCAGGGCAGGCCAGTTCACAAAAATCCCAGAGCAAAGACGTGCAGTGTAGGAGAGTGCTTTCTTAGCATTTCAAACCTTTCTTACTCCCATATCAGGGCCAAATCAAAACCAGCCAGAGAGACAGAGGGACTGAATATACAGCCCAGTAGTTTGGGCATTTATTGCAATACAATTCAAATGAAGACAAGAGGAGAGAGTGCCTGATGCAGTCCCAGAGCCAGCAGCCCAGTGGTTCGGGCATTGCCCTGGCTGAGAGCAAGGACTTGCACCACCACGCTCTTGTGAGCGCTGTAATTCCTGGGCGATTGATTATTCTGCAGGCTTTGTCCTCACTAAAAAAGTTCTCCTTTTGACAGATTTTTTTTTCTTTAAGATGAAAACCTCTCTGTCAAAAAATTCCCAACCAGCTCTTTCACTAAGACAATCAGCAACTCAAATCAAAAGAACTGCGATAACCCCAAACCTTAGGACTGAATTGCCTTAATTATATATTACACTTGATAGAGCAATCAGAGTTGCTTTGATTTGGGTTATGAATAGATAAGATCTGTGTGAAAGATTTAAAAAGTCACTCTGTGCCTCTTTTCTCTCTCTTTTTTTTTTTTTTAATTGACATTACCTTGACACGTTCATGTAAAGTATCATATTCTCTCCCTGGCATGACTGAACTCTGTGTTGCTCACAGTTTTATCACTGCAATGGCAAATATCCCTCTGTGTTTAGAGAAAGAAACGGAGAAAAAAATTGTCAGCAAAGAAAAGGAAAAATGGAATTGGACTACTGGTTTTGGTTTAGGCTTTCTCAACAGACTTTTATCTCGAAGCTGAAGTTCCTGCTCTCCTTTTTGTCCTCAATACAAAAATAAAATTCTATTAGAATACAAAATATTTATCTTAGCTTTTCAGATCAAATTTAAATTTTCAGTTATCAAATACATTCCTTTCTTTGAAAACAGCTTCAGTCAGATCCTACGATTTGACTACAAAAGGATATGAGAATGCCTCTGTTCGACAGGGAGAATAAGATTAAAGCCCTTTACGAGAGGATGGTAGGTTCAAGGTGACAATGCATCATGATTTTATACCAAACAGAAGCAGCATTAAGAATTATCTCTAGGTCACAGTACTGGCTAATAGTCTGCAAACCATCTCTTTGTAAAACAAACCTGGCGTTAGTTACAGAAACATCAAAAAACATTAAAAAGGAGATATTGAAGCATCAAGAGAATGTTAACCTGACAGCAGGCACTATCTTGAAAATGTATTTCTGACTCTGAGTTGTGGTATTTACAGGCCAGGTTTTCAAAACGGGTCTGTATTGTTGACTGCGTCTAGTCTGCAGACGAAAGTTCAGCACATAACATCGTTCTGAGCTTCACCCTTTCGCCCTCCCTCCTCTCTTCCCTCCTCCGGTATGATCTGGGTGCTCATGTTTTCCATGCTCAGAATTTCTGAGACTACAGACTAATGCTTCTCATTTGGCGCCCAGGTCTTATTGAGGCATGGTATGCACAGTGTGTAAAATTACGTTTATGTAATATTGCTTTTAACTGAGCAAACCAAACGGCACAGCAAGATCATCAAAGATTAAATTAGAAGACTTCAGCCTGGTGATAACGTAAATTTTTATCAGTGCAAGCAATTAAAAACTAAGGACATTGCCAAAGGATGTGGTGAATTCTCCCTCCCTTATCATCTTAAATGTAAACTGGATGTCTTTCTGAAAGGTTTTCTTGATTTCAGCCACAAGTTACTGGGTTTGATGTAGAAAGTATTGAGTGAAATTCTACAGTTGGTGTTAAAAAGGAAGTTAGGTAATACACTCGATTATTATAGCGGTCTCTTCTGACCTCAGAATCTCTCCAGAATCTATCTATACATTCAGGACTAATTTATTAAAAGCCTGGCTGGCTGTTGCGGGCAATGAGGTATTGCAATACTTCAAGGGTTCTGTGAAAAAGGACTGTTGCCAACATTGCTGACTGCAGTCAGCATTTTCTGAAGATCATAGGAAGTGAAAATACAAAATAAGCATCCTTCTGATTCATGTATATTTCCCCCAAAATGCTTGCTTCCAAGTATTTTTCATTATCCAGCAACTGCACACCTTAAAATTTGAAATAAAATATTAAAAATTAATATCTTCCACTAGCTTATGATACTTCTTCTCTGTCACACAAAATAGATGTCTAGGAAATATTACTTCTGCACACTAAGTAGAGATGCATCTCTGGCTGTAAAGATCTTGCCTATAAAAGTCTACTTGCCTAGGAGCACAGCCTAATCTGAAAATACTCAAAGAATCAGCCAATTAGAAAGCTATCAGTATTAAAAATTTAAATTTTCATTCAGTTCAAAGATAAAAAAATGGTAACTAAAGACTCCAGGGCCTGATGCCAAGACACAGTTTGTCAAGTGCTTTTAGACAGATCTAGGTCTAGTGTTAACACAATACAATCAGGCAGTCTGCTGCTTGCTGCTGAGTTTGGTACCACACTCACAGGCTGACTTCTGTAATTTAAAAATTTTGCTAACAAATAGGACAAACAGCATTTCTCCCTTTTGGAATCTGTGTTACAAAAGGAATCATTTTTCATCCTCTTTGGGCAAAATGATTGGGTAGAGAACCAACTTAACATCTTTGTGAAAGGAGAGAAAAGGAAAAAAAATAAAAAAGGAATCCCAGAAGTTTTTTCCTGAGTTGTTCCCTCTAAAAATGCAGAAAAGCTTTCATTAAAATAGGTCAGCACATTAGCTACTACTTGATCTGAAAACTGGAAATCTGGAACGACTGTGGAGGGGCTTTATACTGCAAACTTCTGAGAAGACCTTGAGAGGACTCCTCATAGAGATTTGCCTATTTTCTAATCCCAGAGACAAATAGACAATAGAACTATGTAGGGCTTACGAGGGCACCTACTCTGGGACCTCCTTTGGTAACACAGTTATCCTGGAGGTGTGAAACCAGCCTTTCTGTTTTCCCTCACCAATCTAGAAAAAGAAGTATTACGCCTGTGTTGTGCTATGCTGCTTTTTTGACTCAGCTAAGAGGGAACAAGGGAAACACACTATATGGAAAAACATTTTAAAATAAGCTCTTCCCCATTCTGTACAAAATCTAGAGTTGGCTCTAAGGGACAGAGTTTAGGTTTAGACTTTGCAAGAGAAGAATGTGCCCCTTTGATATCTTGTATGACCTTCTCTGAACTTTTGCCCAGGATTAATGCACTAAGCGCACTGTAATGAATTAGTGGGGGAAAAAAAGAAAAAAAAGTTTTTTTCATTGGTGGCTATGTGGGACTGTATTTAAAGAAAAGTAAGCAGTTCTTTCCATATGTTGAATGGCATTCAAGATCCACATGAGCATTCGTTTTTACCTTAGACATTCATCAGGAATGTGCTGGCAAATATCACAGGCAGAAAAATTGCTGGAAAAACTGGTCAGGGATTTCTATTGTTCAATATTCTTTAACTGTTCTTTGCTGTAGCTCTTTTAATTAAAGGCTATTACTTTGGCATCAGGGTGCTCCAATTTTACCAGAAATCGTGACACTAAAATATACCATATATATTATAAGAATGCAATCTAAAACATATTAGCTCAGTGACTGCATCCTTAAATGCCTACAAGTTACAATATGTCAGAAAATTTGGGTTAAAAGGGTTCCAGAACTGAAGCCTAGTCAAAGAGAAACAGCAAGAGAGTTTTATTTTACTGCCTGCTCTGACAGGTCACTGGATTTTGATTATGCAGTCAGATATGGTATTCATCCCCTTGATAATGAAAGGTGGGTGGCTGGCTGGAAAGAAAAGGCACGCAAGACGGCTTTTGGTCATTGTCTGCGCTATTTCTAGTAATCCTCCTTGCTGTCTAACTTGTGTTCAGGAAGGATTTGGGCCCGTGGGGTAAGTGGAATTGAAATCTCTCAAGAGGAAAAAACGATAAGGAAACAATGTGTACTTGCCAGCATTTTCAGGAGAAGATGTTTAACAAAAGAAGCAGCCTGTATTCTGTATTAGATTACTGCATCGCTGGCTGTATTGCTTTCACTGCTGCCTCACAACGCCAACTCAAGACAATAGAAGGACTGTTGCTGCGCTCTCAGCTCCTCGCTGAAACTTTACCAGCTGGATCCAAATACCACCAATCAAATGTCATAATAATGCAAATCACTCACTATTTAATAAATATACATGGTATTTATAGGGAGATAAACCCTTAACCACATTTCATTTACGGTCTAGTGTGGACTGGGAGAACACACATGGTATGAGTAGGAGATAGATCAGCTGCTCTGTAACATACCTTTTTCCTTTTCTTTTTTTTTAAGATCTGCAGAGCACCAAGTCAGATTTCCAGACACTCCTTCCCAGCCTGAGTCCTGCATCTCAATCCTTCTGCAGCAGAAGACATTACTGTGAAATTCACAACATGCCATCATCTATCTATTCAAGAGAAATTTAACAGTTAATTTACATTAACATTATTGCAACAGCTTCTTCTGTGGTAAATGGCAGCCTACCATACAGACAAGGCAGGGTAGTTCCCTGCCCTGCTTCCTCCACCTTCTGTTTGGGGGAAAGGTGTCCTGGCCTTCATGGACAGTGAATTACCAGCTTTGAGTCAAACCTTCTGAGGAACAACTACGATGGTCACATTAGCACAGTGTGATGGGGCAGCATTTTATATCTGCCCCCCAAGCAATTAAGAAAAAACACAGCTTAGCTGTCCAACTATGGACAGGCACAGCTAAGTTGTGCAAGCCTTCAAAAGCAAGACAGATGTGGGCCAACTAAGGTACAAATGCTTTCCTTGTATGCAGAAGGAGCAAATGCACTTCAGGCTCATGCTTACCACGGTCCTGCATCCTCCACCTTCACTCAACACCCTTCCAAAGGGGCTGCAGTGGAATCACTGTGTTGCACTTGTTCTGCAGAGCCAGAGGCATAACACTGGGACGTGCTTCCACCATGGCAGTGTGTGGAGCTCTGTTTGCCATCTGTATTTATCTGCCCAAATCTTCTCAATCAGTTTCACAGTTGTTTAGCTCCAATCACTGTAGACTGTGACATTTAATATCAAATACTCTTCCAACATTCCCACATTAATAAACACAAACAGTGAATCCTCTCTCTGTTGTAATGATGATTTCTGGCATCATTTAAAAGTGCATATTATTATGCCAGCATTAAGAATTGGTACAGCTTCATGCAATGCTGGAATATATATCCGAAAACTAATTTACTTGAGTTGTAATGTTAGGATTATCCTTCTGTCTTTCATGACGGATGCTTCATCTAAAGAATGCTTAATGTTTTCTTGTCAATGAGTGTTAACTCAAATGAATTATTCCAATCTGTTTACTTTGTCCCTTTCTAACAAACCCAAATTATAATTAAAAAGAAAAAAGAAATGCAAACAGCATTGAAAACATAGTACGACAACATTGTGTAGATTTTTCTACTCTTAAGTCCACATCAATAAGCAATTTAACAATAGGAGAACTCTCAATGGGAGACCAACAGATGAAATTATTGCAGAGCAGAGCCTTGGATGAAATTTTTTCTTTGCCCATGTAATTGCATGCAGTCATCCTTGTGTGAAATCCCCCATCAGATTACAGGGTTTGTTGTATGTAAATTGAAGACTAAATGCTTGGTAGCACCTTTCAGCTCTGCAATGCTGGAAATTAGTTTTTTAATAGGAAATTAGATTAGTAATATTTTAGTCAACAAAAATGCGGAAAATTTCTGCATAAAGATGAGAAAATTATTCATGCAAACTGACTTTAAAAAACAAGAATGAACAATTGTAAAATTCTGTATACTACTATTCATAAAAATTTCTGTGCATTATTTTTTAAACAAAGAATGGGGTATTCAAACACAAATTATTTCTATTCTGCTGGCTGTGGTGTTAACTAAGCTTTTGGGTAGCAACAGGTTGCATAATTTAGTGGCTTCTATTTTTAATATGATTTTATACAGTTCTCAAAGTAAGGAACAATATGTGCAAAATTACAGTGAACTCAGTCCAGATTATAAAATACACTTTTGGAAACCATCAACCAGGCACTAAAACAAGACATTGCCATTTCCAGTCCCTGTTATGCTGCAGTTGATTAGACTAACCCTCAGTGGGTTTCAGAAGCTAAAGTGAGAAAAGACTTCTTAAACTTCTTCTGCAAATGCAAAAGTAGATCCTCTAGCATAAATTTGCCTTCCTTTATAGCCTATAGCTCAGAAAAAAAAATGGATCAGGTATTAATTAATTATTGTTAATATTATTTATAAACATTTGTTAAAACAGTTCTTGCAGTTTGGGCTGGACCACAGAGCAGAGCCGGAATGTACCATATGCTGAGAAAACTGAAGAAGACACATGTCATGGACAAGAACCAACAGATGACTGGAAAAATGAAACAAAACGTACATCATGATTAGGCACAAAGTTTTGGCAAAGACATTCTTGTTCCTAAGAGCCTACTGGCTTTTAATAGCCTGGCTACAGCTGAAGTATTACGAAGCTTTGCGCTTGCCCCTAAGGAAGATATAAAATGTGATGCGTACCCAGAAGGGGGTCTCAGACTTCAGCAAGTTCTGTGTGGGAAATAAGAATTATATTGGTGGAGCAGTGAAAACTAATGTCTTCTCCAGGTTGCTGAACACAAAGGTGATAACTGTTCTGGGCTCCTGGCAGAAGGTTGCAGCTCCTCGAAATCTCTTAAAATTCCTCTAGGTAGTTCTCCAGCTTCAAACTGTGACCATGGGAATGTATTTCCTATTTCCATGAGGAAGCGATCTCTCTCTCCTTCCCTCTATAAAAGCTTTAAAGAAGTAGTCCCTTAGTTAAATGAAGAGACCTGAGGAACTCATTTTAACTGCCAAATGTAGCAAGTCCCCAGCTATTACTGGTTCCAGCAATATGGTCTGCACTTATAAAGAGAATATTGCTAGGACTAGGAATACATCTAAAACGGGACACTCATGCACCTGTTGTAAAAATTCATACAAACCAACTTTAAAAAAGCTCCTTTCACACTGAAAACCACCCAAATATTTACGAGCTCTTACTGCCAACAACAGTATTCTGTTCTATATAGTATAAAATCTAAACACAGCCCCTAGTCCCAATGACTGACAATCTAAACACATGCCAGGGAAACCCACAGAGGAAATAATGGAGGGACAGTAAAGTTGTTTTACTTGTTGCATTGTTAATTCACATCTTACAGGCTACACAACAGAGTGACTCTTTAAGAGGGTCACGAGTTTTGTGCTGAGGTTACTGCCAGCTAGTTTATCTCTTTTTATGGCTTTGGGGCATAAAGGGAGAAAAAAAGGCAACTACTAGTGGCTGTAATGGTGACAATGGTGAAAGGGAAGTGGAAAACCTTTTTTCCTCACATTTTACTCCTCTCCCTCACTCTTCATTTCTTTCCTGATTTTCCTAAGACAAAGATTACTCCAACAAACAAGCAGATTAAAATCAGAAAACTGAAGCTATTATCACCCGTGGCTGTCATCCCTTCCTCTCTGACAGATGTCACTGCAGTTTTCAGCTTAATGTGTGAATGTAAGCCCATTCCAGACTGTGGTTGCTTTAAGATGTGCAGCTGAAAACAGTATTTCGGGAGCCAATTTGCAAGGGGAGAGGGTCCTGGCATTCTTTGGAAGGGCGCAAGCAGCTTCCTCTTCCATCCAGCTGTCTTTAAACCACAGTCACGTCTGTCTGAGCTCTGAAACCATCAGCCAGTCAGACAGAGAGTGATACTTCTAAGGAATTATTATTTTTTTCACAGTAGATAGATAGCATGCAGTGGGCATAAATATTTTCAAAACTTTCCTTATTTTTTTTTTCCTCCAAAGCTCCTGGGCTTGATAATTTTCTTCATCTCATTCAGCCAGTACTCTGTACAGTCCCTACAACTGCCTGGGAAGTGTGCGCTGCACACAGAATAGAAATCAAAGCCATATTCTTTAGTTTGCTTTTGTGGAATCCCAACTCAAGCTTCCAGTCTCAATTTTTAAAATATGATTAAAGTGTAAATTACAAAAGATAACAGTACTCCCAAGGACAGAAAAATATTAAAATAAGTTTGCAAAGCTAAGAGAGAAATATCAATCACTGGCAAGAAACAGCCTAGGAGATGAATGAATTGCATGTCATTTAGAGAAACAAATAAATGCAACGGAATTAATAAGCAGATTTAAAAGAGAGAGTGTGATGCTGATACCAAATAGAAGAGCTGTGCAAGAGGGCATGAAACAAAAACCATGTGCATCAAATCATCAGCTGGTTTCTGCACAGATGGAAAAAACTCTGAAGAAATGCTACAAGATTTTTTGAAGAGGGTTTCAAGCTGGACATGAATTAAAGGCAAATGAATCCAATCTGTGCCTCTCACTCTCTCGCATGTACACGCACACACACAAAACCTACTTCAACGAAGTCAGTCCCCCATCCTGGATTTCTGACCCTCGCTTTTCCTCTGCCAAGTTAGGGATGAACTTTAAATTGAGTCTGGAAGGCCAGGGTGTGGTGGCACAACAGCAGCATTAAAAATAGATGAGTTTTTTTCTGTGTTTGCATTCCTTACAGATTCCTCACAACTCCTATGAACTAGACTGAGAACTCGGGAAAGAAAGATGTAGAAACAGTCAGGCATAGCAAATAGAATTAGGAGATATTTTGAAAACACACTTGCAAGCCAGGACACGCAATAACCAAATTCACTTTAAGTTTCAACAATGCAAGTTCAAAGATTTGAATTACTCAAGAATATCCTGTGTTTAGCCAACACGGCTAATCTGGCGCATCTCTTCCTTGTCTGGCCAAGGTTTCTTCCCTTCCCTTCTCAACATATCCAGCACAGATAAATGCAATGTTACACACACTCATAAACAGAACGTGAGCGAAACATCAGCACAGCTTTGAAAGGCAGGCCATATATCTGCTGTCATGATGGGTTTAAATTTTGGTTTGTTGTTCTTCCTGCTGTTTGCCAGCAATAAATGGCAATTGTACTTTCCGACCATGTTCAGCTGGGCTCTATGCCATTTTTGGCTGTTTTTGATGGCAGAGTTCTCAAAGACATATATTAAACTATCTGGCCCATGTAATAACTCACCAGGGCTGCACTCTTATTTCCAAGGAGGCCCTATAAGAAGAGGGGAAGTAGGTCTTTTTAGAAAGGCAGCAGTCTTCTGCATTAGTAATATTAAACTTTCCCATGCAATTTCAATAGCATTAACAAATTATTTTGATAAAAACCCAGCAGGCTTTGCAGATGGTTTTTTTAGGGTTTCAACAGAGAAAAATGTGCAAGCTTTACACCCACTCCTCCATGTTGTAAGCTCCCTTACAGTCTGTCCTGTGACCATTCTTAAATACACTAATGTTACAGAGTTAATCTCATAATGGTAATGCGTCCACAAACAAATTACTGCAGTAATGTATTTAGCTCAATTAACTTTTGAATCTATTCACTATGCAGAACTAAAGGTCATTTTCTATTAAAATATCTCCCTCCCACTTCCTTATCGCCCTTTGCAACTTATGGGAGTTAATATTAGAAATCCTGTCTACGCTATGTCAGGAAGAAGACAAGATGACGAAGCCAGAAAAAGACCTTATTCTTTACTAACATAACACAGACATGGCCCAAAGAGAACATCTGCCTTCTTTCATGAACACATCTAATTATGGCAAATTGTTAACACCTTGAAGAGGAGTTTCATAGAAGGGTAAACTTTAACATATGCCATCCTTACACGTAAAACGTCCCGTACTTCATACTTTTCCAAACATATGCCCTTTTTCCTACAACAGTTTATCAAAGACCTTGTTGTAAAAAGGACTTCAACCTGTTTTCCATTCCTGTGGATGCATTTTTTAGTGCTTGCAATTATTTGCCTGTCCAAACAATTCCATAGAAACATCAAACTATGTAATCTGGGAATGCAGTCAGGAGATGAGACAGCAAGGCCTGCAAAACTGCAAATGCAATTATTTCCCTACTCGCAACTGTAAGCCACTACAACTTAGGTCTTTTGCAAAATCATGCCTTTAGTTTATTTGGGCACCGAAAGCTGCCTGTCCACCTTGCAGCTCCTGCTACCCTTCCCCTTGAGATCCCACACGAAAGTCACAGTGAATAATTTGACACTATTATTGCCATGGCAACAGCCTGATGTCATGCACATACAGAATTATGATTGACATTCCTGCAGTATCCAACAAAAGGAGGAATGAGGGGAAGAGGGAGAAAACCAGACACAGCTCCAGTACTAATGGGGGAAACAGAGTATCACTGGCACTGTAAATATTGCTTTATTCATAAATCTGCCTTCTCCCATTTTTCACCATGTCAACATTCCTGTGAAGGGCTCCCATCAGAGCCCAAAACACACACTCGGAGCAGAGGGGGCTTCCCCACACGTGCCCGGATTTGGCCAGAGCACAGCGGTTGCCCTTCTGACAGTGCTCTCTTTGGGGAGAGGACCCCATGCTACAGCACGAAAGATTCTTGCCACAAAGGTTAGTCTTACGAATGCACCTTTTAAATGTCACAGGTATGGCCTAAAATAACACAAGACATTAAACCGAGTGTTTTATCCCTCTGAGGATAGTCTTCAGGTGTTCAGCTGGGCTGTAAATCTTTTCTTTTCTTTTCTTTCCTTTTCTTTTCTTTTTTTTTTTGCCAATGTTCATAAGTGTTCACAGAAAGACACACGCAAACCATTAGGAATAGGATAAAATAACATCTGTTAAATATTTTTTAAACTCAATGTCTGCAGCAGTTCTCATAAGGGTCTACAGGCAATACCAAGACAAGGATGGAAACAGCCTTTTATTCTAAATTTCATATGTACACGGAAAGCCGTTTTACACAGTTTGGTAAATTCTGCGTAAAAGAGCTATTGTCATCCAATGTCACTGTGCTTACACTAATAACAACTTTTAAACATGGAGTACATTATTAACAACAAAACCGTTAACAAACAGGCATAAAAGACACAGATATGTGTGCTGATATTTCACATATATTCTAGAAACAAGTTGGCGCAAAAATAAAATGTGCCAGTAAAAAAAAATAGGCATTTTTTTAAATCACGCAATACATGATTTTCTTTCTTGCTTTCTCTCTTTCCTTTTTGTACACAATATGCTGAGATCCATTCTCAAGCCTTTTCACATCAGGATTTGCAGGCACTTCAGCAACCCAGCTATATTTTTTTACAATACATGAAGTTCAGACCAACAAACATAAAAACAGCTGCTGCAAAAGAAATTCTCATATCCCATATGCACATTCAAATATTGCTCACTGCTAGAGCAATCTTTTTTTGCTTTAGTTATTTTTGGATACTGACATGTTTCCAGGATGATGTGTAACAGTTTGTCTCCACTTATCTCTCATTCATATACTTAAAGGTTTATTTTTAATGTAGCATCACGATGCAACAATACAGTATACGGAAGCACAAGGCAATTGTCCACAAAGCTTCACAAATTGTTAAAAGAAGAAATTGTTTTCTTTTCAGGTTTTTTGATACAAAGAAAAACTTTGATTTCTTCTGCTTCTGCTTTAAGCTATCTCCAAAATTTGCCCAAAGACAACTGTGTATAAGATGACCATGGCATGATACCCTCCCTCATTCTCTTCCTAGGCACAGTTGTCATATAACCAAATTCATTTAGAAGCAAAGCAAAGCAGAACTCAGTTGTATGTTTGTTCATAATTTCCCATCTTTAATAAAATAGTAAAATATACTTATCAAGGGCTTGGCTGCGACTGTATAAATAGTCTCTCTCCAGTTATTTCATTTGTCATGGGCTGTGTATTAAGATTATAAGGCAATTGTAACAGGATTCTCAGGATAACTGAAAGCTTAATATTGTTTTCCTCATGAGTCAGGATAAAGGCTTTTTTAATAAGCTCAGAGTGGGGAGAGAGAGAAAAAAAGAGTGCATATGTGCATAATAGGAGAAGGATAGTTTTTCAGCATATAGACACTTAAATATTGATCAACAAAGACTGGTAATGACTCCACCATAAAACATCTTAGAACTGTGACTGTGATCCAGAGTAGAGCTAAGCCTTATCCACTCAAGAGTGATATGTAACCCTCCTCCTGACCCACGAGAAATAAAAAAGGACATGTCAATGCTTCCTTCAACCTCAAATTCATTAATTTTATGCCACAAAGCTGCATGTTGGTGTAATAAGTCACTGCAAAGTAAAACACATTACAACAAATCCTAGTAATAAGCCATTGACAACTACTGGACTGGGCTACGGGACTCGGTACGCAGGGGCGGCGTTGCTCACTTCCGCTATGATTGTCAAATGGTGGAACATCCTTCCATGAACTCAACACTTGAGACAGAACGGCAAAGACATAAGGCCCACCAATGCTTTGCCCATGTTTTTAAAGGCACTGAAACAGACAACGGATATATTCCTTAGTACCATCAGTTTAAAAAGTTTTCAAAATACGTCTTTATATGAAAATGTTCCTTATTGCATGATAAGTTGATCTTCATTTTCTTCACCTCAAGAATAAAATGGTCTTCCCTTTTCTGGTGTTTGCAATCTGTTCAGCCTCGCTACCTGAGATGGTGAAGGCGGTACATCTTGCCTGAAAGGACCTTTAGGAGGGGTATAGTTAGGGTCCTGAATTTTCTTATATGAGTCATAGTTGCTAGGCCCTTCAGAAGAAGTTTTTTTTTTCAGTTGTTGTTCTTTCCGCCTCTGCTCTTGACGGAGCAGTTCTTGTGTTTCTAGCATTACCCTGGCATTGAAGCCGTGTCCCCCCATATAGCCATTCCTCGATCCCTGGTAGCTGGAATATCTCGGATTTTCCTTCGCAGTCTGGAATCCTTCTCCAGGCGAATAGCTCTGCTCCCAGGAGTCTTGAGATACAGAACTGGCATTTTTTCTGCTTTGCCTGGAAAGAAAAATGGAAGAGGCTTTTAAGACAAATGTTCTAGTTCCCCTTCTACTGTTATTGTCAACAATCCCTGGAAAGAAGGGTGTTTCTGCAATGCCATCAAGTTTCCCCCAGCTATAGTATTCTCCAGAAGTCATGTTCTCTTCTGCCCCAAAGAGGCATCTTGCCTCTTTTGGTGGGAGAACATTCCTTATTAGAATTGAACTATATTTCTAGGCCTCTCCAGGAGGAATATACTATGAAAACCTATCCAGTGCAACAACCACCATCATGTTCTCAAGAAAAAAGTGCATCAGTTCAGTTGCAGACTAGGAAAGACCATACACATTGCTGTGCTTCCAAAAAAACCCAGGTAACAGCCAGCACTTGTAAAGTCACTCATGAAAGATGTGAGTCTAGACTCACACTTGATTAAAAATGCAACAGGCAGATCTTTAAAACACTTGCTCTAACACTGCACAAGTCAGAAGATACAGCTCATTATTGATAGGTAGTTACACAGATGAGAATTTCTTCCTCCCGTTTCCAGAACTAAGGAATTTCGTGCTCTCAAGAGTGTCTCCCAGTTTGCTACAGCTTTCATAAAAGAAAAGGCAGAGATAACCTTTTTTGCCCATTTTTTTTGGCTCCAGGGGGTAGATAAATAAATCAAACACATATAGGAATAACAAATTCTTATCTCTTTTCACAATAAATCATCACATTATTTTGAAGACAGATTATGGTTTTGAAATAGCTTTAATTTACTATCAAGCTGCTAGATGCTTTTATGAATTTAAAATAAGATTGGTGATGATAAAGTAAAACAATTTTGTGCTGCAGCAAAAGAGATACCCGCTTTGAGATTAAAATTAGTGTACGAGACTCAAGCAGTAAAACAAAATATATTGCGACATTAGTCAATAAGAAAATCATTTAGTTGTTTATATATGGCTTGGTTTTTCATGTCAACACACATGACTCAATGTGGCCTCATCCAATGAATATGCAATGGAGAGACAGGAAACCCGGAGAATTCTTCTACCATTAGTAAAAGTAAAAAGTCACCTAATGTTTTTGCAACCTTCCTTTCACACACACAATTTGAAAATGACCATACCCACCTTATTTCATAATAGATTTTGAGACCTCTGGATGAAAACTGCTATTCAGGATGAATGTAAATTATTACAGCATAAATTACAATATAATGTAAATTCTTATGCAAATTTTTATAGCTGTTCTTGGTATTCACATATCCAACTTTGCCAAAGAAACAATGTTTCTGAGCCATGTTTTATCAGTCCCTGGAACAAAAGCAAATTGAACGAACCTCTGTAGGCTACGAAACTGTCAGGTTTCTGATCTAGAGCAAGATAAATTTTAAGTACTAGAAAATCAACTTGGAGTTAAACATTGCTTTTACAGTTTCACATGGGACAAGAGGATGACTAGTTGAACTGATTTAATTTACTGACTGTTTTCTGGTACTTGTTCAAAATTAGTTGGCACGCTTTCCCTGTCTTTCTGGGAAGATCCTTTAAAATTGACTCAAGAGTTTATTTGCCTTCAGTACTAAAGATTTGAATGTACAAAGGGGAAAAAAAGGACGCTCCTAGAGACTATACAAGATAAGAAGCAACAAAGCTCAAGAATGAAGCCAGGGCACAAACTTTAATCATTGCAAAGCCACAGTTGCAACATTAAGCTTGGGTCCTAACTTTCAGAGTAACAGTAAGATTTCTTTAAAGATCAGTCACAGAGTTACCAACAGTTTGTAAAGCTGGAGAACTGGATGTCCCAGCTTGTTATAGGAGTATAGTGGTATTTACAGCACTCAACTCTAGCCCAAGGTCCTGAATTTCTGTCTGCTCTCAGCACAGCTCAAATATTCAAACTGCTCAAACGAGGTCATTAAATTATCATGAATTACTCAGTAACATGCATGGCTAGCTTGCTAGTCACTTCTCATGTTGAAAACCACATTGAATGATGTTCTCAGTCACTCTTTTCAAAACAAGCATTTCTATGACCCAAAGCATTATTTTCCAAATTTCTTGTAGATTAATTTTCTCCTTACATTTACTAACTTCTGCCACTGGAAGCTACATTGCAACTGACTTCCACCTTTTAAATGCTACCAGTGATCGAGCAGAACAGGAGAAGCAAGTTTTAAGAATCATAGTTTTAAAACTAAAAATAAACACCCCAACTTAAAAGTGACACTCCCATCTGTGCTCTTCCACTCAATCTCTGCACTGCTGAGGCTAGCAAAACTGAAAGAGAATTCCTCAGGAAAAACAATATGGCATTAATAGGTGTGGTCACTTCAGAAGGAAGGTAGAGATAAGAAGCAAAAGGAATATAAAGAATTGCAAAATGACAAACTAACAATCTAAGAAAACACAGTAACTTTACATTTTCCTTTCCCACCTTCCAAACTTAACAGAAAAATTCTATACTGAAAGGTGTTATAGCATGTGAAAATCTGAGAGATCTGTTTTACTTTCAAAGATGTGGGTAGGATAAGAGTTCATGATTAGATAATTTTGATTATGAAGCTTCTATTTGTTTCAAAAAAAAGTTATGATACACTTGGTAAAACACATGTTGTCATAAAAATTTTTTTTCCACACCATTTCCACACAGGACACACAAAATAATACAGCCCTCTTGGAAGGGAATTTGACACCAACCTCCAGTGTCTCTGAATGGTGTCTCCATTCAACCATTGCCACTGGTATTTGAAAATGCAAAGACAATTTGCATAATGCTTAGCTATGATAGTTAATTTACAATACAAGTCAAGTAAACTTAATAATTCTTAAAGCTAAATATCAAGTAAAAGACATTTTTCCCAAACAGCTTGTTTAAAAAAATCTAAGTTTTTTTTAAAAATACAGATTTTTTTGGACAAAAGGTGTATTAATTTTCAGCATTCCATTGCTAACAACTCAGTAACTTAGAAGAAGTGTATACACTGGAAACCAGAAACTGATTTTTTGGATAGAGTTTCTCAGTTCCATATTCTTTTGTTTGAGGTCTTGAGATATTTTTTTCTTTTATTTTTTCCTCTGTATTAGCATCACAAAGACAGAATTTCTACCCAGTAAGGAATTAGGCAACAGAAAAAAAAACCCCAACCATCGGACATGTCAAAAGGGGACAACCCATGTCATGCTCAGGAGACTTTTGTAATTGCAGAAAATTAAACTGGATGGTGCCCCACAAAGAATAGCTTTGTTTTAATGTCTCAATTCTGTTTGGTGCTGAGTGTCATCAAATCCCACTGAATCAGCTCTGAAGAAATTCTCCTAAAATAAACAGCTACCACATGCTCTCACTTAGGAAATTTTATGCCTCTTCCACACTGAGTACATTCCACCTTATATCAATGCTAAACAAAAGTGTCTGCGCTAAGTACATTTTCCTTCCACAAACGAAATTAGCTTGAGGCTCACATACGCTGAATAGCTTCAGACAGTTACCATACCTGGGTAATGAGCTGTACTGCCGCTGAGCTTGTTGGAAACTCTCTCTTTCTTCTTGCCGCTGCCGCTGCATTTGAACCTCTACCGATACTGAGTGTCTGCCACTCTGTGAGTACGTCTTGGTGCTTGGCTACAAAATGAAAATGAAAATGTCTTAAACAAAGCAGAAAGATACCAACAAAAGAGCTATCATTTAAATTGCTGTTGTACACATACAGTTGTACTTGTTTCAACACGTGGTTCAGGTAGCTCTTTCATAATAATTGCGTTAAATTCTGACCCATAACAGTGGCCAGAGCTACAGATTCTGTTTCTGACCTACCATTTCTGAGATGTATCAGGAAAATATTGGTCCAGAATGGGTTATGCTTTTATAGTAACACTGAAATTCAAATTAAGTCGGTGGAACAGATCTTCAGGCACTGTAAGTTAGCCTAGCCATGGTAACTGTAAGTTTTACAGCTCACCGAGGATCAGAGGGAGGAGCGAGCACAGCAGCTCTTTTGACCCTCACCAGTATGCTCAAGTGATGCTCTCCCTTAGTGGAGCCATCCCATTTTGCTGTTGGTCCAGACATGACCCGCTTGCTTTTCTGAGAGACAGGGAAACATTTGCTGGTTCCGTATGATCAAGTAGATAAATTTAGCAAGTCCATTGTGGACAACAAGGAATCCTGTATCTCTGGGAAGGATTTTAGATAACATCTTAATGAGCTGATGATTTGAAACTTTGAGGCCAATACTAAGAGCAAGTGAAAATGGATGGCCTTTCTGGGAATACAGAGCATTACTGGTCAAGATCTTTGGGGTATGAAAAAGTTTATTTTTTGTAGAGATATCACTTTTCATTTTACATTACTACTTTCTTCAGATTTTGCAATTTCAAGTTGCAAAATAGGGTGCCACAGAAGTCAAAGAATGTTATGGGCTTTTCTTGTTGTTTTAATAATAAGGTTCACCTAACAAAGAAACAGAACATTATTTTATCTCCTTAAAATTACCAGTTCTATTCAAAACACGTCAGTCTAATCACCGGGAGGTTAGGGAGCATAGCCACTTGGCTGAGCTTGGGACTGAAACAGCTTGTCTCAGACCTGCTTTTGTTAAAGCACTTTCTGCCATTTTTTCTGTGCCTTCCCTCTAATCGAACACCTCTTTTGTTTTTCACCATTATAATTTCTGCAGCAGAAAGATACCATAATGGCTGACAAATATCTGAAAGATAAAAGGCTTTTCAGAGCTTCTTACGTTGAAGACAAGTTTTAGAACTAGAAAGTTGTCATTTGTGACATAAACTTCTCCTTTGTTTTACTATGTAGTCAAGTACCTGCAGGTAGCCAGAAACACAACAAATTTGAAACAGGTGTAAAACTTTTAGAAACTTCATTTTCAATAATAATACACTTCAGACAGAGCATCAGTCCCAGCTCAGAATTTAACAGATAGATGCAATTTGGTGAACAGCTGCCTTTCCCCTTACGAGAAGATTATCGTGCAAAAGAATCAGAACGTGAAAGCACAGACTATGAGTAATGGAGACCTTGTTTAAGAGAAGCCTTAATGCAACATTGATGCCTACTTCAGAATAAATTTAGTCTGTAAAAACCTCAGTAAAACAGTATTTCTAATGAAAAATGCTTTGGGAATGGTACGATGAAGCAACAAGTTGAGAAAACAGAATCATGTGTCAGCCTTTTGGGAAATTTTCTTAGAGATGAATAAGCTGTACATATGTATGTCCAAACCAACAACCCCCATGGAGATTTCCTACTATATTAAATAAGGGCAACACATACAGAGCAGGGTTTCAGTTATTGCATATGTCAACATTTCTAACTTTCTTGACTTTATTGAGAGTCTTCTGACATTTGGTATTTTATTGAAGGGCTCAGCTTATGGAAGGGAGTGATTACCTGAAAATCACAAGATTTATTTGTGAATTCTCTCCAGTGTGGTTATAAGCAGCTTACAGAGAACCAGGGGGAAACTTAGAGGTTCCCATCTCAACTTCTCCATAAGGAATAAAAACATTTAAACTAAGATTTTAGAGCCAATCTCCTCATTTCATGGGTTTCACTTTAACAATGTTGGAAAGCTTGCATAGAGTTGGAAAGCTACAGTTATGTCATATGTGAGAAAGCAGTTATCACGGATAAGACATGAAATCAGAATTGCTTCTCTTTATTTGAAAACACAGTTTCACTTTTTTCACTTGACTGTAAATATAACAGATTAAAGCATTTTAGAGCACAGGGAATGGCTAAATTATCAAACAGGTGGAGCTAGAACTGAGCTGCTGCTCAATTTAGGTTTATGCAAGACACTAAAACACATCATCTGGAAAGCACGAATGCAAGTACACTTACACACATGTGCAGAGACCTGGAGGCACCACAACGTCCTTTGCTAAACAGACAAAGGCTTTGAAAGACTATGAATGGACTAAGATCAAAACACAGCTTCAGAGATTTTTTTAAAAAATGCACACAGGAACCAATGGCTAAATAGAGGTGGGGGCTATCGCGCCTGTCTGCCCGCTGTAGCGCATGCCCAGAATGACTGGATCTGAGGAGTCAGGTCTGGATCCTCAGCAGTTCACAAAGAATTTCATCTAATGGACAGCATTTATAAATTGATGGTTCTAAAGGCAAACATCCATTATCTGATTTTCTGAAGGTATGAATACCTGCATTTCCTGTTAAACTGAGTGGATTTGCAATTCTTAACTAGTCTCAAAAAGATATTTATTTAGAGTCCTGTCTGCGTGTTGTTCACATCTACAACAAGCTGTTCAAATAATCGAATCTGCTATTTGATTTCAAGCATCCAAATGTATGGCAACGAGACATTGAAATACTCCTTCTCTAGGTAATCGCATACTCCATAACATAACATATATATATACACACACACAGGTACATTCAATCAGTTTATTAATGAAAAGGCCTTTCTTTCAAATCTTTTCATTAAAAACCTCAGTGATATCATAGTGAATGCCCTTGCTAAAGGGTTATGATGATATAAAGACTTGATATATTCCTTTTTGGATCCTTAACTTTTTCAGCAGAATGCAAATCTCCATACAATGATTTATCTTTTCAGTATGCTGTATCTAAACCACAAGTATTTATATCATAAGTAAGCTTCGTCTTCAAAAGCTAATTGGTAATTTTGTACCAATCTCCAAAGTATACCTTTATAAATATACATTTATATAAAACATATACACAAACACACATCTATACACATGCATACCCCAGTTATGTCAGCACAAAATGGAGGCAATTAAAAAAAAAAGTTGAACTATTTTCACCTTTCAACAGCAACAAAAAAACTTGTATAAGGAATACACATAACAGTAATTTTAACACTGATATCAACACAAGCCTAAGTACAATTATAACAACCTGAAATCATCCAAGAAACCTGGCAACAGCTCAGTCTTCACAGTACAGATTGATAAGAACTCTGGCCTTGTTTGCAATGAGATGTATGACAAGCACTGACCTTTTAAATCAGGATGCGGTCAAGGCCACAATAACAACCAAGGCTGCATTATACAAATAAATGTATGTTCATGTCTTCCACAATACATTTAAGTGGCAATGATAGTTATTGCATTCAGCATTGTTAAACAATATTCAGCACGTAAAATTGTGCTTTAAGACACATGAAATTATACGGCGCTCTTCTCAAAGAGACATTAATTTAAAACCAGGGCTGCAAAGTTGAAGGTTTCTACAGATTTCTCACTTTATCCAAACAACACTTTTTCATTTTACACAAAATGTACCCACGGCTTATCTTGCACTGACCACTATTAGCAGTAAAGGGCAGCATGTTTTAAGGGTAAAGGTCCCTCCTCCCTTTCCTGGCTATGCCAGTGGCTGCCCACACAGTTTCCTTCCCTAGACAGTGGCATTTCTGCCCACAGAGGGTAGCTCAGCGTGGTGGCAGCATGGGGATCCTCCAGGACAGGCACGGATTAAAATTGCCACAGAATTAGAGAGAGAAGATCACGGGGGGATCCAGGGCACTGGATTTTCAGGGGGATCCAACCAGTTCAGGTGATAGGTGATGCACCAGCTGAGCGGGGACACCTATCTCACAGCCTACCGCCATAGGGAGAAGCTGGCAGAAATACTCACTCAAACTCATAGAACTCCTTTGTGCTGATAAAGAAATGGTGAATAGGGAGATTACTAAAGGAACAAGTCCCTTAGTATTTTCCCAGTTATTAAAAAAGACCATTATTTAATATTAAAATAAATGTGCTATTGTTTTTTCCAGATAAAGCTCTGTGTTTAACCAAGAAGTTTGAAATTCATCCGGGAAAGTTGGTATACACAAGACCCCCCCAAAAAGTCCATGGTTCCTATAGTTCAGCACTAATTACAAACAGATAAGATTAAATGACCTTGTCTGCTTTATTTGCAAATGTACTTGGCACAGATGACAGACAATCCAGTAACTGCATATCAAAATTCAGAATGATAAAAAACATTCAATGGTTCTGGGAGATGTCCTTGAAAACTATTTTTACTTCCATCTTTTTGTTTACATTGCTATGGTGAACAGAACATATAGTAACATTTCTTTTAAAAGTTGCCAACAGGTGTATGTATTAATTCAAACGCCATATAACAAGAAAATCCCATTACTTTGCGTATCTTTCTATGGTGTGTATGTAGGAAGCCGAATGGTGTGGTATGGGGCTAAGACTTCCATTCTGTGTACAGTAGCAGCAGAAAGAAAATCTTCAGTGTGGCAGAAACAAAACACTTAGAGAGCCCTGTTATGTTGCCTGGGATATTTGCATACACTGCATGACTGTGAGCTGTAAATATATTTGTTTACAAACCAAAATTATTTCATTTCTTTTTAAAATCTTCTATCTTCATTTTGTTTCACATAAATTAGTAGATTGAAACTAGTGGGGAAAAAAGTTTTGAATACAAAATTTTAAAGTCAGAGTCTAAATCTTGTTAAGAAACCATTGGTATTTCATGAAATCCTTCCCAGATTCGGCACAGAATGGATATTAATTAAACAACTGAAGAGAAATTACCTGTGGAGAGGCTGCCCTGCATAACTTTGGTTTCCTCTCTGAAACAGATTGGGGTAGGACAAACAGCAATTTAGCTCTGAAGATATTCTTTGTCTACTGCAATGCTCCATGAGATATTGCCTAATATCTTAAATAAAATATCCTGAAAGAGACTCTCGAGATGGATTCATAACAGAAAGATTTAATATACTACTTCTCTTTCTCATTAATGTGTAGAGTAATTCTACATAATTTACTACCTGATATAAACTTTAAAATGTTTGTTTTGAATACAGTTTGTTATTCATTTTTTCCAGGTAAAATATGTTAGAGTGGAAGCTACACCAATAAAAATCAGGCTTTTGTTTTTCTAAAAGAATTTTAGATTATTTAGAGTTCATTATGTCTTTGAATAGGTCAAGGACCTTAATACAGAGATAAAATATGAGTACCATAAACAGAGAAAAAAGTTGGGTTTTTTTTCTTTCAATCTGCCTCAGAGACAAGGTCTACACATCAACACACAGCCAAAAAACCAAATGTAGTCCCTAAATTTTCTGAGCATCTATCTATCAAGCCATGCCTAAGTATTTTATTAGGCCCTCTGGAGTCTTTTCTCTATGAAAATCATGCAGTTATTTACCTTTCACAAATTTGTGCACGTAATTAAAGCTATACTCAAATGAGTCAGGTAGTATATTTATTTTGACCCAGTTACCTGTTATCTTTGGTAAAAAAAATCTTTTTATTTGACTCCTAAATATTTAAAGTAGAGTTTGCTCAGCTGCTCTCTTGATGCCAATTTTCTCCCACCATCCCAACAGATCTGGGATGATTGGAGAAGAATGTTATTTCTGAATGAAATTTGCCACTTTCCATTTTTAGCACTGATTTTTTTTTAATTGAAGATGAGGAAATAAACCACAACTTTTGTCCCTCCTGCATTTTTGTGGGTTCTTTTTCTGATTATTGCTGTGCTTCTACAAGCCGGACTGGCAAGCAGTTGTAGTGCTTTCAGTGGATTTATTATGCTCTTTTTTTTAATTGGACTGTTTGCTCCCATGACAGTTAGGGCTATAATGCTGTGGTTTTGTTAGTGAAGGTGGGGATCTGTTAAGTAAGATGGGACTCGGCAAAAATACAAGATATGGAACAAATTGCAACCAAAATCCCCTAAATCCAGGACTGGTGCAAGCAAGGATAAACCTCAGCAGACCCAACACTACCCAGAAAAGAACTAAAACCGGAGACTCAACCTTGGGCCCGAACGGAAAAATCAGCCCCAAAAGAATCCTGCAAAATGTCATAGCAACAGCAAGGTCCTTAAATATTAACAGACATATTGTGATTCCATGCAATTCTACATGCCCAAATACACATTTCTGCAAACTCCGACTGGAATTAACACCAGCAGGATTAAAATGGATTACTCATACTTCATGTTATTTCTCTCTTTTTTTTTTTTAATTTTTTTCCTGTGTAAGACCAGGCATCCAATACTGCCCTTGAAACCCTCTTGTACCTTGTTTTTTGAAACACAAGAAATAAAAAAGCCATGTCAGAGAAAAAAAATAATGAAGCCTGAGAAAGTTATCTTAAAATAAACAAATGCGAAAACCTTCTCCATGAAGCTTTGACTCAATTGCAGAAGTAGTGGGTCTTAGAGATGGTGTGACAGTTAGTCAGTTACTAAACCTTAACAGTGTGTCATTCAAATGGCCTTGAGCAGAAATGTTACACTGCTTAATAGACGGTGTCATCTCATTCCAGCGCTATCACTTTTTGTGTCTGTTAAGCTGCCTGATGCTGTATGAACACTCGTAGGCAGTCAAGTATTTTGTTTACTGGCAGGGCAAACACAGCCAGGCAAAAAGTCCAGCTCTGTCGCATTGCTCATCTGCAGAGAAACAACCTTCACCTGATGGGAACAGCCAGAAAGGGATGGGGTCAGGCACCGGTCTCTCTGCCACGGGTATTGTTCAGAACCAGCATGATGTAGTGCTCCACGGTACGGAGATCTGCCTCCAACCCGTGGAGGAGCCTGAAGGTATTTGTCACAAGTAACCGGACTTCTGTGTCACAGGCCATTAATGGTTCGGGATGGATTGGAGTTGGTGACGTTCACAGGATCATTTTGATAATATATTAGAGGGTTTCTGAGCTATTGAGCTCCTCTGAATATCCTCAGAGCTGCCAGATTTCCGTCAGTATCCATTACTTACACTGCAAACTTTGTGTTCATTTACACTTTCTTAAAGTAACCAACAGTCCCACATCACATCAGCACTTTGTTCCCTATCCTCGACTCTCCCATCATCTTGTTAATGAGAAATGCAAACTACTTATCACCTCATAGCACACACTTCTCCGTGGATGTTTTTTTTCCCCCCCTCTCTTTCTATCCAAACCAGCTCAGAGTTGGCTGCTGTCATGCAGCTTAGAGGCATCTCTGGCTGTAAAAACCTTTTGTTTATGTAGGCTGCACAACCCATCTCCCTCAGGTGAAAACACACTTTTCAACAACAGTCCACGTACAGGTGCACTTTTCACTTCTGTGGTTTGTAACCAACAGCTTACAGATGGCAAAGACTGAAAAGAAGTTGATGGATGTACCTAAGTATTTTCCTGCGTATGTATTATAAACCACTTTTGCATTTTTTTGTGTCACTGGTATTTAATAATACATCTGGATCTGTTTTGAGAGGGTGTCTTAACAAAGTCCATAATTTTAAACTAATATGTTAAAGTAATACACACTCCTTAAGAGAGAGGGTTATGGTTCCTTAGCACCGCAATGACTGTGAACTGCTGAAACAGATGAGATCATTGCTTTATCCTTTCCAAGCATTGTGATCTTGAAAGGCCAGAGTACACGATGGAAAAAAAATAATTCAAAAATACCCTGGGCCAATTATTTTTAAAGTACATATGTAAAGTAAAACATTTGGTTACCTACATATTTAACAACAGAGCAGCTCCTACAAAAGCAACAATAAGCTTCAGAATTAATATTAATACATTAAGCCGAATTAGTCACTTTGAGCTCATTTGCATGATCTGTAGAAAGGGAGTAAACAGAGAGATCCCATTTGTTTGAATAAGAGAAAAAGGAAAGGTCAATGTTCTGACCCACAATTTAGGAAATTATTCCATTCCTAAGGTAATCAGCCTGTCATCCAAATAATTCCCTCCTTGCTCATTACAAGAAACTATAATAAAAGCCAAGTTGCTCTCTAAAGTTGCTATGGCATTTAGATATACAACAATTTGGCCCATGACCTTCAGTAGTTAAGTTCCCAAGTCTTCAAGAGTGCAAGATTTTCTCATACACATTTTTCCCAAGAATGCTGCTCAAATCTCTCATTTGGAGACTAAACAGCAGTTGATATACTTAATGGAAAGTACCTCCTAGACCCAGCCCCCTTTCACCCCCAAACCGCTACACTATAACTGTGATGAGCTATCATATTATCTTCACCACATCAAATCGAAAACATCTGGTCATAAAAAAAAAGTTTATTTTATTTATTCCATTTCAGAGAAGGTTAGAGGCTTTCTAACATGGGAAAAGAGAAGCCTATGTCCTGATACAGCATGCTAAGCAGTGCTAGGTCATTTAGGGATACATTTATTTTTGTTCCTCTCTGTGCTGCATGTCAAAGACACCACAGGTTCAAACTGGTGAGTTTAAGATGGAGAAGAACACAAAGACCCAACAAAAGTAAAAAAATCGTCTATATCCACCACAATAGGCAACCAAAGAGGACATATGCATTATGATGTTACCTCGGTTGTTCTCAGTGACATCATACACACAGATGCGGATCTTCAGCTATTTCCACCTTGGTCTTGTGTGCATCATAATGCTAAATAATAATAACCCATCACCTACACCCGCTTCGGAGAAGCTGTGAGAGATTCTACTGCTGTCACCACACAGTTCCCGCTTTTTGGGGAATGCGAGCAAATTGTTCACTGGCTTTATTGTGGAATTTTAAACAAAAATACAATAAAATATTTGTCCCATACTTAGAGGATCCTAATTTAGGATACGTAATTTATTGAAAAGCAACACTGATTCATTCAATTATGTTAAACAAGATAAGCACACAGATTTACATAATTGTATCACATCACTAGATCAGATTCAACAGGATTTAAATGATCAATTAGGACGTATATCTCAAGACAGAACTGTCTCGCCAAATATAAGTGGCAAAGCACTACTATTGTGAAGCATGTTATTATGCATATCTCTCCTTTTTTGCTATGAAAATACCTAGCTCTTCCTCTTAAGGCAAAGGACTAATCACAGCGATACTGCTTCAGAGAAAATACCATTTACAGGGTTATATGTTCTCTCTAAATTATTTATCGTTAGTATGTGCTTTATTCTGATTTTCCTAGAAAATTTCAGAATAATTGATATTGCCTTTGAGGCAAAAATTTCAAGTGGCAACTCACAGAGTCGAGGGTCTAAACACAGAGCAAACAGAGCTATATGCGCACAGGGCAGATGGCTGAAGAAGTTTAAGAATGAAATAAACATCAATGAACCAAAAATAGGGATAACAGACAGGGCAGAAGTCTGGATGCAGAGAAGCCTGTGTCTGTATAGCTTTGCTCTGGACCAGCCCAGGGACAGTGGGAGGTAGAGAACCTTTCCAGATGTGACAGAATCCGTTTACTTACCCATGGCTGCTCAAAACTGTAAGTACGTCTCCTGTCTTCCACGTCCTCATCTTGCTTTGCTTGCTGAAACTCTTGTCTCAGGCGCTGTATCCGGTCATGATTGTTAGGGGTTGATCTGTTGCTGAAAGAGGGAGGATGGAAATGATCAATATACATGGGAACTGCCATCTGTGACTGAAATTTCTTAGCACGAGAGTGCTACTACAGTGCAGGAGTACACACTTAAAAATAATTTCCAAGCATTTACTACAAAGAGCTTCAGTTTTTTAAAGATGATTAATGCTGTTTGAATTATAAAGAAACTTCAGATGGTGTAAGGATAAGACAAACGAGGCTATTCCTAAAAATCATCGAAAATTGCTGGAATCTTTTCAGTCCGTGTTACTTCTAGAAATGAAGAGGAATGGACGTGTTCGTGTCAGACTTCACATAAAGGGAAATTAAGAGAAAAGTTGTAGTCATCTCTGCTACTGAATAAACATGAAAGATACTTTTCCCCAATCAATAAACTGTAGTACTGTCAGATCTTTATTCGCATCAAATTCATTACAATGTCTGAAGGCCCTACCTATATAAAATTTGATTATTTTCCCCAATCAATAAGAGCCTGTCATCCCTTAGTTCTGTTTTTAACAAGTCTTTTAAACTGATCAGTCTGAAAGCATTAAAAGGCTCGGGGGCCAGTGAAAAGCAATGCATTTGACAGTGTCATACGCAGGAACGCATCCAGGCAGCAGACTGTCACTGGCTGATGCCCCGCGGGCACCGGTGGGCCGGGGAGGGCTCAGCCCCCGAAGTACCGCTAGGTACCAGCACACCCAGAACCTCCAGTTCTTCAAAACCATCAATTATTTCCACAACACCTACCGCAGGTAATCCACTTTCTGTAGAGCATAGGTTTATGTGAAACTGTAATGAAATATGCACAGGAATGGCTTATTTCACAGGGCAGAGGGAAAGTGGATATTTATTAATTTTGTTGCCGTTTTTCCAGCTGTGTGGTTCCCACCTGACCCCTACAACTCCCACCGTATTTCAAACATGTTAATGTGGGAATCACAGGAAGCCTGACAAACAAATATGTTATATCAAGACTAACCAGAAGCATTTTAACCTCTTATTATGGCATTCTTAAGCCCTGCATTTCATTGTTTATTTCAAAATTGCTGATGAGGAATGGTCAGCTATTACTTTGTTTCAAAAGAGAAATCTGCAGGGAGACAATGGAAAGCAATTCCACAGATTCCTGTTCTTGAACAAGGGGTACAATAAAACACAGTGAATTTATATCCCGTGGGTTCTCTCATATAAAAAGAGATGATTCTGGAGTCCATTTGTGACTGATTTCCATGTCTTTTGGGACTGGTAGGCGCAGTGGATCGGAGGCTGTAGGTATTTGAGACATTACCTCCCACTCTTTTCAGTGCCATTAAATGGGGCTTATCTGTGCTTGGCTGGCTGAACAAAAAATACAGTATGGTTCTAGAAAAGGCTAATTTTTGAAGAGGTTTGGTTTTCTTTTTCTTTTCTTTGAAACCAAAGGCAAAGAAAAGGAAGGAATTTAGAGAAGTGTTTTCTTTCATTTTTTTTGCAAATAGGAGCTTTAAGAAATGCTTTATTTGTAGGGTAGGTCAACTTCTATGTGCAAATTGCCATTTTGAAAAGTACAGTTTAAAAAAGCTTTATTTAGAACAGGTGGAAATGAAACACTGCCATTTTCAAAATTTCCTCTTCATTGTAGGTGTGTTGCTAATTCTATTTCCTTAATTCAACTTAATTTTGTGGAACAGCTTATCTCCATTTGCAGTTTTATGTTATGTAAATTTATTCTTTATTGTCAAATTCTGCCCTGCTTTACTATACAACCACTTGTTTTTTTTTCCAATGCATTGCTGTATACTGCACATTTTGAATGTAATCATCACGATCCAGTACAAGACATACAAAATACTTTTAAATGGTATGTTGATTTTTAAAACTGGTATTGTTAATCTAACAAACAAGTAGTCCAATACTTTCTACACAGACAGTGATTTCTGTAAGACAAATTGCACTTAAACGTAGCAAAACACTTTAAGTATTTCAGGTATACAAATACATGTTTGAAAGAGAAATGCCATTGAACTTTGGTGCAAAATTACTAGGAAAGCACCATACGTAGGCATCTTGATGTACTCAAGATGATTGGTAAATAATCAGCCTTCCTTAATTAAGGTTGTTTCAAACTGTACAGGATCACAGGGCAAAAGTGACACTGAAGCAATTATCCAATGGCAAAGAAAAATAGAAGGTAAACCCCAAAAGTACTGCACTAAACCCTGTGCGTTACAAGGAACAGACATACTCTATCAGCCCCAAAATAGGCTACTGGAAGGCGTATTACAGATCTGAGGACTTCTGCATAATTTGTGATTGTTATTCATTAAAACAATTACATCAACAGAGGAACAGCAAGCAAATGCATAGTGTCCATGCCATGAAGCCAAAATGTATGTCTCCTACCAAACAGCAAATGCATGAATTTGACACCCTGTACACTGCAGAGATGGAACAACAAAGGAGAAGGAGGATCCTGGGATTTATGATTAACTTGTCTCCAGACCTGAGAAGAACTTATTCTAATGACAAAAAAGAAAAAAAAAAGAAAGAAAAGAAAAAAGAAGTCAAGCTGATTTAAGAAAAGTTATTCAAAGTTATTAAAAGGTTTGATAAAGGCAGAGAAGATAAATCTTTTAACAATATTTCTATTTTATCTGAAAAGCAAGGGACATGACCCAAATTTAGAAAATTGCAAAAGAAGCGAATTATAAAAAAGGACTATTTCACAGAAAAGAAAGAGCTAAATTAAAAGACAAAACCACTTCTGTATCTACTTAAATTTCTTTGTGCTCAAAAAGTCAGTGAGACACAGAAAGTGAGGTCAAGTCAGCGGTTTTATAATAATAATAAAAAAAATTAAACATTTTTATTTAGAAGAGGAAAAGGGAAAAGGCAGGCAGCTAAGGAGGGGCTAAGATACTTTAAAGAAATGATTATTTGAGGGCTTAGACTATATCTCATGTTGGCTTCCTTTCATTTTCCTTTTCTTCTCAACCTTGTTCTGATTTTCTAGGTTAAATTATTCATCTGCCCTAACTTTTGCACCAGCGAAGGCTGGCACATCTCCATCCTGGCCTGCCATGCTGTCTCCCATTTCTTTTCATGCCTCTCTTCATCCAGTTAATTTTATCATCAGTGCTTTTTTGCTATGTTTTTTATGTCTCCCACTGCACTCCCACTGCCCTCAGGGAACACTTGGTACACCCACTTGATATCTCATTCAACTGCCAGCCCACAATTACTACTTCCAGAAGGAGGGAAATAACAAAAATCATAATCACAATAAAAACCTGTCACAAACAAAACTTTGGAGTGCAAACCTAAAAGCACAAACCTAACTTTATTTCTTTTCAGGTCCTGAGATGTTCTGTTTTATCTACAAGTCTTTACATAAGTCACATCATTATCCCTTGGGACAGATCTAAACAAATTATATCCAGTGTGCAGAGTCCTTAGCCAGTCTGATGCAAAATGAATTTTGACTTATTGGATGAATTCATCCAAGAGCGGTAGGGTCATACCAACAGACTACTAGGATGCAGGGCTGCAGGTGTTCCTGCTGCTTAAATTCCCTTTTGACTTTTGCAGATGTATGGCGCAAGCGCTCAAAAGTTTAATTAAATGCACCATGTTTTGTCTGAGTTTTTCACTCAAATGAACTGAAAATCTGAAGGCAAATTCACCTCAAAGAATTCAGGACTACCAGCAGGAAGGAAGGAGTCTAACTTGAAATACATCCAAAGTTTATTGAAGATTTGACCTATGGTAGTTTTAAACTTGTAGCAAAATTGGACTTACAACTCTCTACACAATCACAGCTTGCCCAGACAGCCTTTCCCTATGCCTACTTCATAACACGATGGCTGTGAACTTATGGAAGACAATTAGCACCTCCTAGCATCGTGTGCAACTGATGCTCTTCTTTTGAAGTGCTGTCGTTAGTAAATGCTCTTAAAAGAAATAAAAATCAAGGAAAGGCTTTCAGGGCCAAAGTTAACTTGGGTTGCAAAGCGGCTGGGCTTTCTTGTATCACATCTCTACTTGGCTCCCCATTGCCTTCCATCGGCAGATGGCACATTTCACAATCAGCTATTTTCTGAGCGCTGCTTTAAAACACACACCCGCCAGCACAGACTAAAACTGCAACAGTAAGCAAGGCTTAGATAGGCCAGAGCTGTCACATATTTCCAGAAACAAGCAGCCACGGCAATGACCATCGGAGTCTCAGATCATTAAGCAATGTCTCAGTGTGATGTCATGCACTGATGTACAGAGTTGTAATCCTTTCAAAACAGACAGATTTTCAGCGTGATAAAGTAGATACAAACATGCTACTGAACAGGGATGACTAAAGCTTTGGGGAAAAAAAAAAATTATTGGCCTGAAAAAGCATGGAAAAGGGTCTTAACACCATCACCAGGCAGTTGCAACATGACTGGAATAACCAAAAGGTTAGTAAACAAACAGTGCTCTTTACACCTTGAAATCTTTTAACACAGATTGGAGCTGCCAGGGACTCGCTGGTCTGACCGGCTGCTTAGATCTCTGGATAGCAGTTATAAAACACAGATGGGTTCTTATTTACTTCAAGCTGGCAAAAAAACTATCACCTATTTGTATAAAATAAATTCCCTTCCATTTGGACAGATTACTTGCATCATACTAAAAATCAAGAGCTGAATTTTAATCTACCCATGTCTACAGGTAGAGAGGAGCAGAAAAAGAGTTTATTTCCGTCCCGTTGCAGATTAACAATGTCCTCACTCTGGTGCCTTAGTTGGCAGCACACATTCTTGCCAAAGTTCAGAACTAGCTGAGTGCCTACTCCTTCATGGCTTGAGCAGGATGGAAACAGCCCAACAGCAAGCAGAGTGTTTATAATCTAATATAAAAGCTTCTGCTACATCTACGGAAACTTGAGCACCCTCTTGCCACGGTGCTCACTCCAAGCAGACGGATTTGTCTGTTTTGGATGGCCCTTGAGGGTGGATAAGCAGAAACTGTCAAGTTGTCGCAAAAAGCCATGGACATCAAATAAAATTAAAGTATGCCCTTTACCAGGCTTAAAGTTAGCACCAAACTCCAACGCACAGTCTGCTGGTCTGTTCACTTCAAACAGCTTTGTTAATGGTCAGTGACACAGATGACTGTGCCCACACGCTGCGGGGCTGAGTGGCAGCAGAGTTTGCAGCCTCTCCTTCCTGCCACCAGCTTGCCAGAGCAGGTCGGTCTTTTCCTATGATTTTGTTCTATGGTTTATTTTTTGACATCTAAATACCAGTCCTCAAGCTTACCTTAGTGCAACCATTTGGCTGGTCCTCACCTTCCAGTGTGCCCTACATACATCCTCTGAGACACCAGGGAATAGATTTTCCACAAACACACAGATATTAACACATACAGACATGGTACGCAAACAGGAGCAACCACAGCTGGCGTCGTATGAAAAAGCTGTTGTGCGATTGTGTGATTGCTATAGTCAGTCTGAGGAAAAAAAAATACATCAGCTGAGCAAGAGATCACATTTGTTAGACTACAAATGTACTTGTAACACAGTGCAGTTACAACCTGGAAGGAGGCATAGAAAGGTTTATCCTACACTACTTTGTTTTTCTTTAGTGTCAAAGAATTTATTGGGAATAAGGCATTAAAAGGTGGGGGGAGAGGTATAAAAAAACCCCGAAAATGTATCAATTACAAAACTGCAAAATAAAAATAGCTTCTCTGAACAAGCTTCATTAAGTTTTATCAGCTAGTATCTTGGGGTTTTACACTCAAACCACAGGTCATAAATTCACAGTAAATCCCCCATATGTTCACCAAACACCTGAATTCAATTTCTCTTCTAGTTGTAAGAAATGGAATGTGCTGCTCAAATTAATTATGCATGCAAAGTTAGTTTCTAACAAGGGCAGCTTCTTGCATACTGAAGGGTATACATCCTATCTGAATTTTTTTCCCCAGATCTCTTTCAATCTTGGCTTATTTCTGCTGTTCACAAGGTTATAAAAATCCTTCTCTCTTGCCATTTCATATTTGCTAAATGAACACAGAGCATTATATATCCTTTAAAGTCTGCAGTTTAAAAGGCAGCTAAATTCAGGGATTGGCTTAATGTGACAGGCAAGATCTAACATGTTACCTGTACACATACCTACACACTGCAGCATATTAATTCCATCAAAAGAAGGATTTAAAACCTAGGATTTATGTCAATGTGTATGCATGTGAAATCAGCTCATCAGGAAGTTTTCCGTCATTTCCAGTTTACCTTCACAGTGGTAGTCATCAACTCCAATACCACAAAGAAGTTACGCAAGTCCCCAAACGCACTCTCTTTCTTCAGTGAAAGAAATTAATTTCCAAATTTTGACATCGTGATTTGTTGATCATTTCACACCAATTTCAACAGAGTAAATCATTAAAAAATCAAACACATACGTCTCTATTCTCTGGATTAAAAAAGTAGTCTCAAATGCTCTTAATTCGGCACTCGCTTCTAATGCGATGGCCATAAACAACGTGGAGAGCCGGAGCTGATAGGGAGGTCACTTCACCACAACAGTCTCTTCAAACTCTCCAGACTAGATTTCACTTCGAGTCCCTCTGTGGCCCTTCTGTAGCAGGGCCATCATTTTACAACCAGTGAAATCTGAAGAATGCACCCAAGACCCTTTTTATTGCCACCATCACTCTTCCTTATTAGCCTGTCAGAGCCTGCACACCGGAGACAGAAATCCAGTCTTACTTTTCAGGGGAATTCTTCTACTAAAAAGAAAAGCAGAGACTTTAGGAGCTTGCTATAAACATCTGAAAACAGATAGTCAGCTACTGGGTTATCACGCAGTCTAAGCCTTACTTTGGAGCTGTTAGATTTTGCAGATATAAGCCAAGCCAATTTTCAGCCACACACAGCTTGTTACAGCCACTGTCATAGGGCATTGCATTTTTCCCAGTTGAAAAAAAAAAAAAGCAAAAAGAGAACACCACATGTAACCTCAAAGAAAATACGTGACATCTAACGGAGAATTTCTTATGAAGGTGTTAAGGAAATGGCAGAAATACACATACAAAGATTTAATAAATCATAGAAAAAGAAAATCAAACAAAAATACCGGTGATCAAGCAAAGGAGAAATTTGCATTTTTGATTCTAAATGAAATACAAAATTACTTCAAAGGCAGGCAGGGAAAAGCTCGCCTGACCTTCTAAGTATCTTCCTATCCTAACTGGAACAGACAATGATGGCTCCAGTGCTGTTGGGTCTGATGAACATCCACAATTAGGCATCACAGGCTATTTTGTGTCAACACGGGGAGGATTGCCTGGCACAGCAATACAAAGACATTTGACAAAGACCACAGAGGAGAAATCCTCTCCTGGACCTAGCCGGCCATTCCTGTGCCAGCAGAAGGGATGAGCAAAGAGATCCCTAGTGGGCTTCAGGCCGTGGCAGCCTTCGTCTCTGTTTTGTTTAAGCTAATCCAGCTGCTTTGCTGGAAGCCGTTTAGGGAGAGCTCCCTCTGATCTCCTCTCCGGATGAGACGTGGGGGCAGAAATCTTCAGCAGAGGGGCGGCAACGAGCAGCTAGGGAGCAGTCACTTCTTAAAGCACGGCAGCTACTCGCAAAAAAGGAACATCTGTCCGTAGCCACCACCACCTGTGTAGTGTGAATGTTGTTACGTAGGTATAACCCCGCTCACGCTGGCACCCCTTACACGACGCAGCTACTGCCCGGTGGTGACACTATATTTTACAGCATAAAATGTGCTTCAGAGCCCAACTCTAGCCAACACTAGAGTGGAGAAAAAGCCTATGGCTTTTCATGGGAGGAGCCTAGAGACATAACAAAATAGAAGAAAAAGAAAGATTCTAGTTGTACTGTTTGATTTGAAGGATTCATCAAGAGTGAGTGAGTAATATTTTATTCAAATAATGCACCATTACACTGTGTTTGTAAACGATGAAATTTAGCTGTTTCAACACAAAAAACCCCGCTTCTTTAAAGGGTATTTAGGTCTTGCTTAATGCGTTGACTTAAGTCATACTGGAACCCCCAAAAATATTTTACATTGTTTTGTTTCTCTTTAACCACAGAAAATGCTTAGGAAATAGGTATCAGGGTGTTGCAACTAGCAAAACACAACAGAACGTTTTTGACTCTTGTGGACACTTGCGCTCACTAAAAATGTCATCTTATTTTAAAGTACAAATAAAACCACAGTATCAAACAGTACATCACTAGACAAACAGTGATGTATGGACAACGATATCTTTTTAAAAGCCTGAACATTTAAAAAGATAATACATTACGCAAAGTTCACATTGCTCCCACAGTCCTTACCAGCTGCTAACATAATTATAGTATAATTATTTCTGTTATTTGACAGACGGGCTATTGCATTATAAATCACAAAATAATGTTTTGATTGATTTTATGTTATATCTGACCCTAACTATAGGCTAATTTCCAACTGCAAAATAAGAAGTTTCCCATTAGAAACAAACAAACAAAACTGACTGGCCTAAGGATACCAAGGCTAGGTCAAAGCTTCACACGGTTTCCAAAATCTGAAACTTAGAGAGACTCCCTCTGCTAGGAGCATCAGTAGTAGATCAGAAATTCTATATAAAACAGAGAAATGAGGAATCATTGTTTTATTTTTGGCACTAAATAATCTGCAACCTCTAGATGAAACTTTAAATCTGAGCTTACTGTTAAGCATTTCACCATTTAGAGCCTGTGCATGCAGTTTCCCATATGACTCAACCAAGAAAAAAACAAAAATCAAAGCTAAGATTGATTACTTGAATTGGTGCCTAAATTCACATGGCTGTTGCCTTCTTATGAAGTGGATCACTATGATTTATACAGATTAACACAAAAACTAATTAAGATTTTTAATTAAATATTATTTGCATATGGAGATTAAAAAAATCTCAATATGATAGTTTGCAAAAAAAATGATTTCTGGATAAATCCTTTCAGTATTTTATTGCATAGATGAAGATTTTAATAAATAGATGTTTTAATCATGCTTTACCACCACCCTGTCTTGATTGACTTTAAAACTAGAAATTGCCATAAAATTACAGTTATATTAGAAAAAAAAAAAAAAAATTCCAGGCAAGGACAGGCAAGAACAGCACTCACCTTTTATCCAACAATTCAGTTGGTTATTTAGTGAGTCAGCTGGAGCTCAACTTTTACTATTTAAAGTTTAAGTTATTTCACTTACTTTTCCTCTTGGAAATGTTGAAAATGTCTTTTCCTCAGCAATTCTTTTTCAGATGTACTGCACAGGATGCTCAGTAATTGCTGAGGGTCTTGCTATGTTTTGAAACACTGTATTAGAAATCCTGAATTCTAATATTTATTGCTGTTGGCCTGCTTAGTCTCAACTCAAGTGCAGATTTCAGATACCCCAAAGTGTGTATTTCTCTTGCTGCAGAAGAAATACATTTATTTGTAACACCACTTCAGTCATTTACCAAGACAATTAGCTTCATAAAGGCTACAGGAAAGCTAATTTATTTACCAGGAGAAGGTAAGGCGGGATTTTTCTCAACCAATTTTAATCATCTAAAAGGCAGGCATGTAGTTAAAACTACCCATCTAGACCCTTTCTAAGGGGAATACAGAGAAGTAAGTTACTCCACAGGGCAATTCAAAGCACCTGTCTTAGGATGCAATTACTTACCCTTGAGAGCTCATTACTTGTGTTCATTGACAAAGCAGAGTAGAGGGATGGGCGCAGGCTTAGATGGGTACCTTTAGACAACTACATTAGGGCAGATGAATCCCACTGTAGATGGCTAACTTGGGCTTAAGGCAGGTGAAAAATAAATCATCCTAAGAAAATCTAGTACTAGGAACGCCTGATAGACGGTGATGGTCAACTGGCATGGCAGTGTATAACCCAGCAGTTTAATCCTTAGGCAGAAAAATTAATTAGAATAACATTCTCTAAGTCACTCAGCCTCTCTGTGTTTGCGTTCACTTATCCACAAATGGATGCTAGCCTTCTTTAAGGAGTCGTTTTTGAGACCCTGTATAAAGTCTGTACAATGACCAGTTCTCATTTACTTACCATAATTTCAATGGTTCTTTACAGAGTACACTATACTACTGGTTGTAATTCTCCTTTATAGAAACAAAACCCCAAACCAACTAAGATTTTCAGTTTTTGAAACATACAGATGTATATAGCCATGCCTGAGATAAGCCAAGGATCGCAACATAACAACTTCTGTGGTTAAGATCTCCTCGGTATGACTAATTTGTATCTCAACTTTCACATTACTTCAGCAAATGCTATGCAAATGCTGTAAGGTTTTCTTGAGTAACATAATTGCCATATGTTTTTTAGTAAACAGAAAGAAATGAAATATGTATAATAAGTAATTCCACTTAGTACGTCAAGTTTCTTTTGCATGATATTGGCATTACATTACGAAGTTACAATGGTATTATTTCATGTTGTTATTCTTGTAGTCTTAGGTTGATAATGTTTCATTTTGACACCATAATGGTGTCTCTGGGGATTTTGACGACAATGTGTTTTGACATCATGTTAAAATATATCCAAACTGATATCACTTTATTTTGTCATCATTACCTAGTTTCAGTTGGATTTCTAAGATACTGCTTTATTCTGACATCTTTAATTAGGAAGATTTCAGTCCAAGTGGCAAGTGCTAAAAAAAAGTTTTGAAGATGTTAAGCATGGCTGTGTAGCCATGAGCACATTACTGCCGTTCCAACTCGTACTGGCCAGATATCCCAAAATATAACAGATGAGTCACATGGTACAGCTCCTCAGTCAGATCATAAAAACATGAAAATGCTTTTTCTTCTAGAGCACGATAATAAATTTAATAAATTTTACTGTAATTCTATTTCAGACACTTCAGGCAGGAGGCCCAGCAGCAAAAACGCTGCTGCAAAGCAGAACCTTCTGCTGCCGTTGGAGCATCTGACGTGCGCTCACTTCGTGAGTCCCTGTATAGAAACCAGAAATTATTTCCTGAACACTATTAAAAAAGTGAGGTTTCTAATTCATAAGCGTCACTGAAATGGAAATTGCTACATATGTGATTCTAACTAAAGAACAGCCATGCCAGTTCCTGCACAGAGCTCTAAAATTCAACGATGGGCTTACGCCTCAACTAGTGTAAACCTCACTAGACCCACTGAATCCAACCGAGCTTTGAGAGTTTACGAGCATCTGAAGATCTGACCAAGAATTTTGAAAAGGTTTTAGGGGAAGAAATAATGAATAATTTTGATCCCTAAGCTTCTTGTTACCAGTATACAATTCAGGGATTGATTCTGAAACAGTTTGCTATAGAAATGATTTGGTAAGTTATCCCTGGGCTACCAGAAAGATGCGTGTCATACCAATTTGAACATGTCCACTTACAGCAATATCACTCAGTTTCTTCTTTTTGTTATTTACTAGTTCTTCATTCTTTCTCTAAAATGAATTAAAGAGCAACTCCAGGGAAATCAACACATTACACGTACTAAGAAGTGTATTTATTCAGCACAGCAGCCCAAGTTCTACTTACTAAAATGATTGCTGATAAAAATCTGTAATTTTAAACATTAATGCATAAGATTTCTCTGCCATTCAAATGTGATCAAAGAGATTAAAGAATTTCTTCTTTTCCCCCCACTCTCCTAAAGCATAATAGTTAATAGAAATTGCTTGTATTATCTTATTTCAGAGAGCAGGCTAGAACTGAGACAATCCCTTGATCCCAGTTTATGAATAAAGCATTTAATGGACTGCACTTGTCAAAGGACACACTAAGCATTTGATCTACACAGTAAACAAATGTCTATGAGAAACAACCCCCCCCAAAAAAATTTGCCATTGTCACTCATTATTTGATGTTTTCCCTTCCTTCCTCTCTTATTTCAGGATTAAGACTCGGAACGCATTGCTGGGATGACAGAATCACATTGAGATGAAAACGGAATTTTTCAGACAACTGATGGCAGCAATTTATATTCCAGGGAAACAGCTAGTAAGTCCATCTAAAGTTCATACATAATGACTCTCCATTAAAAGGAATTAATTGTTACAACACCAGAAAATGTATAATTATTAAAGAAACGACAGAAGGCTAAGTTGTGCCCTGCCATTCTAACGCTCTCCACATCTTCTTTAAGAGTTTCCTTTGGGTATTTCCAGCGAAGAGGAACTCCCGCCAGCAGAAGAAAAGGAAGCTGCAGAACTGTGAGCCAGCGTAACTATGAACCCAGCTGACCTGAAGAATATGATACATACCTACAAAATGCTCTTTCATGCTCCCAAATGACAAGATGAAATATTACAAGCAAGTAACTGCAGCTATTAACATAAGCAATACTGCAGAGCCAGTTCCATTTAATGCAAATTATAGACCTGTTTCTACTGGCATTGACTTCTTTTGAATTGGCTACTTCAGTAACCAAAAAAGCAAGTAGGCTGAACCATCTGAGAGGCCTATATAGAATACTATGTTGTTTTTAAAAATGTATTTATTAGAAAAATGTATTAAAACATTTTGTTGTACGTCTTGAGTTTAAAAGCTCAGTGCATCTTCTCCAATCACCTTAAAAAATAACAATTGCAATTTTTTTTTAATCTTTTTCAATACAATGAGCCTTATTAATGCAATGAGCTGTTAAGTGACAGACTAATGAAACATCAGCACAAAACTGCTCCAGTATTTATGATTAATTTCTGAAATAAACTTATAGTGTTGCATTGTCTCTATAATTTAAGGATTATATTGTAGCAGGTCACATTGTATTTTTTGTCATGTGTGACTGCCATGATCCTGTAATGAGGGCAGCAGTAGAAGACATTGAACACATCACTTGTGCAAGCAGTAGCCTTCTCCGAAAATGACTTCTCCCCTACAACAGGTAACAGAAACTCCATGAGTATCTAAAGGAATTTCAAAATGAACTATAAGGCAAGACATGGCTTCCAGAGAGCATTTTATATTACTATGTTGCTAGCTCAGGTAAAGTTCAATTCCCAGGAATTTTCCCATTTGAGCGGCACAGTAATTTGCTTTTCAGGGAAACCAAACCCAGGAATTAGAGGCTATGTAAGAAAAGAATGAGAAATATCCTTAGGAAGCAGGACCCACAAAGATCTGATTTTGCTGCCCTTTTGCTATTTACTTTTTATTATTTTGGCCAGATTTCTGCATCATTAAGCACTACTCAAATAGCAGGACCCTACCTGCAGCAGATACTGCACAGATTGCCTACAACCAGCCCTTAACCAAAGATTGTACAGTTTAAGAACAGATTTCCTTTTGCACAATGGAGCACACACACATTTGTGAAATGGTCCTTTTCCCTACAACAAATGTAGTCAGTCAGCTCAGTGCCCGCATCTCCTCTGACTGCAAAGGAGATGTGCAGGACTACACTGGAGACACCTAAAGCCACGTGAATTAGGTACCAGAGCGGACTTCTAATGTCAGAGCACCTGAATGAGAAAAATCACCTTACAAATGACACTTGGAGAAATTCTGTGGGATTTAAATATCATCCAAACTTATGGAGAGGGCCCCATCAAAGATGCTTACTAGGTTAGGAGCTGATTAGCACGCAAGATGGTCACGGTATCTACCATGACTATGAAAAGAGCTGGCAGAAAAAATTGCAAGTGAAATAACTACAAACTAATCTTTCCTAAGTTGAGGTCAAGTAGATGCTAAATATCCACCAGGATTGTAAAAAGGAGAATCCTGCAAGAGCCCCTTCAGCCCCTCCCTGTCTTTGCAGTAGGCAACACTGACTCCAGCCATGTACAGTGACAGTACACACAATGGAAAGGGGAGTCAAGGAAGTCAGAGCAGTTGGGTACAGCCTTCATTTGCATCACTTTTACTGCCACTTTGAGTAAGAGACAATGTAGAAGCTTGAGCAGCTCCCCAAAACCATTCTGGGAATTTCTGGGAACCGAACAATATGATTTTAAGCAATTGGCACAAATAAAATAGTAAGAGTCTCATGACTCGCGTAAGGCCTCCTCCGTTCATTCTCCTGTCCACTGAACCCAAGAAAGAGAACCAAAGAGAGAGACACAAGTCTGGTTATCTGATTACATTTAGGCAACTACACTTCCCCTTGTTGTGTGCAGGTAATTGCTTCTCTTGCAAGGGCTGTAAAAGTCTGCATTGAGAGAACAATACAACTCATTAGCTCATGGTACTTATTTAAAATAAACCAAATGGCATGTCTTTTATTACGGCTATGGCTCTATTACTAGTGCCCAATTCAGGACGCATTTTTCCCAGCTCTATCACTCCTATTAAATTACTTGCACTTGATGTAGAGCAGGCATAAAATGAGCAGAAAACAAAACTTCGGCCATTTTAATTTAAATTCTCATAATGGCAGGTCAAATTTATGTGAACTCTTTGGTGAATTGGTTCCTTTATTAGTATCCTGTTTAATTCAAATCAGAGTCTTCTACAGAAGATTAATTAAATATTAATCAAAAGTCCAGGGCAGTCTAAGCTTCTGTTCCATTAACCTAAATGTGACTCCATACAGAACCACAATGCCTTCCCCTCCCCCCCCCCATTTTAAAGAAGGCTTTTAGTTTTTTTTCCGTTATGGTGCAACTCCTTGTAAATGCAGACATGCTATTTGCAGTGTATGTTTAAAGGTCATGATTCTTTTTCCTTTTCCAATTAAAGCTGCTCTTAATCACAATTAAGCTTTCAAGAAACAATTAACAGAAGTCAAAACTTTTCTCCATCAATATGTTTAAGAGATGTACAGTGTGTACCCTCTATTACCACTGGTGTCACTGAACTAATTATGTGATGTTAAGGTTCACCTTCTTGGGTGTAAATTTTGGTTTGAGTTGACACTAAAAAGAAACATCAATTTATTAGGAGATAAAACTTGTTCCACAGTAATGGAACAGCTGTGTATATAAATTTATTGCAGCTTAATGTTCTCACACATAAAGCAATTAGAGATTTCTGACAGACAGACTTGCTAAGTATAGTGTGGAGCATATAGTAATATGCAGTTACAGGCACAACATATTTAAGAGTGATCTTATATATTCCGTACAGTAATACCCATTTCTCAAGCCTCTCCAACCCTAGATTAATTAACATAAGTGTATGCTTATAGTCATGTGAAATTTTCCTCCTCCTCTGCGGAGGAACCTTTTCATGCCACGTCATTTTACTCATAGACACCTCTTGTGCTAAATTTGTCTTCTCCTTTTGTAGGAATAGATAAAGTCTAGTTCCTTTCGGGCTTAATTTTATTTCACACAAAGGATAACAGAGGCAATAATGTTGTCAACAGATTGGCTAAAAAAAATTCCAAAACTAAAACCATGTACATGGTGTTTGAGATAAGCACCTTTATTTCTAGAACCATAAAGTATGAACTCGTGAAATAAACTGCATTCATCTAGCATCATTTCCTCTCATCACCTGCTCTCTGCTAACTTTAGTTGCCTTCAGATATCTTCCAGGATATTTTTTTCCTTCCTTCCTATCTTTCCTACAGGACAATTATATTTAACTTAAGCTAAGGTCTGTGGTTTTGAGGATATTGATCAGCAAGACTAGGAATGGTAACAGCATTATGGGGCAGCGGTGTTCCAGACTAATGGTATATGATACCTTTTGTAATCTTGGAAGCTTGGGAAATATTAGGTCTTGAAACAAGGATACATGGATAATTGAGATGATAATTTTCCAGCTGATGGACTAAATAATTAGTACCAGTTAGACTAAATGGAGTTTTCCAAAAGAAAGTTCTGAAAAAAAAATAATTTGAATTTCATGACATGTGGAGGTACAAACATGTTATTTGCTTTTACCTTGGAAACTCCTAAAGGACTTCCTTTCTATTTAATAGCTCAAAGCTGTTCCATGCCCAATTTTGTCACATTTACTCATGAACAAACACATATACATTATACAATACCTTAAACTCTTCCTTCATTTTAATTCATTTATACTATGTCTGCATTTACGTGTACACCTATCAGCTAACTGATGTGATGCTCGCATCAGTTAATTAGAATTTCACTATCTGTAACACCTGGGAAGAGTAATTTCTTAAATCTTTAGTTAGAGGATTAAATTAAATGACTGGGAGATCATTGTTGTAAAATAACAGTATGACTTCTTTAGGCTACGATGCTCAAAAAAAGTCTAAGACAACTGCAGTGTCTTTCACACTCGGTTTGAACTGATGTAAGTGCTGGCTGTGGTGGAGAAGTTCTGCTCTCCGCAGCTGAACATTCCTGTCCCAACCTTTCAGCCACAAAGCGCTGATGAAGTCACATCCAAATCAAGGAGCTGAAAGGAAAACCTAATTTTTTTCTTTCTTTTCTATTCTCTTCTTCTACAGGATTTGCTTTCAGGAAGATCACCTTCCTGATCCCTCTGTACGCACTAGCGCTAGCAGGAACATGTGATGGGGGGCAGAGGAAAAGGCAGGATTCTGGCTTTTGCAGTGGAAACTGGTCCCTAGGGTGTCCCGTGCCCACTGTACGCCAACAGAAGGGGGGGTACTTAACTCCTCTGGCAGCCTTAAGGAAGCAAGGGTTAAGATAGAAGAGGAACCTAAGAAAATAACTGCAATCAAACTATGGAAGCACACTTGGTGGTATAAGGATGACAAATTGGTGCTGAGATGTCCAGAGTCCATCTCAAACTGAAACATTAACAAGAATTAAACCAGGACTGTATGAACTGGGAAGACAGGCATGTAGTTCATACACATATCTGATACAGTTTTAGAGTGATACGGTTATCTTTCTTTGCCAAAACAGCAGCATGAAACCCCCTTTAAAAAGAGGGAAACTGCACAGCAATACAGGTAACAACTGGAGCTTTGATGGTGCCGATATCATTAGGTCATCAGCAATGCATGATGACTTGTGCCAAGACAACCAGGTTTCTTATTTCACTGCCTTTTCTGCTTTTGTCTTTGAGATGTGACACAGGTCAGTGAATCTGAGCACAGAGCAGAAGCCAGGAATTCTTAATTCTGACAACTTTGGAAAAGCTCTTCTTTCCCTGTCTCTGCTGCAGCTTTAGGAATCACTATCTGAAATATCCAACAATATTTACCTTCATTAGATGGGTGCTCTGAAGACTAAGTCTTCTGGAAGAACTCTGAAAATAAAAACTGTCAACAACTTAAATATTCTCAGTTATGGCATACTTGCAGCATACAAATTGAAAATAACTGGCAAAAAAAATTTGTTATTTTCAGTATTGCAGTTATAAATGAATTTTGAGCTACTATTGAAACTGAAATTCCTTATAAAAAGACCCTTCGCATAAATTAAACCATTTCTGCACTTCCAGACTATTTAGTTTGGGAAATAATTTATTCTTAACAAACTTCTTAAAAAGTACACCCTACCTCCTGTTTCTTTCATGATACAAATAAAAAGCTAAATTATGGAGCAATGGCAGGCTTTTTCTGTTGTTTCTCGTTTTCTTTTTTTTTTTTTTTTAAACCATCACCTATCCACCACACTAAATAGATTCCTTTCTGCTGTGCTGACAGCTGTTTCCCAGGTAACCAACCTAGCTAGACGTTGACTTCAAGCAGCGTACAGGAACCAGCACTCACTCCCCTGCATTTACATGTTTTGAGGAGCACTTTTTAACTGCTGCAGTGTCCCCAGTGCCCCCGGCAGTCAACAGGAACTGGGAGTATCCAGCAAGTAATGGAATAAAGCTCAACAGCAGTCAAAAAATATCAGCTAAGGGTGATTTTATATACAGAATGGTAAATGCCATTGGCAGTTGGAAATTAAAATTATTCTCAGTGGTAAACCAGCAGGATTAGACTTCACACGAGCTGTCACCTTTCACAGGTTCTGCCTGCTTCTTCCCTTTTCCATAAGGAAACTGGGAGAAAAGCAGCAGGTATTGTGTGGCTTCTTTCCATAATCAGGAATCATTGTCCCGCCAATTTCTGAAAACATCTGTTTAATACACCTCACTTGATAAATCAGATCTCAGCTGCTGTCAGTCAGCGTTCTTCTGGATTTCATGGTCATTGTGGTACACACAATTCAAATTCTAGTCATTTTTTGTCCATCTGTCTTTTGCTGCTATGTATTAATTGAAAACTGAATTATTCTATGAGCCACTGGCTACACTTGAAGGTATCTCTTACAGCCCTCTGTTATTCTGGTTACTTTTTAGATCCATGCCATCTGATGCTGTAGTGGAAAGAGCTGTCACAGAAGATTATACATTGAACAGGACACTAACGGAGTAGGATTTACCCTATGAGCATACAGGGCCTTTTTTTTTTTAAAGGTAATGAAAAAGCTGTATCTTTGGAAAATTCGATGCCAGATACAAGTGGGTAGTCTTGCTGACCAGTCAGTTCCTAACAATGCCTGTTATAGAAAAACTGTTGAGCTTAGGTAGGTTTATTTTTATGAGCAGAGGAATAAACTTCTTTTGATCCCCGCCCCCCAACCAGTGACCCAAGCATTGTTACTCCCCTTTTGTAATGTTGGAGTGTGGGGTTACAGATTCAACAAATGGGATGATCTCAACAACTGTGTAGGAAATGCACAATGCCATACATGTGTGAGCACACACACGCTCACCCTGCAACATGGGAAGACAGCTGAAAGTCCTTGACAAACATTACCCCTTTTAAAATAAAATCAGGCTTTGGTGTGTAGAACACCAAGTTATTTGATCACGCTGTACTTGACTGTTCAGATATTCAGCCATCCTAGAATTTCCTATTCCTAAATTCATTTCAGACACTGCTTTTCCCTAGTGTTAACACAATGGTCCCTTAGAGTTAGCTGCAATTAATTTTCTTGTTTGACTCTGGATCTGACTCTGCTGTGTCTTTTCACTGTCCAAACATACTTGCTTTTAAAACTGACTGATTGCCTTTTCCCTTTAATATTCCATGAAAGACAGACCGACCACTTTCCATGGTAAAACAAATGTCATCACAACTGTTCTAGTTCCATCCAGAAAGATTCAATGATGCCTCTTATCTAAACGAGCATATCTAGCAAATAATCTACCACGCTCTCAAACTCCTGCCTTGCCACAGCCCTGAGGTCAGACCTCCTCAAATGGGGTCCAAGAAGCAAACAGAATTGAATGGAATTAGCTGGCTTCGTGATTTCTTAGTGTGTGTGGCTGAACATACCCCAGGACATCCTGAATCCGTCCCATTTCCCCGTGGAACACAGCGATTCTGTGAGAGCTGGTCACTGCCACCCCACAGCAGTACAAACGCATGGAAGAGAATAAGAGAAACTCTTTCTTCTTTACATCCTCACGTGGGCATGCAAGAGGGCAAAATACTCTGCGTTTCAGGACAGCGCCACAGACTCTTCATCCAACCTCAATTATGTTTTTAATAATTTAAGGGAATTTCTTTTGCATAATCTAATTAAGTTTCTTAAAATTACATTGTATTAATAATACATTATATTGAGGCTTACATGGACAGATGAATATACCATTTTCCTAAAGAAAGTGCTTTCAGTGTATCTCCTGCCTCTGAAACAAGCGCAGGAAGTTACTGATTTCTAAAATCAGTTAAAAATTGGAATTTCAATGGGGTACAAAATTCTTCCATGAAAGAAGCAGCTATGGAAAAAAACTATGATGCAGAAATGCTGAAAAATATTGTTCTAAAATTATCTACCAAAATTAAATACTTCATTATTCCTTAAATAAAAAATGTTTGGTTTAGTTGACCTGAACTGTACATGTTCCATTTGGGATCAATTCCGCAAAGACCTGTGCTCTCCCAAATTGCTACAGGCTCTCATGGACTGCAATTGAAGTGCTTTATGTGGCTATTCTGCAATACAGGTTGGATTTTTTCACTGAAATGAAGTATTTCATGATGTACACCACAAAAATTCAACCAGAAGTAAGAATATATTGCCTCATGAGAGACAATGTCCACTAATGAGTTGCCACAGAGGATGATATCAATGCTACATGGCAATATTGACATGAAAAAAAATTGTTTGACAAATTAAAATATTTAATTGTGTATTGAATTGCCTGACCTGCAATAATATGTCACACTTACAATTTCACGATGAAATATTTTTAATTTGGCAAAATTAAAACTTAGATTTTAGGCAGTTCCAATGGTTTCTTAAACTTTGTTCATCAACAAATTTTACCATAAAAGAATTAAAATTTAAATTATAGAAAACAATGTAAGAAATTGAAATAAAATACTTTATTTCTCATTTGTACAACTATGTGGAAGCCTTATGAAAATCTGCTGGAAAAGCATCCACTTTCAGTATGACTGGTCAAAAAAAAAAACCCTCTTCAGAAATAATGGGCAATTTATGCTTTCTGAAATTAGCTACAACAAAGTGAGTAATTGCTGGGTGAGGCATACAACATTTTACAGCCCGTGTTCTTCCTCAGAACGAGATCCTGAGGCTGCTTTAAAAGGTGTAATCTTCTGTAATCATTTCTGGTGCTCAAAGCAATTACTTTTCAATGGGAAAAGCAAGCAGGAGAACAACAGTATCCACGAGCAGAGTTCACTAGTTTGTAAACCTTGACCCTTCATATCATTCAGTTATTGACCAAGTTGGTAAAAGAAGAGTGTTACAATTAAATTACTACAACCCTTATCTTAGATGGCACGAAGCACCACGAGGCCTGTGTCTGGTAAGCAGAATTTAAAGCAGGAACTTGTTTAAGATCTGATCCCTTCACAAGGACTTTTCACTCCTCTGTTCCAACAAGGTGAGGGTTTCGTACAAGCGAAACGCGTGTAAGGGAGATGAGAAACAAGAAAGAATCGCTGTGCCTGCCCCCATGCTCTCCAGCAGCGAGCTAAGGGCAGCTCAGATGGCGAGGGGGGTGAGGCAGAACCGATTAAGAGTGCTCGTGGGAAGCTGGGAGAGGCAGGTGCTGCTGCTGCGGCGGCTGCTACAACGGTGTTTAAAGTCAGGAAAAGAAGCCGCCAAGTAAGAACATATGGTAATAGAGCAAATTTGCTGGATGGAATGTATATTTTTCCCCTGCCTACTCCTTCTCAAATAAAGACTTTGGTTTTATGTGTCAGAGACTTTAAACAATAATAGACCACTGCAGGAGGCAAATGTTAACGATGGTAGTATGAAATAGCTGTTTCTGAGTAAAGGGAAAGGATTTCTAGGGGTTTTAGGCTATTACTGCAAGCCAATACACACATCTGCTCTTCATGGGTTAGATCCATGTTTTTGCCTTCCATGACATCTGACCACCTGCCTTCTGCAGCAAGAAAGTCAATGAAGCTGGGAAATTCCTAGCAGTGTTGTAGGATGCTGGGGAGAGGGAATGGGGAGGAGGAGAGCACAGCAGTGAAAATAGGCTGAGCTCTCCTAAGTCATGTTTTAGCTGGTGCTGAAGTAGAAAAGACATTATCCAAGCCATCTCTGCCTCTCAGCTCTTATTTTCTTCTGCAGATCAGCTAGGAAAGAAATGAAGAGAAGAGAAGGAACTCGTGGGAGAAAGCGATTTTTGGAAGAGTAAATTTAAATCAGAGAAGAGCTAAGGGAACTTCGAGCAGGGGGGAAGAGGAACAAACATATGTTTATGGAGATGTCAGGAGACTTAAAGGCTGATGAAGTACTTATGCACAAATCTGAAGGGGAAAAGGAGAACAGGATAATAAAAATGTGACAGTATTACAGGAGAAAACACTGGGAAAAGATGGAAAGAAGAATGGGGTTTAGAAAACCTGTAATGAAACAAAGACCTTCAAAGGGGCAACAGAAACTCTAAATAATAATGGTGAGGATCATCTCACTCAAATTTTAGACATCTAAAGTTAAACATCTGAGTGAAAGCTTGTCAGTTTTTAATCTAGGGAGAGAAATCAGTATACGGAGACAATAAATGATAGCTGTAAAACTTCCCTTAGACACCTAAGGATCCCAGAGGACATGCCCTCTTGAGACCCTTCTTTCTTTCCACTGGATATAAGGTGACTTTGACCAAAGTCGAACTTGTATATGCCAAAAGACAGAAAGGACTCCCACACTACAAGGATGAGACTAAGAAGGTGAAGATGAGTATTTTAACTGAGGAAGGACCAGACATAGGCAAGTGAAGGCAGAGGTAGAGAAGAGGCAAAACCACATGAAAATGAGAAGAAAGCCTGGAGTAATCACACTAGTGTGGTTTCACTGGAGGACATAAATCTTGGGGAGTGGAGTGCTAATAGAAAGTTTGTTTCATTCAACTTTTGAGTACAAAGTGAAATAACAAAAGTTTGACCTCTGAGATCACAGCCTTTATACTTGGAAATACAGTGTCCCTTTGGTTTTAGTCTGAAAACTTAGTAGGTGCATAAAGGTAGTTTTGCCTTTTCAGGAGGTGAATGTCTCTCTACAGTGCAGGACTGGAAGGTCAGCAAAATCCACCAATATCTTGTTAAGCCCCAGGCTTAACAAGACCGAACTTCAGAAGAGTCCTCCTTTTCCATCCTCTTGCCAGAAGAGCTCAAAAGCTACAAAATACTCTAAGATAAAATTAAAACTCTCAGGAAGAAAGACAACAAAAGCATAAGATACTCATTGTATCACAAAAAGAGAGACTACAGGCATTACCAAGGCTTAGGCTACATGAAATGCCTAGATGGGTCCTTTGAGGACTACATTTCAAATTATAAAGAAAACAAACCTTTCCCCTTCATATACAGGTCTCGGCCAATACAACCTTAGAAAAAAGTGTCCTGACTTCAAAAGGCGTGTCCAGCTCATCCCTGAGTTTGAGTGTGAAGGGCACAAGCAGTATTTGGCAGTGCGACGAGGAGCCAGAGCACTTCCCAAGATAAGACTAAGCTCTGAAACTTCAGATGGAGGCCCTGTTCCCCAACCACCTGCCTTGCAAAGTCAAAATATTTCTGGCCCTTTCAGGTGACTAACAGATGACATGAAGCATGGGATTAATGAAATACAATACAAATTCAGAACAACAAACACAATCAACAAACTGTGATCGTGTCTGCTTTCAACTTCCTCTTGGGGATACCAACAAATCAAATACCCAAAGGTTAGTATCACACACTTTTTTTGCGACACAACAGCATGGAAACTGGGCAGCCACAGGAAAAGTAAGCTAGATACGATTAAAGAAATGTTATGACCTTTGTGAGACTTTGAGGACTGCTGAGCAGCCTGCAAGTTAATGTGATAGAAGAGGGAGATTGGTGTTTGTTTACAGCATGTCCAAAGGCAATAAAAGAAACTACAGAGGAAAAAAGTAACAAAGAACAATGCTGCCCAGCCAAGCGCTCCTTCCCTGAGTCTGCTTCCCTGTTTTCAAGAGAGAGGAAACACAATGCATCCATGTTCTGAGCCCCTGAGTCATGTATTTATAATTTATTAAGAGGTCAAAAATGGCATTTGTTGGGTCTCAGTGTCCAAAACTCCTTGAATTACTCTAAGAACTGAGACTCTGAGTTTAAATTCAATAACTAGAGTTTATTGAACACATCCATTATGATGGGAAGTTCACCTGCAGCAAAACTACAAATTCCTACCCCAGCGTGTGCCGGGCCTTGTGCAAGACCCAGGATCACTCTTTGCAAGAAGCTTCAGCATTAGGTGTTCCAGGTCAGTCATACCAGGAGACATGAGCTCAGTAAATGCATTTAAGGTTTTATCCAGTCTCTCTCCCTCTCTCTTTCCTTTTTTTTTTTTTTTTCATTGTTTAAGATATCCACGTACAATATTCTAAACAGGCTTTGGCCAAAACATGAAGTACTTTGCATATCTTCTTTGTTTGACTTGTCTTCTTAGATTAAAATAAAAGCTTAATGAAAGTCAAACAAGAACAGCCTGTAACATTTTCAAAGATATGTTCAAACATTAACTGATTCATCCTCGCTGGCTCATTAAGAAGAGGAAATTGCGGCAGAATTCTGTGTTAAAACCACTCAGAGAGGAGATGACAGATCCAGGATCAGTACTTATAAATTACTGTCTCTCACCCTTGGTCTCAGTCCCAGCCCTACAATAAATGTCTGTGGGAAAGTTCCCTGGGCAGGCTCAGAGCCATCACGTCCTCAAAAAAAGGCTTACGCAAGTTGAGAAATTTGCTCCTCCTTCCTTCTTAGCATTTCACCAAAGTCTCGGCCCTTTCAAACACCAGGCTTATGATTTCAAAAATCCACCATAGTAGAAGTCATTTGTGGAATTAGATATATTGCTAGCTATTGAAATATTTTCTAGTACCTATTAGTGCACTGTACAGCGCATCAATACAGAGCCCAGATATTACAGCAAGGGACACTCTGGAAATACCTAAGCAGACTGATCAATTTAATCTCTGTTGCAATACAGTGCATTAGCGGGATGACTTTTTTTTTTCCCCCTTTTCTTGGCACAGCTTAGGGAGCGCAGAATTAGGACAAATATTCTCTTTCCTCCTCAACAAATGCTTAACAAATGACAAAAGTGACAGCTTTGAAAGATTGATTTTTTAAAAGTGAGGTTCTGTATGGTAGCTTATGAAAGCACTTTAATTTAGAATGATTATTAATCAACCATCCGTTCAGATAATTTTCTAATTTAGGGGAAAAAAATCTATATTCTGTCTCTTACATCCCCATCAGGTACTAAAATATGAATGTCTGCACTCATTAACAAATATAAATAGGGAGCATTATCTGATGCAGAGAGACAGAGCTAATGCTGAGATGTAATACTCCTACCTGACAGAAAATGTTCTGAATTTTAGTACAGAAGAGATACAATCTGAACTTTAAATATTTTATTACATTACAGCCATAAATACCGTATTTCACATGTATGAAATGGCAAACCTATTCTGACATACTGGAACGTAGCTGCTTGTTCTGGATGCTCTCTCTGGTTAATTCTACACAGAGTAGAGACTTAATTTCCTATTAAAAAAACATGGGATAATAAACCAGCAAGTGCAACTAAGGACAAAAATATAAGAGTGCAATACAAACAGCAGAATTGGCAAATAAAATTTTAAACCTGAAGAATTAAAAGATATTTTGACTGACACATTTATAAGCCCATCCTTACACTGATTCATTGTTATGTGGTCTATCTACTTTGTTTCCACAGCAGGAATCCTGTGGAAACTGGAAATACAATGTGAATATTTATCACCACAACATTATTCTGAAACAATCCAAAGCATTCAAGTAGTGTGCAAAATACTGTAAATTAGTTTTCCAAACAAAGTGCATTTAAAGCTCAATCCAGAGGAGTTATGTGCACGGATGTGGACAGAAAGGTACCTACAAAGGAGGTCTGGTGTCTACTGGCTAACTTTTCTAACTGACTGGCTACTGAGTCAAAGATGAACGCTACCCTCGCTGCAGCCATGCTTGACAGAATAAAACCTGACTTAAAAACAGTGATTGCATTTCTGGGGGACTGTTCTTCTGAGGTCCTTGAACCGCCCTATTAGCTGCATAGGAGGCTTCAGAAAGAAAAACAAAACGAATGTACAACTCCAAGAAAATATTGGCTTTTTGAAAGCATACGCTATTGACCTGGAGGCTACATCTTTTTTAGGTGTGACCTGTAATACTTTCTAAATGGGCCCTGGAATCATGTCTGGTTTAAAAATCCGAGTTTATCGTGACATGTATATACATAGGCATAATTTATGAAGGAAGACATGCAAACACAATTGTAACACAAAATATGTGGCAAGGGAGTAATTTACTAGGCTTTCATACAAAATACAAATTTATTACTAAATGTCTATTCCTAAAACTCAGTATGTAGTACATCGTACTTTAAATTATTAACATCTCTGCTGGAGAAGCTTCCTTCATAAAATATTTACACAGCACATCTCAGGACTCTGTATTTTGCCAGCAGTTACTCAAAGTGTAAGACAAATATAGTTAGCAGGTCATTCTTTTCCTTGATAAGCTATCCTTTTCACTAAAAAAAACACCCCAAAACGTTTAATGGCCTTTGTTATGAAATACTGTGCTCCAACATAATGATACGTTTTGACCCCTGAGAGCTCGTGGGGTCAGAGGGCATAGCTTTTGCTAATGACAATGCATGGCTGTAAAACACAAGAGGCAGGCGTGTTTCAATTACTTTTCCAATTAGTAGCAATAATCAATGCATGCTGCAAAAAGCCTTAAGGAAATTGGCAAATTGTTGCAAAGTATGGGTATGATTCTCTTTTAAGTAACAAACCCAGGGACAATAAAAGTATTAGTATTCCCTTGATTGTTTTTTTCAATACTGCAAGACCATACAACCCTTTATTTCAAACCAGGCCATCTGGAAGCGTTGCCTTTTCAAAATGCAGAAGCTCTTCAAAGCAATCAACTATTAGAAAACTTACTCTTTTCTAACCTAGCCAAGAAGAAAATATTGTATTTCATATTTCAAATGTGAAATTCGTATTTCAAATGTGTTAGACTGTTATTTAAAATGAAGCAATAATTATGCTCTAATTTTTCAAATAGCGTCCCTGCTTGACAGAAGAAAAAGAGCCTCTAGCATTTCAAACTCTTGGCATACAGTTGCCTGGGCTACTAAAAAGCTTCTCAACACAGTATAAGAATCCTGTTGGCATTTGTATATTCAGTTTGCCAATGTCAAAATAAAATTTTAAAGAAGATGTAAGGAAGCAGAAAAGCAGACCTATATACTGGAATGGATTTTAAAATAAAATAAACCCAACTTTCCCCAAGATATAAGGTACACATGTTTTGAAATACCTAAGACTCTACTGTTACCAAACATTCAGCTGCACAGTTTAAAAATTCATTTGAAACATTTTCTTGATGTTCACATAATTTTATTAAGGATATGAAGTATTAACTATTTGGATCAATTTTGCATTAATTGTTGATACTAAATACAGAATAATTATGGTGAGGTAGCATTCATTTTAAACTTCACAATACACTCGTGGCTTTCTACTCTGGGCTAAATAGCTCACAGCAATTCCCCCCACAAACTCATGGAAGTCCCAAACTCATGGAAGCACAGAAAAGAGAATTCTGTGATCATTCAATTTCATTTTTGTTTTAAAGAATGTAACAGACACATCTGTTACATATATGAAATGGAAAATATCTCCATGTCCCTTATTAGGTACAAATGATTGGTAATAATGTAAATGAATTTTTTTCCTTGTATTAGGGCAGAAAAATCGTTGTAAATTCAATAGTTAATAAGAAGACTACTAAAGAGCAAAGATCTTTAACGGATTGTTTTCAAATCTGCAAGACCAGATTCCTTGTGCTTTATAATTTCTAAGGAATGGTCTGTGGATTTCCTCTGGACAATGATTATAAAGTATAATATCTACTGTAACACAGAAGAAATTTTAAAATCTAGAAAAAAGACAATGTGCCAACATTTCCAGGAAGTAAGTGGGATCATCTCAACATGACATCATTGTAGGGAAAAATTGTGAAAATAATGTTAAAAGAGGCAATCAGTTGGATTGAGTGGTAGCATGATTAATACCAATCAACACTGTTTAATAGAAAACAGGTCTTCTTAGGAAATTTCATATCATTTTGTGATGATATTACAAATTCAGTAGATAAAGATAACTTTTGAAAATACTTGCTTTAATTTCTGTATAAATATCTCTCCCTATTATCTCTCTGATGAAATAGTAGCACGGCTCAAAATCAACATGGCTTATATATTCAACATGTTAAAGAACACTGAGAATCTGAAAAAGAAATTGTAAATGAGGAACCAACACCTAATGGGAATATCTTTGGTGATATTGTAAAGACGTGCATTATAAAGAGCCAACAGGACCGAGCAGCAGACTCAAGATACATTTGAAAACCTAAATACCTCAGAACAAAATTGTGGATAGCAGTGACAGCTAAAAATATCTTACCAGTCTTAATAAATACCCAACAGAAAATGGATTCTTACTATAGCATGGTGGCTCTCAGAGCTTGTGTATTTTGTGACTTCTTGCACCTGGATGTGCAATGTAGGATTGGAAAAGTCACATATAGCTGCATGTGACATTGATAACATTAGAAGAAAGTAATCTGTAGGTCTTGTCACCACAGTTTCAAATGGATGTCTATTAAAAGAACAGTATATATTATCACAACAAGGGTGATTAACCTCTGGAATAATATACAATATATGTGGTTATTTTTTCTCTCACCTGAAACCTTAAATTGAAATTAGATGGACTAGAAATAGCAAATTGAACAAGGCAAAGAGGAATTGATGAAGAAATTCCAGATGAAAAGTATGAAGTAATTTCAAAAGACCAAGAAACCATTGTTTTTTTGCACAGGGAACATATTTTGGCACAGAGATAAATATCATCCATGTTAACCCTTCAGCATGGATAATATTTCCTTAGTTCACAGAGGAGCTGTGGGGATGATATTAATTCTAATGCTTTTTGTAAAATTATTTTGATGCCAAAAATAAGAGAATAAACATGTTCTTCCATGTTTACTGATTCTATCTCCTGCATTTCAATATTATTCATTAGTTCTGTTGTGTTTCAAATGAGACTATGTTCAAACGGTATCTGACATCATCAGGGACCAACTCAGCCTGCGGCCTCAATGAGATATTGAAATCCAAATTGTAAACAAGATTATAACAATAGGTACAAGCTAAGTCAGCTCTGTATAACAGTAAACCAATATGTATCCTCCACTTTTACTTTCTGAAAATTAGCTGTTTTGGACTACTCCCAGAGCTCCCAGCTCTACGATAGATAAAAACATGATTGTATTTCTGGAGCCAAGAGGCACTTGGCTGTGCAAGTCCCCTCTTTATTTACTTCACCTATGAATCAACCAAGAGTTCTAGCAAGGTAAGTAAGAGTTAACTTTTTCTGCTGATTGAAAGATGTGCTAATAGCTGTGGAATTTGCATGATAATACACACTCATTACAAAAAGAAATATATGTATTATCTTAGATGAACAAATGAACTGAAAGGAATACTTTAAAAAATATACATTAAAATGTTTTGTTCATTATGCACCGTAATTGCTTTCCTCAAGTGTGTATGTGTTTGGCTGCATATGTGTATACACACAATTAGGTCTATCCAACTGAAGCAGCACTTCGAATTCCCCTTTAGAATTAGGAGAACTTTTTAGCTGACATGGGGCAGATCTCTAGCTCTATTCCATTTTGTGCTGGACATCAGTAAATGGAAATTTTGTCTAGTGTGACAGACCCCTCGACAAAGCAAACTGATTCAGCTGGCAATCGCCTTGAATCGCTCTCTTCGGGGCAGTATGTTGGAGAGGAGAGGAGAGGAGAGAGAGAGGAGAGGGAGAGGAGAGGGAGAGGAGAGGAGAGGAGAGGGAGAGGGAGAGCGAGACGGAGAGGGCGAGCGAGACGGAGAGGGAGAGCGAGACGGAGAGGGAGAGCGAGACGGAGAGGGAGAGCGAGACGGAGAGGGAGAGGGAGAGGGAGAGGGAGAGGGAGAGGAGAGGGAGAGGGAGAGGAGAGGAGAGGCGAGGAGAGGCGAGGAGAGGCGAGGCGAGGCGAGGCGAGGCGAGGAGAGGAGAGGAGAGGAGAGAGCATGCTTGGCTATCCTGGCTATCTCAGGGACTCAGGGATTACAGCTGGCCCCGAGCAACGCTTATCTCTCTTCTTTACTGACCACAATCTTGGAAAAATAAAAAGATGACCCACAGATAGATAGAAACAACTTCTTGAACCTGATCACATAACCTTCTCGAAGACTTGTCTCTAAAAACTGTGTCATGCAGGTGAAGGTGGCATCGTAAATGAAGAATACAAAGAATTTGAGCAAGGTTTGCTCTAGGGTCCCTCAGATGTTATGCAGAAGCCACTTTAGCACACATGGCAGAGTATGCTTTCTTAAAATGATGCACTATAGGTTACAATGTTTTGTTATATCAGTGATACAGTAAGTACATTATTTCCCACTTTCCACTTAACACTTCCTTCTCTCATTTCTCATATAGAGAACACGCTGGAACAAGCACAAAGGATGAAAGGTAAACTGAATTGCGCTTCCGTGTGGCAATACATCGACCTCTGATTCACACCACTCTGGATTCACACTTGCAAATAGGTCTAATGAATTTCCCCTTTGAAGAGCGGATAGAGCAGCCCCCTGTGCAAATTATGGAGCTGGGAAAGTCTAGCATTCCGGCACTGCATTATTTTACTCTATATGATAGAGGAATAGCCCAAATTTTAAAAGACATTACTAACAACTATCTGTTCCACAATAGCAGAAAACAAGGTGCAGTATTACAAAAAAAAAAACATTTAAAACAACCACTTCTATGTGATGACTGAGAATCTTAAAGAGAAATTATATTCATCACACATGCCCTAGGTCTGCATTGTGCTTGTGCTTTCCAAATCTCTTAAATTACTGAACAGAAAACAGGTGTTTAAGCTCTTATGGTACATCTGTCATATTTATGCCACATTGTTGTCTTCCACTGAATTTAAGCACTAATGTAAATGTGATCTTAGTTAGTTCAGTGGTAAAGAACACCCTTCATAAAAATACTGGTACAGGTGCTTGCAATGGACTAAGAAGTCGGTGTTCCTGGCTAACACTCAGTATATTGTAAATAATTCAGTACTGTAACAGATTACTCTCTTTGTACCTGTCTTTAATGACAAGTCTTTACCAAAAATTAAATCTCTCATGATATAAACCAAACACTATTATAAATAAGGAGACTCACACCATGTCATTTCATGTACTTCAACGGCAGTGAGTAATGAATGATGCTGTCTGATAGCTCTTGGATTGAGTGGGAGAAGGTGCAGCAGAGGCCGCTTTTAAAGTTTTTTCATGTTTTTATAAACTGATCTAGCTTTATTTTATTTTTAAGGTCAAGGGGTGCTATTAAATCACTTGACAAATGGCATGACATATGTTCAGGAGGAAACAGGCAGAAAACCTAGGACGGTATTGTGAAGTTGCACATTAGTGTAAAAAATACACCACACAGTAGAAATGCTATAATGTTACCACACAACAGACATTCAGTAAACCTAATAATTAGAGCACTGTGGACAATAAAGGAAAAAAAGGATAAATTATGTTCTTGTTAAAAGAGCTCCCATGTTTATCCATTAGCACATACAACTGGCATTTAAAATTGCTGATGCTGGAAGTGGTACGATTGTTTATTGCTGCCACTTCTGGGAAGTGGGAAGTTACGTATTTTCAGGCAAAATAATAGGCACAGAGGTGATGTGCTTTGTCTGAAGGGAAAAGCTTGCCACCTGCACAACTTTTCAGCACCCCAGTCAACCACAGCAGCACTGACAGTGAGCTCAGAGGAGACCTTCACTTTGCCCTCATCAAGAGGATAAAGGTGTTGCACGTGGCCAAATGGGAAAGAACTGAATTTTCTTTAAACCACCTGCAAAGGCTAACTCAGAGCAAAGACTTGTTTCCTGATTGATTGGTGTCCCTGAGCATGAATTTTAGATGCTGTTAAAAGAAATAAAAAGGTAACTTCCAGCAATTAAATTCACAGAGCTTTCTGTGGTTATAAAATCACCAGTAGGAAGTGATTAGCAATGCTGGTGGAGAACAGAGGCTGTTATTCTCCGAATGAAAGCCCTCTGTCTGGGGTTTCCACCTCAGCTTCCATTTAGTTGCTACAGTTTTATCATGCCTATGTAACAGGCAGTTTTGCTTCCTCCTGCCAATAGTCTGCCATGGTAAATAGGAAAAATGTTCTTGAAACTGCACAGCCCGCTCACACATTTTATATCTGAGAAATTAGATCAGTTTATGAGCAGCATATAACAGTTCCGTTATCCAAGTCTCATGATTTAATCCCCAGTCTTATGACATTTATGTATTTTCCCAAAGCGCCAACTGATGGGAGTTACGCTTCCCTTCTTACATTTTTAATCTAGTTTCCTAACAAAAGGAAGCTTTTATGATCGCACTGGTCTGTATTTCAATCTATGAAGAGCCTCCTAATAACTTTTCAACCTACATGCTGATTTAAGTTAAAATTAGGGATAAAAGACTCAGTCATAATTAAGTTCCTAAGAGTTTTATACAAATCACTGTCTGGATTGAGGATAGAAGTTGAAATTGCTGGCCACTCCATTGGAAATGTGGTCATAACTCAGCCCTGAGACACTGCTTTGGAGCTGCCAGCTGGTTGACCAACGTACCTGTCCCGGCTACTTGGCATGCACATAGCTTTAGAAATGCTGAAATTTGTACAATTGCTGCCTCTTCTCTGGTGGGAACATAATAGGAAGGGAGCTCATGATATCTTGCTAGGGACAAAGAGTTTACAAAATATATGACAAAAATCTGTAGGACAAAAGACTTTCAGTTCTGCTGCTCAAAAAAACATTTTTTCTCCTTTAAAGTAAGACCTACTCACATGGCTGGCACAGGAAAACCTGCAAACACAAGCCACTAAATCTCTAAAGGCTCAAGAATCAATAAAGCGAGTTAAAAAACCAGAAAAATTTTAATCTCAAGACTTCTTTAAGCACCCTCATGATCTTGGGATGACAAGTATTGATAGCACCGTAAGAAGCTACATCAAAAAGATGCCAGGGCCAAATCCTTGTTTAAAAGTGAACATATCTGAGATGCAATGCTCAGAGAAATACAGAAGGGGACTTTCTCCATAGGGAATATGAACAAGGAGTTGAGGATGGGGTCTGAATTACCCTGATTTACTATGTCCTGATTCACTGCAGAACACACTGGGAATCAGCAGGATATCTACTGTACTGCTCATAAGAGACAGGACACAGACTTGCAATGTTTACATGTAATCTTTTGATGGAAATATTTCACCATTTTCATGAACTTGTGTCCAAGAACCTTATAAGGCATCTGTGGAAAGAATGAACGTCTAAAAACTCCTATTCAATCATTCCTTAGAAAAACTACATCGGCACAGATGAGTTGAAGCTATTAAGGGTTAATAGAGAGAAGAGACTAAAACATTACTATAAAAAGTTTCATTCCACCTCATTTTTAAGTTCATATGCTGACACAATACTGCCATTAGCATATTAGATCTGAACCCTCCACAGCTACTGATACGTCATTATAAATAATTGAATATGAGCGTATGGGTCACTGTAGCAGAAAAATAAATTCATGAGAGTAGAAACGGACTCTTTTCTGTCTAATACATTTCAAAAAATTTAAAATATCAGATGTATTTTAATTTAGGAAAATGATTAGAAGCCCCCACAGTCTTTCCTTCTCCACCCCTAATCCTGTCCTGAACTTTCCTCTCCCTTTCATTTATACTCTGCAACTTTTGTCCAGTGGGCAATTAAACTGACTCCACACACTGCAATCCAGCTATTCCCTCCTTAATAGCACGTCATGATCAACCAGATCCCTCCAAAATTGTGGGAAGTCAGTCTTTTCAACTGAACATCAGAGGTGCTTTGACAGCCTCCCTCTGCCCACACGGTGATACAGCCAGGGGATTTACGTTACTGGCTTGAGCTACACTGACACTATTTTTACTGCCTCAGGATAAGGAGAACATGATGCAGGAGAGGGAACGTGTGTGAGATTCGGGTTCGGGAATTTGGGTTCCTTAGCCGAGGGTAACAGGCTTTTTGGGAAGCAAGATTCAGACCATCTCTATCTACTGAGTAAACAGCTGCGGAAGACGAACTTGTGCATCAGTGCTCAATACTGAAAATTAAGGATGAAAGAATTGTTCCAAGTATTACAGTGAAGCTCTGCTTACCTTTTTAATCTGCATGATAAGTGCACACTTCTAATCACAGCTCACTTTTCTGCTGAGTATAAGCTTTCCTTTCAAAAAGAATAAAATTATTCTGATTTGTAGCCTGGATCTACTTTGTCAAAAAGACAAAGTGTAAAAATGTAAATATGAGGGGCTGAAACCTTTGTAATTTCTTACATCTCCTGTCTGTTAGGGGAGCATCCTTTCAGGCTTGAATAGGGTAACAGGCAAAGCTCCAGTGGAGTGGGTTGGGTTACATCCTCTTAAAACCGTGATATATAACTGAGGGATGTCACTGAAGGAAAAATTAGCACCAGTGCTCTTTTATAAAATACCGTCACTGAAACAGTCACAGGAAAATACCACTCAGGAATTTCATCTGTGGACCAGGAAGGTCTTCACAGAGACAAATCAAGTGAAAGCAGGACAGGTATGTGAGAAGGAGACCAAAATTAAACTGATTTAAAATCGAAATATCTGGGGGTTTTAGGTAGCTGACGGATTAACTTGAAAACAACAAAACTAATTGGGATTACCTAGAAATCCATTATTAAGAGATCACTATTAAGAACACAGCTAGGAAACAGTGAGACTCTTTTTTGATACTGATAGTTGAGATAAAACATCTTAAAATACCCTTTGCTCAACAGAGACAGTTCCTAAACAAAACTTTGGTCTTGGTGTTAGCACGGCTTGGACTCTGACACACTCCAGACTGTACAATGCTCCTGTTTTATTTCAAAACAGTAAATATAATCAATTCCCTAAATCAGTTGACAATTGTTAAGTGACAACAAAGCACTTGTCTATCTCATCATTTATAGAACAGGAGTTGTTAAATGTAAAGAAATGGGCAGTTAAAGATACCATAAATCTTCTACTATTCATATAGCAAACACATGATTTTTGGTACAGTTTTCTATTCTATTACTCCAGTTTTACAACAGTAACCTCTACGGAGAAAGATCAGACCAATAAAGCCAACTGATATCTGCAAGAGCAGAGTTGGGCCCAAATTTATCAACAACAAAATCATTAATAACTCTGCTTAATTACAACCTGTTCTATCCAACACAGAATATGCATGAGTTTTCAAGGAGATTTAATTATTTAGAAAGTTGAAAGATGTGATAAGCTATTTTTGAGATAGAAGGAGACAAAGAAAGAGACAAAAGTCAACATTTCAAACTGGTAATTTTTTAATGATCTGTACTCAAAAGCTGTCAGAAAATATTCTCTCTAATACAATGAAGCAAATTCATTCTTCAAGTCAAGGTAATAGTGGGAAAAATGGGCTTGGTAATAAAAGGAATTGTTTTATTGACTGCAGGAGAGCTATCACTCCATAGAACCATGGCATGAGCAAGAGAACAAACAAAAGAATACTTTGGACACCGACCATTAGAGAGGAAGGAAGACTTACATCAGAAAAAAAAGCTGACTTTTAAAATCAGGCCCTACAAAAAATGGGTAGTTTGCACAGGACCACAAACATGGAGCGGAGTTATCAATTTTTTAAAATAAATTAGCAGTGCAAAGAAGCTTATGGTCTTCTTGAAAAAGGGAGTTAATATTCTGGCAGAATATTATATTTAGAAATGTATTCTTAGTTTCTTGTGTTATTTTCTCCCACACATCAGTATTTATATGGAAACATATACATGCATCATATAGAGAGAGAGCTGCAGATACGCCATAGTGACACATTTCTACACCTCCATCTTCATGCTTAGTCAAACGTCTTGAGGGACCATCAAAACCTTCAGCTAAAATCTCATTTATTTTATCAGAAAGAAAAAGATTCTCTCGGCTTTTCCAAAGCTCGCTGGACTCCTCTCCTTCCAAACAGGCTGTGTTTCATGTTCTCAATCCCAGAATACAGCAGAAAGATGCCAGCTGGCTTCCAAAATGCCAGCTTTACAGGGACTATGCTCAGCTAAGCTGACTAGTGTCTGTATGCTGTACAACCCTGGGGGATATAAGCAAACTTTGGTTAACCAATAATTTTGGTTAAGTGGTGTTCTGTAAAATAGGGATATAATGTGTATTGCATGTCTTGTTCAAACAGATGTTGTCTAAGCTGTTTGGACGCTGACATTTCAGCAGAATATTGCTTATTATTAGCATATGCTAATTGCATGTTATTTATGAATAGTGTACCATGCTAATCAGTTATGAGACTGGTTCATGTTACATCCAGCTAATAAAGGACAAGGAGACCTCTTCTGAAATAAGCCATGGGTCCTGTACTCCCAAAATGCAACATGAAGGAGTCCTCTATAACTGGCTTTATACTATATGATCACGAGACATAGTGAGCTCCTTTCTCCTTTTTCAACACCACCAGACAATATCTCATATCTAAACAAAGATGAGACCTGTCCCCCACAAACTTGCTTTTATTGAATGAGGCAGAATTAGTTCTCAACAGAGATTATGGAAAAGGGCTATAAGCAATAGAAACCTTCAGACTTTAGCACAATAACACACTTTTGCTGTGACTAAGCATAAAATGAAAAAAAATAATCCCCAAACAAGGTGCAAAATACAAAAATATTCCTGAGAATATACACAACGATCGAGGATTAATAACCATGCCTGCTTCTAAAGCTGTCACATAAAACTGTTCTTTTTCTCACAACAAAACTAGACTTTCTATATAAATCATATCCAACATCATCAACTCAGACAGATTTGTATTAAGTACAGATTTATCTTCTAGCTAGTTATCCAACATGAACATGACATAGCTCATAAATTAAGACAGTTTTATGTGAGTTCAAACCTGAAAGCTTAAGCCTGTGGTAAGTACCAATAAAGACATTATAATTATATTTGCCTTGTATAACCTGAAAACATAAACTTTATCATTTATTCTCAAGACCTGGTTTTAATGCACACTTCTTCATATGACATAAGTGTAAATGAATTTTTAGTTCATACTTATTTGTACCCAATGAGCCAAATCCATCAAATTCATTGCAATAGGAAAATTCCAATGGTTTCCAGAAGCACTTTATCAACTATTTAAAATTAGTAAAATTAATCTATTTCCAACTTCTTTTTAATATAACACTATGATCTCTTTCCTTACAACAATACCAAGCCTGCCGTTGTTATCAGTCATCTCAAGAACAGAATTCAAACACTGATGAAAACACTGTATTTGGCAATACAAAATAATTTAGGTCCCCAATCCTGACTTAATTAGTTGTATCTGAATTCCATAATAATGGCTACAAAGATTCTTTAAAAGAAAATAACAATAGGGTTACATCATAGAAAATATTGTCATACCTACTTAGCCTATAGCCTCAACAAGGACAAAAATTCCTGAAAACAAAGGCAGCCTAACATGTCAGCTAAAACTTTTATGACTGCTAAATTTGAGAGCTGTCCTTCTGTAGTACACTGGAGATGGAAAGACAGATGTTTTAAATCTGCAGAGCCTCAATACCACTGCGCTCTGAAGACAGCAGGCAACAGAATGGAAGGAAGAAAGTATCTTGATAGAAAAAATCCCAGGAGTTAACCTGCTTGATCTTTCACACATGCCAACTAGATTTTACAGTGCTTCGACAGTTCCTCCGCAGTCAGAGGTGCTCGCTATTGTACTTCTGCATGTGGCAGTCCTACCAGCATATCATCATGATCTCTTGTCCTTTGTTCTAGTGTTAGAAGTCTTTAAAAATAGACTTTTCTAAATACACTTCCTGAATAGTTCACTTCTGTTGGAAGTTGAACTAAATAAGCTTAGAGAGATCACCCTTACTATACTCGTTAGACAGACTATCTGGCGATGGAGATAATCGCCTCCAAAAATAGGTATAGTTAAAACAGCCAAGTTAAAAAACTATTGATTGGCTATATGAACACACATCTATGTTTTCTCATAAGGCAGAGGATACAGCACTGTTTCCAATCCCAGGTTTTTAAAAGCTGTTCTTCAAAAAGGATATTGAGTAAAAATAGAAAGGCCATTAGCTGAATTGAATGGAAAAATCCAGTTGATTTAAACCAGGTCAGGATTCTCATTAATAACTTTAGCTAGATATACTGAGGCAAAAGTTCAGATTACAAGCATCGTCACAGAGGAAAACAAAAGCACTGTTATTTCTGCAGAAGGAGGGGCGACAGCACACAGACACTCAGACACCAAGCAAGAGCAGCAAATATACCTAAAGACTGACCCCTCTCTTGCTCCTATAGAAACAAATCAAGCCACTGACAAACCCTAATCACCCACTTGAAATGAACAAAGATTTATTCTAATATTCACTTTGTTATTGCTTCTATCTGTCTCATCTAAACCAGAATTGAAAGTATGGTCATCAGTCACAGCCTCCTAGCAGGAAAACACACACCACCATAACACTTCCTTCCAAGACATCCTCTGGGAGGTCATTCAGAGCCAGTCTTTTTAGTCAGCTGTAGGAATTAACATCAAGCAAAATATATTTTTACACCATAAAGCAAAATCCCTCCTTCCTTTCTAATTGTCTGGATAACAGAGTTACCTGCTAGAAGCTATCGAGCAGGCAGATCTCCCACTAGCTCAGACAATAAATAAGGCACTCAGCACCTAATAGGATGAAGTTCAAAAGCCCCATTTCTACAACACTTATATTTGAAGATCAAGGATCAGAAATTAAGGACATGACGTTTTCCATATGCACAGTACTTAATGACTTAAAAATAAACATATGTACAAGTGTTTCTGTAATTGGGTCCTCAGACTGTAGTGCTGTCTATTTATTATTTGACTCTAAAAATCTTACAAGTACGTTACTAAGATCCTCTAAGGAATCTTCTTAAGGAATGTTTCCAGCAAAATATAGCCCTAAAATCTGAACTTTCCCACCTTGAAGATACAAAGCTTTTTGGTAGATGAAAATTCATAAATATTTCCTGTACTATTCCAAGGAAAAACTGATTCATCTCTTGTAGTATTGTGGAAACCCATGAGAACTCAGAAATAATAATGACTATAATCTCATGAAACAGAAAACTGGATGTTTATGATTATACATTCATTGTCTAATTTGGGAGGAATACAAGAAATACAATAAAGAATGTATATTAAACCAAACATTAAAACCAGGCCATTTCAAGAATGTGAGGTCCTTTTGTTAATTATAGACAGAAACTCTTCCCCGTGTACTTCCAGGGCATGCCACCCTACATCCCAAAGAGTAGCCACAGGACTCTCTGCAGGCTGAAGTCTTATTTTGATGTGAATCCACAGGCATTTCATCTATTTCGGCACAGAAATCTTTCATTAAGCCTATCAAGGGCATCTGAGAGAAGAGTTTGTACTGGTGTAGTTGAAACAAAACATATAATGAACATGAGTGAAATTATATCACACTCTCTATTCTAATGATTTTTCATGATGACAGATGGCTCCATAACCTTATGCCTCAGTCCAAGTGCAAATTACTTTGAAAGGATATATTGACACGCTCATGGTCGCTGCACAAATGCTGCTTCAGACTCACAAAAATATTTACAGGCATATTAAAACACGTAAATATAAATATAATGAGAGAGTAATGCATATTTCAGGAATTTAATATCCACTGAAAATGAATTAATGATTTCACCTTTTGTCCTATAATGTTTCAAACCTCTGTCTACGTTCTGGCATCACGTTATCCTTTCAAATTAACTGTAATTTTCCACTGCTACGCTTGCTATGAATGAGCAAACATCCAAAGAAATTAGAAATGTGCTGACACATTCACAAAAAAAAAAACCCAACTGTTTTCTCACATGGAAAAAACTCCATTTTTTCTCTATTATGTATATTATTTAATTTCAAAAGTTGGGGTTTAATACTAGTATGTTTGCGGTATTGAACTAAAAACTTCTAAGACAAAATAACCTGAAATAAAGTAGTAGTGCATTTCTGAGGACAGCAAAGTAGTGCCCAGCAGAAGAGTTTTATTACAATGGGACAACGTATAAAAAAAAAAGCTTAAAAAAGAGCATAGCTCTTCAGATAATTAAAGTGCTTTAGACCACTAGCCAATTGATTTTCTCCTTGTAAAGGTAGCTCAATTGAAATGTTCAGAATAAATCATGCGTTAAAATTATCTTCTAAAGTAAGAGCTGAGTGCATATTGATTAATAATTATTTGCACTAACGGACTGAACTAAAGCAATACCATCAATTACTTCAAAAATCTGTAAGATCAATCATGATGAAATCAACCATTGAAATATTCACTACAATTTTCCCAATATTTCAGAAGTGCTCATCAAATGGCTTTCTAGAGATACCTCAGTTTCCTGTTTCTAGAGCTGCGGAAATTTGTTTTAAATACCAATTACCACTAGGCGTTTCAACTTCATAATACAAGTCTCACCCTTCAATTACATGGGAGGTCTGCAAGAAGAGCAAATGTTTTCCGCATCAAGTATGAGGCATGAGGGAGCACTTTCGCCAAGGAAGTTTAGTTAATATTTCATACTTATGCTCATGCAGCAAAGGAAACACAAACAGCCTAAACTAATGACCAGAATAGATGATTTACATAGAGCCACCTATCCAAAGATGGGTGATACTCAGTATAAATTAACTCCATTTTACACACTAATGAGTCCTACTTACTGAATTTGTCTGGGCAGCACAATAAAACTCTGGTAATTCTACAAAAAAAATACAATTTAGTTTGCATGGTTATAAATAGCATGGAGATCGTTAATCTCTTACGACACCACAGGCATTACTCAAGCCTGGTATCTTATTGAAAATCAAAGAGAATTTTCCTTTCTCGTGATGTATAGCACCATTAGAGTTGGGTGGGGAGTCTGCTGGCTGTAGCGCCAGGTTTTAAGCAGGTCTGAACTGAAAAGAACATTTCTGTGGTTCTGGTTTTCATGGTTTCTTTTCCACTAGGTTTCAGGTTTCTTTACAGCAGAAGTGTTGAACAGACAGACAGACAGACAACAGGTCATGAAATCTGGTGGAACTTAGTCCACACGTTGGTGGAAGATGTTCAAAATGGCAGCACTGACCTTTTAGTTATTTCCTAGGTGTTTTGTGTTTTTTAGGGTTTTGTTTTTTGTTTTTTTTTTTTTTTGTTTTGTTTTTGTTTTTGTTTTTGTTTATGTTTTGTTGGGGTTTTTTTTAGGTTGGCAGGCACAGGACCAACTCCCACATACACTACCCCGTCTTCAGAAGAGAACAAGATTTCTATGCACTTTCTCTGTAATGCACAAAAAACATTTTATGACCTAAAACAATAACACTTTTAGCTGAAATATCTAATTTAAATTTAAACATTCTTTACATAAATGAGATGCACAGCTCTGTCTGAGCATGTTAATTTTATGCATTTTTACACTTCTAAGCAACTTAGTAGTGAGGACTGCTTATTTGCATTCATTTACATACAATTTGCAGGAAAAGCTGAAAAAAGGTAGTAAGTAAATCCATCATTTTGACTTTAAATGAAAATATTATTTCTGTAAAAACATCTTGAATGTTTATTTTCTTATTTTACTTAGGAAACTGCTTTTAATATCTTCATAAGTATCAAATGGCACTTCTCAGAAATGGCAATTTTTTTCACCTAGTAGGTTTTAAAAAAAATCCAGCAATATTTTTGATGTATACAGATGCAAAATACAACTTTTTCTTTTTTTTCCCCAAATAGAATTTAATTTCCTATCACAGTGAATCACCATCCCGGTATGTTTTGGCTCTTCTCTGAATTTATATTTTACTCACTTTATAGGCCCCAATCCTTGCCAGGTTGGTGGGGGGGGGAGGGGGAAGTATGGACCCATTACTGCAAAAATGGTGTAAAATGCATGTACAAATTTAAGTGTTTCTGCTACTGTTTTTAAGTCCTATGCTATCTGTGGGTTATTACTTAGATAATGTTAAAATGTGTTCAAATAAAGTCTCGGTAATTTCACACCTACATTCAGCATATTTTCTTAGTCTTTTAAAGCTATGATTTTCATACATAGCCACACTCCTCCTGGCCGCCAGCTGTATCACTAATTAGCTGGTACTAAATCATACCTAGTCGCAGAATTAAGATGGCCAATGGCTTCTCATTCCTTAGAGACTGCACGTAGTTTAACTCTCTTAGTTTATTTCTTCATCACATCCAACCTGTCTCCCATTACATCCCCATGCCTCCGTAACACACATAGAATCAGAAACTCGCTAGAAAAGGCAAAGAACGATAAAAAAACGTGGAACAGATGCTGTGCTACAATTGAGCTTTCTAAGGAAGCACGTTAAGAAATTCTGCAGTGCAGAAGTGGTCTCAGGAAATAATCGTGGGTGTGTTTTGCTAAAACATGCACCAATTCCTGCCGTCTGCCACGGAGATAAATTTATCAGGCTTTCATGGTATCCTTGGTGTTGGGAGCTCAGTGCGGTGTCAGGGACAGCTCACACCTGAAGGACTTCAACGCAACTCAAGGAAAGGCAGCAGAAGCCTGTGCTTGGTGCAGCCCCCCGTGACCCCATCCCTGTGATGGCCAGGCGAGGGTGAGAGCTCCAAACCACAGCTCCTGCCTCTGCAGTGGGACTGGGGCGCACCCCCACCTCTGCAGGGCATCCGCAACGGAGGTGAAAGCCCAGGGTTACTGTGGATGCAGCCCAGCGTCCCAAAAGCAGGGTTGCCCCACAGCAATGGTGAAAGGGAAGACACACTTTATACATTCTGCTTCAACTAAGCCACAACATACGAGTGGTAGGAAACAAAATGTGTGTTTTCAGGCTTTCATGATCATTTTATGGTCATCCTCCCCTGCCTTTTTCTCACGTGTGTGCTTTTACATCCTCCAAGTTCCTGTGGGATTCAAGATGTGCATTGCTGAAATTTTACTTAAATGTTTCCAACTGTTAAATATTTTGAAAAAGAATTTTGCACCCATTTGTAGTAACATGTTGCTTTTTAACATATTGTCTTTATATTATAACACCTCACACTTCAAGATTTTAGACTTTCAAACTCACAGCTCTCCTCTACTATACACTTTTAATCTGAAATTTAGAAAAAGGAGATTTTACTCTTGCAAATTAAAAGATAGTACAAGTCCATTAATTTTCATAATCAGATTAAGGCGTTGTAATAAAACTTTCAGTGACTCAAGGGAAAGATTGCTTGAGACAGCAAAGTGTAATTAAGCAAAACTATTGTATCTGTATCATTAAAGAAAATGTTAAAAGTAATTTGAGTCTAGGGATCAGCCCTTCAAACCTTCCCTAACCCTAGCCTTAACCCACAACCTAACTTTGTGGTGTAAGCACATTTTGTCAACAGCAGCCTAGAGGCCTCATGAAATTAATTAAGTATGCTATCTCTTTACAATGGAAACAAACCCCGTCCACATGCTGTACGCATTTCTGGCATGATAGGCATTTGTTACTGAAGTCACCGGCATCAGCAGCTGGGAAGTACAAGACTGAGCTCTCTTTCACTTCTTTTGTCTTCTTACCACTTTCAGACTCGCACATTAATTATGGTACTCCATAGGTATCGGTCTTAAAAAGCACGATGTCCCCTACTGCAAAATGTATTACCCTGATGGTTCTTATCATGAGAGAGAAAAAGCCTCCCAAAGTGCCAAAAGAAATTCTTTGTCCTTAAAGTCATTTTACTCTCCTTTAGAAAAAACTATGTTAGTCACAAGTAGGAGGACTGCAAGAAGGCAAGGATACATTTGCCGTGCCATCATGTAGCAGCTGTCAACTCTTCCATGCCAATGACAGACACGTGAAACTGCATGAGAATTTGGAAACACGATATGGCACCAAAAAAAAGAGAGATGTCAGGAAAAGGTTAGTCCATGCTGCTGCAGCCTCCACAGAGCAACCGAGTGGACCTATGTGCTCTGTCATTACGTTGGAGCTAATGGCAAGATGGCAAATAAGTCTGTGGTGTTGCCAGAGCTGGGGCTCTCAGCTTGAGGGCCATGCCTTATGGGCAGATGCTCCGGGCAACCTCCCAGAGATCTGGGGGGATTGTGCCAATTATCCCATGGATCCTCTAGCTCTACACATTTATCAAACCCCATCAGAAGCCTACCATAAAGCCAAGACACCAAAACCCCCACAGAAGTCTTATTATTCACCCAGCAGTCATATGAGCACTGACCTTTTGATGGCCATCTATACAATCATAATTCTCGCTTAGATTATAGGGTCCTGAGGCCCCAACTTGGTTTGTTCTATAACTAGGCAGACCAATTTCCCCCTGCCTAACCATGAAATACAGATTTTAAAAACAAAAGGAGCAGAAGACTCTAATCCCCGCCTAAGAAAGTTATTCAGCCGAGCTCAACTGTTTACTGTCACTTAGTTTTATTCACTCTGTAAATAAACTGTGTTTGTTCCTAGAAGCTAAGATTCTGTAAGTGAATATGAAATAGGTTCCCCAAAAGTTGTAACTGTCTCTGGTTTTATAAGGAAGATATACTTTCACATAAACAAAAGTTGGTCACCAGTTTTAAAGCGAGACTTAACAATGGAATAAACAACGGCATTTAGTGTACGGATAAATGATTTTTGACATGTTTACACTCCTGCAGAACCATAACAGAATCCTAGATCTCCGTAATCACCAATATGTTATTTGTGTAGGATAATTGCATGATTGACAGTGCACACATCAGTGAGAATAGCGGCAGTACCAAAATACACATATGTAAGATTATTTCCTCTTAATAGACATGACCATCACATTGGTAACAAAATGCTGGCCAGAAGCCATTATCCTACCTCTGAAATGCCGCTCTTGGATTTTATCTTCAATTTGAATATCCTCTAGCCAAAACAGGAGGAGTTTCAAATTAATATTGTACATCCAGTGGTCAAGCAAATACTTCAAATGTCATGCCAGCAATTAAAGTGTGTCTAGCTTATTTGGCTACTGTGGTAGTTGAACTTAGGACCTTCGCAGTGAGTCACCACAGTCACACCATTACTGAGATATTATATTCTGCAAGTACAAAGATGGGAAATTTTCCAGATTGTCTGCCAAGATTCACTGCACCTAGGATACAGAAAGTGTCATAAATAGAATTTGCCACAGCAAGCCTTGCAATAACTGCCAGAGAAACGCAACAGACCTCCTGCAGTCTGATTTAACATAAACAAGCCAAGACATGGAAAAAGTAAAAACACTGCCCCGCAGTCACTGCTTACTAGCTTTTCCAATTGAGCATGCAGAAGTTTGACGTATTGAGAATGTCTGTCTATCCAACGTATGACGGTGCCTTATGCGCTGCGGCTTCTGCCACATCACGGGGAACCTTCCGTTCCTACTTGGAAGATAGCAAATTTATGTTCAGAAAGAGTTGAATTTAGAGTCTGCTGTGCGTGTATATGTGAATATTTGCTTTTACTGCTTCTCCACCCTGAAATAGCAAAACAAACCCCATGCATGTTAAAACATATGGCTTGGGTGAGGAATCAGTAAACGCAAAGCTCTCTTATTTCCTCATTGAGTTTCACTTTATAACTGCTTGCGCAATCCAGCTCACAGATCTTCCTGAGAACATCTTACAAAAATAAGTCTTCTTCAGGAAAACACAAGAACCAAAAAGTTTTCTTATAGCTTATCTCATATTTATTCATAGAATTTTATTTAACTTTTAAGAATAAAAGGAATTAGCTATAAATAAAAGATTTTTTCATTCTTAATATATGGTTTGAAAAACTCCTCCTCCTGCTGTAGGTCATCCTTTAAAGATGAAAATGCTAAAATGCATTTAGGAGAACAAAATAATAAACAATCACTGTAGTTGTTATTACTGTATTGTAATGAACATTACCAATGGTATTACTTGCAAGGACAGTGACAGGATTACAGATTGCATTATAATGCATTATAACCTTTAGACTGCAGTTACGGTATGTTCCAGAGTATTGGAGAATTCAGTAGAACAAAGGAATAAAGAAACTATGTCTTTAATAATTGCATTAAAAAGGTAACACTACCTTTAAAACAAAACATTGGTCAATTAGTTGGAAAGGGCAAACTCTGATTTTTCTTCCTCTTCACCTTGCTACAAAGAAACACCATCCTGGGAAAGGTCACGGTGCATTATGGAGAAATTAGGGAAATCAGTTGCAGTGAACTTAGTGCTGCTCTTATGCAGCAAAGTGCAAAACCCTGTAGTTATAAAAAAGCGTACAGATAATGGTTTATCAATGAAGAAGTAAAATTGTAAATGACTCCATCGTGAAAGCTCCAGGTGCAAAGTTAGCATGAACAGGACTGCCATATGTGCTATTCTTCCATGTATGTCAGAATGCTTCGAAAACAGAACATTGTCCTCTTGAGAAACAATTCCTTTTCAACAGGTGGAAAAGAAAAAGCTAAAAATTATTTTGATACAGCTTAAAAGTTGTAGAATGTCCTGAGTACAGGTTTAAAAAAATTTGATTAAATTAAATAAAATGTTTATTTAAGACTGGGAAAATGGCCACTGGATTTTAAAACTTACAGATAATGAAACGGTTACCTATCAAAACATTTGGGAGAGAACCTAACAGAGGAGAAAGACAAAGTTTCAATTTCAATTTAAAGCTGTGGTCACATGAAACCAGTAAGAAGAAAATGTAAATAATTTTAGGGGTGTTTCTATTCATTATGTAGGAAATTATAAATTCATTCTAGAATGAATTTGATAAAATCCAGTGATTTACTAAAGCAGTGTTTACCTTTTCACAATACATTCCTTCAAGTGCTGAGAGCCCTGATACCATTTGGGAGTTTGTCATCTGGAAAACCTCAAAAAGGTTTCATTCCCTTCATACTGAGCTAGGAAAACAATGTTAAATAATGGAAAATAATAATGTGACGGTATTTTTTTTCTGACTATTGTCTTGAAATTATACCAATGTAGATACTTCTGATATGAAAAGAGAAAGTGCATCAAGCCCACGGCATACGTGAACTATTTATCGCACTATTACAGGTACTTCACATATAGCTGAAGATGTTGTGGCTTCTGGATCTTACACAGACACCAGGGAACTTAGGAACTATGAAAAAAATGTGGCATAAAAATGTGGGCTATAAGGCTGAACTGGTAGTTTTCTGTTGATACAGAACTGGGTAACAGCTCATCTGACAGCATCTGCAGAACCATTTCTATTCTTTTCTAGTTTGTGTGGGGTTTACACAGCTTTTTGCTGGATTTTAATCATTTGATATGTCTTATTTTATGTTTTACTTTGTAAGAGTTCCTTTTGTAATACTGACACCATCAAAGAGAGACAACTGCAGAGCCACAGCGAGGTCTGTAGTCACTTAAGCATATACAAGTCCACAACCAAAAGATTTTATTTTGTCCAAATCTCCTTATTCTTAGCGTGCTTTTTAATAAAAAAATAATGCAGCTATTCTGCATGTAGTATGAGTTCACTTTCAGTGGGAATTTAGCATTTAAACATGGTAAACACTTTTCTGAACTTTTGTGGAAAAAAACCCAAATTACAATCAATAGTACTCTGTGATAAAGTTGTGCTGGTCCTTAAAAACACATGGGGTTTTGATGTCTACAGACACTGACTTGTGCAGCTCCTCACCACTTTCCTACAGTCCTTCCTTACTATATGGCTACGCCAGAGGATGTACAGATATGCTAGGGAGTGCTCATAGTTAAATATATATGTGCTGCCACTGATTCACTTCTGACAGAATTTTAGCAGTCCAAAACAGTATCTGCTTTGGGTATTATTCATATGCCCTTTACGTTTCTTTCTGGGGCAAAAAGTTATCTACTTTCAAGCTATTACTCTCATGTCTTTCTAGGCTGAAAATGTTAGAACTGTTTCTTAACGACTAGAAACCACTAGGAGCCGGGGTGGTACACCATATTGTATGTCGTATCGCAAGCTGAGCCTCTCAAGCAATCAGCAGCACCGGCCTCCTGCACTATGTGCTTATTTCCCCTATAACAATAGGCACAATTAAGTCAAAGCAAACCCGATTAATCCCGCTCCAGGCTAACCCCTGCGTGCTTACTGGTTCCCTTGATTAACTGTACAGGACTGACGGACAGGAAGGTGTCAGGAAAACCCTGAAGAATTAGCAAGCCAGCAAGGAGACTCTGCAGGAGGGAGAAGGTGCAAGAAAGAAAGAGCAGAAGGTGGCAGTTTAAAACACTTATTAAAGGAGTTAACAAAATAAAAGGATGTAATTTAAATCACTAAATGACAGAATCCTATTGTGATGAGGCAGTGCAGCCTCTGAAAGTGGATACTCCCTGTAAAGATCACACATGTACCTGCACAATAGCATTAGATGAGGATGGAATTATAAATCTCAGTGACATCGGACTTGGTGGGTTCAGCCTCCTCGCAATAATTGGAACAGGTTTTGTATTGATAGTTAGAATCTTAAGCAATATAAAGTATTTATTAGCGCCCACCTGCTGGTAATACTTTAGTGTCCCTTATACAAAAGCCAACGATAACATCAATCAGCAATTCATTAAAATAAAACTCAAAATGATGCCAGTGGAATGCTAGAACATATTTGAAATATGTTCTGTTAGCTTTCCAATATTCCTATATTCAGATATAGCACCAAGGTATGAGCCAATATACAGAAGCTCAGATGTTGTTGTAATTTTAGCACAGGGCAATGTTAATTACAGCATGTCAAGCTATTTAAAAATTAAATTAATAAAAGGAGACAATTTCATTTTTGCCGCATACCAGTTAGAACTCCTACTTCTGTTCATCACAGCCGGCTGCTGTATCATTTTGGACTTTTATAGCATTGTGCTCTGAGAGGAAGGAGTGCCCTCCCCCACTTTAATGGCAGTAGACTGCTGAGAGATTGTTCAAAGATAAAAATATGTACCACCAAGTCCCTAAAATGTCATGATAAACGAACTCAAATGTCACTATTAAAATATTTCCTTTCATCAGTTTCACAGCACAGAACTCCCATTGCAATGGCAGAACTGACTCAACTTTTCTAATACTTCTATGGGAATACTGAATTTCTTTTTGAAGGTTGAATTTAAGACAATGGCAATGCGTGTGGCTTAAAACTGAGATAGCCACCTGTAAAGTGCCTTAAAAGGTACCCCCTGGAGAAAAACTCTTCTGCGTGACCCTCTTCCAGAGGAAAAAAAAAAAAAAAAAAAGAGGTTGAGTTCATCACAAGCAGACCCCTGAAACGATTCTCTCCAGGCTTCTCTAAATGTGAAAGGCATCATTTTGCTTTCAACTGATTCTGTTAACAGTCTCCGAGAAAGATAAAAAACTAACATGGCATAAGAGAGAACTGCTTATGAAGAAAACAGAAGACTAAATGAGAAATTCAAGGGTACTAGATTTCTTTCCTCTTTGCCACTGTTGTTCAATGCTGTGCTCCCAGACAGCAAGGAAAAAACATATGAAAGAGTTCCTTTAATGCAGTACCAAAATCAATATGACTGTGAAAATTTTGTTAGTCTATTATGGGTAGTTTCTATAACATTTCATGCCTTTCTCCCTCCTGTCTAACTATTTTCTATTCAAATATCCAGGTGATGCTTAGGAACTTTTAACAAAGGGCTGATAGGAAGGGAAGACTAACGAACAATGCATGTTTATAATGAGAACCGAACTGCTACCTGCAGGGAATAATACAGGATGATCTCTCTTTGGAGAGGGGGGGAAAAAAAATCAACAACATAAATGGAACGCTGTCAAATTTATAAGCAGCAATTTAGACAGCAAATATGTTGCTTGGGTTTCAGCAGTCTTAAACACTGTGAGCGGCTTAACCTTATCTCCCAGTGCCACTGCCTTCCTGGAGTAATTGATGCTCGGAGTCCCCCAATTTCACATAAACCAGGCCACTGTGTTATTGTATACAGCAATCTAACTGCTCACAGAGACAGGAAACGGCGCTGAACCCAGATCAATAGACATGTCAACAGTAAGCTGCTTAATCTAATTCTGCCTATCTCATCTTGGAGCACAGAGTTTGCAATTTTACTGCTAGGTCCTCTGGCAGGAAATGGTTTGGAAAGTTTAGTCTTAAGAAGTTTAAGCGATATGCTTATCCTCCGGGCTCTCAAATGTTTATTCAGCAGAATAGCTGCTTTAAATGTTTTATAAATGGTAGCAATGTAAACAAGGCACTCCTGAATTCCTTCCCATATGAGAGCTATAACGGTGATTTCCTCACAGTGGACAGGGAGCTTAACACGACAGCCAATTACGCTTAAAGGTAAATTGCATTTGTACAGATGTACCAAACTAAAATAAACTTTGAAGATCAGAATAATTTTCCCAACATCCCCTCCCCTACTCTGGTGATATTCCCACATGGAAACACTTCTTTTTTGGCAATTACGTTGCTCCCTCCTCTTTTTTCTTTCTCTTTTTTTTTTTTATGCACATGAAAATTACACGTTTCTTTGCAAGTAACTTCAGTATCTAGGCTGGTATAATACAATCTCTGACAATAAATCAGATCAGGTAAAAAGAAACCCTGACATAGGCTCTTCTTCAGAAAGCAAGAGGGGAAAAATTCAAACATGACATTTTTCTCTTCCTGCTGCACTGACAGCACACCTACGTTCCCTTTTCGAAGGAAAAAAAAACCCAGAAATGCAGAGCTTTGCCCCACATGTCAGAGCCGGCCATGGGGAAGCCTCAGTGAAGCACCTGGGCAGGTGTCAGCGCTCCTGTCACAGCCGTACCACGGGCTGGGCTCTACACCGTCCCGTGAGCCCCCTCCAGCCATGCGCCTGTCACAGCATTATCAATGATTTCACAGCAAAAATATAGACATACATACATACATATAAATATACATATATATATAAAATTCACGGTTCACTGGTGCCTGTTCCATGTCCCAAAATGCTCAGAGTTTTCAATTTCATCTGAACTACGACGAAGTCATGGTGCATCCCCGGGAGTTTTACAGTGCCCCACAAATCAAGGGGCAGTGGCCATTGCCAGCAGAGAGGAAATTTAAGCTCCTGGTTAACTTTGGAATCACAGTTGATGGCTTCCAACCATGACAGACCTTTAAACTACTTTGACAGTCTATTTGTCACTGGAAAACAAGTGCAAACTTGTTTAGAGAGGAAGGATGGTGTTTTGCTCAAGGTATTGGAGTGGGAATTAGACGACGGGGGTTCTTTCCTCAATTCTGTCACAAAGTGCCGGTGTGCTTGTGCTGGCCAGTTTTTAAGTGCTTCAACTCCCCACCCATAAAATAAAACTTCCCTAACTGCACTGGAGTGCTGAGATGCTCGATGCATTAGTGTCTGTGAGGTGTTCAGAAACTACAGTGCTGAGCATTACAGGAAAGTCAATAAATGAACTCCATAAATAAAATGTTACAAAAGCCCACTTCAAACCTTCAGCTTAAAATCATGAGACTGCTCCCATGAGTTAGTGCCTTGGAAATAAATTTAGCAAAAATTCCAGGAACAATACAGCTGAGAATAAGATTAAGAAATTGTAAAGACACAATTGTAATTTAGATACTTGTGCATTACTTAACAAGCCAGCTGCTTGCCACTGGAAGTCTTACAACACACTGCATACCTCAGATGAGGAAATTTTGCAAAAAAGTATCTGCAGATGCTCCCTGGAGTAAAATAAAAATAACAATCAACTTGATATCTATGCGCTTATTTGTTCATTTACTGTGAACAAAACTCTCTTAGAGAAAGACTTAAATGGAAAGAGTTTGCATAGCTGGCCTAGAATCTCTTCAAATTTCCTTTTCTTCTGTTTATAGAAGTTTTACTCTTTTGCTTTAAAAGCTGAAACTATAGAACATTATTCCAAAGATCAGCAGCATACCACGAATAATCAAAGGCAGAGCTGAAGGGATTCTTTTGTCAACAATTCACGGACTCAACTACAGCCATTTGTAATAAGGAGCAATTTAGTAAAAATAATAAAAATCAGAGGAGACAGACTATCCGTGAATACAAAAAGAACTAATTTAGTTCAATTAGTTCACTTCAAATAGAGCCTTATGGTGTGTCAGTCTATTTTGGTTTTAGACTTGTCCCACCCCCAGTCCACATTTTCAAAGACGTAGTACATTCCAAATGTTAATTAACTACCATTCCTTTTAAACTTATGTATATCCCTACAAATCTGACAGTGGGGGGGTTTTACATGGATGTAAGACTAAGAAATTACATTCTCGTTAAAATGCAAACAAATTGGAAAGACCTTACTTTAATCCCTCATAAACTACTGTTTGAACAAGAATATTTCCTATCTCAGCAAAATACTCATACAAAAGAGCAGCTAAGAACATGAACACATTTCTAAGCCTAGTGACCCACTCATGGAGATCTTCATTTGAGGAGGTCTCAGTGCTTGTAATTTCAACTTCGTTTTACTGCAACCTGCCCATTCTCTGGATTAAACCGTGAATTTTCTGCCCTCACTTTTCATTCAGCTTCTTCTCAGAGAAACAATTCTGGTGTACTGGTAAACAGTAATTAACCAATCAACAATGCCACAAGCTGGAAATAATCCATTTTACCAGCTCATATATTCAAAAAAAAAAAAAAAAAAAAAAGAGATGATTCTTTACAATCATCAGGTTGGGCAACAGTGAAAATGATATAATCATTATGCATGTGCTCCTTAATATTTTCCACACTTACATGATCCTTCTCAATATAAATGAAGAAAAAAACTCTTTGGAGGAAGGACTCTGTTTTCACATGCATTTGTTTTATACCTACAAGTGAAGTCATTGATCGTGCAGAAATGTGTTTTCTGTAACAATAAAAGTATACTGGGAGGTCAAAATCTTTCCAACTCTAAGATAAAACTGTAAACCAAAAGCAAGTACAGAATCTTGCTGTCAAATGGTAACAAGTCTACTTAAAAAAATAGAGCACAGCTTGCAGCTTTGAGTGGAGCAATTAATGCTCTAAGGTTTTAAAACTTGGCTGTATAAAGAAGAGTTACACAGAAGATATACAAATGGGTATTTAAGGTTTGTTGTATAAAAATTACGGAGAACCTTATAATTGACAAAATATTATTATTATGCCATATTTGGCATATGCATACAAAAACACTTCAAAATCCATGATATAGCTCAAGTATCTGAACATTTAAGTGTTAGACCATTTTTATGAAACTAATCATAGCAGATCCCAAAGTTTGGGTTGCCTACCTCAAATCTCAGGCATTTATTTCCTTTACTTAGGAACACTTTCATTTTTAGCAGTGTTGTACAAACTGCCTAATACCATGACGACAGAGAGTTACAAAGACAGTTTCAAAGTACTTTGCCAAAAATTTAAATACATGTAGCTCATTTGCGGCAAAATTTAAAATGTACATGTTCAAAATATGGAAGCACAACTGTTCAGCTGAGGAGTTATGTATACAAACGCCACATGAATTTTTATGACGTCCTGATCCTTCCTAACAAAAAACAAAACTAGACTCCTTTTTTAAAACTCCCACACCATTATCTTGAAGATGTCACTTTTTGTGTTACCCTGGCTCCAAGGAGACCAGATACAGATTCAGACCCTGGAAGCCAGCAGGGAAGAAACCCCAACATAGGTGCTTACCAGTTTTTTTAAGGTGTGAGGCTTTGAGTTGGTATCTAATTCCCACTGAGATCAATAACATTTGGATGCCTAACCTGCTTAAGCACTTCTGAAAACCCTATTGCATGCTTAAAATGTTGCTTTGGCTACTCTGAAATAATAATTACACTTCTATGTTTTCACAGCTAGAACTGCCATTACTTCATGACTTTACTGACACAGGAAAAACTGCAGGCAGACCTTCCAAAAGGATGGGTAGTTGTCTTTTTGACCCTTTTGTTTAACAAATGCATCAGTTGCTTTCTATCTGGACTTAGATAAATGAGTAACAAATTAAAAGAAACGTTTTTATGATTCACTGCAGTAGCTTGCTTTTTCGTGCTTTTCTCTTTTCTGATACAAGGTTAAAAGTGACTGGTAAACCTTTTAAGGTTATTGAAACTAAATTATTAACGCTGTGTTTCACCTTCCTTTTGTCCTCTTCATGGCATTCTCCCTGATTGCTTACTGCTACTCCACTCCTACAAGTTGTAAATCAAATGAAAAATCTTTAAAGTACAAAACCATCTGATTAAAATTTTCATCCACAAGGGAACCACAGATATGACAAGAAGCCACATTATGCAGTTTTTACATTTAAAACATCTGACAGTCTTTTTTTTCATGTGTGCGAAAATTGAGCACTTTCATCTTTGGAAGCAACAAATACGATGATTCTCACTCATAAAACCCATTTGCAACCTTCAAAACATCTTTGATATTCTCCTCCATTGCATAACTGCATTTGGTGCATTATATGCAGGCATAAAGTATCGTGACACATGGCCAGTCTGGACAAATTCGAACTTCTCCCAGCTCAAACCTGTACAGTTCACAGGTTTGCTGAGATTATCCATCAAACTCAGCACCAAATCATTCACCAGAGAGCCCACACTATCTGGGCAGCTGGAAAAATAAAGAGAAGACGTGGTAAACCATGATCAAGGGGTCTAATAAAAACCTATAGTGAATACTTCTGAGGGAAAAGATATACCTTTAAGGAACGAACTCTACCTAGAAGGAAGCCAAATACTAATTTACATTTTTGTGAGGTTTATACTGCAATGCTTATCTTATCTAAGATATGGGTTTATTTGACAGCATATTTCTGAAAAGTTGGCAAACAACAACTTACTTAATGCCGCTTTTCAGCAGCAGAGTATAGGATGATCCATCACCAAGTTTTCAAGATCTGAGCTCCTGATACTCCAAAACAGAATAAACCAAGAAAACTGCTGCATTTCAGTTTTCATTGGATTTCGTAGCTGCTGCACAATTACGGTCTGCTAGGTTGGCACAAAGTTACTGCACATATGCCACAGCGGTAAGGAGTTTGTTTCTCCAGCAGTGGAATTCCTGGATTGGAGTTAAAACATCAGCCTGAGTCATGAGTAGGCCCTGAAGAAATCGTATGTTGCTAATACTACACTATTTAACATCTGATAACATATCAATGTCTGATAACACATTCATTACAGAGATACGAAGTTACAGCAAAGCATTGAGCTCTCATGAAATCCCAGCACTGTCTGCAGGGGCAGCTCCTCGTTTATCCCATTGACATATTATTTGAATACAACAGCATCAACAAGGTGTCCTGTAAGCCGATCGTTTACAGTTCTGAACCAAATATTTGCGATACTACCTGAAGAGCCAAAAGCACAGAAACAGCTCCTTCCTAATCCCATGGCCTGTGACATGTGGGGTTCTTCTCTCAGGAACAAGGTCAGTGACAGAGCACAGAGAGCTCTGGCTGGCTGGAAAGGATGTCCAGCAGGAAAACCTTCATGCACGGCAAGCTTCAGGAAAGTACGCCAAGAGGTCATGGAGAATGACTGAAGTGACTACCCGAGCTATCATATTTGGGTCAATAATGCTAATCAAGAGAGAGTTCTTCACAAGGAGAAGGTCTTAAAGATGTTTGTTTTCCTTTATTTAGGATTTAAGGTACCGGTTGCATTTTATGTTTCATACGCAAGAAAAGCATCATCTCAGCAGGAGTGGAAAGCACTGATGGCAAACCTTGCATGGGAGGGCACAAGCATGGGAGCAGTGGCTGAGCACAGCGATGGGGATAGTCAAAGCTCTGAGCCAGTAGACAGCAACCTGTCGGCATCTGTGCCGTACTCGACCTAGCACTCTTGCTTTTCCTTGCAGCATTAAAATCTGTATTACCATTTCCTACTGGAGAGCCATGTGGCAAGATTTTCTCATGGAAACCTGAGCAAGCCGCATATGGAATGACGGAGCTCTTATGGCTTGTATTTATTGAACAATTTGTTTTCTCAGATCTCAGTTTGTCTTCCTTTTCCCCCACCTTTTTCTTTCTGCCTTTGTTTTGGTGTTCAGACACTTAGACTCTCACAATCAATCACAGCAAAGTAGCTCCTACAAACTTGCTTAGAGGAAAACATTTTCCTCCTCAGCCCTCCAACCCATTCCCTAGAAAGCAGCTGTTTCTCTAAATATAAAAGGCAGCAGCATCTGAAAAAGTGAGTAAGACATTACATGCCAGGAGAAATCATTTCAGTTCTGCCACCCCGTTGCTTTGTACAATTGGGACTTATGTAATAAAAGATATAGTTTAAACGATTTGGAGATCTGTTTATACAATGTCCATTAAAAGAGTCACGAGATGGAACAAACAAAGGCAAGGGCATAAACGGCCAGGAATCCTCAGCAAGATGCCATAGCCTTCAGGGAAAGATTCATAGTCTCTTCCTCTGGCCCAGGGAATTTTTTGCACTACAGTGGCACCCTTGTGACAAAGGGAGAAATGCGTTGCAAAAAGGTGAGAAGTGACTCCCCGCCTTTCATTTGCTAAAAGCTGCCGTGCCCGTTCTGGTGTTAGATGATGAGTTTGGCTCCTCTTTGTTTCAGCAGCCACTGCGCCACATTGTGCGAGGCCTCCAGCTGAGTCAGTACACGCTCGCTGTGCTCCGCGCACACAGATGGGAGTAGGCAGAGAAATGTCAAGCTACTTGGATTAGCTCGGCTTCGGTCACGCACAGAAGCAGAGCTCAGGGCACCCGAGGAATCCTAAATTAAACATGAAGCCTGCTCCCCAGTTTCGGCACCTCGGTTTTTAGGCATTAGTCATTAAGGAGCTTCCAAGCTGGTAGGTCTTGCTGTGGGTTTAAGTGCTTTCATAGCTCTACATCCCAGCACTAAAGGTACCTTGCCCTGGCAATGAGATAAAGCCATCGCATAAAAAATGTGATATGACGTTCTGAGTTTTCAAATCGCTTGGAACACATGCACGCAGTTAACTTTATAGTGTTATTGCTGCCAATCCCCTTGAGGGAAAAGCAATCTTCCCCTTCCACTCGTTCTACGTATGGAATCTTTTTTGTCTGACATATTTCAGTAATTGGGCACGTTTATTCCTCAGCTAGTTCTAACACAACCAGTAGAGGCTGCATTTTGAATCTATGAGAGCAAGCTGGCAAGTAGTGTGAAAAAAATTAACATTTCCAACAGTACGCAACACATGGATGAATGTTACTCAGCCTGACAGGATGCGCAATTTTTAAATCTCATACAAATGTCTGTGTATTATTCCACCACTTCTCCCTGAACACTCTATAGTTTTGGTTGAAGGCTATTTCCAGTTCAAACTATTTTCCTTCAGCATTTTCTTCCACCTTTTCTACCTGCTGCAACATCCATTACTGGCTCTCACTCTCTTCAGTGACTTGTTTCACTGCCTTCCTGTCCATTTGCTTTGTACTAATTCTGTCCTCTCCAGGTCTTCTCTCTGACTCAAGGCAAAAAGCAGGTCCTGTTCTTCCTCTATACACAGCTTAAAGGAATATTCTGAAGTAGGAATGGGTGAGAATTTGCCAATGTCACCTTTGGAACAGAGATAAAGCCATAGCCTTTTTTGTATTGTACTTCTGCATATCAATGCCAAACCACTTATCGGCTACAAAAAGTAGGTCTTCTCAGCCAAGTATTAAAAAAAAATTCTACCCCCAATTCTCCTCTTGCAAATTTCCAATTGATTAGGAGGGTCACTTCATAGATTAAAGGTGCCATCATGTTTAGAGTGCTCAAACATAAAAAATGGCAGAAAGGACAGTACTACCATTGCACCAGCATATTTTTTTCTTTTTGCCACTCCTAGCCCAGACCTTCAGGATCCTCCTCGCTCCTCACCCAACTTTCACAGGGAGACGATACATAGGAAACTCTGAAACATGGAACAAAATAAGTTCTTAAGAGTGCTACTACCATATTGCTAAACAGCAGCTCATTGTTCCCTTGCCTCGGATAGTTTTAGCTTTAGGTCTTTATTTTACTCAAAGATCTCTTACTTACCAATGCCCTGACCTTGGCATCTGTGCTACTCCTCTTAAAGCTAATGTGATCTGCTCACACAAAGCAGACTATTGCGAAGGAGCATAAGCAGCCCTAGTGATGTCACTGAACCCATTAAAGATATAGTTGACTTCTTGGCCCTAGAAAACCTAATTATTAAATGTAACCTTAGCTGAAAACAGTAGTGCTTGTTGATAAGCAAAGCAAAACAATAGGTGTTTTGTTCAAACATAAAAATAGTACTTGACCAATAAATAGGAGCTCCTACTTTATAACTGTGGCAAACTGTAGTTAACCATGGAATTCCTGAGATAATTGATATAAAAAAAGAATGGAGTATTTTGAAATACAATCACATGCATACGTTGAAAATCTAACTCCTAAGGCAATTCATAGCATTAACGCCAGGTCTAGAAAACTTAGTGGTTCATTTTAGTAAACAGCAAATGCTGGACATTCTCACTCCAAGGACCTATTAGGAAGCTAACCCTAACGTAAAACTGCTATAATCTATCATCTGAGAATTATTTTAAAATACACCTTTTATAGCAAATGCAAAACACAATAACTGTGTTGTAAATGTGACTGCTATATTTATTTGTTGCTATAGCTATGGATTGCAAATTTAGAAAGGAAAAATACACTCCAAATACTACCACTGACAACAAGAGCCTTATGCTTCTACACGCTATTAAACATGCCACCTCCCACTGCTGACATATAAATCACAGCACCGTTGAATCAGTTTCTTTCTTTTAATGCATTTGCTTCTTGAAATTTCTTTCTCCTAAGATTTAATTTTATCTATGATTGTATATAAAAAAGCTACACGATGATTTCTGGGTCACTGCACTCCATCAATAAAATTTACACAAACACCTAAATCAGACAAACCAAGTATTCTTGAAACAGAATTGGCTAAAGGAACAGTTAAAAAATAGAGATTTTAAGTGAACATTCTTCAGGGTCAAGACACCGTCTTCAGACTGCCTGGAATATACCAAGAGTATTTACAGACATCTTTCCCTCTCCCTCTGTCTCCATAAAGTAAGTTGAAAACAACACTCCCCAAACAGTAAAAGGCTAAACTGAACAGAATGTACAGGTTTCACTACTGAACACCCAAATAACTTTAATGGGCTTGGTGCAGCTTTGCAGGTATTTACACTGACTTATAAAACAAGCCAGATACAGTCACCTTCAGAAAAAAGTCAGGTGGTTCACCTACATTCTAGCATGGAAAAATTTTGCTAGGATGAGAATGGATATTCAACTATTTGAGGCATTTAATGTTAGGTTGGTTAAATTACCCTGGTGATGATGCTATGGAGAACGATGCTACAGAGACAACATTCATCTGTCACAGAAACTAATACAAACCTCTCACTTTTTTTTTTTTATATATAGGTATTGCAGCCTAGTTTTGTATAACAGTTTTCTCTCCTTCTTGCTGCATGCGCCAGGATTTCATGAGAAATGTTTGCATGAGATCTGATCAACCTCCATCTAGAAGCTATCAGTTAAAGCAGCACTCTGGGTTTGAAGACTACCCGCTGAAGGCATTGAGGAATCAGTGCAAAATACTACTTCTCAGACCAAAATTATTCAAAAAGAAAAGAATGTGCATATACATTATATGTAACAGCTTTATCACATAGGAAAATAACACTAAAGTATATGTGTACGGTTTAAAAAAACAGCAGTTAAAATACATAGTACACCAGGGGAAGGTAGTTTTAAGGCAAGTGATACACACATCTGTGAGCTTCAAACAGAAAAAAAACCCGTTTTTTTTTGTTTTGGTTTTTTTTTTTTTCTCCTTTCGGTGAAAGGATTGGGTATATCTGACAGATGTCGAGGTCAAATCACCCAGCCTTTAGAGCCAATACAAACTATTACACCACTCTACACGTATGTGTCACAAAAAATGCATGTGATTTTAAACTCTTAACCACAGATTACACAGACTGCCTTCCTGTGACTTTGTTAAACAGATGGTCAGAAGCGAGGATGAAAGAAAGCAGTTTTTGTGATCCGTTGTTCATACGAGAATGCTATCTTTGTTTTGTTTAAGTGTCACAGCTTGCTACAGTAATGAGCTGAATAGAGTATTTTAAAGGGTTAAGCTTTTAAAATGAGCAGATTCAGGAAGGGGCACAGTAACATCTTAATGCTAACCAAGTCAGTAAACACTGCGCACACCTGAAGGCCTTACCATTTAAGGTCTTTTTTTAAAAAAAGGTTCAAATCTCAAAGCACTAATTTTAATGTCAGATTTGGTATCATTGCTGTATAATTGTCTAATATGTCCTTGTAAGGAACAAAATGCATCACATAATCACACTCCATAATTGCAAAATACATCTCATCCCTATTTATATATACACATACTTCAGTACAAAATATACCATTATAATCTGCTGTTAAGCGAACTTTGCTAAAAATTGTATCTATCTGATATTTTTCTGTCTCTCTCTCTCATTCTGGCTCTGCTCTTGCTTCTGTTTCTCTCATCCATCGGCAGTATCTGTACCGTAACTATAGGCAGCAAGAGGCCAAGATTAGCTATTTGCTATATGGTTCCACCCAGCACAGTGGGGCCTGACCTACATCATGCTTCTCCAATACGCATGTTAGCTCAAAGATCAAACACTACTAATGTCTAGGCAAAGACATTCAAAAAAAGACTAATTCAGCTCTCACTGAATATTCCCGGAACACAGGGAAGTTGAGAAGCAGGATGTGAGGACCGAATGTGGTACATATACTGCTCCATTTCTCACATCTTTTCTTCTCCAAAAGCTCTTGGTCCTTTTTTACAAATTTATTATCTGGAGTGAAGGACCCCCTGACTCACAGTGGGAGTTGATACACTACATCTCCCCTTCAAAATGCATTGGCATTGCATTCATATCTCCATGATTCTGCTCACTACCACACAAGAAATGCATTTTATGTTTGCTTTTGCCAGAGCACATATTAATTGGAACAGACTTACAATTTTATAAGAAATTATTACAATTTTTGAAAAAGATGTTTCTTTATAAAGTGGATCATAACTTCCTAACTACAAAACTAAAGGATAACATGAAAGACACTAAGAGTTACTTAAACACTCTCGATAGTGTTTTTTCTGTTAATGCAAGGAATGGGCTTAATTGTTTCAAACACTAGAGATGAAAAAAACAAATCGGTCTAATCCTGGAAAATAAGCTATTGCAAGTGTCAAGACTCTGACCACTGAATTCTTGCCAGGTAATTTAATCCCATTGCTTTCAAATTAAAAATGGAATTTGAGCTACTGCTGCTCTGCTCTAAACAACGTAGCTTCAAACAGAAGAGTAAAGTACATCGAGCAATTACAATAAAAGAAGAAAAACATGTCAACTACATCCACTTAGTATTGTTTTTGTGTATCTACACCATGGACACTGCCAATCCTGAGCAGAAGCCAGCTGAGGAACTAAAAGCATCTGCTCTGCCTGAACAACTCAGGTTCAGGAGCCCAAAAGCTTCCCTTGACATCTTCTCTCATTGAGGTCACTGACATTGCTTGGGCTGCCCTTCTTGGTCTGGAGCATCAACAACCTCTTTATCCTTCTCACAGCCTTCTTCTAGTCATTCTGTCAAAGCTGATCCTCATATTTTCATTTTACTGCTGTCACACTTTATCAGTAACTTGTGATACCAGAAGAAGATTTGTGATTAGTTACTACAGCATTTCTTCTCATGCCATCTTAATTTTCTCTTTTCAGGTCATCCACTTGCACAAATGCTAAAAACACCTGATGTTGCTTCCCAGGATAAACACATGTCCACATCTATTAATCTTGGTCTAGCAATATTTGCATACCATATGGTCAACATCTTCCAATGCTGAGACCTTCTCATAGGCAACAAAATCAAAATGGGTTAATTCAGTGCAGAAAACCCCAAATACAGGTTTCAAAATCATGGATATTATGTCATTGAAAGTAAGTCTTACTGGATTACAGAAAATGGATGGCAGACCAAATTTAAGTATCTAAATTGGAAAATGTTGCCCTAAGTATGGACTTCTCAAATTGAAATGCTGAAGTAAGCCTTATAGAATGGCTATTTTGTCAATTACAGTAATGACAGAGAATGAAAATCCTAACGAAAACCTATAAAACCCTTAATGTAAGAGAAATTTACAGGATTTGAAACAGCATTACCCTGTATTTTACCTAATGGCCAGCTGTTAACATAACAAAATAAATACAAATATCATGGAAATATGACAGCAAGAAGCCAGGTCTGACTCCCAGCTGTGAAGCTCTTGATATCATTCTGGGTGAAACCAGGAAAGGCACAGCATGACATGAACTTGCACTAGGCTGCTGGTTCACAAAAAAAGGGCAACACAATCCAAGTGTTCAGAATTAGCCAGTCATGCCCCTTCCACGGCCACGTTTTCCCTCTCCCACCTCCATGCTCATAACCTAACAACATTTTCACCTAACTCCAGCTCTGGTAAGCACCAGGCTCTTCATGAGACTAGCGATGCCACTAGCTCAGCCGAGTCGAAAAGGTACTTTTCTGTGCAGTCAGTGAGAGGACCTGGCTCAGCAAATGGCCCTTGTGATTCCTGAGCTGGCACTGGGAGAAGGTCAGACCATCAGAAGTGGAAGAAGCCAGCAGGACAACAAGACATTTTTCTTGTTTGGCAACTGTGAAACACCACACCAGCTCAATTGTTTGCAGAAGCAGAGCATTAGAGCTCTGGGAATAGGAACTGGTTCTATATGGAGATAGTAACATGAGTGGTGATGTCCTCAGGTTCACTTTCTCAACAACACTGATGTCTCTGTATACAAAATCCTTCAGCAAGGATTCTTCTGCAAACCCAAGGAAACCTCCAAAATTGCTGCAGTCAAGAAGCTTCACGGAATAACAAACTTTTTCAGCAAAGTTTCTAAGATTCTGAATTAACAATTTATTACTGAAAGTTTGTTTTGAGAAGGGGAAGTCACCAGATAAACGGAATGGCAAGGACAAAACCACTAAGAATTGTAGCAACTAACTCTGCACTTCTGAAACAGTACAGAATTCCCCCTTCCTTTTGTTGGGAAGACTTTATACTAGCAAACTGGCGATCGCTCAGCTAAAGCCAAATGCATACATGGGCACATTTTACAAAATTTGATAAACTAAAAGCCTACACATATGGGTGCAATACAAATAATTAAAACTAAATTTGAAGAAAAAAGCACCCTTAGGTCATAAAGAAGTCTTGAGAGAGACAGTGACACTGTAATAACAACAACAACCACTGCAAGCTAGAATATCTACATCCATAGCCATCTACATACTAAAAGAAATGCATATTCATATTCCCTCAGTGATGTCCCTTTGCTCTTCCAAAGTCAAAGGAACTCTTCTCTAACCAGTCACAATCTTTCTCACTGTGTTTTTCAGCAGCTGTCTTTGCTGATTTCTAATCAAAGCTCCTGATAACTGTCTTTGGCAACAGATTGTGGTTTCCCAGATGAGTAAGCAAACAAAGATTTTTTCCCCTCTTCCACGGAACTTGACATGCATTTTGTGTCCTAAGAGGTAATTGATGAGTTCCATAATCTGGTCAACACCTCAAATACATTTAATGAAGGAACGTCAGAGGTCTATGGTATTTGTATACTTCAAAATGTGGACAGCTACACGACAAAGATAAATGCCAGCCTGAGAAACAAAAAACTGGACCATAGCAATTTATAAGAGTAGAAAATGAGACACCTTTAGACAACAATTGATTTAGATTTGACTGAGAAACAGGCATACGAAGAACAAGTAAATTGACACATCATAAAAAAATCTTCACTTGGGTTTATTCTAAAGTATTCTTTAAATGGGGGGAAAAAAGCTCATCACAACAACAACATTAACTAAAAGATGATATTGATTTAGTAGGCAGAGCCTGAGGGATGTCAAACCAGAAAATCACTATAATCAACTACAAAGGAAATTCATCATGGCAAAAAGGAAGTGGATGGATGCGCAAAGCTCATGAAAGAAAAAGAAAAATAACATTGCCTGCTGTTAGATGCATTATTTAAAAACCAAAGTGAATGCTAAAATGATTCCTAAGCAGTAAATAAATATATGAGAAATCTAATAAATAGATAGATATTGAGAGAAAGTAATTAGGGTATAGGCTGTATTTTATTGAAGAGACATTGCCAAGTTCCATAAGCAAATGTATCTTGCCACTGTGTTCTAAAGACAAATTTTAGGTTGAAGATTAAAAATCTGAATACTTAAAGACATAACACATTTCTCAGAAAGCCGGCATAAAAAGAGAGAAAATATATGCTATATGCTAAACCCACAATTCTAATTTACTTTTCTATAATGAAACAGAAGAGAGCTGAATAAAGTCCAGCAGAAGCCAGTGTGTTGACAATTGACAAAGCAGACAACTTCAAACATCCTAGGACAAGAAAGATTAAGTTTAATATGTCTCAGATGTGTGGGTTTAAAATAATTTCATTCAACATTTGTTCTCAGTCTTGAATAGGAGAGGAGGAAGAGGGGAGATTAAATGGCAGGTGAATTGAATGTTTCTTTTGGTGATAATAAAATCTAGAGCATTGATGGAATGTAATTTAATCTAAACTAGCACAAACCACTTACAAAATATGTGCGTGACATAAGGTCTGATCTTTCAGTGCAATCTGGAAGCAGGAACAGCAACACACCCAGCTCAAAGCTACCCTTTGCACATGGGGCGGTGAACAGCACCGGGTTCCCAACGCAGCCTCCACGCAACATTCTGACAGCTTTTAGGGAAAAAAGATTCAGACGCGGTTTATATTTTTGAATGGCCTGCTTTTTGCATGTTTGACTTGAGAACATTTCTCTGATGCAGGATAGTACATAGTCGAGGGGTGCGAGCAGTTGAAAATGAGGCTAGAGAAGTTTAACACAGAGCAGTCAGAAAACTGTGGCAAAGAACATTTGGCCAGAAAAATTTAGGATGCAAGTTGCATAATTCCCATTCCCCTCCACAGCCTTAAACTGTGCTACACTAGCAGTAGGTGAGGTGCTAAAAAATAGTAGACAGCTTGCGAGTGGTGGTAACTTTTACTATGGCTACTGGAAGCAACAGTCCTCAGACCCAACCCTAAAAGCCATCTTCATCTTCTACCACCTGTCTTCATTAGCGGTGGAAATGGTAAAAAAACCCCACCTGTCCACCACTCCCCACAATAAAATGTGGGTGCTTGCATTATAACTACATGCGGCTTTAGGGCACTGTTCTTCACTGCTGTCAGTAAAGGGCATATTGCCACAGACTTAAAAGGCAACTTCATGAGAATCTGGAGCCAGAGAGTGGGATTCACCTAATAAAATAAAGACATCTGTATCTGTGTTATTCATCTTAGTCAATTAACATAAAGACAACTGTTACGACATATCTAGTTGACCTACTTAGACATTTGCTTTAGGATGAGGTAAATTATACTGTAGATCCCTTTGAATGTATTCATTAGATTTTGATTTTCTATAAGCAAAGCTCAGGTGACGGGCTCGGTGTACGTTTACATCTAATTGGATGATTCTTATTTGCTTTGCAAAGTGCCTGCAAATGGATTCAAGAAGCCCGTAAATTCTGTATACAGTTAAGTCCACAAAACTATAGACTTCTTATTTATGCTTTTTTTGGTTTTTTTTTTGTTGTTCTGACTTAATTTTTCTACCTTAAAGGAAACAAAAGCAGTTGGACTGCATCACAAAAAATGTCCACTTGCTCCATATCTTCTAACAGTGACCAACAGCAAATATCCAGGGATGAGTAAAAGCGTATAAAGAAACCTCTCTGATACACACTTCTAGTCGATGCAATTTGCATTACAGACTTCTTTAGCTGGATTGATATTTTGTCTTGAATTAGAGATAACAACTTAGCCCTCACAGAGTTTCAATAACAATTGTCTGTGCAATGCTTCAGAGCAGTAAAACCCTTAACAAGTGCTAAGTATCACTATTCAATGTGTTTCACTTGTATTAGAGATTTGATGATGAAAACTTCAGATTTAATATGCCTATTACTTGTATGAGCACAAAATAATTCATCCAAAGCTTGAAGTCTATTAGCTGCCACCCAGTCTACCAATTTACATGATTTTCTGATTAAAAGCACCCTGAAGACCACTGCAGTAATAATGAGGTGTTTCTTAAAGAACCCAAAGCAATATACTTATTTAAAAATATTTATTATAACAGCAGTTTAAACATAGTAGTTACAGCTTTTCTTTTTCAGACATACAAAGCCTAAACATTTGCCTCTCTGGCAAAGTTACTTCTTTACAAATTTTCAGAGAATTAGCTTTCCTTTTCTTTTCCTCTTAGCCCTAGCAAAACATTCTCCAAAATTTAGTATGCAAATATGTTAGCATAACACAAAAAGTGATTTTACTGGGATGAATACTCCTTAAAAAAATCACCTAATCCTACATGACTAGCAGAAAAATAATAATGTACTTACAAAAAAAAAAAAAAAGGAGAAAAAAGAAAAAAGTCAAATCAGTAACTTTCCATCAGGGAATCTATACAATACCATACAACAGTCAACACAAAAATGATCAACAAATTCAAATGTTTTCCCTGGATGAAGAGTAGAGCTCGAAGTGACCTGAAAGTCTTCTGCTCTGAGGAGCTTATAACCAGCTATACCTGGTTTTACCAACCTCACCTGACAATAAAGACTTCTGATGTTGGAGAAATCCATAACCTTTACAGGCAATCTGGTTCCAGTGCTTCATCCTCCTTATCACTGGACAAAAATGCCTTTTTTACTTCCACTGTAAACCTAGTAATTTTGCCCATACACTAGTAATAGGGAAACTAGACTATTTTCTTCTTTTGAGAAACCTATTATGTCATATCAAGGTGGCTCTCAGAGTCTGATAGTAGCAAAGACCACCTCTTGAAAAGATGTGCATCCTTTTGAAAATCATTTATGAACCAATTTTCCACCAATAATTACTGCATATGAAGTAAAACAAAGTCTATTTGTATCTCTCTCATGTTAAGTCCTTTGCTATGCTGGCATTGCCAACATTAAATATTTAAAATGTGCTACTTATAGAGACAGTTATAATAATCAAGTGAGAAAAAAATCCATTACAAATCGTAAAATAATCTCTTGTTGCATTTTAAGGGATCGACTACATTATGCCATGACTTCTTTAGCAATATTACAATTTCTGAGATATCAGAATGCTCATATGCTGCTTCAAATTATTCTCTGAACAATGTCTCCCCCAATCTATCATATACTATATTGTCTACATAAAGCGAAAATTCTTATGGTCTTTATAAAACAGGTTCTCATCTTGCTTGAGTAAATGGTATTAATGGAACATGTAGAAGTAGGTGACTACATACAATTGCTTTTTTGCCCTTGAAAGGCAAATTTTTCTCTAGCAGCCATTCAAAGGTTCAGCCCCAAATGAGGGCTACCTCATGCAACTGAAATTGCTGAGAAAATGTCTGTAAACAACATTTCGTTTTTCAAACTCAAGTATGAGGAGGTAGAGACTGCACAGCAGAGTTTACTCAAAAGCTACAAATAGACATTCAAAAATTAAGGCACTATTTTCACTGAAGCGCATCAACTTTTATAGTACAATATGGAAACAATATCTTTCTTAAAAACAAAACAAAACCCAGTTTTCCACTGCAGACTACTGTAATTGTACCTAAAAGTCACTTGGTGAGCATCAGCAACTCAGATGCCTAAACACGGAAATCTAAGTGTCATTCTCGTTACCCAAGGACTTACTTCCATTTGGATGCCAGATATGAAAAGGACCTACAGCAGCCCCACATCCTTCTTGACCGGTGCTATAGGCTGGTTTGCGTGCCTTAAGACATCCAAAGTTGCTCCGAACATTCACATTTAGGGACTGCATTTGACTTTCGTGGGATATTCACGTCTAATTTTCAGTGCGTAAGTTATGAAAACCAGATTTCCTGCACAGACATTAGAGAAAGGCATGTTCCTGGAGTGCTTCTATTTACCCTGTGGAGATATCTCTATCTACGCACTATATATGGATTTCTTTCTCTTAATACCCATACTAACTGTGTGTGAACATCCTCCTCAGTGCCTCCATTTTACGAGAATCTCAGCATTTCCACACCTCATTCTGATCGTGCAAAGCTAGATGCAAAAGTGATGCTTGTTCACTGTGACATCAGGGGTATACAACATCAAAAGAGCAAAACAGACAATCCCTGGAGAGCTACGGATGGCCAAGCCTTCATGAATGAACTTCCATTTGCACCATGCACAGGGAGGAAGCTTGGTTGACTTTGGACTTAATGAGTTTGTATCAACTTGGTAACTAAATGACCTCAGGGCAGGATTAATATGTATGGGCAGGGACCATTTACAACTCTGCCTACAGCTATCTCACTTGGATGCTCTGAATTGCCCTCCTGAGGATAAGAGTTCTCTCCTCTGCCTACATAGATAGCTTGGCTTTCTAATTTAGGCATGAATAAGCTCCTTTTTAAAGCTTTGAATTATTTTTTGTGGAACCTCTGTGGCTTTGGCTAGGACGCATCCCGACAGATTTAGGTCTGATGGAACCACATTAAATCAGACTATTTCAGAGATATCCATTCATCCTCCAGGAGCTAAGACTAGAATTTAGAAAGAGGAATTCTGGATCTAAACACGCCAATGGCGTTTCTTTAAATTCTCTACGTTTCACCAGGTTTTCTCAGTAACTCAGTGAAATTTTCTAATTTGACAGCTAGATCCATAAACCATCACGACTATCTTAATGCTATCAACAGTCTAAGTGCAGTATCAAAGTTCAGTTCATCGAACCATCAAATAATATTCTCTTTGGGGCATTTTCTCCCCTTGATGAGCACATGTAAGACCTAGTTAGGTTAATCATCATATATATACTGAGAAGCAAATGTAATCCATTGTACATTCAGCCTGTCAAAATGTATCAATTATTCAGTCAGGACGGTATGACTGCATGAATCATTTCAGTGTTCACCACAGAGCAGGCTTGGAAAAAGGTTTTGATGAAATAACTGAGTAGGAATTTTAAAAACTATTTTTCTTAAGTAAATTTGAGGTATAAGTAGGGAAGGCATAAGAAGGTATAAGTCAGTTTCAGGAGTGCTTAGAAAGCATTTCCTTTTCCATCCTCCCTGCTAAGCTCTTTCCAATTCAGATGTTTCCATTCTGCTGCAGGTTCCTCTCAGGAAATTAATTTCTTAGCTGGATGTCACCTGAGGACGTCCAAATGATCCACCTAACATTTCTGTAGCCTCTTTTCCTTCTAATGCTGTCTTACGTCTTAACATTTCACATAACAACTGCAAGATTTTTATGGGAGACGACCTATCTTATTACAAACGCTATAAAGTGCTGCACCACACTCTATGGCATTATATAAATAAAAGTAAGATAGCATCACTGCTTGAGGATTTGTTCGTGTTCTGAAAGTTCTCTTTCACAGCACAGTGTACTGGGAAAAACTGAAGGTTTTGGCCAACAGGAAAAAGACTGGAAGAAGATTGATTTCCTCTGCTTTCTGTTCTTTTGCAGGAGATTCTTGTTTTCTTTCCCTTCCTAGCATTTCCCTCCCTAATGTTGGGGGGGGTGTGTGTTGATGTTGTCTAGAAGGGGATAATTGCAGGAGATATTTTGCATGACAGGATGAGATACTAGACTATTAGATGGGACTCTTCCTTATCTGGTGTGTATGCAGAGGAATGTATTAAACAGAAGTCCTTTAAGGTACATTAAGCCTGACAAGTCTTCTTTCCTCCATTGTGAGTTTGGCACACGCGATTACTGTGAGACAACGATGTGGGCTGCAGCTTGCTCTCGTTTTAACGCCAGCTCAATCCTGACATTCTCCAGCGTCTAGTGATTTTTGTAGTGAGATATTTTAAAGAAGTTTTTCTTTTCCCTCAGTTTTTCAAATGAACTTAATATAGTGTAAAGTGAGAGTTTATGATCCCAGAGAGAGATATACTATACAGACTAGCACAGCATAAAAAGCATCAGGATAGGTTTTCCAGCACCCCCCAGTGCCCCAACTCTGAGCCGAAGGGACTATTTTCTAATCAAAAGCCCTCATATTTTTCATTCTTTGATACTCTTTTGATAACAGAAGGCCCAGACAAACAGAAGCAAATAGAAACTCTATTCTGCTGTTCATGCAAGCCTGTTCACAAAATGCCTCCCACAGGCGGCTTTCCACCAGCCCTGCTATTTCATTTAATCCGTTCAGTCCTGAAGGATCAACTTAAGCAATTAGACAAGGGATTTGGGCTCTGAGGGATAACTGGATGACTTGCATGCAATAAACTTCTTCCACGCTCTCTTCACTTTTTTTCTTTTGTTCTCTTTGCTCATCCCTTTGTTTCTCATCATTAATTTTTTTAATCAAGTTTGCAACACCCTTGCAGATACAGCAAGATAGTAATGTGACCAAGCAGCAAGAACCTAAACATCTACATTGCAGCTCCTGCTGTTTCATGCCTCTTTAAATTGTTCTGATGTGATACCAAAGGGAAGAGCAGCCGAATTTAGATGACAGGATGCAGCAGTCAAGGCTTCATTTTTGTATCTGCAGCACTGTTGAAGTTGCAGGGAGGGAATGAACGAGCTCAGATGTCTTTGCCGAATCTCAGGTGAATCCTGGAGGAAAGCTCATATGGGGAAAAAAAGTATTACAGCAGAATTTAATTGGTTGTATTCTGGTGAATTTTGTGTGAATTATATCATAGCCAAGGAGCTTACTGACATAGATTAAGGACTGCTGAAATGTAATTACCTTTCTTTTTCCTGTATAACTATTTTCATCCCTACTTCTTGTCATCTCCAAGTCCTAGCCTGGGAGCTCTTTTTGCCTCAGACACGCAACCTCATTCTCACTCTTAAGTCCTCAGCCTGATGCTTCTAACTTTTATTTCCTCCTATTTTGACATGTTTCTCTCACATCAACCACTTCCCTTATGTCATCCTTCCTAATATCTTGTTTATTTACTGTATAAAATTGCCTTTCTCTACTCATGTGATTTTAAACTTCTCTTAGCTCCTTTTATTTCCTGTATGCTAGCACAATTCATCAGTCTGGGTACACAACGGTTTAAAATCACATGCAAGTTTCAACATTTCCATCTAATATTACAATGTAATTCTCTTTTATAATAAAAGTCAGTGAAATATTAATGATCACTATGCTGTCAACTAAAAACTAATAACAAGAAAAATAAAAATCAGATCTTAAACCGCCTAGCTTAAATAAATAAAGATTGTGTAACCAACTGCTGAATGTGCAGAAGTCCTTTTCAGTGCCCATCTGTAAGGAATACAAATACTGAGCCACAGCTACCGAGACTTAGCTCAACCTGTAGGAAAGTTTTCCTTCTAGATGTCCACACTGAGCCTCACATGAGCAAACAGACACAATGTCCAGCATAGCTCGTCTGAAGAGCTGTTCAGGTAACACTGACAGGCACAATAGAAAATTAGGATAGACTGCATGCAACCTTGTGAAATGCTCTAGGTTTCTTACAAATGAAAAACACCCATCAAAAACATGGTCAAGAGCAAAACGAAATTTATTTCTCCTCCTACTAGAGAGATAGGTATTCAAGAGCTAGCCATCTTCAGATGAAAGTATGGGGGATTGTAAGACGAGATAAATATCTTCCTGAGAAATAAATTGAAAAATACTTTTCAGAGTTCTTGTATGACGAGGGAGCATGCAGCTCTGCTCTCCATATCCCCTCAGTGAAGAGCAGGTTTGAGTAGCTCAGGCAGAACAGGAGGATGTGACTGTTGAGTTGCTTCAAACCATACTCCTGTGCTCTGCACAGAGAACACAAATTGACTGAAGATGGAGTAATGAACTAAGAGGGTGAAATATGAAAAATATGATTAAACTAAGCTCACAAAAGGAGAGATGTCGTGTTTGCCTCCAAACAGAGAAGGAAAGGAAGATGGCAAGGGTTTGTCTCTTCTATGGTGTGATGTGGTGATCTCTGAGCTACCTTTTGTCTTTGCAACAGTCTAAACAGCACAACAGAGGTCTGAGCAACAGCTAATTTACCCCGTTTTGTGATTGAGGAACACACATCAAAATCATTTTTTCCTCTTTCCTTAGGATCTCAAGGGACACCCTCGGATAGGTACTGGGAATTTCAGACACTTTATGTCTTTCTGCCCTATACCCTAGTACATTCAAGAGAACATGGAGGCAATAAAATAAAAATTTAGGTTAAATACTGGGCAATTGTCTTCTCAAAGAAGAGCTATAAAAGAAAGAGAGTAGGCTATCGCTCCACATAAAGCTGGTGGACAAACCCCATTTCAAAGTGACTGAACGTGCACTACACGAGCGATGGAATAAACCACAGTAAGAATCAATTCTGTGTATAGAGGGAATTAGACCAAGTGACTAACAAGGGCTTTTCTATAACTCAGTAGAAAATGGTCTCTGGAAGAGTATCACCAGGCACTTCTCACAAGCGTACAGGTGTTAACCTTGGTGCCCTGGCCATGTTCCAACTCAGGTAATTACCTTTTTCACTTAAATTCTCCTTCCAGACTCTCCTGGCTTGTCTCCACTCCCCGGCCCTGATTTATATGCAATTAAACAGCAGCAGTGTTTCACCGTGCAGGTGGCTGCTTGTCAGTGCAGGGAGCGGTGAGGGGATCAGCCGCGGAGTGAAACGGTCGTTATATTGACTACAAGTCCCCATTAAAGGTCATGAAGTTCTTTAGGGTCCTTGCAAATACACTGCCTAGATGAAAGACAGCCCTGTATAGACCATCCTCTGCCTCATCTGTGAGGTGGTTGATTTTTTTTTTCCCCTTTTTTTTTTTTTTTTTTGAGGGTGAGAGGATAGCTGGCTCCCCTTTGTCACAGCAAGCCCAGCGGGCAGCTTCCTCTCCCGGATCACCGTCCTGCAGCACTCCTGATCTCCACAGGACAGTTCCTTTGTTTCGCCCTCCCTCTCCTCCGGTGCAGCCCTTCAGCTCTGCAGGAGGCACCCGCGTCTCCTGAGGCTCTGTTCCCACAATGCCACAGCACTCACCATCTGCAAATTTTAGCTCACGAACGAACGTAGGTGAGCAGGGCTTTGAGAAATGCCTGGACGCCTTTGTTTCACAGTTCCCTGCCAACACAGTATCGTTTCTCTGGGAGTTATGATCTCTTTTTGTCCAGGAAATTGTGCAGATGAGCCTCAGAACCTCAGTGTTAAAAGAGAAACACTGAAAATCTTTTAGCAGAAGAGAGTCCGTCAGAGCAGCAGGTCCCACGTGGCAGCAATCCTGCCCGTGCAGGACAGCAGTGCAGTTCTCCACTGGCAGAATGAGACCGACTGAAAAGCAAGAACTAAGTATATATAAGGAGCATATGCAATCCACCAACACACACAACTCTGAGTCATTTTTAAAGGTACTTTCAGATGCACGGGTTTTGGTGGAGCTGAATGAACCCACAATACAAAACCCGTGAAATAGAGGAGAAAAGACAGCTTCCTATATTTCAAGAGGAATGAAGAGTTATACTCTGTCCTCAAACTTTTTCTTCAAGTTTTGAATAGCATAGTGGAGAAAAAGACAGCATAGGCATTCAAAATAATCTGTGAGAAACAAGCCATGCACCTAAGTGTAACTGAAATACAGAAATACAATAGGTGATTTAAGAAAAAAAGCAAACTTTGGCAATCATTCTAGGAAAAGTTCAATGATAACAATGAAGTATTATTTCATACAGTAATCCTTGTTATTTTAAAAATCTCTTTTGATGCCTGAAAAATTTGAAACTGTTTTTTCACATTCCAAATGTTACACAAAGTGATTAACCAACTAATTATTTCCCCCCCCCCCTTACCCACACCAGACTCCTCCCAGAGTTGCACAGCAACAGGATGAGAGAAAACGGACACAAACTGGAGCATGGGAAATTCTGAGACAAAAAGCTTTTTCTCTTTGCTTTTGTTTTTTTAGATAGCATGAAGCTGGTCAAATACTGGAACAGGCACCCAGGGCGCTGGATGAAATCTCCATACTCAGACATATTCAGGATACAACTGCAGCCCTGAGCAACCTGACCTGATCAAAGCTGCTCTGAGCAGAGGGTTGGACTAGATGAGCTCTGGAGGTCTCTTCCTCTGGAGTGGCGGAATTCTAGAGAAGATTTTTTTATACAAATACACATAGACAGACATAAACGTGCACACATAAAAATTCTGCCACAGCTAAACACATTCATGCATCTGCATCTCATTCTGCACCTGTGTATGTGTCCTACTGAATGTGGACACACACTCACATATGACATGCTACGCAGATGACAGAGGCATCTGAGTCTGACAAGGAATATTAAAAAACATAAGCCTGAGCTCCAATAAAGTAGGATTATTCCTGACACTGAATGCTATCTCAGTTTTACCTATTTTCCTGTTAAATTCTGACATCTTAAGCTGCAGCAATTTTAACCACATCAGAATAGTGCAACTAATGAAAGCTAATGAAATTCAGTCCGCATGAACAGTTCAATGTGGTTTAAGAGGACGAACAACAACTTAGCTCTGACCATCTAAGCAAGACGTAGAGGACATTATTTGAAATTCCAATTAGACTGGATTGAGGAAAATGGCTACAAATAAGAAAAGAAAAATATGTCCCTGCCCTAAATCACAGTGCGTGCACAGAACGGACATAACCGAAACACTTTTCATGAGTGAGAGATGAGTAAAGGAAAATGAAGACTGTGACTGTTTTCCAGCCACCCACAGGAAAGGATCAGGGTACAGTCCACGGCACTTGGACTGCTTCAACCCACTACGTTCTGCTGATGGCGAGAAACCAACCATTGGGTGTTTTAACACGGTACCTGAATGGAAAGTTTCCTGGATACTACTCTATGGGGAGACCTTCCAAGAAGAAACAGGTTATGAATCTCAACTTAAAATAGTAACACAAATGCATTTTGGGACTAGAAATTACCAGAGTATGATAATGTAGACAAAACTTAGACGAACAGCCCTACTAAAGTGAAAGGAGCAATTTCTTTTAATTGTACATCCTTTCACGAAATGGCTTTGCATAAATTCCCATAATTGCTTTTCTTCATGATCCTCCAAAGATTTAGATAAAAAACATTACTTACAGCACTGTTTTAATTCCAAGTTAGTTTTAGATGAACTATAAAGGCCTAACTTAGTGACTACGCGATCCTACTGACTGTACCAACTCTCTTAATTTCCCTCTATCACCTCTCATATTTTTGCCTCACTTGCCATCTATAAAACCATACATGTCATCAACTTTTAATATATCTATTTGAGAATTTATACTTTATCAGATACAGAGATTGAAAAAAAAACATTAGTAAAAAGCAAATGCATGGAAAATTGCTTCCACAGAAAAGAAGCCTCTGTCTTAAGTACAGTTTTAAAAAAGTTGGATCAATTAGCAATCTGTGAATGTTAGAAACATCTTAACAATGTCTCAAAGATGAAAGAGCATATCACAGAATGAGGAAGGGGGAAAAATTAAATTATGTCTGCAGTCATAATGAATCAAAGCCCAGAAGGTGGTCTCCGAATCAGCAGGTTTTGATGAAATATTAAGGAAAATGATTATTGATGAAAAATGAATAAGCTCTTTTTGATTTTAGCAACCTTTAAATCACACTTTGCTAATTAAAATAGCTTCAATGCATCCCTCCATTCCTTGATGGGCATTTAGCAATCCTTAGAAACGGGTGGGTTAATTTGACAACATTTTAGCAAATATGCATAGAGTTCATCTTAAGCAAGCAGAAACGGCACAGTTTAAGATGGTGTACAAAATACTACACAGCTAAACCCTCTTTTTCCTTTTTCTCCCTTTTTTTTTTTATCTTTACACTATATCTACTAACACAATTACAAAGTAGTGACAGGCAGCTTCTGCTTGTTTCCTCTGCAGCATACAATACTCAGTAATATATACTACAACTATTAATGAGCCATGAACTATGTCTCAGGAAATAAAGACCGATGCTACTGTTTTCTGTCTCCTTTGTTTGCCAGGTCAGAGCACTTTTAGGACAATTACTCCTACTACCTAGGAGGCCTGTTACTGCGGGTACTGTGGTCTTCTGCAAATAAATTTCCTCCCCAAAGATAAGTGGAAATGAGAAGTCTGAGGGACATTAGTTCTATACACCTTGAAGTCATACGGATTCTAATTGCTTTTTAAAACGCTGGTAGCAGAAATTCTGCGTTCTCTTTTCATCCCCGTTTGTACTGTGCTTCCTTTTAAAGGGAAACCTAGGAATGAGGGAAGGCTGTAATCGAGACTGAATTGTTGCACACAGAAGACATTTCATTACAGAATGCGATGCAACTCAGGCATGCCCTGCATTATTGCTACAAAACTATACACAAAAATTAAAATGAAGCAAAATCTGCTCCTTTGCTTTTTCTTTCATAAATTAAGTCTTATATGTTATATCACTGTCTAAACTGCGGGCAGATGAAATTACCTATCCATTACAAATATGTGATCTATTTACTCTAATAACATTTCATATATCCATCATGTAAGAAAGACTTCTATGAACGCATCAGATTGAAAAGCTATTTAAATGTCACTAGTATTTTAAGCAATGAAAAAAAAATCATTGCAAGCAAATAAGTCTGTTAGAACAACATTTTTCAGAAATACATAATCATATAAAATAGGTCATGCAAGAAACTTTTTAATGTCTCAGATCACAGTGTTTGAGCCTCAAGGAACAAGATTTCAAACACCTTATAAACCAATTCTTTAACAATATGCTATGAAGTATAAGGCTGCAGTAATATACACTGTTTTCTGAGTGATGAGTGGAAAAGCATTGGTTTTCAACTTTCCAACCAAGAACAAACTGAAACGAGATCTTTCAGCAATTTCTCAATTTCCAGGGTTGCCAATGTGATATGTTTTATAAGCACTCATGCAATGAGTTTACAAGATGTTAAAAGGAATTAACCACCTCCCCCCTCAACATATATGGAGTGATGTTCTTTCCCTTTCTAAAATTTACTGCAGAGGATTCCTCCCCACAATCAGACGCCACCATTTCCGCCAGTGACAAACTACTTCGACTGTAAGCAGGATGCTTTTTAAGCCACAGAAACAAACAAGATTGGCTATAAGGATAAACAATGTGGTTAAATATAGTTTCTCTCATCTGTGAAAGAGATACCACTCATAAAAAAAGAACAGAACAAAAAACCCTGCAAAGCCCTCCAATATTAGAAGAACATAAATAAAAAATTAATTTTTATTTTACTTTTTATCCATTAGCCTACATTAATTTAAAGATCTAACTTCAAGTTTTATATTTCATTTTAGCAAGAGGAGAGGCAGGATTCAGCGAACACACAGTGCTCCTCCAAGTTCTGCCTGTGCGCCCCTTTCCTATAATGAGACAACTCTAAAATGCAAAACCCCTGGCTCTTTAAATGTTTGGAGAGGAGAAGCCTGAATCCTTCACCAAAGACGAACAGATGGGTTGACTGGAGGGACATAAAAGATACAAGAATCATAAATTTGTATTCTATTTAGAAAGGGCCACACTCAACAGCAACAACAAATTAAACTGATTAAATTATGGTGTTCAAGTGCTGCATAACATCAGTTCACAATCCAAATTTTGGTTAGCAGGAGTAGTAAAGAACAGATTTTAACAGTTTACACTGGTAGGATCAAAGCACTTCATTTAATGAATGGGAAAGCCTTTGCTTTTTCAGCTTTGTGTACTCAAATATTCCCCGTAATTTTCTCAGGATGAAGAACTGCAAATTGTACTGATGGCATTAGTGGGAAATAAAGATGTGCATGTTACACATGCAGCTGTTTTTTTGGACTGCAATCCTGAGCCCTACAATAACCATTCGATGCCCGAGACATTGCCTTTTCTAGTTTTTACATCGTGTTCTGTTTCATACTGGGACATATAAGTTAAGTTTTCTTGGTTTTGTGTTGTTTCTTTTTTATTAAATGCTGCCTTCTACCATCTGAAAAAATGTCAAGGTTGTTCTCTTTTTTCCTATAAGCAACAAAACACCCAACTGATGTATATCTGTGTGCAAATGGCACTAATATACCAATGAAACATATTATACATAATTCAGTCCCGACGTATTTAAAATCCTAATATATATTATATCCTAAAACGGATGAAAAGTGACAGGTTTTGATCTACCCTTTATAGCTATAGTCACTCATCATAAGCGGTAGCTGCATTTATAGAGCTGGAATCACAAACCTAAACAGATACTCCTAATTTCCAGCAAAGGCAGCTGGTTAGCAGTCGCTCAGGATAGGGGCACCGAGGGCACGCTCGGCTGGGCCCCACTTCACCCCCTCGTTTTGTAACCCAGAGCGGGAAGTTCATCTCTCTCTTATCTTTCTGTGCATTTTCCCACTGTGACCATTTGTAGAGGTACTAACTCGGGCTGTTTTTGTAAAAACAAACAAATAGCTGTCACACTTCAGATTACACCGCAAGCCGACTGGAGGAGAGAGGAAGCAAAACCACCGGGGTCTAAGTGAGGCTGCGGCTGTGGTAAATGGGGAAGGACGTGGTTCTCACAACAGTATCAGGGCTCGGTATCTATTCAGAAAGAAAGCAGGACTTTCAAGTAATTAAAATGGGAGAGCTGAATAGAGTTCACTGTAAGTCTGCCATTTATTCCACCAAAGTGGTAACCCAAACAGGGAGTGCAATTGCATACTTTCACAATAGGGAGCCTACATAAATCCTCATGAATTTATATTAAAACTTGTCTTATATTCTATCAAGATGGAAGAACAAAAGAAAACAACCAACCTAAGATAATAAAATGCCAATGCTAATAGTGTCTATTGGGCTCTAAATATACGGGTCTATGAGAGACCAAGCTAATTTTTAGGCAGTCCTGGGGGCAAGGATTACTGGCTTATAGGATGAAGGGTAGAGGAACAAAAAAACCCAATGTGTTAGAGCTAAAGTGAAATTAAACCCCATGAAGAGTCTCACAGAGGCTCTAACTAATCCTTCCCTGGGTTATCGCAGACAGAGGAGGAAAAACACCACAATGACTTCCAAGTATTATTTTCAGTTTTACACGTTAGAGAACTGCAAATAGGTCATTAACCCACTGCTCTCCAGCAGGTTGTCTTGGAAAGTCTGTTTGATTATCCCATAATGGCACATGTACCATCTTCTAGGCCAGGAAAGTCTTTCCAGAAGTCAGATTCTCACAGGAAGAAAAATTCATTATGCCACAAAAGGGTGGCACTCACTGGAAAATAAGAATTTAAAACCTGTTACTTTAACCTTCTCAAACATTACTGATTATTTAGGGAGCCTGGAAAACAAACAGGTCCCTGCTCTGAAATGCTTGCAAGCTAATCAAGTATTTACAGCTTATTTACCCACATGAGCGGAACCTTCCCCTCGTAGCACGTCATCTGTAGGGTTCTCTGACGGCAGAGGGTGATAAACAACAAAGAACAAGGAATCCAGGTGCAGGAAAACACTTCCACATCAGCGAAGAGAAGTAAACAGAAGTAGGAGGGAAGAGCTTACTCATAATCTTACTCAATCGAGGTTGTTAGCCTTCTCCATGGCTCTGCAGGTTTTAAATGCCATTGGTGAGATGGTTTACAGTGCCGTGGCCTTTCCCTTCGTGAAAGCGCTCTTCAAGTCAACTTCCAGAACCGTCAAAAATCTCTTCATTTAAGAAACAAGAAATGTCCCAGCATTTACAGGACGCACGACCCTGAGTAATAACTCCTATCTCCATCTCTGGTGGGCCTGGCAGTAAGCTCAGATTCCTAGGCATAAATGATCCCACAGACTTAAGAACACTCCTGTGACTGACACTACTAATAAAGAAGTTTAATATAGCTGCACAAGTGCCCTGTTTTTTTAACAAATATTTATCCAGGCATGGCAATATAGTATTTCATAGCTTCCATGGCCCATTCTGCTATTGCTAAGAGTTATTTTACACACACTAGAAAGACAGGGTCCGCTTATTTCAGTTTTTTACATGTTTCTATATTATATTAGAGTATTTCTTTCCAGTTTCCGGGATTCATTACTCTCATGCCAATTTAAGCACAAAGATACTACTGAGCGAATAAAAGTTAACATCTTAATAAAATGTTCTCCCTTTCTTTTTGGAAAAGCAGCAAGCAAAGTATGTGGCCTGACCTTAAAAACAGCATCTTGCCGAGTCGCACCAAAGAGATGACAGTTAAAGCAAGTGGGGTTGAAAATAACTGAAAATAGTTCCTAAATATTCCTTTGACATAACTTGATTCCACTTCTGATAGAAAGGAAACCAGTTCATAAAGGTCTCCCTTCTAAAATGAACATTTTTTCTTTTTAATGGCAAAATGCATGCAAAAAGCATATGATTATGGTATTTATGTTTCCATTAAAATGTCGTCAGCAAGCTGGAGGAGTCTAGCCTACTATTTTCAAGCTATTTAGATTTACAGCAGCACAGTGCCTATTTTATTTCAATTATATTTCAGGACAATGCACTTTTGGTGGGAAATGATTACAGAGTGACAGCCAGTAAATGTCCATTAGGAGTTGTCTTTCTACATACTGCTCAGCTATGGATGTCAGGTGATCGCTATAAAACCCCATTGTATAGCATCATTGTCATCTACATGAAAAACACTATTGATCAGTCATGCAGCTTCTCTCCTGTATGATGCAAAACATACGAGAGACATTTTTCAGCTAATCTAAAAGCTTTATCCACAAGAACACAGTTCTTGAGACACTTCTTTCTTGAACTGTAAAATAAACATAGATTATACATTCCACCTCGATTTCACTCCATTGATGCCTAACATAAGAAGTGAAAAATTTCTTAGCAGCACGTCTCTGTAAGCTATCAATAGATAGGATGGAGCTAACATCGCAAGGGCAGCTGATGTATATGCAGCCATACTGATCACCAATTCCTACCAACATACTTTTTAAATTTATTTATTGCTAGAGCTTCATTTCTTCTGAGCAATAAACTCCTTCTCTGTTAAGAAAGAGAATCTGCTTTAATTCTCTAGAATCAAGAACAGAAAACAACGTCTTTTCAGTGCTATTGAAGAGACTGGCTATGACTAGTGTAACTGGAATTGAAAGCGTTTCAAGATTCACAGGAGCTATTCATATGCATGGATTATGTAAGAAGCCGAAAATAAAGAACCTCCCATATTTCAACTACATATTTAACAGATATCAAGTATCACTGAAAAACCAAACCAACAAACAACACCCCCCCTTCCCCCCAATATCCATCAATGATTTAACTCTGACACAACATAAATCTGCATTAAAGCAATTCTAAACCAGCTTCAAGTCCTGTAAAGATATTTTTGAGTAAAATTTACTATTTATAGGGGTTTTTTTTTAGTAGCCATTGTTGGTAAGATGGGTAAAGCCATGTCACTTTCACACATACAGATGTGCAAGTCTCCAATCAGTAGTTAACATCTCTTTCGCCTTTGCTGTATTTTGGCATTATACAATCTACTTTCTAATTTAGAGAAACGGACAGACAAATTATTTCAGGAATAACCATTTTCTTCTCACTGTTTTGTACTATCTGTCTACCATTGCAGTGCTTGGGATACATGCAAATATAAAACACATCCAAGAAGGACAATGAAGAAACAGGCCTGTTTATAACACTGATTTCAAGTTAGGTTATGAAATAACTTGGGGGGACCTCTGCCTGACAACTTGACAGCACCATCATTTGTTGAAGCACTATAATAGTTGTCCTCATAATATCCTTAAACTTGCAAAAACTAAAATAAAATTGTCCATTATTCTGACGAGCAGTCTACATACTTGTCCTCCACTTTGTTATCATTCATATGCCATGACACAGTTAAACTTACATCAGTTGGTGGCATGTGTTGACGAAAATAAGAGAGAGGTTGAAGGAATATTAAAGAAAAACAAACCCTGACAAGGCCTCACACACAGACTCAGTAATTCTCTTGCCAGTTAAGGAAAAATTTGTCATAAGTGTTCAGCAATGGTATGCAAACTATTATGGGACATTTTGTTACAGGCTTCTTTGTAAGAGACTTTTAAAATAACCTTTTAGACATACTTAAATGTCAAATTTTGTTTGGCACTAAGCACCAAACTGTAATAGAAATAACATTTCCCATATAAACAACGCCGCTTTTAATATGAACGTGCTAAAGATTTGAGACAGCCTGGCCGTTACCAGCTCCTGGCAGTTCAGCGCAAGGGTAACGCGCTGCGAGTGATTTCCCTTCCCAGCCACAAAGGCTGGAAGCGACTGTTTCTATTTAGGTAACCTCTGAAACGTCCAGAGGAAAGGCAAAGATGGCAGGGCAAAGGGGTAAAACACACTGAAAATAATGCTCACCACAGGTGAACACTAATGATGTAAACTATTTTAAGGATGCAGAACTGCAACCAACTATTTCTCCTCAAATTTCTTGTAGCATTATCAGGATAAATCAGACTGCAGAGAAGAGAGCTCCCTGGAGAAGAGCCCCGTGAAGAGGCACTCGGAGGTTTGCTGTGGAAAGGGGCATCACGGGAGATGCCAAGTGAAGGGGGAATGTCTCACTGCTGGAAAGGGACAGCAAGAAACAAGTTGTAATGCACATGGGGTGAGCAGCCAGGTATCTTACAGATAGGGAGACAACACAGTTAAAAAGCACCTCAGGCCCACATGGCCACAACTATTTCTTAAAATGATGCTCAGGTGATACTTTCTTAATACATCTAAGACAAAGCCTGTAAGACACAGAGCAGCCTTGGGAAGATAGCTCAGTCGCCATCCAGGCTCTTCTGCTGAACGTTACAAGGGATCAAGCTCCCAGACATCCTTCACGCACCTGGAGGAAGACTGAAGGCTGCTGCCTAATAGCTCCTACAGTTCCTCCGTGCCCAAAGCAGGTGACAGTCTTTCCCAGCGGTGGGCCCGAGGTATGGACGCGACTTCTGGGAGGGATAAATTTGAGCCTGGGATTGTGTGAGTCACTGCAACGTTCCCCCAAAGGTCTCTCGGGGCTGGGTGGGATTCACCAGCTCTGCAGCTTGGCTGTTAGTAAAGGCATGAGGAGAGAGGAAAGAAAACCCCATGCAGTAGACACCTTCATGCCTCAGACCCCTGAACAGGTACTCCAGAGCACATTTATAGCAAATAATAATCTTTTTTCCATCTGAATTACCTATTTCTTTCCATGTGTTTCTTGCTGAATGTGTCACCCCTTTATCACAGTACTGGGGTGGCTTTTCCTGCCCCAGTTCTAGTCCCCGACACGCGTTTTCTCCCTCTGCTCAAGCCCATTGTGTGCGCTGGGTCTTTCCTTTTGTCACAGCGTGATCCAGCTGTGAGAGACAGGGCCCTCTCTGCTCCAGGAACAGTCTGAATGTGCGAAACTACCACACTCCTCTTCAGCCCTACCCTTACGATTAACATCAGAATCCCTGGGTACTGCGTTATCTTCAGTTTTACTCACTCTCTCCCGGCTCTTTTATCAGCAATCACACAGAGTTAGCTGGGTCACGCAGGTCTTCTGTTTCGCCGTGCCAGGTTTGCATCAAAGAACTTTTTTTTTTGTTGATGTGACATTGATGCCATTCAACTCCAGCATGAAACACTGCCTTTGGTCTAACAAAAACAGCCGTGAGAGTCACCACGTGGCAGCCATATCCAACCAAACTATCTTGATTTCCAACAGCACAAAATGCTGAAATGTCAGGCATTGGGGCATGCTAGCACCAGCCAGTATAAGGCTAAGGAATATAAAATTTCAAGGGCACAGATGAAGCCGTCATCTTTTAAAATTATTTTGCTTCCTTCACTGAAATAATGTACCTATCCACAATATATGTTTTGTTTATTTAATATGAAAAGTAGACCATTTACATAGTGCAATACAAGAGAACAGCGTGACTGAGAAAATGAAAAGGTAGTTGCACTTCTGAATTTTAGTAGAAAATTATGCTTTTAACAATGTATCTGAGATTTTCTTATTTGTCATATTAGAGGATATATTTTTACCAATATGATGTAAAGGAACTTTTTAAAATAGATCTAAGTGGAAGATTAAATACACCATCTCTGTCCTAAATTAAAAGGAGCTTCAGACAATTAGCTGAACTCTGCATGACAGCTACTTTCCTTATGACCAAATACAAACAACTCTCTTACCACCTACAACAGAACACACAAGATGAATGCCCGTCCTCATGTAGAGCTATACAGATCTCAGCACTGCAACCAAAGATACTGCTTTGCTGTTTTAACTGAAAGTCCAGAATTTTTCTTCTGGAAAGAATGAGGTTGAAAACAATACAACAAGTGGTTTTACTATGAGCTAAATTAATAAACTCTGAAAGAGTTAACTACACCTCCTGCACTAGGATTTTAGTGATAGTGTTTGTAAAGCTGAGAAAATGCAGAACTACAAAATCATAGACGTAAGCCAAGAAAACAGATGTATTTTCATTGTTAAAGTACAAAAAAGCTGTGAATTTTGCCTTTGGTTATTTCTACTTTATGTTAGTTTACATGCCTGTTTTAGCTTCAGGTTTTCAAATGAACTCAAAACTCCATCAACAGAAACCGGAATTTTGCCCAATTTCAGTATAAAATCAAGCATGACTTAGTTCAGATAATGTAACCACAGGAAGAGTATAAATCATAAGCTACAGCCCGAGAAGAGAAAGTAACTCATGAGTCAAGCTTGGATTTTACTCACTTGGGTCTATACTTAATCAAAACGCCCCACCTGTTAGACTGAAGTTCAGGACTATGGTAGGATTAGAATCCAGGTAAGTTTTAACCCACTTTTGCTTTAAACAGTAAGAACTTTCCAGAGATATTGTAACTGCCATGAATAGGTTGGAAATGTTATATTCCACAATGATACCAGTTAGAGCTCTGACAAATAAACCAGATGACGTAATGTAATGTAATTTGAATTATACCAAATGGTGACTCCAAAATTCCAAACCATCTGAAGAATGAGAAAAGCAGCAGCTCTGCAGAAAATAACTTTCACATCCCATTTTGTTAGTTTGATTTGTGTAAGCTCAATACTTTTCTACATAAAGGCTTTTAAAAAGCCATTAATAAAAATGCAGTTCTGACTTTCCAATTGACGTCCAGTCATCCCCCATGACAAAAGCATTACCGGGTGGATTTTGAAAGAGTGTATTGATTGATGCCTGGTGCCTACCTGTCTACAGGTGAAGACTTTGAATTCCGTGGTTTCTTCACTTGGGCGTACAAGGCTTCCACCGTCTGCCCTTCCCTTGGACTCTGTGGCCGTGTGTTGAGTGTTATTGTGCCGCTATTTGAAGAAGAGTCATAGGAAGCAATCCCAGCGTACATTGGGTCCGCATCACAGCCAAACGTCCGGTTAAAATCCTGTATCTCTGCATAGTCACGTTCACGGGCTTGTCTCTCTCGAAATTCTCGAGTTTTTGCTTGAATTCTGAAAAATTAAAAGAAGGCTGAAACTAATTTTTTCCTCCCAATCAATCATTTGAAAGCAGCAGTTAGCAGACACTTTAGGTAGCCCATCTTAATGAAAAACAGTGAAGTATTTCCAGTTTAAGTTTGTCATGGAGTCTCAGGTTTACCTTGGATATTGAAGCCTAGATTGAAGCAATGCTACAATCAACTCTGGTCTTTAAGGAAGAAGTCCGATTATCCACTGTCTTTTCTTTCATTATTAAGTTAAATAACGACTAGCCATAGCTGTTGGTAAGCAGAATTTACCTGTTGTTTCATGTATCTTAGGATACCTGTGCTATTACCTGACCTGTCTGAGAATGGTCTGACACCATTCATATTGCATTGCACTCCATCAAAACCTAACAGATTTAATGGTTCCAATGCCTGTTTTTAAGAGAGGAATTTTAATTTTCTTGTCCCAATACTACAAAAATCATACTTCTTTCAGAATTTAAAAACTTTGTAAGGATAGGACACACACATATATATTTATGTATGCATGCATGCAGTAAACAGCAGAAGTAGATTCTTGTATGAATCGTTTAAAATATGCATGTTTTGTTTAAAATATAAACAAACTGAATCTGGCACCTCTCAAAAGTAGGCAGTTTCTTCTCAGAAAGTAACAACATGTGCCTTATGTTAAAGTTACAAATGAAAGGTGATGCTGTATTGGAGTTTTGTATCTAGGTGCACTTCTTTAGCTGTATGATAAGAAGTGACAGATAAAGCCAGATGACATTTAGGAATCTGACAAACACAAATGGAGCACAGGTCATATTTTCAAAAGCACACAAAGCTATTACTAAAATTTGATCTGGGCTTCAAAGTTTCTTTGGCATTTTAGAAAATTTGATGTATCGCACACACATGCAGAGTGAACAGAAAAATCCACAACCCCCCCAACATTGCCTCCCCAGACCAATTTAATGCTCTGTCATCATTGCAAAATGAAGCACTCAGCTGTCTCCTCCCTTCCATTAGTAAAATGTGTTCCTTTTTCATTTAATACAGCCACGGCTACACGGTGTGACAGCACTCATCCATTCAGACTACAGCTCTGTGCATCCCTGTTATGTGCCACGTCCAAAGACAGCTTGTTCACCAACTTCTAACGAGAGCAGCAGACTCAAAGCCTCCGTCCCTTTCGAAAGTAAGCCTTGCCTCTTTTGAAAATAGAAAAGCCTTAAAGTCAGGTAACTTTGACATTTGGGGAAATCTTAAACTTAGCCACAATCAAGATCAGTCTTTGCAAAAAGAAAAGGGGATACACAAAGGGTGGGATTCAGGCTGCAGTTTAAGATGTCAGAATTTAGGTGGCTACAGTAGCTGAGGTCACTCATGCCAGCCACGTGCGCAGGCTCCCTTTACAGCGCAGGGAGCCATAAGTCAGCAGACTGCAGAGTTATGCAGCTGCCGCACCAGTTAGTGTGTCCTAGCATGAAAGGAGTTGCTCTACAGACACTTGTGATGCTGCTGTTTAGGTCTTCCTTGGGAGCTCGGATACCCAGCCTTGATTCAGCTGCTCCAGCATAGGCAGCTATGGCCACCTGATATCCCCAGGTAATCCTGCTGGACCTCCAGCTGCTGGGCTAGAAGGACTCCCGTAGGTCCTTATCACATCTGCCAGCCCCTGCCAACAGCTCAGAGACTGCAATAACTCAAATGACCCAAGACGTCTGTGTTCAAGCATGTGAATCCAGCCCTGAGCTGGTATGTGATCATCTAAATTTGAGTGTCTTCATCTGACTGAGTCCCAAGCAAACTGTTCTTTCTATGCTAACAAAGATCGCCATAACAAAAGAAGGGAATAGGAGGATGGCTCAAATAGGCAGACCTATTTTCCCCCCAAATCATACAAGTATTGACCAAGGACACTGATCTGGGATACAACTGATTGGCTCAACTCCCTTCAACAGCCAGTGCCATCTACATTGATGGTCCAGTGATTCATACACATGCCCCAAGTTATACCTCAGCATAATTCCTCTTTTTATGTCTACTACTACTGACTTGTGGACCACAACTCTCACTCATATTCAGTCACAGCAGAAAGAAAAACAAACATCCCCCCCCCCCCAAAAAAAGGCAAATAGAAGAAATCTGAGAAAGTTTAACTTACGCCAAAATAAATTTTTAATTTTTCAAGTTTTCAAATACAAAATTATTTGCTTTACTGGGTCCTTTTTATTTTAATAGGCAAAATTGGAAATGAGAACGGTAACACTATTCAGCTGACAGCATGCTCCTCCACAACTTCAGCAACATCAAACTGGAATATTTTTTTGTTTAATTTACAGTGAAGAAGGACTTAGGCTTAAATCCAAAACCCATTTCAAATTTAAACTGTGTTTCCGCATGCCTATTTTTTAAATAAAAATAAATGTTTTACATCGTCCTATACTCCAAAGCTATAATTCAGAAATGTTCCAACCTTAATCTCTTGGAAGGTATCTATGCAGAAGGGAAAACAGGCCTGAAAACAACCTGCAGTTGTTGATTCCCCTCTCTGAGGGTTTCACTTCCAATTTGGACTCCTGTATTAATTACCCTGTGGAGGAATGCATTTATCTATTGATATTTGTCCTCTAAATGGGAGAAGCAAAGGCAATCAGAAATTTCCTAGACATTGGTAGATTTAATTTTAATTTCAATGGATGATGTATCATCACATACTAGAACACTGGCTGACACCAATTTGAGCAAAAAAAATCCATATATTTTAGACAACCAAAATTTCAGTGCATGAAATCTGACAGTATAGCAATAATGTGGCATGGAGTAATCCAGTCAGAAGAAAACAATGTTATCTGAAGTGCTTATAAAACAGAATTACCTGGTGGTAACTAGTGATACTGGCCCCAGCGTTACACTGACAGCTATGAGAGATGCCGGTGAACTTATCTAACTTTTGACCATGAATGTCACATCACTCTCCATAGATGCAGACATGAGCATCCCCTGTTTCATGTTAACCAAATTTTCTCATCTATCTGCTTATCAGCTATTTAATATGTTTGGACATAGCACCATTTGCAGAGAGAACATTAAGATTTTCCCATGCATGGTTCAATGAGGGATACTTATTCCTGTTCAAGTGGGAGAGAACTGATTGTTGAAGTGTTATGCAAGTAATTATGTTCACATCCACCAGGAAAATTTTTAGAATATTTTCTACAATTGCTAATACAATGTGTTAATACAAATACATAGTATTAAAAACCAGAGTCCGGATGCATTATAAATCTTACTGTTAATTATAACCAAAGTACCCAGTAACCATTTGCAGTAAGTAACATTTAACAAAGGATAACTTTAAAGTGAAACTTATAAGATTCCTGACTACACTGGCACCCAAAATGTTCTCATTTTTTTCTCTTAATTAATTTTCTGTGCTTCAAATTTAAGCCACTTTGCAAGTCCTATCACTTTCACATGACAAAAGTACAGGTATTCTGATTACTTAACATATTTTTGAATATTGTTTGAAATACAGCTTTATTTTTGCCTTCTCCAGGACATAACTGCATTTAAACATTATATCTCCAAGCTTAAAGGAACCAAATGATCAGGGAAAAATATGTAGACATATTCTTGAAAAGAATAACAACTATCGGCTGAATATTGCACTATCCCTTTTGCAATTATAACAGTTTTTAACTCTGAATATATTTTTATCCAAGAACCTGAACTTAATGTGACGATGTTTTTTATGCTGACCCCCCTCCTTGTGCCTGTGTGCGTATATGCATGATGTGGCCTAAATCATTTGTCAGCATATACTGCATTAAGTATACATATGGGAAATGCCAGCGCAGACTATTGTGGGAAAGATTAAAATGATTATGCAAACAGACTGCGCAGCACAGATGAGAACCTGGAATTTGCTCTGTACTTCAGCCATAATCAGCAATGCTCCCAGTACTGAAGACCAGTATCTGGAAAACTGTTTGACCACAGCGCTTTGGTTTAACAGTGTGGATGTGTGTATTAAGCTGCCTTCACCGAATCGTATTCCTTGATGACATCGCACAAAAAAAAATGCGTCTGTCTGAAATTTCAGATCAGCTAATTTTGAGGATTTATGGCCTTCCTACGGATTTTGTGTGGGTTTAACAATAATAATAATAATGCTTAGCATTCACATAACTCTTTTCATCTTCAAAGAATTTTGCAAAAACTGCTAATCAATTTTGCAGTGTTTAAATGAAACTGAACTTTTAAAAATACAAAAGCTATCCCAAGAAGTTTCTAAACCCTTCCTGCTGAAGTGTTAATACTGAAAGTGTCAACAACATATTGTCATGCTTTTGAGACTCAAATTATAATGTTCAGTAAAGTATAAACTATCCTCATGCATTTGTTTGCCATTCAATTCAAAAGCTAATGATAACTACTTCAAATGACAATATTCTTAGCTGCAGAACTTCCTGTAACTGTTAGAAGAGCTTTCCATTGCAAGCTAATCCCGTGATGATAGACGTACCCATTCTACAGCGATTCCTGTGCACGTGAAATGGTGGTCACAGAAGCAAGGGAAAAGCTTATGTGCTGCTGTCTCCAGCAAACAGCTGCCACCTCGTTCCCTTCTTCAAAACTCTGTGAGTGGGATTCAGCTTTCCGATGAAGGCAACTACCGTTTTAGACACCTAAATTTAGGTGTCGACATACAGTTTGGGCTTCCGGAAGAGTTGGTCAAGATTCAGTCACCTCGGGCGGCTGCCTGTAGGGTCTAGAGAGCACTTCAGCTGCCCAGCAGAAGTGTGGCCACTTAAAGGTGAACCCAACTCCTTCTCCAGGCTCTACCAACTGTGTCAAGCACATCCCCCTGGACCACAAAGGGCATTTAGTCATGTAGCTCACATATAGATACGAAATTAATCTTATTAGTCTGTGAGCCGAATCCCACCATGAACCAAACGTTTACAGCAATCCTGTCTGAACTAAACTTTCACTTTTTTCCAGCAATGGAAAACACAAATCTGTGGTGTTGGCAGAGCTGTTGTGAGTAAAAGTGAATAGGCAAAACTGGCAAAAGAAGATAACTCGACTCTAATTTCCTGTAGTATTAGGAGTGAAATTATAAATATATTCCCAATCCCCTGGGAGCTTCAGTCCCTTTCATGGGATTTTGTCATATTAGTGATGTAGATCCTTGCAAAAAATCACCTACTTATCTTAATTGATGAACACAGCATGAGAAGGATATTCATGGCTAATACATTACATTTGCTGTTGCAATGGCAGCAATGTCCTCCCCTAAGAGCAGAAACAAAGTTGGCTGCTGCTTCTGGTGTGCAATTGCTTGGTCAATTCAATTAATCCTCCTGCTGCTGCCAGGATTCAGCTATTGCCCAAGTGATAATCCACAACCTCGTCTTTTCCACCGAGGCTCACTCATTTACAAAATCAGTATTGAACGCTTGCAGTTCCACATATGTGAGATGGCTGACAATGTTTATTAAGGATAGAAACAGCATTGTGTGAGGACAGAAGCTAAATGACAAGCCATTCACCACTGCCAGTTCTCAGTTCTTCTGCCATCAGACTGGCATGCGTCGGGATGATGGATTGAAAACAGAGAAAAACAACGACAGGTTTATAAAGCCAATGAGCTTGTTTAAGTTAGTCAGACGGGATGAACACATTCAGTCCAATTTTTGCCAGATACTGTCTCTAATAAAGAGGTCAGGAGGTGGCGTTGGCCAGTAGCCAAATCTTGTCAAATTCGTCCCCTCCTCCTTTGCTAGTGACAAATACCTTGCAGGCACAGAGTGCCAGCAACTAAGCCAGGTCTTGCTGTTCCTCCTCCCCCTCTCCTCGCCTGCCTTCAGGGCTTTAATGGCCCTTTTTCTAATTTTTGGCAACCAAGTCAATATGGGAGTTTGTCCTCTCCTGTATTTTCTTTGACCTTTTTCTGGATCCGAGCAGAATTTTTCTGACAACTACTCTTCTAATGAGGGTACCTTGATTATAGGCATTATTGTGATTTCCCTCTGAACCGGCATATGACACTTAGCTTTTCTTATCATGATTAGAGCTAGTCAGTTATCACAGTTGTAACCATCTCTCAGCAAAGCCATCTGCTTTCCTGGGAAAATCATTCTAAAGGATCACTGTGGGCAATGGATAATCATGGCAGCAACAGCAGTAGCTTGTAAACAAGAAAGACACCTCCTCTTCCTCATTTGCGCCCCCATTTCATTCAAAACTTTAGCATATTTAAAAAAAAAATTCAGAAAACACTGCGGCGTAAATACAATTTTTAAATTGGAAGGCTGGAGACCAACCCTTTTCAAGTTATTACAAGAAAAAAATTAACAGTTCTGCCTTATCTCCCGTGTACATACATGTGCGGCCAACTGGCTAAAATATGACTGTCCTCTGATCTCAAACACATGAAGAAACACATACAAAATGTGGTCAGTTTGCTATGGATAAGCACAAGCATACAGAGACAAAATAAGAAAGGCCAAGGCACAACGTGAATGAAGAGTAGCAGGGAGCTTTAAAGATAACAATAAATCATTGCGTAATTGCATTAGCAGTAAAAGGAAGAGCAAAGAAAAGGTTGCTCCCCTGCTCAGTAGTGAGGGAACGATATTGACAGATGATGCTGAGGAGACCTAAGGCTTAATGGTTTTTCTCTTTGCATCTGTCTTCACTAAAATGGTTGATTTCAAGCAGGTGGCCAGCACAATTGATACTGCCACCAATAACAAAAAAGATCTCCAATCTAACAGTGAAAGAAGTAGCTAGAAACTGGTTAAGCTAGGTAAGCTAGCTGAACTTCATCCGACACACACAAATATCTGAGGCAGTCTCGGACCCTTTTCAGTAACCACGAGAACCTGTTAAGGACAGCTGAAGTATTGAAAGACTAGAAAAAGTCAAACATCCCTCGGAGGAGGAGGAGAATTATAGACTCATCAATTTCACTTCAATCCCCTTTGAAACAAACCGTTGGTAAGCACAGAGAAGACAATGGGACAAGCAGTAGCCACCATAGATTTATCAAGAACAGATGTGGTCAAGTCACTCAGATTTCCTTCTACAACACAGTAAACGGCCTTCTGAACAGAGGACAAACAGTATGTCCCAGGCTAAGAAAAGCAGAGATGGGACGGACGCAATGGGTTGAACCAGGCAGTTCCTACAGAGTATTTAAAGAGTAGCTCTCAGCAATTCACAGTCATGCTAGATAGATGGATTGAGACATTTTCTATGTGGATCTCTCTCTGAATTTACTCAGGTTTTTCATTATTAATTAGGATGCTATTGAATCTGCAGAAAACCCAAATGAAGGAACTTTGGAGGAAAGGATTAACATTTTAAATGTTCTTGAAAAACAGACCAAGTAGACTTCAAAAACAGAATTAACTTCAATAACAGCAACTGGAAGGTAATTTACATGGTTGGAATAATTAAGTATATCAATTAAAAGCAGAGGAAAAAATCTGTGAGATGCTTTTCCAAGAATGGATCTGGAAGTTCTACTGGATAAGAGATACTCACGAGTCAGCAATATCAAGCTGTCGGGGAAAATAACAAGACACAGTGGGGACATAACAGCAGTCTCCAGATACATAAGGAGGAAAAGAATAACGTTTTCCATCTCGAATGCAAGTACTAGGTATTTAAACTGCAGCAAGAATAATTGAAGCTAGATACTGAGGGCAGGGGAACTTTTTAATGAATGGGTAGTGGAAAAGATTGCCACGGGAAGTTGTAGAGTCTATGTCATTATAAATTGGAAAAAAAAACCAGAACAAACATCTTGCAGGAATGGCATAGATCCTACCTTGGAAAAGTGACATGATCTCTCTTCCAGATCTATAATTCTGCACCTACATAGAAATTTTACACACATACATTTCCTACATGTTGGTTCTACAATAGCAGAGAAACATAACAAGGACTACATATTACCAAAAAAAAAAAAAAAAGCTTTCCACCACCTCGAAATTAAAGAAACGCATCTACACAATCAGTCTCAATTTTCTTTCTCCTTCAACAATCACAGTCTATCTACCAATTAGACTATGTGATAGTACTTACTGTCTCTCTGAAGTATCCCCCTCCTCAAATTCCCCATGCAGAAGAGATGTATGAGAATTTCAAAAACCTTTAATGAGCTACAACCCAGGAGGGCTGTAGTTAAAAAAAAAAAGAGAAGGTGATAAAGGTGATAAGGTGATTACTATAAGTGCCCTAATACATTAAGAAGAGAACAACATGCTCATAAGGACTTTATAAAGAAGGCTATTAAAGAAGGCAGCAAAATAAAAATGAAGATGTAAAGAAATGAAAGAAATACAGAAGAGAAAGTAAATATTACGTGTATAAGCTGGTGAAGTGCAAACACCAATTTGAAACCAAGTGATGCTGATGAAACTAAAGGAGACATCAGAATCATTTCCTCTAACCTGGTGGAATCTCTCATGTATTTCACCCCTACCTTTCCTTATTCCCTGACCTTCTTGATTCATCCTTTATTCTTACAAAGTGAAGATACACCCCTCTAGTAGAGTATCTCAAACCTGCTTTCTTGGATCTTGGAGTAAATAAGTGAAAATCCTTGCTTATTTTGATTTTAAAAATATGTAGATTACCACCTTCCTTACATCTCAATGGAGTTTTCAGACTACTTTGCAGTTAACAGTCTGCAGCATTTCAGGGTGGAGCGTATGTCTGCTGTGTTTTTTTAAAGGTTACGTTTCAACCAAAGCGGAACATATCAGGTACATAGGCAGTATAGTCCTCCCGTCTCCAAAACAAACACTACCACGACTGAAATTTTCTTTCCTTATTTTCACGTCTGATGCAAGGGTCAGTGACCCCAGCAGTGGAGGATCACTTAGATGGGCAACTGGGACAGTTATCCTGCTGGGAACCGTGTCGCATCAAAGAACGTCATTGCTGTCTGTAGGCAAAACGGAATTTAGTTTTTCTTTTGCATTACAAAACTGGCCAGAAGAGCTGATATTTATACCTATGACAAAAGATCCCTGCTCATTAGATTAACTTAGCTCTAATCTCCTATTTAGCTCTTTTGCTGGACTGAAGTAGAAAGAGGAAAATCATGAGATTCAGCTGTTGCTGAAACATGACTTGGGAGAGCTCCTGCTTCCATCCCTCCTCACTTTAAGAGCCCTGGTTTCCTCTCACACACAGGCTTTCCTGGGCCATTTCTTCCCCTAAAATATTTTTTTTTCCAACTGGAGAACAATGCCAGAAAGCAGCACTGGTGGGTAACACCTGAATTCTGCAGTTAGATGTGTAAGGAGCGGCTGCTCCCCTATGTGCAAGAAACAAATGACACATGGATACCATATATCAAATGATACCATATATCATTCCACACACATCAAATCAGTCATTCCCAGATACCACAGACAGTAACGGGAGGTGCAGCTACAATACTGTCATCAGTTGGTTGAGCTGAGCCTATCCAGCACCTGCGCTCATCTAGCTGAAGTCAAGTAACAAAAGTGGGTATAAAATTCTGCCACAAGCTCTATTTCAGGACCATTATTCTGTGTTTCGAGAGTACTATGTATAAAGTAGTCTAATCCTGAAGCTGGAACATGAAACAGTCTGAAGTGACAAAAAAATAAAGTGTAAAACCTCACAACAAAGCAAGGGATTATGGGAATCTTATACACTGAAGTTGAAAGAAAAGGAAAAAAAACCAAACCCCCAAACAACTCACCAATAGAGAATATAGCTTATAAGTCAATATCTTTGCTCAGGACTCACAAATTAGCTTCCACAACACCTCTCAGGATTCACTTCTAAAACCTTGCTGGGTGACAGTACTGTGTGAGAGCATAAATCTACAGCACGGGCAGAAACAGAGCCGGGTTTTTTATAAACCATTAAAAGGTTTGTTCTAGTGACTGGTTACAAAATAAAAGATACAGGTGTGGTGTGGAGGGAGGACCTATCTCCCTGTTGTGACTACATTATTAGGTGTCTTTCTGGTTAGTCAAATACTTGCTGCTGTATCTAAGAATTAGAAAAAAATGAGTGGTCTCAGTGCTTTATCTTACTGTTATACTCCTATAGTGCAGTCTGGAAAATCTGATAGCTTTTCAGTTCTGTTCAACTCAGCAACAGTAAGTACAGTAAGTTAGTAATTACGGTACAGCTTTTTTAATTCTCAAATAAGTATATTCTTCAGCAACTCTACCCATAAGATCAGAGCTTATGGGACATCAGAGGACATGCCGCTGCCTTATCCTAAAGTTCTTGGCATTCAGAAGTGAAACACAGCATACCAGAGGTCTTACTTAAAACTGAATTTTCTAACAGAGTGCTGAACTCACAAGATCTGCAAGAAACCTTAACCAAATTTGTAACTCAGAATATTACAAGGACTACGTAAATGATGTTTTTAAATATATGGCAAGGGACTTGGCCAGACCTTGCCGAGTACAATGTCTTGAATTACTGTAGAGGAATAATACATAAAATATACTTTTAGCATGATATCTTAAAATCTCTGTATTTACAACATGTAGCTAGAGAATGCGAGGAGCTTTGTTTAAAAAACTACCTCAGCAACTATTATTCCACAAACGCTTCAGTTTACATATCTCCCAGAGTCAGTATTTTTATGAAGTGGAACTGGTCTGAAATGTTTTTCCAAAGCTCAATATTCTCATGCTTCATTTCTGTGTTCTGCAGTACAAAAATTACTGCCATTGATTTGTTTTTACGTCCTGCACCCTCATCCATTATGTAAAAAACCACTGCCAAAACAATGCTACAAATCTCAGTGAAACTGGAATATCCCTTGACAAGCAGATCCCAACTCAAAATAAGCGAGAATGAGAAACACATTGCTCTGATTTTCTGATTCACAGAGGAATTTTTTCTCTCTTCTCTTACGGGCCGGGAAGGGGGTAGGACCTTTATCAGAAAAGATTTTACAAGTCACTTTAGAAAATACTAACATTCTGAATGTTTGCAGTAATAATGGATTTAGAGGTAATAGTTCTTGTGAAAGTGTTAAGTGGCATCAAAATATAGCGGCAGCAAAACTAAAGCTGAACGTAAGACACAGATAACACTTTGGCTATGTAAGAAACAAAAATCCTTTCCCTATCACAGTATGTTGTCTTTTTTCCTAAAAGTAAGATGAAACTGTTTGATGAAAATATTTTGCTTAAGGGGAAGAAAGTTGGGGTTTTCCAATAAAAATATTATGGTCTCTCTGGGAAATCTGGAAAGACACCAAGAGTGTCCTGCTGTTCAGCCCCTACTCCATCTGATACTTTAACAGTTCCAGATGGCCTTTACTACAGGATGACCTCCCCTCTATTCTTTTATTATGACCTTTGGGTCACAAATTATCTATAGGATGCTGCTGTCATTCTATAAGACACTGTTGTACTCTTTCATCTAAAGAAAAAAGATGCTTAACATTAAAACTCATCTTTGTTAGGCTGACCTTCCAATTATGATCAAAACAGACAGTTATTCCAATCAATGTCACTGCTGGAGAAAATATGCTTCGTTTTTTGCAACACTGACATTCAGAAACTAAGGCAAGGTTTTAAATCAGATCACTTTTGCAATTCTACTTGGCCAGAGAGCATAGCGTATTATACTCATTTAAAATATCAAAAATATTGCTGTAACAGTTTCGATGAGTTATGTTGATTAAAGGGATGTGGTGGGTTTGGTTTTTGTACGTTATTGATGTGGTTTTCATGTAAACTTCATTGATAGGAGGTAATAAAACTTTATGTAGGTTTTATTAATTATTTGTCTTTATCATCATAAATGGAACACACCGAACTTGCATAGGAAAATATAATAAATAGCCCCAATGTACTAAATAAAGTAATAAGGTTAATTTCTTTCCTGCTGTCAGTAAATTCATGTTAGCAGTCTCTCGTCAGCTTGACATCAATTAATGATTTTAATTCCAGACTCTTGTCACAGTACTCACCATCCTTTCGTCTAATTAAAATGGATGATGCATGATGAAGGGAAAACACAAGACTTCTGTTCTTGTTGTAACATTTCTATTCATTAGTATACTTTTACAACAAAGGGCTTGTGGCTTTAATGGCACTAGAGAAAGATGAAGAGAAGTTTATTATATGTTGGAGATAAAGACCCTTATACCCTTAGGAAACATATAATACAGGAAGCATTTTATGGAACGACCGAATCCTTCAGCAAAAAATATCAATGTTATTTCAGCTACTAATGAACAGACAGAATGTTTCACTCTAAATTTAGGAAAAATCGTTACATGAACAGCACACACTGAAATCGTAGCCTTGTTTATGCTCGCACCAAAAATGTTGTCAGCCTATTGATTGATCTTCAAAAGTAACGGCAAATCTACCGATGCTGAGACAAATGCCTGATCCACCTCCCCCAGGCGGTATCTCTGCAAGACCAAGACCCCGGGTCATCTCTCCCACTCTTTCTGCCACACTCTGGCAGCATCGCCAGACGCATCGATGCAACCGCACCGCCTCCTACCTCCAACACTAAAAGCATCTCCCCACCCCCCCGCTACGAGCAGAGATTTCCCCCGGTGGACCGCAAGGCGTTGAGATTCCACATCTCTGCCGTAGGAAAGCCCTGGTTGAGGTTTCCAGCCTGGAGCACCCGTTTGAGCGGGACGTGCCCTCCCTCCCGGTGCCCCCTCCGCCCGCCGCGCCACCGCCGTGCCGGCAGCTCCCCCTCCCGGCCCCGCGCCCCCGCCGCTGCCCGCACCGCTGACATTTGCGCAGGCACGGATTACAGCAGCAGCGGAATGATGTACATTTAACTCCCTGTGTCGCCTAAATGAACGAAAGGTTAATGTTTTCCAAAACAGAAAGCGGGGAAAGGAGCAAAGAAGCAGGTTTCTCCTCCAGATGATAACTATACACGTGTACGTATGAAGAGTGGTATTGCTTTGCTGTGTGCTCATCGTCCTCCAACAAGTACGGCAGAGATTGGAATTGCACGGCTGCTTTTTCAGAGCCCCTGGCTCCAAAAGCCCCACCTGACTGCCCCATCACCCTCCCAGCACTTCTGGAGCCTCTGTCACTGCGTTTCCACCAGAGCAGCTCTTTAATTCTCTTCCAAAAGGTTTCTCCTTATCTCCTCAAGACCGATCCTCCCAACCCAGGTTTTTAAGCACCTGATTTTGCATCCGTTTCAGTGGAAGTTGAGGAAGAATACAATACTGAGATTAATACTTTTATGGTAACCCGGAGATTTATAGGACATTAGTAAAAAGCTCTTAAATCAGTGCATTAATCAAATGGAGAAAATACCCTGTAGATTCTTCTTTTAAGAGGAGGAAGTGCCTCCAGAGGCAGATTAAAGCATAAGCACTATTTGCCCATAGCTGGGACCACATACTCTGAATCATGAGATTACATTAGAATTGCAACTTTCATCTTTTAAGCATTATCTAGTGGTGAACCACACCGGATACAGCTGAATTTGTTGAAGACTTCACAAAGAAGTATGTTTATTTCATTGCTCCGTTATCTACTACCCAGGTACAAAGAGCAAAGCTGTTTGGGGTGGGGAGCACTTGATTTGCTAGAGGAAGTCAGTCCAAGGCTGAAGACAGGGCCAGTGCGAATGGCCTTGCCAGGCAGGTGTGAAGAAACTGCATGTGCCCAAGCTGAAGAAGGGCAGAACACAGTTTTTTGATTTGCTAAAGATTTATTTTGTAATGAACACAGAGCTGCAAGGGAAAAAAAAAAACAAACCAACCAACACAACAGAAAAGAAATCCAAGGAAAAATCCAAGGGTGAAAGAGGGAGCGATGAAGGTATCAGAACCTGCTGTTAGAGTGATGTCTCTCTCCAGCAAGGACCACCAAGAAAAAACAGAAGACAAAAGCAGTAGGTTTTCTGAACAGTTCTGACTTCACATCTTCTACGAAAGAGCCTATACTACAGGGTCTTGAAGAAGTCAGAAAACATTTCAGGGCACTCACGCTGCAGGATCCCGATGGACACACTGGCTACATATTGAGAAAACTCTATCCTGGGAGGCCCTCAAAGACCAGATGTAGAGAGTTTCTAAAGTGGACAGGTCTGTGAGCTTCCAAAGGCTTAGGTCCAGTAGCACAGCAGAAAGTGACCATCCATATGAAAACTACCTGGGTTGTAACACTACTTCCTCTTGGTCATTGACAAAAGTTTCAAAATCTGGTTTTAAGTCTATCCTACATAGCAATGCCTGCGTGAAACTACAAGCAGTTTGAAGCATCTCTGAAAGCTCAAGATATCCCACACATGTCCAGTCTGTAAAATCCAAGATACTACTCTTAGGAGGATAGGCCAACCATGGGTGCATCGGAAGAGTCTGGAATTGGTAGAAGACGTTCTATAACAAAAACAAGAAGGGCTCAAGACTGTTTTTGCAGTCTGTATGAGCAGATGTAGCATCACAGTGGTATCCAGTTTTAGCAGTCCAGTGATGGACGGGATGACAGCATGGCAAAGAGGGGCTCCAAGTTAGCATATATATAAACCAGCTGTGATTTGGCACCAGAGTAGAGCTAATTCAATTCAGATCTTGTTTGACTTCCTCAAGACTCTGCAGTATAGTCTCTTTCTTAGGAGACACAAGGCAAAGTTCAGAAAACCTGTTGCTTAGTTTTGTCTTAAGGTTTTGATTGGTGCCACTGCTGGGGAGAAGCACCTTTTCTAACAGCACAGCAGAACACATATGGATTTTCAGATCATTTTTTGGCACTTAAGGGTGATGCAAGCAGACTTCTTTCTCTGGAGTAAACCAGTGTTAAAGAGCAGTGAGACAGGCGGACAATGTCCTATGGCCTTGGATGAACTGTTAATCCAACATTTGGAAAATGTACAAATAGAAAGCATTTTACAGCAATTTTGGTAAGATTGGTGGGTGGTCTCCTCAGATGATGCTCCTAATTGTTCCAGTATAGTGTTTCATTGAAAGCTACCTGCATTTTCAACGAGATAATTTCGTTTTCTGTTCAAAATTACTTTAAGATTGTCAGTAAATGCATACCAATACAGCTTGAAATATGCTCCTTAATAAGAAATTATTATTAATAATATGTTTATAAAAGGCAATTTTATTCATTTCAATCATGGTAAATTGAAGAGCATTAATTTGCTTGTTTGTCTCATAATCAATATGAACACTACTTTTAAGACTTTAAAGAAAATACCACTGTAAGCACAATATTATTAAAATTATCAAGTGAAGGCATAATAATTCCATAAAATTGTGGGCATGATTGATTTTTTAATGGACCGTTCACTTGTTCTCTGACCCCCTAAGGATTTTTGCTCCTAGCCTCTCATACATAGTAAATTCATTAAATCCAACCTATTTCCCCAAAGTATTGCATCATTATAGAGGTACATAGTATCAAATACCAAGTAAAACAGAGCAAGTGAATTGTACTGCTAAAAACATCAAGGGGGAAAAAAACCCACAGAAAACAAAGTTAAAATAGCAGCCATTATGAACCAACACTTGTTAAGACAGTAATATTTTACTCTGTCTCCCAGTAAGCATTTTGAGGGATTGTTCAGTTAATTTGCAAGAGTACTCTTCATTAATAGCATGTATCTAACATCATTATTTTACAGGATCAAAAGAAACTCTCTGCAATCTAACTGCAAAATATTTAGTCTCTATGGACCAAATCAACATCTGAATTTTTCAGAAACATAAGGAAGCACCTCACACATTTGGTTGCTATTTTATTGCCTTTTATTAGTTGTACATGCCACTACCCCAAAGAACTTGCATTCTCTTATAGACATAACACAAAGGAAAGCAAATACACAGTTAGGGAAAGAGAGTAACGGGAGGAGAAGGGCCCGTGTTACGATAACATCAAGCTGTTACGAAGTTCTGGCACATGCATTTTCTGCAGTTTCAGTGAACACATAAAATTGCTTTTATGACACACGAGGAGTGAGATTCCAGGAAAGATTCAAACTGGTTAGCATAACTTGATGGACAGGGATTAGGAATTTGCTCCATGCATTGAAGGCTATACAAATAATTTCACAGTTCTACCTTGGTACCCAGCGTGACTATTGCAACCTCTCTTACATCACCACATCGACAGTCTATACTCTCACCATTCTTACTGAGAGAGACAGAGAGACACAGAGAGACACAGAGAGAGAATGAAAAGAGAGAAAAACGTTACTAACTCAAATCTCAGGTCTTTCTTCTTTGAATAAATGTACATGGCTGATTTTCTGGGGACCTAAGGTTACTAAGAAACCCCCCATGCTGGGCAAGCTTGGGTTCAGCACTGTGCACGTGTGGCTAACCTTCCCCTTGCCCTGAGCTGGCTGGAGCAACGGAGGCAACTTTAAACGTCTCTGCACCCCTGGCATGGGTTTATCCACAAAGTGGCTGGTCTGCCCATGCCCAAAGGGAAGTTGACTGCACAAACACCCTCATGTCCAAAGTCACTTACTTCCTTCAGTTCCAGTATTCCCCTTTACCATTTAATCTGAAAGCACATTACTTTTAAAAACAGGAACAACTTTAATGACCCTGCTTCACTTTTGTTAAAAAAGAGAAAATAAAAACCAATCAGACAAGTAAAAAACAACCAAGCACTGTGATCCAGCCACCCTCTACCATCAGAACGGATGGAGAAAGACACAAATAAATTTTTACATCAATTTATGCTAGTATATCTGTTAAAGAGTAAAAATTTCCCCATAACGTAATCCAAACAGATGGTCACAGATGATAAAGTTTCTGCAGTTTATTGCTATCTTCAATAACTAATAAATGTATACTCCCAGCCTGCCTTAACTATAACGTAAATCACTCAATCCTAAAAGAACTGAAAGCAAACTGTTTTAGGTTTAACTGAGGAGGCTACACAAGAGTTACTGTGGCTCTGCTATTCTGGTGAGCTGTTAGGGTGATGAAGCCACCGTTTATAAACTTGTGTTCTTACTCACGGAAGACCAAGGTGCATAGAGATGATGGTCAAAGGCATCATTAGGACTAACTAGTCATACCTCACGTACAAGGAGAACAAAACTTCCTTCCATAGTTCCTGCATCAATCCACAATTTATGGCTAAGCTATAGCATAATTTTTAGATAAATCATTCCAATTTGTAGTCCACTTTCACTGCTAAATTTACCATTCAGCATTCCAAATTTGTAACCCTTTGAAGTTTGTCTCCTTACAGAGCATTTGTGTACTCAAACAGGTCTTCTCTCCACACGCACCCCCGAATACTAGTTAATTTACAACCTAAACTTTCCAAGATTTTGACTAAATTGATATAAGAGCTAACAGAGTGTAAGCCTCAGTATCTAGGGCTACAAGAGACAGGATGAAAAGTAGATTGGAAATGTTGAGAAGATCATATGACATATATATTAGATAAGTTTTTAATGTTAAGGGAAGCTGACAAGGAAAAATAGAGGTACTCACCACTCGTTTTTACAATTAGCAGTTTAATATACATATCATTCCATAAACAGACTGCATGACACATAAATAGACTGAACTCCAGTGACAAATGTACTGATAAGTATAATTTTTAGGGTTTTTTCTAAATATATCAATGAAAAAACTAGATATGCAAGACTCTGAAGAAAAATACAAAACATATTTCATTCTATATAAATATTTGTTTTCTGAAAATGTCAATAAAATCAGTCATAGAATGTATAGAGAAAACATTTCTTATTATTACTTCAGTCTCCTCAATAGGAAAGGAGCTCTGGATCTATAAAAGATGCTTAATGCAGCCAAAGAAGCTGTTGATACCAACGTCCAAAATAAATCCAGCTTTGTCCTGTTATTTAAAGTATATAAACATATCAACATTTGGGAATTTCATCAGTGAAAATTGAACTTCAGTTATTTAATTTAAAAAACAAACTCTCTCTATCAAGGTTTAAGCAAATACTGAAGTCTACCTCTCCTGTTCTTGCTTCATTCGTATTCTCTCCTCTTCTGAAGTAAGAGCTTCCTGCACTTTTATTTTACCAGTTTTCTCACTCTTGTCATCTTTGCGATGTTTGCCAAACCTGTTAATAACACACAAAAAAAGAATCTAACTTGTGAAATGAACAAAATTGTATTTTCCTTTTCCTATGACAAAGAGAGTCCTCCAAGAAGGGCTGCTTGGAAACCAGGAAGGGAAAGTGCAAAGATCTCAGAATCTCAATTTTTAATATTTTCAGGCTGCTTTTGGTTTTTTTGTGTTTTTTATTTTATTTTTATTTCGCTCCTCTTAAAAGTTTATAGAATTCCTTACTAAAGAACAGACCAAAACAAAACAAAAAAATAAATAGGACCACATTCCTTTTTTTCTGCCAGGATTCTGGGGTCACTATTCTCAAATACAGAGTGAAACAATGTTTTAGCAATTACTCAACACTATCACTGCCAAAGAATGCAACTCAAGTTTACATTAAGTGAAGGCTTTCACGTATGTACTGCAAGAGACATTGCGCTGTATGTCTGACAACTGCCCCACAGGCAGTACCACCCTCCGCACTCGCCCCACAAGAGCAGTTTCACCACAGAGCGGATGCCATCCAAAAATGGAAATTTATTCTTTTTCAGCACCAAGTTTTTTATAAACTTTGTTACTCATGCCTCTTTTCCCCCAAGGTTGTTCCAGTGCAAGGAGGGTGAGTGGAGGGATGGAGCTGGCTGGGCTGTCCCAGACGAACCGGGATGCTGCCAACCCAGTGTTTGCCCTCCTCATGTCTCCTCTTCCCCTCCATGGGCTACATTTCAAGTATTTTAGGTTTCTTCCATATTTGCGCATTCCACTGTTTTCTTTTAGACTTTCAGGGAGAGCACAGTCTGGCATTTGAGATACTCAGTTATTATTAGGACAAAGTTGCATGTATTTCTTAGATATTTCAGACCTACTCCGAAAGGAATGCCTTTTATATAGAGCAAACTAAACAAACATATAAATATAGCCCTTAAATACAGCTAAAGTTTGGAAGACAATTTTCTAGTTAAGACAGAAGGGATAACACATACCTGTTTAACAGTATCTCACTATAATACATACCTTTTAAATGTGGGACCATTTATCATACCAAAAGCAGCAAGAAGTTTACGTTTTTTTAATCAAACGCTCAGATGAGAGCTGACTGACACTTGTGGCACTTCACACTCAGGTTCACATCAAAAGTGAAATGAAAGCACTGAAATGTGCAAAGTCCAGCAATAATGTGGACAGGACACCCCAAATGCTCACAAACAGTGAAATAACACACAGAGTTCTTAAAACTTTCTTCTGACCCATGAATGTAAACTGTTTAAACTATTTAGAGTCCACCAGGCATTTATAATATTTTCCCTTTTGTTCCTGTTGATTCTAGTACAAAGACATTGTGTGGGCTGAAGACATACCACACAGCGACCCTGCAGAAAGATTAATTTCTGGCCACTGCTCAGTCAAGAGATATCATTATACTCCATAACCATATTTATGACTCTTGGGGCAGCTGTTTAAAAACACAACAACACAAAAGTACAGTGTAGGAGCATGTACACAAGCTTTAAAGTGCGTGGCTGTTCTCCACAGTTCCCGGATTGCTCATTTCCACAGTAATTCAGGCATGTGAAAGCTAATTAATAATAATAAGCTGTTCATTAATAATCATCTGAAAAGGGAAAGGCAGAGGACACGATAGGGTTAAGAAACATAAAATACTACATAAAGTTGAAGTCTCTCATATTATGTTATATGCAAAACTGACATACTTAAATTCAGTGACTAGAAACACCAGCATGTATCTTTTAAAACATCCACCTATTTATTAGAGAGTAGTCAAAACCATTATACAAAACATTTACATATATGACACAAGAGATTCAAATCAAGTTCTGGATGTCGTACACCAGACAAAACAGAATGGTTAATTTAAAATAGCCCTAAATCCTCTAGCCAAGAGAGGACTTCTGGCAGAAAAACAGTGGAATTGAGCCATTTTACCCTGATACACAGAGAGAGCCGGGGGTGGCAGGGCTCTGACTGACAGAACACGCAGAGCTCCAAGGAGACACACAACATATGGGGTTCTGTGGCACAGCATCTCTGGGATGCCCACGTTTGCTTCTGTCTCCTGCCCTTCCTTGACCCATTCAAAATGTCAGGCAAGGCAAAGGAACCAAGTTCTGGAGTAGATAGTTTAGTTTTGAAAAAGAACTAGTGGTTAAAAAAAAAAAAAGAGAAAAAAAAAAAGAAGATAAAAGTGAATTAGTGAGTAACCATCAGGTTTCGGCAGCAAAACAGAATTTCTACCACCATAAATCAACTCATTGCAAGTATGAACAGAAATATATTGAAATCAATACCCTATTAAAAAATAAAGTACACAGGAAATTTCTAATAATCCTTGTAAGCAATCTAGTAAATGCCTGGTCAGGCTGCATGATTGTGGGGAGAGTACTTGTAATGTTAACATATAACGCAAACCTAGCAAAAATCGACGGTTTGAGTTTCCAGATCCATCCGTTGGAGTCCAGAACACACCACGCTGGTGCTGCGTGGCACGAGGCAGAGCTGGGTTCACTGCACAGGCAGCGCTCGGAGCAGCAGAAGGGTTCAATTTGCTTCGACTCGGAAGTAAGCTGTGGCAACAACCCTTCTTCTCTTCCAGGGTCTTCTTCTGGTCATCTGGGAATGAATGTTCCTTCTGCCCTCGGGGACAGTCCTGATAAAGTCTCCAGAAGGCATCTCTGGTCCTTTCCCAAGCATTTTAAAGGGTGGCCATATCGTCCCCACTCTGACTGGAGACTTTCCAGTGCCCATCTCTGACAAGCTCTGTGGTCATCCTGGCAGTGGACAGCCTGGCAGAGTAACAACCACGGTGGTCTTGCAAAGTTGCCTTCTCTGGACTTTGTCACCCGCAGAAGTGATATATCTGCCATAATCACCACTGCCTGTAACAAGTTCAGCAACGTTAACTGCACTGTCCCTACACTCGAACGCGGAATAATCAACGCCATCCTCCCCCCTCCCTGATTGGGGCTTCGTGTTTTTGACAGCATCACCTGCACAGATAGCATCTCCGCGATACCCATAAGTCATGGAGCTGCAGAACAGTTTGGAAACACACAGCCCTAAATGGGTCTGGCTCAGAACAAGGCTGCATACCTTTAGCAAGACCTCTGCACAAAAATATTTACAAGTTCAAGATTTCTCTTTTCCACTGAGATCTCAAGTCTAACAGCATCTCTGTTAAGCTTCAGCTTACAACAGTAGAAGTAACAAACAAAGGAAAAACGCTTTCCAGGCTCCATCAAGCACTTGAGAAAGGTGTTTGAAAGAACTGTGATGGGGACACGTATGTACACACACACACATACAGAGCCCTTTTATTTCTGCAGGAGCAGTCAACACTCCCCGCTCAAAAATCATTCAAAGGTTTTGGTAAGATTACTCTTACTAACAGTAAGTGTGCTTGCTATTTATTTCTATTTAAAGTGTTTGCTCTGTGAAGTATGATTTATAGTCATAATGAAACCCACAGCCCAAATCAACATCCTCTCCACCAAATTTACAACAGACATTTATAAATTATTTAACATTGATATTCAAGCCAAGTTTAACTACAGAAGAGCAACATACAGCAATACTAAGGCACACCACTAAACGAGCTGTTAACGCTGCCTCCACTGTACAGCCCTGTGTACTGTGGTGACTACGCGGGTGTCAAGCTGTTCAAAATCACCAGACCTTCTCACTTCCTCAGGTAGGTGTTTCCTACTCTGACTCATGAATATTAAGTAAAACAAAACACTTAGTAATAAAAATAAGAGTGTTGAGACCACTGAAATTCAAGCAATTTATGCAATATCCTTTCAAAACACCAAATGCACATCCCACAGCCACCCTGCACCACCTTCACAGCCAGCGGTAAAGCCCTTACTTGCTGCTCTCCGGTGGCCCACAAGTCAACGGAAGCAAAGTTTGGGTCAGGGCCCCAGAATTACTCCCGGTATTTAAAACACCCCAATTTGAATGCATCAGGCCAGGGAAAAGATGTGGCTTACCTTTGTAAAAGTTTCGCCTTAAATGTGCAAGCGGTACAGTCCCTGACTCTCCCCGTGAACATTAATGTGTGTGACACCTGCCCCACAACCCACCAGCACTGGCATCATTGTGAAGCTTACTTCTTTACTGCTCAGGTACTCAAAAAGAAGGGAGGATGGAATTAGGATGTATGTCCCATACGTGACCCATGGCAACTTTGGAACCTTACTGCTTCCAATACTACTTCTTCCATAATGCATATACTGAATGTCCTGGCACATCCGTGTAATAACTTCCCCCACTGAAGAGACTGCTCACTTAATGATAGCAACCTGAGGCTGGGAACTCCCAAAGTGCAATTGTTAACGATATTTCCCTTGTAAAATAGCAATCACCATCCATTTGTCCTGTGCTGGAGAGGCTCTAGGCTTTTGCAAGGACGTGGCCTTGAGGATACTGCCGAGTGATTTGATCCCAGCGCTCGCTGCTCACTTCACAGGCGCAGGAGCTGCTCTCCGCTGCACGCCGCTGGGTAGCGAGAGCCTGAAGCATCTGGAGATTTTCAGGCACTTGTCTGAACCTGCGATGGTCTCACTCTCATTGCTGTGAGGCTGGCTGCTGGGATACTTCTTGCAGTTCTTACAAATGCAAATGAAATGACAACTTGCCTTCTGAAGCAGACACGAGAACTCCGGCTCTCAGGGTCTGCGCATCATCAGTGCTCCTTGCGTTAGTGAAAAGGAGGACAGCGTTTAAAAACAAAGTTAAGAACTACTGTTGGAATTAAAAACCCAAACAGTCCAGAAACGGAGCATCTGCGACACTGATGTTCAGACAGTCCTGGGAATGTAATTCCAAGCTCCTGTCATTTGCTAAGTTCAGTGCCAACAATTTGACAGTGAAGCCCTACCTAAATCAGTGCATGAGATACCAATGCACAGACACAAGCTACTGCGTGATGTGCAGCAAAATTGCGTGCACTCCTGCCACACAAAGTTAACATATTAATGACAAAAAAAGTTCTGATGTTAAAGCTTGAGCTACACCAGACACTGTGGAGCACCTGCAGCCACAGCAGCACAACACTGACTGTGGCCACCACCACCCCCACTCTGAATTCTTAGAAGCAGAGCACAGAATATTATTACTCATGGTGGAAAATAAAGAGCAAAAGGAAAGTGCGTGTTTTCCTCTAAATAATAAAAAAAATTTACCTTTCTGTTCATAAACATATTCTTTCATAGACATAGCTTAATACTTCTTTGAGGACAAATACTGTATGGTTATAGAATAATCTATTTGTAATAGTAACTACGTTTATAAATACAGGAGTATTACCTCATGTAACAGCTAGTTTATTTAGTAGCACTCTCATCTAAACCCTATTATAAAAAGTATAGCTAAAAAGTAGTTTAATTTTATTTTGTACCTACATAAGCAAAAGCTTCAAGAAAAAACTTCTGTGACTAATTGAAATACAGGTTGTAAATTAAAAATACCCTGTCTATCCAAGAGTGTGAGAAATTGATGAAAGAGAGCAGCTGAAATCTCGTTCACTCTAATTGCCAAGATACTCCAGGGTTCTACTTAATTTATAGCTTCTTAATTCTCCTTTTACATTAAGGGTTAGAGAAAGTTTCAAGATAAGTGTAAATGCTCAAAGTCATATTCACAGATCCACAGACTTAATCCTCAAATTCAGCCAACAACAGCAATCACAGTAAGTGAAGAAATTAAAAAATGTATGACGACGACCATTTTTTAAAAGTATGATCTCCAGAATATAACAGCCAAGTCACATCAGAGGAAAGGACCATCCTCAGACCCTGTGATACTAGTTCGTCACATTACTATTAATAAAAAGACGAGAACACAGATCTATATGCCTGAAGCTTGACCCTCAAATAGGAAATGTCATGAACTCTGGATAAACTAATCAAACTAAAATGCATACCCAAACCTCTCAGTCAGTCCCTAGCTGGCTGGCTTTCAAGCTTACTTGCTTGGATGACTGTCATCACCTAGGAGGTGGCCTAATCCAAAGCCCATCCTACTCGACAGAGAGGCACTGACTAGCAAGTGCCTTCAGTGGCTTTGGGCCAACGCATCAGAGCAACTAAACAGTGTGAGACTCAACAGAGAAAAAAGTGTCGCAGAACATTTAAAGAACAAGCTCAAGCTACAACATGATGCCATATACATAAAATATGTGAAATGTATATAACATGCACATGTGTCTACATGACACGAAGAACACGTAAATGATTTTGCATAAATAAATATACAGACAGAACTAATGAAGAAAGGAGGAGGTATGAGTGGTAGCAACGGAAATTCCACCTTTAAAACTTATCTCAAAAATAGCTTCAGTTTAAAAGAGTATATATCAGGAACCTTGCTATAACAAAAATAATATACATATAATCTGCTAAATGGATTTTACTCTGATGCGTTACTGATGAGATCATTGTCGTCTGCCAAATCATCCACATATTTCATTAGAATAAGGAGCTATAGAAGAAACATGCATTAGTTGATTAATGAAAAAACACAAGAATTGATTGAGACAGAAGTTCAGCAGCATTATGTTCCTTAATAGAAAAAAGACCATCATTAAAAATTAACAAATTGTAAGTGTCTTGAGCTATTCTGTCAGTGCTTTCTGTCTTCAAGCCATGCTCCTTCCCCATAGTAGCAAACGGTATTCATACATACACAACCTAACACTACTCAAAGGATTTTGCAACGATTTCTGTAATCTTTTTCATCCTGCTGTATCAGCAAAATCATAAAATTTATATTGCAAAAGTTTATTGTGACATGCAAAAACATTCTGTTCCTAAAATAAAATTTAATAAGCATAAACAAGGATTCAACATAGCGCGCAAAAAAAAAAATCACCCTGCTTAGTGATGACTTGAGGGTTTACAAGTCTTCCTTTCGAAACAAAATTGTGCAAGCGCTATTTTTAAAAATAAGCTTGTAAGTGCAAACATTTACATATTTGCAATGGATTTCTAGAAATATCCAGTTATCACATCTAATCAAATTAGTAGATCAAATTCTACTTGTTAGGAGGGAGCGGAATGACTGCTGGAGTGACTCAGCAGCAGCACCGTCCTGAGATGACACAGAAGCTCTGATGTACAGGCAGCAGGAGCAACGGACCTTGATGTAGGAGCTCGTGGGCATAGTTAAAAATGGATGTTTAGAACTTCTCATTTTCCATGGGTTTCCTTGCCTATGTTAAAACTGATAAAGCAGCAATCCTGCTGGTGCAATGTTCAGCAGCAGAACCCTGCCCAGAGGGTTCCTGGAGAACTCTTCTGTCCCAAGCCAAGAAAGGGGCATTACAAAAGGACGCAGGTAACTCATGAAAATGAAGAATACCTCTCACGAGGTACACTTGTACCCCTTCAGAGCAATAAATTTTGCCTTCAAGCAAGAGAGAAACTCACGTGCTCAGTCATGAACATAGACATTTAAAGCAGGAGAATCAAAGTGGTTATGACTCCAAATTATCAGCCCTCTCTGAAGTTGCCATCCTGTGCATCAGTGCTGCAAAGCATGTGAAGGTCTTCTGTGATGTATTCACACATTTTCTACCAACAGCCTCTGCCTCACTTCCCAACCACTAAAACCCATTCTTCAGCACCATTGAGGTGAGGATTCCAGCACATCTCACCAAACTAAGCCTACTCAAAAACAACAGTGAGGACGACACATAAATCGCAACACTTCATGTGAAACATCGCCGGTGATACCCACAACAACTTCCTGGAAAGAAGTGGAAACAACATATGGGACCGGTAACCGTTTCCAGCCACTGAAACTTAATCTGCCTGCCTTTGTGAGTCAGTATCCCAACTTCTCAGAATATGGGTATGATGCCAAACCAAGAGACATGTCATGAGGTTTCATTCAATTATTTTCATAAACAGTTTTGATAACATTTCCTGAAAGGCATGACACAACAGGCAGAATATTATTCACACCAAGTCGCTCTCTTTTCACAACTTAAGCATTTGTAATATTTACTTCCAGCATAAAATGGTGGAACTTTTAAAAAACAGATTTCTTTTACGGAGAGACCATCTGTTTGCAAATTTCTAAACAGAAGATAATCTTCTTGCATTGCTACTCATGATTGCCTAAAGCTAGCTGGAGCCATTGACAGCTCTAATAAATAAATAAATAAATAAATCACAAGAAACAAGGAAAAAACCTAACAACTAATTCAAGTTACTGCAGTTTAAAAACAGGCTGAGAAGGTCAAAGGAAGTGGGGATAATTTTACAATGATAACATTTGAAAGACAGCAGCAAGTCAGCAAACAAACAAGAGATTCTTCTGTTGTATGGCAGAGTCAACTCAGTAAACAATACCACAATGTACTAAAAGTCACCGTAAATAAGTTATTTCCATGGTGGTCAGCCAAAACCTGTTCAACTGTGGATTGTGGCATCCCTGAAGGAATCAGGAATAAAAAAGAAAGCTTCTGCTTAGATACAACTGTGTTAGCAATCATCAGTGATGGGAGCAACCATAGAAGCAGTACATGACATTTTAATGGAAGTTTCATAACAGTCTAAGCATTTTAAAGTTTGCTTGTGTGGCAAAAACTCTTTAATGTTGTGTATGTATTCAAAAAAGAGAGCGGTTATTGACCACAGAGTTACTTGCCCCAAGATTAAATCTGATACACTAAGTGTGTGCTATTTGTCAGTGAAGAAAGTAGCTCATACATGTGACACAGCCAAACTAATTCAGTCTTCTAATAGATAATGTAATCTTAATGGGCAACATATCCTTTCATTACTGTCATTTAATGTACTTACAAATGCTCCTGTCCCCCCTCTCAGACAGATTTTGCCCATCAAGACCGCTGTGCCCTGTTAGGTAATTCAGTACTGGGCAGTAAGATGTTAAACAGTAATTGAAAAACTGTAAATACAAATTGCAAAAACATAAAGTCTCATTTGCAAAGTAAAGAGCAGGCTGCTGAAAAACTTTGAGTGAAGGCCTCCAGTATGTCAACTCGTCCTTCCCAGACTGCATACATAAAAGCAGACATACCACCCTCCACTTTGCAATACATAATACCATACATAGGGACAAAAAAAATTTCCCAAATTCTAAGCATCAAGAGCAGCCTATTACTAACATAAGAAATTTTTCTGAGTCAGGGTAAAACACTCCTTCCCAGCGTGCTGGGTGCCAAGCCCAGCCTCTTGCTCACACTGTACTGAGCAGGTCCCCAAACCTCAGCCCAGCTCTTCCCACCTGCCAACTGCTGCCCTGCAACCATGCAGCGAGATGGGCACGCTTCTGTCCTTGCATTTGTCTCCACAGATTAGTTTAAAAATTGTGGACCCGTTTAGGTATTAATAATACTGCATTGTGTCCCTCTAATTACCACTGTCCACTAAGAGCGCTTAGGGAGAGCATTTAAACCATGGCTACTCTTCAACGTGTTCTCTCCACAACTATACTTCTAATTCCTGCTCTGTTCATTTTAATGCATTATTGTTTCAAAATACAATGCTTCAAAATTGCAAATTACATCTGGCTCAAGGGCTGATTATGAGAAATACTAGCACTTCTGCCTCTGCGTGAATAACTCTGATAATAATGAGAGATTGATTGAGCTCCAAGAAGTCCAAATGATGAGAAGGGTCAATTTGAACATTTCTATTAGCTTCTTTTGTCAAATCTAACACTTTGCCAGGCCAGAGACAAATACTGCATCTGGTTACCATGATTTTTTCCAACCCTACAGAAGTACAATTTAGAAAATGGGTACTGGTCTAAAGGCAGACCTTATGAGAAATGCTAATGAAACATAAAAACCCACCCATTTTACTGGCACTCAAGAGAAAGAAGGAAAAAAAAGAAAGGCAACAAGAAAAGTTGCAAGGGAAATTTGCTTCAACATTTTTGTGGCAGAAAAGGGGAAAAAAAAAAACAACCCTCAGTAATATGAAGAGTCTTCATAACTCCATTTTACAACTGAAACGCTCACTTGCATATATATGAGCATGGCATGCCTTATGTAAATATGAGCTACAAAAAGAAAATCACTAAAGATGCTCGCTAAGCACATGCAACAGGCAGAGAAACCAGGACTCAAATGTAATACATTGGCTAGTTAGACCAGGAAATTGCAGTAAGATTATTCTGACAACTTAGTCTTGCAGCCTTGCAATTACACTGTATAAAATCAGCAAGGTTAACATAGACACACAAAAAGTTAATCAAACTACTGGCAGTTCATCCGGAACCTTCCAAAGATTAAAACTTCCCTACAGATCTCATTACCTAGAAATGTTAATAAGTCAGTCAGCACTTTTTCTGTCAATTACTGAAAATCTTTGTTGATACACATCTCCTAGAAAATAACCTCTGTAGGGTAAATTAAGCAATAGGTGATGACTCTATATCTTTAGCTTCATTCACATATTTACACGTATAGGAGGTAGAGAAGGCACAGATGTTTTCCAGCAGAGGATAATATACAACACTGTAGGATCTGTGGGACAAAACTAACCAAATATCGTCAAAGCCCAGGCTAGCGTGCAGCCATTCCCTTCTCAGAGGGAAGAGCGACTCCCCTCGCTGAGCTGCAGCACCTGAGTGCTGGTGGCTGTACGTTACAGTTTAGTGTCTCCTGTCCCATTCTGGGTTCCACAGTGCCACCTAAGTCTCTTTGGAGATAAAAAATTAACTTCAATTTAAAAAAGAAAAAATAGTGCCAATATGATACTTTCACAAGGTGCTCTAGAGCACAATTAAATTAACCTGCATTGAATAGCCTTGCACCTACGTTGTCACAAAAAGAGAGGGCAAAAAATAACAGGTACGCTATTTTGAAAGTTTGCTAGAAAGACAGGGCTAAAGTACAGGGCCTAGCCCGAGCCAAGGCTCCTGTTAGTATACATGAGCACACCACTGCTGGCTTCACATACCTCTGTCTATTCTATCCGCTGATATTCTGTCCTGCGGCACGAAAATTTAGCTTATGTATGCAGTATCTTCTAGGCGGAAAACGAAGAGTGAGACTTTGCACCGCAGCAGCAGCACCGGGACAAACCATCCCAGAGCGGAGGCAACAAGACTCAGGTGGATCGTCGCCGGGAAGTCAGTTTGGCAGCGGGTCCCCGCAGCAGCTGGCGCAGGCGCTTGCCCAGAGCTACCTGGAGCCCTGGAGACCGCCGGCATCCTGCAGCTGCCAGTGCCCAGAGCTGGAGCTGTCTTCATGGTAACTGCAGTGGAAATAACTATATCATCTGTGATTTACACCGCTGATTATTTCAGGGCCAAGCTGGGAGCTGAGATTTATTTCAGGTTGAAAAGGTGTACAAACCAGGACTTGCATGGGACTAATTACAGGTGAGAGATGTGGATTGGGGGTGTGTGTGGTGGTTTTGGTTCCAGCCACCATACGAATAAGCTCCTATCACAGAAGATCTCAGACCTGGACCAGCCCTATACACACTGACATTTTTGATCTCATTTGTGCACACTCAGGCACTATAAGAAGTGAGTGACTGGGCCTATATTTATTTAGAAACCCAGACAGATGACGTTTAAAATAAACCCAATCTTGACATCAAAGATAGCCGGCTCCTGAGATGTTCGTCTCCAAATGAGATCAGCCCTGCTCATGCTCAGTGCTGCACACAGTTATCACTGCCATCTTAACATTTCTTCTGAATATATAGCCTAAAATAAATCTTAAAAAAAACCCCAAACAATGAAAATGGCACTGAGTCTCCACATTTTATTTATCTTACCCAAGCAGTTTTCTTCCTTTTGCAGTTATAAAAGACAAATAGAATTAGCGAAGTATTTTGAGCTCCACAGATGATATCAGGACTCCTAACAGTTACAGATGATAATACCGTTGGTATCATTACCTGCTCAGCAACATCAGAGAAAAGAAGTACTTTAACTGTAACATTACACCTGAAACTCCTGCTTGTGGCAGCATGTTGTGCTCTGAATCTCAGGATTTTAGTGCTATGGGTTAAAGACAAAGATAGCATCTATAATAACACTGTGAAATATTTGAGATTTATTTGTAGTATGTTGCTGTTGAAATGTGTAATAGCAATTCAACTTGCATTCTAAATACCGCTGGCACACCTGGTGTTGAATATGCTAGAAGCACTTGCAATCGGTATAAAAATATACTACTTACATTATTGTGGTACTCAAAAATGCTGATACAGCTAAGATTCAAGATGAATATTTGTTATTAAATCCTCTTTTTCAAAACTTTTAGAGCTAATCCATAAACTTTGTTTCTGATTAGACATTTTCTTACTAAGTACTACCTATAACAGCATAGTGGAGAAAAGTAAATCTACATACTTTTTCAGTCATCCATCCACCATCCATCCACCTTCAAACTAAACTCAACAGCAGCATCTGGAAGCTGTCGATAGCATATGTCTTAGCACACAAATATTTCATATTCCTACAACACAGGAAACACCACATGACATCAAAGCCCTTGGAGACCCTAGCATGGACAAGGTGCTAGCCCATTTTTAAAATGAGAAAACAGTTCCTCTTGAAAGCTTAAGCAGCTTGCCAAACGCCCAGAGCTTTCTGTATTGCAAGCACAAACAACGTAGGGACTAACTGCAGATTCCTTTGACCAAGCCAGGTCTATGAAGTTAACATATCTACTGAACTAGTTATTTCTAACAGAGAATTTCTCTTCCAGTGCAGCATTACCAACATATTTTTAACATATAAAACAAATACTTTAAAACAGCTATATCCGTAGTATGCCACTATATTTGTTGAAAATAGTTAACACCACCAAGTAGTTCAATGAAACCATACTGTTATTTTTCCTTTTAGGGCTAGGGGCTACAAGACTAAAAATCCTGAAAAAAGTGTTCATGTTTGTAGAAACCATGAATTTCCCTCCTGCAGACGCAAACATTTCAAAATTTACTGTTAATCACTTCATCAGTTAGCGCAAACATACACTGTAAAACTTGTTCATGAAGCGAATGCATTCCAGCAGGGTCTATTTTACAAACATCTACAGCCTTTTCTTGCACTCCTGCTTATTGTAAGTTGGCACAGAAGCAGTAAAAGTTAATATGCAGTGGAACACTACATTAACTACTGAAATGTTATTGCACATCAAAAAGGTTTACTGCTACTTTGCAAACATGCTTACCTGAGTGCCATAAAATACTGACATAATGAGTCAGATCTACTGCAGTGCATTGCAATCAGGTCTTCACACTGGTAATGTACAAGCAGCTCCTTCATACAAAAGGCATTCTACACAACCTCGAAAAGACATTTTTGTATATGATGTACTATGAATTTTGTTAGTATTTTGGAATTAGGGAAGCATACGCTGAATCATCAGTAACTGGACAAATTGCTAAGAACAGAATATACACACCGTTATTTTGTACTTAACACAAAGACGCCATCTCAAGAAATCCTCGAGCTGCAGATCATGGAAAGCCTGGAAGACAGACCTGGGAAGAACTGCTATACTTGTACCCTGTTCTGGTACCCCACACTTGGCAGCTACCACTGACCACTCTCAGAGACACAGTATTGGGGTACAGGGACTTACTGGGTATCATTCAACTGTGTGACTACATTCTTATGTTCTTACATTAAACTCTTGAGAATCTACTGAAAATGGAACGAATTAAAAATAATGCTTTCACCCCCTCCAAAAGTAACATAAACCTCCTTCTTTTGTGACTAGCTGAACAACAAATGTCTGAGGTTCTACTTGTACTTTGACATGAAAATGAAAAGTATCAGCATTAATGCAACACAAATTTTATGGTTTTTATTAAAAACCATGTGCAGTGTGAAATAATAGAAAGGAAGATATCTGTAAAACTATTTCATCCTCAGTTCCAAAGAAAATAACCACCTTTTCTAGCTCAGTGGATCATATCAGATGCTATTAGGTATCGTATCAGCCAATCAAGCTTGGTATCCTAATAGTTGCCAGTCCAAGACAATTTACAGTAAGATGCTTGGAAGCACAATAAAAATAACCTGTTTACAGGTAACTTGTTAACACTCGGTATGCAAGGGGTGGCTCACAGTCACAAATGCATGCTTAGCTGTGTCATTTTCCTACATTCTTGGTGTTCAAGGAACTGTGGGGGCAGTAAGTCCCTGAGGGTAATTACATATTACAAAAATCCTTTAAAATGTAAACTTTTTGGATTACAATCTTATTGTACATCCACATGTTTTTGCTTCTTGAGAAGGGTAAGTACATGTTGATTGATTCAGATTTTTTTGTACCAGTGATTATTCAGTGAATTTTGTTCTCATCTCCTCTTACTGAGGACAAAGACTTTTCACCAGGAGAGTGGTTAAGCACTGGAACAGGCTTCCGAGTCTCCATCCTTGGAGATATGTGAAACTCAACAGGGCGTGACAGTCAGCAAGCTGATGAAACGTTGAAGTTGGACTGCTGTGAGCAGGAGTCAAAGCAAGCAGAGATCCCTTCCTGCCTGAATCACTCTAGGAGTGTAGTATTTTCAATATCTCTTCAGTTCCTCCTAATTCCATCTTTCCCCTCCCCCCGAAGAAGTCATCAACAGATTCAAATACGCCATCAGCATTGTGTTTCTAATGTTTCCTTCACCCTTATTCTACCAAACTTTCGTTCCTCTTATTTTTCCCTGAAACAACTTAAAGGCCTAAATAAGCCCTCTGAATGCCTTATACCCACTAGTTTCTTACTGCATTCAGGGAAACGCAAGGGCATGACTTATATGCGCTATTTTCTTACTACATTCAAGAAAAGGTAGGGGCTCACAGGCTATTTCTATGCCGGTATATTCTATTCCAGAAATCATACTGGCTTGTATTCATTTTGCCATTTTCACTGAAGTGTTTTATAACTCTGTCTTTAATGACTACTTCTCTGCACAACAGTAGGACACGTGGAAATCCTAACAGGAGACGTCAGCCTGCCAAAGCCCCGCGAATACAGATCGTTGCTCCCAAGAAGTGAAATGCAGCAGTAAGTTGGAGCTTTGCCTTTTAGAAAAGGATCAGCTGTCCTGCAGCTGCCAACTTAAGTACCTTAAGTAACTATGACTTAATAGCCTATGTCATCTTCAGCTATAAAAACATATTAAGTTGCATTAATTTACATCTAAGACAACGTTCCTGTTCCTGTTTTTGAAAAGGATTTTCAAAGACGACTCTGCTTTAAAAACATAATCTACAGTATTCGCAATGTATACTAATATACAGGTGCTATCAGGAGCAAATTAAATCTCCAAAGAACATTTCCAACAGATAATGAAACAAATGTCGTTAATAGAGCTTTTCGTCTAACAGATCCTTCACGTCTCAAGACAGTATTTATTTACCATACTTTTTCAGGGACTAGCACACTGCCTAGTTAGTCTTCAATTATCACATCAGGTGGAGGAAAAAATCCTATTTCTATACGAGCTAGAACTGAAATTGACTTTGAATCTCTGAACTGTCAACAAATTCTTCTCTGAAAAGGCTTGCTTTGCAGAGATTATAAAGTAGGTGTCATCCTTGACACTTGCGTTCTATATTCATCCGGCAGGCCTGGAAGAGAAGCTCCGCACAACGCCGGGCAGGATCGCGGAGGGCTCAGCTGTCACGCCGCCTGCCTCCCTCGCTTGCTTTGCAGGCAGAGACGGCGCTGTAGGTGTCAAAGGTTCTCTATTTAAACTCACTGACAAGCAAAGGAAGAATACTGGGAGAATATGTTAGCAGCCACTATGAACTCATGTCTAGTAACAGGTCATCCTGACACTTATTTCTGGATGTTGGAAACCAAAGCCCCGATTCTATTCAAATTTTTTAAAAACACACATACGATATATCCCCATCAGATTTACAAGTTCAAGATTTACCCTGGGAAAATCCAGTGTTAAGAATACATAGAGCAAAGCCCTGCTTTCCGTCAGAATGACAAACTAGAAGGCCACATACGATTATGTTAATCTCTCACTTCAAATCTCCCTCGCACAATCGCATACTGCTGCTTTCTGTGTTTCGTTTAAAAGTCACAGAGTTTACTAACCACTTAATGAAGCTGCATTCCTTAAACCCCTGACAGATTATGTGAAGTTGTTGGTTTAGAAACACGAATTTGCCATTTCACTGCCTCCTGCCCCAATGACATCTTAGTCAAAAAAATGGTGTGTTTGGGACTGCAGTCAATGAAACTCATGGTTCCGCGAAGCACCTGGTTCCACCAAGCAGCAGAAAACAGGAAGGAGAAAAAGTGCAGAGAGGAAGGAAGGAGCATGGCTTGCCCTTCCAAAAAAGAAAAGCGATTTTCAATTGAGCTTATCTCTTTCAGTCCCTTATTTACTTCTAATTGGAAAGAAGGAAGTGAAGAATGTGAAAATGCTTTGAAAGACATTTGTAAGAGTCCTGGGTAATTGTCTGCATCAAAGATGACAATTTGCTGCATGGCTGATTTCATTTGAAAGGCTTTTCTGATTCTGTGCATCCCAGGGGCTGGCCAAAACTTTGAAAACGGATCAGGACAAAGTAGCCCAGAGCAGCGCAGGACAAGAAGGTACCATTAGCAGCATGCAGCTTGCAGCCAGGACGAGGACTGTGCTCCTCCTCTGAATCTTGAAAAGGCATCATGCTTAGACCCTGCATCTCAGACTGTAGCGGGTCGCCCATTTTCTAGCTGGTGGCAGAAGAAGGGAAGCAGATGTGGACTTAATGATAGTTGTGCCAGCTGGCTCATAGCAGTAGCAGGCAAAAACCGGAGCGCAAATGGCCGCAGATTCCATTTACCTGAGCAGCGACCCAGCTCAGCGTTTCTGATGAAAGTCTCAGCACAAGCACCGCAAGCTGTCAGGGACGTTCTCAGATGAGCATTAGCAAACCCAGGCGCAATTCAGCGTGCGAGGAACGAGCTTCCAAGTTTGAAATTATACAACCGACAGGTGTTTAAGCAATAACCTCCTCCTCTATATTCTAAGGCTCGAGACTTATGGTGTTTTGTGCCATCAGCAGAGAACAAAAGAAAAGAAAAAGAATTCCAACTTTCAGAGCTCGTTCCTATGTTTTCTATTAAGTCCATACACCATTAAGTGTCATTCACCAATACGAAGTCCTATTAGTCATGCTTCCAAAGAAAATGCCATTATTGCCGCTTCTTAAGCTACTGAATGATGAAAATCAGACTACAGATTTTATTTTATCAAGTTCGAGATATTTGCCAGTCCTGTTGATTAGGGTATAATTCAACAGTATTTTACACAACTCTCATACCTTTTTGTCATGTGCCTGCTTAAAAGTCTGAAGGTTGTTATTAGATGAAAGAGAAAGAAGGTAATTACTAAATCAATGGTATAACCCTTGTGATTTGCTTTTCATCTCCTCACAGACATTACGATGAGAAAACTCAAATGAAAACCAGAGTAGGCAATACGAGGAAGTCATGTAACAAGCAACAGTAATCCATGCAGCCTATTCTCCCAAATGCCCAGTCAGAGGTCTCAGACGGCTAATGTGGTTGAAATGTGTAATCCAAAGCTACAAATAATATGTTTATGAATCTGGACATGTCCAGTGCACCTTGGAAGCAGCTGTGTGTGGGGGAAAAAAAAAAAAGATACAACAGTATATCTGATTTCAGCTAAACAAGGTTGCAAACTAAATTACCTATTTCCTCTCACAGAACTGGAAAATACAACACTGCAAAGCTCCCAGTAATCATTTTAAATGTAATTAAATCTAATTAGGATTAGATTTTAATGGTAATCTGGGAATATTACATTTGCATTGGCTATCCAGTGCGTTGATTTACCCACCTGTACGCTACAATAGTTAAGAGAGGAATTAATCAGTTACCATACATTACGGCTTTACATTTCCATCAACATTACAGGCCAGACTTTGAAATACACAGCCTCTTGTACCAAAACCAACTATGCATATGATCACTTTTAAGCATGCTGTCTTGTTCCACAAACTTCGACATACAGTGCTTATGATCCCCATTGAAAAGTTATGTTTATGTGGGACTGAGCTATTAATTCCTACAGTAGAAAATTTACTTATTTCATATAACATACTTATCCACAGTTGTTTCAAATTACATTACAACCATTTTGTAAGCAACCTCCAAAACCAATGCAGATACTTTCTTGCTTCAACTCAAGGTTAAGACACAACGTGTATATCATCCCCCATCTTTTGTTCTCATCCCCCATCTTTTGTTCTCCTCAGCAGTTCCCCACGTAAACTCAAACATACCATTTGTATTTGCAAATCCATTTTTATTGGATCATATCGATGTCTACTTGTTTCAGCAGGTTTTTTATTATCAGGCAGTGACTGATAATAATCAGTCCCTCCAAAGTTTTCAGTAAGGCATGGCTAGATGATAGCTTGGCCTCCCTACTCCCTTCGGAAACCCAAAGCTGCTTTTTTCCCCTCCTTATTCTCAACATCTTGGTACTTCAGTTTCTTCTAAAGATGTTATTCTTCAGATATATCCTTTCCTAAGACTGACCACTTGCTGGACATAATTTTTCTATCATAAAACTCTCCAATGAGATTTCTCCTCAGTAAGAGTGTCCCTGTCTACTTCCTTGCAACAAGACAGATTCTCCCCAAAATTGGCACAATCACAGTAATGCCACTGTCTTACAGAACCATGGTTCAGGGATGACCACACAGGAAAATTACATACGGCTTGAGGGAGCTAGGGGAAGATGTGGAGCTACCGCTTCATTTGCTTATCACCTATTAGTTCACCAGTCCAGTCACCCACCTAGAAACAATATCCAAGGTTGTACACTCGGAATAAGCGTGAATGAAGTGCAGGATCTTAAGTGATCGGCTGCACCACAGCAGAGTGTCATTTCATCATCACCCAAAACCTGCAAATAAGAAAAATCTCAAATCTCCTTATCTTACACCCTGAGGGCACCCACTTTCATAAATGAAAACACCCTGTAAATGACAGGAGCAAGAGGAGGGGAAAAGAAGGAGGCATATATAATTTTCCTCTCTTGGGAGAGGAATGTCAAAGAAATGCACAACATAGAAGCCCATCAAATTAACAGATCCCTACTGGCACTAATTACAGGTGCACTGTTTGAAACTGTGAAGCCTCTTTCTTAAGGCAACACTACAATGACTTAGTTATCAACTGATTGTTTTTGTCAGGTTGATTTTTATCAAGAAGCAAAATCTCTACTTAAAAATAAACAAAATCAGACTCAGAAATGAGTAAACATATTTTAGATTGCACTTGAGGAAGCATACAGATTTTTATAAACTTCTGATGTCAAAACATATATCCACTCAAGCCTTCTTAGTAGTGAAGCACAAAAACTAGCAGAACTTCACATCAGCTTCCCAAAAAACTATTTGCCTAGCTGGCAGGGGCCATCCAGGCACCCCCTAAATGCCAGCAACGGAGAAGGAGGAACTCCGCAGCCTCTCATTCAGTACGTGATTACAGCCACGGGACATGGCACATGGTCCTATTGAAGGGGTAAGAAAGACAGGAATGATGCAACTATTCAGGTAAAACAAATATATTCAGGTGTAAGCAAACCTCTGCAGCACCTGCATCTCCTCCAATAAACCAATATTTTTGTTCAGCACTTTTCTAGGTTAACTTTTGCCCTATATTCATCTGTGAAGAGAAAGGGACTTCTCAGCCAAATGACAAATTTAAATAAATTATTCTGTTCTGCCCTGAAATGTCAATTTGAAAAAAGAAATACACACATGCTCAGACAGATTTATTTCACAGTGAGAAGGGTGAACTTTCAGACTGTCCACAGCCCAATGTCAGCGAAGGTCCTCTGGAAATAACGGGAGCTGTGCGTGTCAGAGCCACGCAGGCTGCACCCTGCCTTTTACAGTTCTCCTTCACAGTTACATCAATCCTATTTACTATGTTTGATAAGAGCAGTAAAACGATGGAAGCATTTGAAAGATTTACTTGTGATCTTAACCTGCTACCTGAATCATGCAGGGATTTCTTGGAAATGATGACTAGATGCTGAAGGATAAATGTAACCTAGGGTTCTCTCATCGGAGTTTCCATCTCACAGTACAGTTTAATGAAGATCCCAGTAGCAAATCCGAAGCTTTCAACTGAAGGCAAGGAGACTTATTTTTATACATCACATAGATTCCACTTTATGAGCTGCTAGTTTGCATATAGGCAATAAAAAGCCCCTTGGCTAAATACAGACATTGGAATAAAGTGTCAATTAACAGTAATTTCATCCCACAAGTGTTCTTGCCCATACAACCTAATGAAGAAAGATTATTTGAAGATAAGAGCACTGAAAAGGAAGGAAAAAAGTGAAAAAGGAGAAAAGAAAAAGAACCACAAAGAAATCACAATGTTGCACAGAACCAAAACATCCAATTATGCTTTGATCATGGCTTGAATTTTAAATGTTGCTGTCATCATTAGTTTCTATCGCACAACTTCTTTCAGTGATTACTTGATAGCTATGATATATGTCAGATGTACAGAAAAACAAAGCATGTTATAGGCAGAAGTAGTAGCTTATCTTGCAGACATAATAAAGCCCATCTCTCAAACACTATTGAGAAGCCTGTCAACAAAGCAAATCAAGCACCGCGTGGAAATGAGGCATAATGCTTAATTCCTTCAATCAGCATTTTCCCGCTTGCCAGGAGCATCTCTCTTGGGTGGGCTGACAAGGTGCAAGCTAATTTACAGATCCAGGAGGAGTCAACTGCATCTGGATAGCACTGCTCCCACGTTAATTAAGAGGAGACTGAAAAGTAAAGTTCACTCAGAAATGGTAGCGAGGGAAAAAAATAACTCAAGGAAACGTTGACTGTTATCAAGAGCAAACAACAAAGTGATCATCAGATCCTCCTATTGGTCAAATTACTGTTGTTTCCAGATTAAAGATTTCAGAAGTGTTATATCAAGCATACAGACAAGGTTACTTCCTATTTAGCTGGGAGCACCTGATTAAAAATGGTATTAATTTCCACTTTTGCACTCGTTTCCATCTAGAGCTTTCCAAGCCGCACAGGAACACCAGACATCAGGCTCTGAGGCTGGAGGACCGAGAGGAGCTGATGAGCCCCGCACCCAGCCGGCTTTCTGGAATGTGAAGGCTCCTCTCTTTGGACAGGACCCTCTGAGAGTCAACCCTTTGCCTGCATACCAAAGCTTGCGAGATGAAGCAGGTGCCTCACAGGTTCTCTAGGTATTGGGAACGTACTTAAAGCCCGTAGAATTTACCATGTATAATGCACCTCAATTTTACCTGTTATTTCTGCTGTTTCAAAATGGCACAACTGCAGAAAAGAACCAGTCAGCATTTCGTATCTCCTGCCTTCCACCCTCCCCCAGCGTGGGGTGCAACTCTCTGCTCCAGGCTTGAATTTAGGCAGGCAAACACCCAGGAGATGAGGACCAGGCTGAAGAGCTCCCCTCCCATCTGACGTGTGGGACTATCTCCGATGACTCTTTTAGTGTTCTGTGGCATATGCTGTCTAACAACCTGATATTATTTTGTGTTTTCTAAACACATTTTCTAACTAATATTTTCTAAGTAACTACTTTTTTCATAATTAAATAGTATTTTCTAATTAACTAGTTTTTCTATTAACTAATTTTGCAGTGTGATTCACAGACACAGAACAATTCTCAAGAACCTACACAGTTACAACCTAGGTTCAAATAACATTTTACAGGATAAAGAAGGCAACAGGATGAAAGTTAACTGAAGCTCCACTTACATGTTTTCAGAGCAGAATCATTGTTAATAAATCTTTAAAATAATACTGGTATCTCACTTCAAAATTAAATAATGAATCACTGCATATACAAAAGAAAACAAACACTGCCTTAATATTGTTTTTTCTTGGAAATACATTTGTTTACTCTAGCTAGCTAAAAGAAAGACTGATTTTCTTGCTCTCTCACCCCTTCCCACAAGTGATCAAAGGTGTTTGTCATGTTTCACCATTTACCCAGAACAGCAGGGTGTCCCTCAGCAGTCTGCTCCTTTCAGATCACTTATGTCTGCTGGAGAGACGACGCCTTTCAAAAAAGCTCACCGCTCGGTAAAAATCAGGTCTTTCACTGACCCCTTCTCCAGACTGCGGGTTCTCAGAGCACACAACCTTATTTAGATCCTGTTTTCCTTGAGAGGAGCATGCTGTTTTTCAATCTCAAACTGATTCATCTCTTTCGCATCATGCCTCCATGATACCAACAGTCTTAATACTAAAGCAAAGAAAAACATTCATTTGGTAACACATAAGCTTTGAGTACAGTATTAGGAACAGCACAGTTTAAGAAAAAGACAAAGCCCAAAATTGCTTGACCTGTCAAAGAATATGTCCACTACTTAGATATCACCAAAGACTCTTTCCAAGACCAAGCAGTCTGCTGCTTAAGACCACTCTTTCGTCTGCAGCCCCTTTCGTCTGTCAGCCATCTCCTCTTCCATTCTGAGCTGCTTCCCTTTCATGACACCACCCAGAGGCTCAAATATCGAGAGATCAGCCTACACACATCGTGTATATTTGTATAGTAAAATATGGCCTCAGCAAACAGACACAACATAAATGAATGACTAAAAGATGAAACTTCTTTTTATAATTCATTCTACATTTGATTGAAAAGCACCTACCTGAACATGTCTCCTAAGCCTTTCAGCATTCCTTTCTTTGCCTTAATTTTATCCTTGTCTTTATCGCGATCTTTCTTCTTTTCCTTTCCAGCCTTTTTTCTGTCTCCTTTATCTTGGCTTCCATTCATCTGTCTCTCCAATGAGTGGGATGGCTGGTCACTTGCTGTGGACACAGATTCTCTACCAGATCTTGAGCTCTCCTCTGTGTCTTCTTCCACTGAAAGCACATATTAAGAAACATCAGTGAGATAAGAACAAACAACAAGGGCAGGCTTTTTGGTATACTGCGTAACATATTCTGAAGCAGGATCTATGCACAACCACAAAATAATATTTTTTTTTTTTTTTCAAAATCAGTATCTGCTCATGTTGGGGTTTCCTGGAATGTTCATTGGTACTAATTAACTCCTAAAAGTAAGGAATTCACCTTTGCAGAACACTCTGCATGATTCATGCTTTGTGGGTACTCTGAATAATGTATGGATTAATAAAGAGGATTAGCACAGTAATGTTAATTGGTTTGTTTTGTCTCAGTATCTAAATCAATTGAGGAAAGCTTTAGAAATATCTGCAAGAAGAAACAACAGCAGTGCAGCACGCCTTGTCAGTAAATTCTTAGTAATACTCTCATAAAAATATCAAAGTCATTAAGGACTGTTAACCCTAGATACAAGCCTTAACAGACCTTTTCTTACACTGCAAGTAACATAATGGTTTTGTCACACTACTTCATTTCCTGGAGCCATTTAAAACCCATCATGCACCATGATTTTTTATTCCTGGTTTTATTCTTGGTTGAGGTGGGGCAGCCTGGGAGGATCAGGTGGGGAGATTCCATCCAGCAGAACAAGTGAAATCCTTTAAGGGCAGATAACATGTTCCTTCTCTGTTTCTAATCCAAGACCAAGACTCGAAGAATCCTAAAGTATACCCAAGGTTAGACTTAACAGAACACATGTATTTCAGAAAGTTTGAAAGAAAAATGACCAAAAGAAACAATTCACTCAAAACCTGAAAACTCCTCCAGTAGCTTAGTGAGAAAGAAATAAAACACTTCAAGCTCATGGGTCAGAATCCTTCAAGCATTTTGACTTAGCTTAAAGCTAAGTCCAAAAATTACACTGCATGGCTGGTGAAGCTGTGACCTTCCAGGAGCTCTAACGTTTTATATCATCACATTGTAAGCAGGGCTACACCATCTCCCAATTTTCCAACAGACAGCACGAAGCAGCAATTCGGATCACAGATGCATATTTTGCACTGTCTCCTGGAGCTCTAATAAATACAAAGGTTCTAAACAACTTTTGGCAGTAGAAGTTGAAAAATACAGTTTTGCTTTATATATACAGTCTATGGAAAAGAAATTTTTTTTTGTACTCAAGATTTGGAAGTCGCCACAGCTTATAGAAGGAAAAAAGAATAATTTTTAGTTTAGCATACATTTACTACTTCTTATTATTAAGCCTAACAATATTATTGTTTCTAGACCTCAGTGACTCTTCTGCAGCCAACAGAAGTGTGTTAATTCTGTAGAAATTTCTCATATGTAGGCTACTGTAGAATATAAACTTGCTTTTCTTAGTCATCTTTCATATTCACCTTAGAAATAATTCATTGAACATGAGAAGTCTACAAATCACTGACTGAAAGCCATTCAATATTGTCTCTTTTCTCTCTCAGATACTTGCCAGCAAAGTACTGTTTATTCATTAATATTACAATACACAGACCTGTCCAATAGACTTAGTACTTATTCACTGAGTATCCCAAGATTTCTATAAATATTCTCCAACCCTGGAAGATCACATAAACATATTTCAAGAAAAACATACCAAGTTAGATAAATCTCAACATTAATAACTATTTTCGAATCTTAGCTAGTACTCAAGTACAAACCACCAGGAAAAAAAGGGCGGAGGGGGGAAGGACAGGTCTCAGTGTTTCATGTTAACTTGTCTTCAGGACCACTATGAGTTAAGCAGATGATACAGCTTCTCAATTGTAGGCACAGTTTTAATATCTGGATAATTGTATTTTAGAAAATTAATAGGCCTGTCCTGTACATGTCTCTGTACTAGCTGTACTCGTACTTTTTTTGGTCACAGTGTTTCTTAATCAGTGTCTGGAATGATATTTAGTTATTATTAAAAGAGTAGTGGAAAACCACTTTGGAATAGAAATGCTAATTTTTTGCATGTTAATTTATAGCTACAATCTGTTCCAGTTAAAACCAACTAGACATTTAAAAGATTGTACTTGCAAACGAATATAATTAGTAAAAAAAACTGCATTAAATTTCTGACAAATTTTGAAGTCAAACGTTTACTTGGTACTCCATTGCTAGAATTTTAAAGATGAATCAGTTTTGACCTATGGTTGTTCATATTCATATAACAATACATTAAAATAATCCTAAATATGTATTACGTGTAGTGTGCTATGCTGAGTTGCTGAACAACTTGTCACAACAATGCTTCCTCTTATTATTTATTCGGCGTATTCTATGGAGATAATATTGCCTCCTTTCCGCTCTTGTGCTGCAATAAATATTTTTCTATCATACACAGTTTCTTGCAATTAACTCCATAGCTTAGACTGAGCCCTGTGAACTAGGATGCCTGTTCTCCTGGAGTAGACACTGGTGTCTCTGCTGCAGTAAATAGATTTCCAGTTTTCTTAAAAGGACTCAACATGAAGAAACTTGTTTCACTTTTATGCAGCACAGTTATTCTGCAATTAACATACACCTAATTACTAGTGTTTAGAACAAATGCAAATGCTGCTCAATTAAAATTCAAGCCCAGCCTTGAAATGAAACTTCTAATTTTTGTTAAGTTGCAGTAATGACATTAGGTTACTGCAAAATGCAGAATGTATTTGTTTTGGTGCTGTTACATCCTTCCTTTCCGGCAACCTCCTGCCTCCCTATTCAGGATGCTGAAGCCAAAAAAATAAATTGGAGTATACTTTAAACATCAATTAAACCTGAAAACTAGTGTCGTTTCATGAACCACACTGTACTATGGAGAACTACACAAACAGGTATTATGAAGCTATTCTCCTAATTAGGCCATAAAATGGAAAAGATGCACATGAGGAATCAAAGCTCCTTAATGTGAAGCTATTTTGCCACTAAGCTTCTAGGCCTCTTATTGTGATATTTAATACAGCCCTAGATTCTAGCAATTAAGATTCAGCAAAAGATTAGAAAGCTTTGTCAATCTCTCCCAATCCAAATGCCTTGTTCTCATTCAAGACGCTAAAGATAAACATTTTGCTTCCAGTCAGCTATTTCAAGTATTAAGGAAACAAAAAAAAAAAGAGCAGAAAAAATGATCTATTAAAGTTGAACACCCACACCTTTCCACAAATGTTACTTCTTTACAGCCATTAAAACTCACACACATCTTCTCAAATATTTTTTAAAATGTTACCCCAGAACTGGTCACTGCTATCTGATTTTCATCCTACGTTTAGTAATTTAATATCATGTTGTTCCAAGGATAGCAAATAGATCCAGAAGAAAGTCAGGCCCTTTGCCACACATACTACCTATATTTTTATAGCTTTTGCATATGGGGTGATGACATGTTAAGAATTCCTCTATACAATATATGGCAGTGCTATTATTTGCTACTCCAAAGAGGGTGACTGGCTGGAAGAAAGAAGCACTCTTAGCACTGAAACACTTGGAGGAGAAAGGGGAAAAAAATTCAAGTAAGATAAATGGATCCAACCTCAAGGGCATCAGCAAATTGACCACCAACATGTTTGCCTGGGTTTTATAATGAGAGAAAGCCACATTTTAATTTCAAACAATTATGGAATAATTAAATACAATTAAAAAAAACTTAGGCAATGTCGTTATGGCAGCAGTGAGGCATTAGTTACGTTAGGACCAGATTGTTAAATTAACTTCTACATATTCGTATGTGCCCAGGCTTTGTCCAGCTGAAGACACCATTTGGTAAATTCTCTGGAACCTGAGGCCACATATAATTTACACAGAGTGGAGCAGACTGCAGTGCTTTTAGTTTTAACACAGCTACAGACATGCTTTCAGAAAGACAGACCCGAGGACCTAGCATTTTGTGCTGCTCCCAGGCAACATATGGCTGGGCCAGCTCTTAAGCTCCCACAGCCACCGTGAGAAGGAGAAGACCTCGAGGACTGATTTCTGTCCAACCAACTTACTATAGTTGCTTTGCTACCCATCTACTTCTATTAACCTGGCACTGCAAACTTCTGCATTACTTCTTCCATGTTTTATTATAATATATGGAAGGTATTAAACCACAAGAACTCAACAGAACACGCAGTTCCATGCACATAGCTTGGTAACACTTTGCTCAGCCCTTCTTTACCATGCAAGATTTAAGAACAGCCTCACTCTTGTTCTCCCATGACATTGAGGTGACTCTTGGTCCACCAGTGCTAGAAAACTTCATCCATCCAGAGGGATGAGGGCAAAGACTCACCCCATGGCATTTCGATTGCAGCCAGAAGGCTTTGTCTGGTTTCCGCTACTCCCATGCAAAGGACACAAAAGCCATTAAATACTTCCTTGCTACTCTCTACGCATTGCATCAACAAGCTCAAAACCCCTTACAGTAGTATCATAAACCTAAACTCACCTAGAAAGCGCTTCATGACAACAGTTTTGCTATATTTTTGGCCAAATGAAGTTAAACCATCTGTAACTTCTAGATAAGGCTTGGACATCTGATGCCTCAAAACAGGGTATTACTATCAGTGGTCTCACACCAAACCAGGCCTTCTAGAAAAGCATGGTCTTATGTCCCAAAAGACCATAGGGATGCAGTCCGGGAGAATGATCAGGATCACTACACGTTTTCTCATACCTATTCTTCCACTGGCCAGAAATAGATTGACAGCCAGTAGCACCAGACCAGCATTTAGCCTCACTGCTGCGTGAAATTGCTAGGTGCTGGAAAAGCGAAGCAGAATTAATTCCGTCCGTAACTACCTTTGTGAAAAGTGACTGGCAAAATGACCTCCCTTTCAGTCTCAGAACACTTTTAAGAACAGTCAGATTTTTTTAAAAAAAAGGCAAAGAGTTTTAAAAAAATAAAAAAGCGATTACACAAGTAGTTTATAAAAGACTATCAAGGAATAACGCTTGTGAAATAGACTTTCTGAAACTAAAAGAAATTAAAAAGAGCTGAGAGTGAAAAATCTCTTTTCAAGCCTTTTTTGTTAGCATTCAGGCTAAATATTTTACTACTTCAACCTTCCCGCCATCATCTTCATTCACAAACTTCTAACTAGCTGCAGGTTGATTGAAAAAAATTCTGCTGGTGTGTGACAAGTTGAAAGTAGTGCAACATGAAGGTTAAAAATTCAATGATTTTAATACAACCCCTGATTGAGGTAATTTACCATTCATACTATTTTTGTTCAATACAAGTTGTCATTTTACCAGCCCATTCTTACATAGTTCAATAATGATAAGGTTAGCTTTGAAGTGATTCTTTTATGTTAATGACATTCTCCACATGTTGGGTCATACTTCGGGTTAAAGAACTGAAAATGTAAATGAATACCCATTAGGGTGGGTAATAGCTGATCATTAACTTTATATTTTATTAGATCTGCCAGCCTTACTCACTCTAATTAAAGGGCAGTGATTTCTTTTTTCCCCCCAGACACTACAAATTTACTCTTTCGAAGTTAGATGCACATATTTTTGTAACATAAATTCAGTGGGTTTTTTGTCTTTCTGCATTTTTTTTCTAATTTACATTAGTAAATTAATTAGCTGTCTTACAGAAAATTTTCATAGTACTTTAAGTAAACACATTCCTAATAATCTTATTTCCTTATTTTAGAAAGGAAGAAAGCTGCAGAGTGTTGCAATCTGTTAATGCATATGAAGGGATAAAGCCTGAAAAAAAATTGATGAAGAGAAGTTAGTTCTATTCTTTAAAAATCCTAAAATTATCTTCCACTACTTCTCATCATTTTCTAGAGGAATTAACCTATGTTATTAGCATTCTTTATGTACGGCAATAGTTTACTTACAAGTTTCCATGCCTTCATCATCATCATCTGCTACAGGTTTATCATATGATTTGTCTATGGCAGCTCTGAAGCTTTCATTGCAGCCTCGTCCTCGGATAATTCGCGGGCGCGGACGGTGGAAGGGAATGTCACCGTTCAGAGTCACCTCAGCAACGGCTGTCTGCAGGCTTTCTAATGAGCTGGATTTCTTCAGACCTAATGAAGGCCCCACATCTCTGGTTGGGGAACCTTAGCGATTTAGGGGGGGGAAAAAAGGCAATTAGAATTAGTATTGAGAACTGCATGCTTGATTATGCATATCCATCCTGAAAGTCTTTGGGGACACACTTCACATTATTCACATCATCTCTCAATAATCTGTAGGGAATTCTCTGCAGATTTGTTGGTCTCAGAAGCGAATGAGTATGTCAAGTCATAGTCAACAAACCCAACAACGTTAGCAATGTCTGGCTTTCCAAATCAGTGAAGAGAGACCAACATCCATTACTATTATTTTAACAATTTGAACGATAAAGTAATCATGGGGCTTTAAAAATATAGCTCATAAACCCAGCAGAGATACATATCTTCTAGCATCAAACAAAGCTATTAATTAGTTTTGTTTTGAGCAGAAAATTTTATCTGTACTAGCAACCGATGAACTGAGAGTGGATTATGGGCATGAATCCTATTGCGTTTAGAGCAACAGTCTTGCAAAGCAGCCTGACTTCTGGCTTCAAGGAACATGCTGTTTGCTTTTAATTGAGCTTTAAAGACTTGCATCAAATTGCTAACAATTTCATAATGAAATGCTTCTGAGAAATACCAGTTGACTTGCTGGGATTTTGTGAAGTTGTTTAAAAATATCTGTGGAAAGGACCCAATTAGTCAGGCAACACCAGTTATCCAGCTGGAAAAGAAACGCATTGCTGGCAGTCACCAGGTTGATGTTCGGGCAGCGCTACAGCTGGGGCTGAGGGCAGCTCTCAGCGCTGCAGCATGGCCAGAGGTATGCCAAGAAAGCCCCAGACAGTATTCTGCAAAAGCATTTCCTCATCTGGACTTTTCTTCTCAGGTTTGTGGACTAAATGTCTAGCCTCTGTTTTCAGACACACAGAGTCACAGCGTTAGTGACAACAGTCAGCTGACAATTGCTCAATTAGATCTCGTATTATTGTTAAAACTGAGAGAGATCTTTCAGGAGGAAAAAATCACTGCATTTAATTGAAGTTATTTTATTCAAAAGTGCAGTATAGTCTCAGCCAGATTTTCCATAGGATTTGTGGCTGCAGAGAAAGATGAGGTGGGACAGCATCATCATCATCATCATCATCGCTACATTTCCTGAAGTTATGAGACCAGAGCCCTCCCCTAGAATACAGAAACCCACTTTTTCCCTACCCAAAGGGAGCAGAACAGAGAAGGGTGTTGTGGCACCACAGCAGTCGCAGGTGGTGGGTTGTTACTCTGTTGATATCACTGAGAGAGGCACAGAAAACCAAATTTCAAAGCCAGCCAGCACTGAGACAGAGCCAAGAACTGAACCCTCAGGAATATCAACCAATGAGCAATAAGTTTGTAAGCAAGGTCTGGTGTGAATAACGCGATAAAGGGAAATGATCTTTTTAAAGTATTTATCTCAGAATAATACAAAGCCCTGGAGTTGATCCCTATTCTGGTATATATCAGGAGAGAGAAGAGAGACAGTATCTGTCACTGTTCTTTAACAAAGGTATGTGAAGTTACCTTAGATTGGGGAAAACTGCTACTACAATACTAAACCCAGCTTCTTTCGCTATTCAGTATTAGGTGGGGAGGAAAGGGGCTGCTGGACCCACAGAAGGGATGCAGAATAGCAGCATGGCAAGTCTTTTCCGTGTTGTTTGCTAACTTCTCGGTATGAGATTGTGCAAGGCAGCAAACGCTTCCATTTTTCACTTGGCTATTAAAAGTCTGAGCAATTAAGTTAAACTGAAATGCCTCAGATCAAATAAATTCAAACAGCAGCTGTCAAACTATTCCCCTTCAGCTGCCCTACTGATAAGATGAACTTGTAAACAGAAACAAACAAACAAAAATAATCCTCTTCCACAGGTCTACACAGCTCCTGCAGTTTGGTTCCCCCAGTGGTCCACAGCCCTGCTGTTTGGACCCTCGGCCAGAAGCAAACCCACCCCAACAAATGAGAAACCTTATCTTGATGAATTCAGATCTCCAAGAAGATGCCACCCCCACTCACAGCCCGTACTCATTGGAGGGCTGAGGGTCATGAGGATGGTTGGGGGCACAGCGCAGCTGCTGGGCTGAACAAGAGCAGCCAGCTGGGACAAGGGGGGCTGATGGCTTCCCAGCTGTGCAAACAAACTGCAGTCCAGGTTCACCAAACTTCTGAACACGGGCTGAAGTCTAAAGCAAGTATTTTTACATAACACTCTCTTTACCAAGTGAAAGAAATGCAATTTAGACAGTGCCCTATAAAACCCTCCACTTTCTAGCACACGCCAAAGTCTGCTATTCCTCCACTAATGCCTGCACTACACAAGAAATGAGATTTTTTTACTTTTTGAGATTGTATCTTTTTAAAAACAGTCCATGAGACAGGAAAAATGAGTGCAACGTTTTGAAAGAAAAAAAGAGGAAACAGGACAATCATATATAAACCAACTGTTTGACAGATTCAATTCCATATACAAAAGGAAAGGGTATCCTCTTACATGGCAACTTACTGTAAACTTCCTTATTTCAGATTCTGCTTTGCAATCTTCTAAATGAAATACTCGTATATCTTTTCCTAATTACTGAGTGGCTCTTTTTGTAAACAGTAATTATAAAGAAGGCATTTATGTACCCATTTATGTTCATAAAGGACATTAAAAAAATTCCATTTCCTGCCACCCCGTACACATCTCTGTGAGAACGGTATTTATGTAAGTTGTGCTTTCCCAAAGGAAAAGCTGGATGGGATATGACCTAATGTTCCTTGAGTACTGTAAAACTAATAATGGATTACAGAAATGATAGGAATATTTATTGAACTTGGGTGGCCATGAACACAAACGTGGACAAGTTGCAGAATTAGAAAGAGGGAAATGTCCTTTCGCAAGCAATTTAAGCACTGTGATCATAAAGCTATGTATATTTTAATACCTTCACTACCTTCTATGGCCACTTCGTAGCAAGTCTACTATTTTCAAAATATATAGTTAAGCTTCCCTGTAAATAGAGTGAGTTCAGAATTTATTACTAGAATTCACCAGCCAGAAAGTGAGTTGTTTACCCATAATCCGGTGAGAAACAGCAAACTTTCTTTAAAATGGATTCTGTTTAAAATTTATGAGTCACATCAAAACCTTGTTTTCTAAATACAAAAATGTCAGCATTTTCTTCCAGCCTTTACAGCGCTGGTGGTAATCATCAGAAATGTTATCTGCTCAGAACGAGTTCTACTTCAATTTTGACACCAGAATTTAAAGTAGAAAAAAAGAAGAGAAAAAGGCACATCTACCTAAAGCATCTTTATATGACTGAAGGATGAAAGGGATTCTTTTATCGTTTTTAAAATTTGAAGTTTATCAAAATTTTCCTTTCCAACAATTTCCTTAACAAATATCCTTTGAGGTAGATTCATCCCTTGGTACCACAGCAATTCTCCTACTGTGACTGCCACCATGTGCGCAGCCTCCCGGCACGTTCTGCTTACAGCCTCAGCCGCACCGCTGGGCTCTACGTGCCGCGCACCCCCAATCCATCTCTCAAGGGCTTTGTAGGATGCTCGCCCCAGCCTGCCAAGCACAGCCCCTGCCCACCACACATGCATCACCACTCCCTGTGTCCCCAGGTGGCCAGCCCTTGGGGACATCGGCCAAGCCTTGCCCTCCAGGCCATGCAACCACCCTCTTGCTCATGCAGGACCGTGCCGGCGTTGTGCGCATCTGCTCTCACCCAGCACCAACAGCCCCCACCACATAACTTCACAGCACATATAGGTTGAGCGAGACATTTATCGCACATAGATCGCACGAAGCCTACGTGCTGCTCCCTGCTCCGAGCCCTTTGTTTTTCCCTTGTGCTGATGCTCTTTAACAACTCGTTACGCTCCCACTTCTCTCACGTTAAGTGTTTATACAGTGCCACAAATCTGCTTGGGCAATTTGCAAAGGCAAAAAGTGTCGAAGGATATATGATGTTTCCTGCAGTGTTTCCTTCAATGACTATTTTTAAAGGCTATAAAGTAAATTTTTCATCAGCATTTTCTTTTAAATGAAGACTTTGTTTCTTTCTGAAACATTATTTTTATTAACTCTCAGGCCAAAATGCTACCAGCAGCTTATGTCAAAAACTTCCCTCCCTTTGATTAAAACATCTTTGCAAAGGTACAAAGTCTACTTTCTAAACACTTTCTTAAAGGACATTAGCAGCAAGTATATTTATTTACTAACATCTGCTCCATTAGACTTGATAAACTCTTCCATTTCTAGTTCAATTCACACAAAAAAAGTGTGATATTTTCGCTGGGGAGGATAGGGGAGGAATAGGGGAAGCAACTGCATCAAAAATAGCTTAGTTTTGATTTCATTTAATAAAACATTTTATTTTTGCACAGTGCTTTTTAAATAAATAAATAAACAAACTATTTAAATACATTTTCTGTGATTTTTTTTTTCCCTATTTTCATTTTCACAATGTGTACGTGGAAAAACAACCAGCTGGAACTATAGTATGTCTGGGACTCAATAAATGAGCCATGCTCAATTGCTACTGAATATACTCCTAACCTCTAGGATGAACTGTAAACACTGCAAGGATTAGGCACTTCAAGTGAACTATAGAAAGAAAAATAATTAAAAATCTATTATAGTAACTAGGGCTGGTGAGTTCTACACTCTCCTTTTCAGCCAACACTATTAAGTCCAACTTTGACTGTAACAGAGTTTGTTTTTATTTTTTCTAAAGTAAATATATGCTGAAGTTTTCTGGCTTCTAGAGTTCATTAAAACATAGTTCACCACACAGTTGAAGCATTTTATTTCTTAGAACCAGACGATTTTTAAGCCAAACTACAGTAAGTGGTTTGTTTAGCAACCACATCCATCTTCAGTAATGGGAGAAATCCAGTGTTTATATACAAAACCTGGTTAAAAGCACACTAGATAAATAAAAAAAAAGTACAGCAAAAGGTGTTTTTCCTTTTTTCCAGCCACTAAGCTTGCTGCGCACAAAATATGTAACTGCTTAGTCCAGATGGTCACGGTCACGCTCTTCCACCCAAATTGTCTGACTTGTCTCTTTTTTGGAATTCAATCCAGGTGTTATACAGAGAGAAAACCTACACTCTGGTTAATACCACCCTCTATTAATACCACCAAAACCACTATGCACTTTTAAACCTAAGCATCATATTTTACTAAAACACATTGGTTTTACACCATTCTAATCACATCCCATTCAAGTAGGCAGGATAATAAGAAAATGAAAAATAATTTACAATAATTTTGAGTTTGATCTGTAACTCCTTTTTATGTGAATAATGCTCGGGGGTGAAGGTGGTTCCTAAGCACTGATTCTTACCAAAACCATTAATACAATTCATACATTCACACTCTGATGGCTTTAATCCTTCAAAACATTCATACATTTTAATTTTGTGTACTCGTTCTCAAGTTGTAAAGCTGCAAGTCTGTGGCCACATTCTGCAACATTTTAAGAGCTAGAAGTTTTAGCTGTTTAAATAAAAAATATAATTTTATCACTGGATTACTAACAGCTTTTCAGTATTCCTACTCATATTGTAAAGTGTGGTTAAGCAGAGATGCAGTTGTGAATTATTAATTGTAAAGTCTGTATGGAATGCCCTACTCCCCAAATCATGCTAAAATAAATAATATTTTCGGGTTAAAAAGGTGAATTGTTCCTAATTAGAGCTAAGTAATGTTATGGTGTCCTCTGGATCTAGCCTAATTAAAATAGCATTCCAAAGGTCAAAAGCTAACTTATATTAATAAATCATAAAGGTTCATAATTGCAGCTGGTGCATTATTTTAATTACTAATAAAAAATATGCTTTGAAAGCTATTTCTCATTATCATTGTGTGAAATGTTACAATCGATGGTATGTGGAAAAGATTCTATTTACATATTCTTTTGTTCTGTTACAATGCTCAGGCTTCAGTTCCAAAGGCAAATCAACTTGTCCTAATAATCTTCAAGTCAACTCACAACATGTATCTGATGACCACTTAAGGCAAAGGTAGAAGTTTTCTAATTAAAATAATTATTTCCAAGCACTGTGTTAGCACTGTAATAGCCAAACATTCAACTCTTCTCTGTCGTGTCTCTGTACACCAGACTTTGAAGCTAGGAGGAGATTTTTCAAGATTTTTTTGAAAGGACAAAAACCCTAAACAACTGTGAATATTTATGAGTTCAAGGTGTAGAAACAGGTGTCTCCCTGCAGTCACATGTATGACCTGCTTCAATATACTACCCTAGATACTTATCTCCACAGAGAATTTTCTTTTTCTGTACGACTTGATTATTCACAACAATAGAAAGCAGCCATGCAAGTACTGGAATATTCATGTTTTCATGCAATTTGACTGGCAGTTCTGTAATTGTGGTAAGCTGCTTTGACCAAGGTTTCTATAGCAACAGCCTTACTGTCAATTCTTACCTGTTTTCTGGTCATCCATTGTACTGAGCTTAGTCTCGTCAGCTACTGTTAAAAGGTAAATGTATAACGGTTAGCCCAGTTAGTGCCCCACATGCATCCAACATTCCTTCTGTTTTGCATATTGTTTTTCAAGTTAGGGGACCTTAGCAATGTCATACTTCATGCAAATAAACTGCAACAGTAAGCAAACATTCTGGGTAGGAATGGCAGCAAACTAGTAACCTTCATGCAATGTCAGTCATGTTCACATCACAGGCAGGTACAATATGTTATTTACACGTTAGCACATCACAACTAGTCAAGACACGTCAATACCACCAACCTTACTGTCCCCTGAGGAAACTGGTGAATCAGGGATTGTAGTTAAGATATTCACAATTATTGTAAAGAAGTGAATCGTATCATATTTTATTATTCCGAGTAGGGAATTTTGTGTGTTTAAACAATCAAAACTCACTGTTTAAGGTTACGAGATTCTGCACTTCAGAATCTAAACTCAATGGCAGAAAAAGAGATGGGCTTGGTAGGAATTACTTATTCTCAGTTGTTTTACCAGTTAAAATGATTATAGTAGATTGCCTGTCTCAGCCGCTGCTACTTTATAGGGCTTCTGATATAAATATTAAAACTTGGGTCTCAACCAGATGTCAGACTAGCCCCATTTTCTAATTCTGAATGAACTCTTCAAAAAAATCCTTGCATCTTTAATATCTTAATCAAAATCCATCTACAAAATGAGAGACTACGAAGGATCTTTAAGGCTAATTGCATTATAATCATGAACTGAGAATAATCCTGTCTACCCAGAACCAGAGCGTGGTACAGTTTTATGCAGTTATTTTACGTGGATTGGTAAATGCACTTTTCACCTCCATTTTAATAAGTACCTTTTATGTTTATGTATAACTGTATATCCAGAGGGCCACGATATTTAAATGTATGGACATTTACAAGTGGTACAAACAATACACAGGCCACTTGGCCATTCACGTTAAGAATACTTTACTTCCCACCAGTAGACATTACGTGCAGTAGTACCGCACAAAAACAATGTGTTTGGAATTACAAAATCTATATACTTACAACATGAAAATCAGGTTCAAATAAAATAATTGAAAAAATATCACTCACTACCTAGATCCATGCTTTTGGATTTTCGTGTTTTAACAAACTCCAACTGACTGGCATCTGAAAATTGCTTTGTACGCTTTTCTGACATGCTCTGGCGTCCAAAACCCTCTCGCTGGAAGGCAAGCACTGGATCAACATCTGGACTAAGAGTGCTGTAGGAAGGGAAAAAAATCATGCGAACATTTATCAAGATCACGCAACCTTTCACTTTGCAGAGAAAAGCATTTATTTAGCACGTGACTTCTACCAGCAATAAAGTACACATTTTTAAATAAACCACTGCGAGTAGTCAGTTACACACACTATGGGTTTGTTCTACTGCATTGAGCAATTCCAGTTAAAAAGTATCAAGAATTTCACTTATGAGTTTTAATGAAAGAAGTACATATTTGGTCTACTATACATATACTATCAGAACTTACAGCCCCAACACAGGAATAATTTGAGGGAGAATAAAACAGTTCTGCTTTGTTCCCGAGAAATGAATATATTCTGCTAATAGCAAATTATCAGATTTTCTTCATCACAAAATGTTTTTAATGAAGCATAAATGGAATGTATTTTGTCTGAAGCCCACAGACCTTTAAAAATCTTTTAATTTAAACACTTTACATTAAAATTTCTCTCCACATATGAAATGGCTTGCAGATTTTTCACAGCGTCTCCAGTTTTTAACCTGGCTATGTCAGACAAACATATTTTTACTTATTACTTCCCTACAGAGCAAGAATTTGCCACAATGGTTCCGTCACTAAATGGGAACCAGGGACTTGGTTTCGGTCTCTTCTATGGGTTTCTCGCATGACCTTGGCTGAGAGTCAGGTTTTCAGTGAGCAGTGACCGGTGTTTCACCGTGCTTCAGCAGAAGCGTGCTGAAGATAGATCTACTCATGTTGGTCAAATGTTGGCAGAATCAGGACTGCAGGAATGCAGGCAAAATTTGGTGTGCAAGCTAAACCCTAGGCTCGCAATGTGTCACAATGGCCACAATGCATGTTAAAAACAATAAAAAAAAAAATTTCAAGATCTCTTACTGCCAATAAACACTATGAAAGGAAATTCACACAAAGTTATTCCTACTCTTGGAAAAGTAGAGAGTATTAAAATGAGCCTGAAGGCAAGCACAGAGAATTTAGATTTCTACTTCAGCTGGCACAAAAAGAAGTCAAAAGCATAAAATACTGAAAAAAAATTAGTATTTTGCAACATTGTTATCTATCCAATAGGAAAAAAGATCCCTCAAAATTCCCCCTTTGCTTCTTGTTGTACTTCAAGATAAAAAAGGTAAATATTTTGTCATTGAAATCTCTAAATAGCCTAAATGCCATTCAAAATATTGTATACATACATGTTACTGTTCAGTAACATGTTTCGAAGAGTTTTCTGTTTTAAGGGGTAGGTATAATACACGTCATACCTACTGAGAAAGAAGAAAATAGTGAATTTCTGCAGAAACAAACTTACACTTTTAAATTATGTAACGTGAACGTTTTTATGCCATGCACTATAATTTATAGAGGCATCTTTGATCAAGAAACACCTCAGTATTAGGCACAATAGTGATGAGAGGTAAGAAAAAGCGTCCAAAGGCATCAAGTACAATAAAGGATGAAAATCACTAATCACATTACCAGGCAGCCCAGAAGAAATTCAGTCTAGTAGTGGCAGATTTACAAATAATAAGATATGTGCGTGTGACAAGCATATAGTATTTAAGTGAGAGCAGGATCAGAGTTTCTATGAATAAAGTCAATGTCAAGTGCCTTTTGGCTTTAATGTTTCTGGCTCAGGCTCATAGTGTTCTACATTTAATTACTGCAACTATTTCAGAGATGTCTGCACGATTCAGCAACGTTTTGAAGCATATGCTTAAAAGCTCTGATGAATCAGAGCCCGAATTCAAAAATAACTAGTCCCCACATTCACTCCCACAAAACAGGGAAAAAATTATCTCCACATGATAGAAAGATAAAACAGACAAGGTCAATATACACTTCTAGCATTTACAGCAGCGCAACATGTAGCTGAGTAAGATCCACCTAAGTCTGAAAACGTTCTCCGAGTGACTCAACTGAACTTACAGGGTTTCAACACCTCTCATATTCAAATCATAAATGACTTTTCCAAGGCCACACAGGAGTTTCTGGCTCACTGCTAGTCAGCCCTGTCTCTGAAGGCCAGAAAAAATGTGGTTTTACTAAGTGAGAATTTTCTCTCGCAACATCTGTTAACACAGCTCATGTTAGTTAAAGATGACCGGCTTCATCTTGCCGAACAAAATGTATCCTGTGACACTTTCTTCAAAAAGGGTGAATTTCTAAAACTATTTGTTTTGGCTGTATGTTCCTTTTTTCATCTGAGCTTGCTTCGATTCGCATATATAAATCTTCTAATAAAGCTGAATATCATTTTCATGTAAATACAGCATGCACATATATATTAAACTTGAAGTCCTAAGAACAGACTAAAACTCCAAGTTAAATAAAACTTGAAAAGGGCACCAGAGGTCCCGGAGAAAGCAGTGGGGTCTGGACATGGTGTCAGCAACCGGGAATTCTGGAGATCGGATCCCAGTGTTTCCACTGACACCACCTTTAGGGGCTTTCTCTCTGCTTCCCTTATCTGCCCTTATCACACCTACCTTCCACACACACTTATTAGGAGGATTATTACTCCCGTGTCTGCATAGTATCCTGCATATTAAAGGCACTACTTAGCACCAAAAATTACTTGCTCTCTGACATCACATCATCTCATACCTTTTTACAGTACAAATATCTGAGCCCCATGTAGAGTCATCAATTTTCATGTCCTGGTTGATTTCTGTTATTAATGTCACCTGAGTGTGTTTTAGTAATTAAGGAAGGTGCAGATCATAGGAGTTTGAATACATCTGCATTGCCTAGAAGTACTCAAAAGCCTCCGTGAAGATCCATAACTAGAAAAGCCAATGAGCCCAGAGGAGGAACTAATGCCCCTAAAAATGCCTCATTTTAATATTTTTCAACTACATTAATAAAAGACAGAAGGTGAATTTAGTGCAAGTCATTAAGCAACGCCAAATGCAATTTACTATATTCTAGCATACTTAACAAATAAGATTTCTGGAATGACAGCTGATCCTTAAAAGAATGTAACCGTCTTCTGACCCTCAATGTTATTAAAATTCCACTTATTAATCCTGTCTTATTGCCCCTTTGTTTTCATAACATTTTCATCAAGGATTAGGGAGATATTGTGAGGCTGGAAAAGCTTACATTTCCTTCTGTGATTCAGAACAGCTGCCATTCTTGTTTGGATAACCCTTCTTCCATATTCTTAGTTTTACCCTTTGTGCCTTCCAGCCAAATCATACAATGCACCTTCGTTTTACAAGTCTTCCTTCATCCATTAGCAGCAGGAAATTAATGCAACAATCTAATTCTACTGCTATTTACTTTTTTACAAATAGAATACATTATCTAAGAAGGCGCTGCACTGATCTACTCTTTTAAGTGCAATTGTATCTGAAGACCTTTACAATTTCTCATAAAGACACACGTTTAAAGGTTTTGAGCGTGATCAATTCCACAATATCTAATCCCTATTTTCTTTACTGTTTCTTTCATTTTCAAAGAAGTATATGAATAGCACGATACGCTGCAGAAGTAAATGTAAAAGCATCTGCAGGTTTCAAATGGGCTCTTACTTTATACTGTAGGTTTTTGCTCATATTCGGCTAAAAAAAATTCCCTCAGCAATAAGCTATTATGTGCAGCCTTGAGTACTATTCTATTTAAACGTCTCAGATTCTCAGCTCTAAAAGGTTTAACAGAAGACAGATGGACTTTTCAAGCACCCAAATTACAGGTATGACTTGTCCAAGAGAAGAGCTGCAACATTAAAAAAAAATGCAAATGAGGATGAAAAAAATTACCTTTTTATACAATCATTAAAACAGCGCTTAAAATACAGAATTCTGTTTCTGGACATAAGGTGAAATAAACTAATACAAAGCAAAGAAGAAGCTGACAGGTGCATATCAGCTGGCAGGTGCTATTGCTGCTTTATTAAGATATTGCTGACACATTCATAACAGGCTCAAGAGACAAGAAAAATAAGAAAATTCATATACTTCACACTATTTGTGGTAATTATCTAGCTTCAAGAAGTGGCAGTGTACAGGGGTGGGCTTTTATTTTGCTATTACTATAGATAATTACAGGACTTGCAAATTAAATCTTAGATCTGTATTAATTGTACTAACTAAGCAATAAACAGTATTTCTTTGCCAGGAACCTAAGCGAGTCAATAATGGAGCTCAATGCATTTTTCATTAAGACTCATATTAAAATATATAAAAGTAGCCAGAGAGTCAACCTAAGATTCACAGAAATTATTTTTACTATAGATAAAGCATATAAAGTTACTTTCCACAGTTTTAAATGTGGAACTATTACTTCCCATATTTTTAAATGTGGAAATATTACAGTACACTGCCTTTGCATGATAGTCACAAATCATACAGTCATAGAATCGCTTTGGCTGGAAGAGACCTTTAAGATCATTGAGACCAACCATCAACCTAACACTGCCAAAGCCACCACTAAACCATGTTCCTAAGTGCCACGTCTACACATCTTTTAAATACCTCCAGGGATGGCAACTCCACCACTTCCCTGGGCAGCCTGTTCCAATGCTTAACAACCCTTCCTGTGAAGAACTTTTTCCTAATATCCAATCTAAACCTCCCCTGGTGCAACATGAGGCCATTTCCTCTCATCCCATCACCTGTTACTTGGGAGAAGAGGCCAACCCCCACCTCTCTACAATCTCCTTTCAAGTAATTGTAGAGAGCACTAAGGTCTCCCCTCAGCCTCCTTTTCTCCAGGCTAAACAACCCCAGTTCCCTCAGACGCTCCTCATCAGACTTGTGCTCTCGACCCCTCACCAGTTTCGTTGCCCTTCTCTGGGCATGGTCCAGCACCTCAATGTCTTTCTTGTAGTAAGGGGCCCAAAACCGAACACAGTATTTGAGGTGGGGCCTCACCAGTGCCAAGCACAGGGGGACGATCCCTGCCCTAGTATTCGGTATTTCTTCATGCATAATGAAGAAATCTCAACTAGTTGTTGTTGCACAAGTATTAACACCAGGGCAAAACAAAGAGCTGCCTTGACCTCTAAGCAGATTATAAAATTACTGTATGGTATAGGAATATAAAGAAAGTATGCAGAAGTATTGAATGGCTCCTAGATACATACTGGAATATAAAAATAAAATCTTTGTTTTCTAGACTTAGAAATATTTACAGTGAGGTTTATAAATTAAAATTTCCCATTGGAACTATTCTTGCATCTTTCATAAAATCAAATGTTTAAATTTTGCAAAGTTTTTTTTTTTTTTTACAAAAGCTAGCTCAGTTGGCAACTAAATTAATACTAAATCATCAAATTAACACAGCTATATACTGATTTGGTCTTAATAACAATTAGTAACATTTCCACAAATGTGCTTTGACAGAGCACAAAACTGCAACCAGAAGTAGAAAGTCTAACAAATTATCTGTACAGACATCCTTCCTGAAACAGGGACAATTAGCAGTTTGAAAATAGTGAAATCTAAAAGTGATTCTTTTTAAAAAAAAGATTAATATTAGCAGTAGCCAAAAATTAAACTAAAGAAAAAGACATAACTGCAGTCATCTCTCTTTTCCTTCTGCTAAACCACGCTCTTACCAGTCTGTTGACTCATTAATTGCAGCTTTAGCCCATCCACCAGCATCAACAGTGCCAAACCCAACATCATCATGGGAACTGGATGACGACTGGTCAGAGAGATGAGGAGGGAGTACCGACAGCCGATCATCTTCAATAATGACAGTGTCATCTTGGGGCATATTCACCGTTGGAGACAGCTGGTATTTACCTGAAAGGGTAAATAAAATTAACTATGTCTCACTTTATACGCATTTTCCTATGCAAAGGTCTGAAAAGTAACACAGACCAGTTGTATCTGTGGCCTACTACGAGAAGATCACAGAATCACAGATGGGTTGAAGTTGGAAGGACCTCTTATCTGGTTCAACCCCTCCTGCTCAAGCAGGGTCACCTACAGCCAGTTGCCCAGGACCCCGACCAAGTGGCTTTTGAATATTTCTACTCCACCACGCCACTGGGCAACCTGTGCCAGTGCTCAGTCACCCTAACAGTGAAAAAGAGTTTGTGATGTTCAGAGGGAGACTCCTGTGGTTCTGCCTGTGCCCGTTGTCTCAGGTCCTGTCACTGGGCACCACTGAAAAGAGCCTGTCCCAGAAGACAGTACCTTCTCTTGCATCAAATAGTTTGGTAGAAACAAGGAATGAGTTCAACAGGGACTAACAGACCTCATCATTTCTTCTGATTAATGTCACCCTCGTGAAATTTGAAACTTGTTTGACTGCTATTTGGAACTTGGAACCCTTTAATAATGCCTCCACAAAGGTAAGAATTGTGAAGGGTCCTGAGAACTCATGGATAAAAACAAACGATTCCAAATTTTAATTCTCTCCTTTAAAAAACAATCTGGAGGCACACACGCAAAACTTGGGAAAAAAAAAAATTAGCTAGAAAGAACATCAGAAGGAATATTTGCATTGCAATGCTTTGTAACATAACTATGGTTTAAATTGAATAAATATGTTTTTCAGGATACATGCATGAGATACAGAGTTGGGAGGATGGGGGTTATATAATATTATTTGGACAACAGTAGAAATATAGAATTATCACCATTTAAATTTTTAACTTGGAAGAAACAGAGGTTATTTCAGTATCTAGAAAGACTAAGCTAAAACTAGTCCTAAGGAAAATAAAGATTTGCAAATCTGGATGAAAATTATTTAGTTATCTGAGGTAATGGCTAATTATTAAGTGTGATTCTTTCATACTAGCTGCACATGGTTTTTTGTGTGACAGAATATCTTTAAAAATACTTTTCCTCTGTACATTGATGCTTGACTTAAAAAGATCTGTCATTTAAAATGTTTGGTCCCAAGTCTCACTACATGCAACATTATTTCTAATGAATGATCATGACATTACATGAATTTTATTCCTGGAAAAGTATTATCTTACTAAAACAATTAGTAAAATTGTCACGTCTCGTGAGAAGAAAAGCACTAGCTTAATCAACCGTTAATCTGACAACAAAGTAAATTATTCTAAAATTATGATGCACCACAGTAATAATATATAGCAAAACTTGTATTTCCATAACATAAACTGCTTCTATGGACACATCAAATATTTTCACACTTTATTTTTCCTATGGATAGGGAAAAAAAGTGTAGAATTAGGTGAAAAGAAGTTTTTCCTCTTTTCTGGAAAGGTTGCAGTTACCATCACTACCTTTGCATCCAATTATTAAAAAACAAACAAACAAATAAAACCTTATGCGTAAAAAGTTAGCTAAAATCATTACTGCACTAGATAATACATTTTGTATAGCTTTCCAAAGGGGGGAAAACTGGCTTCTACAGATAAAATTGAAGAAGTCTGAAGAAGTGGCTGGAAGAAAAAGGTACTGAATGGTGAACATCTCATCACTGTCAAACTGAAATGAATGTGTTCAGTTTGCATAACGGCTGATTCTTTGCCCAGCAATAGCTTCTTTGATGGACAGGCTAATGTTTAGCCTGGTAATGTACTTCTTTCCAAACATAATGCCTACAAGACTGTTAACTCTGTAGTTAATAACGTCTCCAAAGAATTGATTGTGAAAAGGTATAACCTTATGGCATTCGGCAGATTGAACTTCCCATTTGAGAGGCTACAGTAATTCAGTAACATTCTAAACTTTTCACCACCCTTCTTTGTATCTGACAAGGGTGAAGACTGACATTTTAATAGTTGCTTTGAAATTAAGGAGAAAACCCATCTGACATGCCTACGCTTTTCACTGCAGATGAAGCTAAAAACAGGTGAAAGACTTCACCTCCAGCAGATGGTTAGACAGACCTCAGCAAAGGACTCAATACATCCTTTGTAGAGAGCTCAGCTGAAGTGGACAGAAAATACCCTTGGAGAAAGCAACTCTGCAAGTGTTGTGAGAAACATTACAAGGTAACATCAAAGAAACTTCAAACCTAGTAATCATCAGGATATTTGACTGATCTACAAATCTAAGACGTTGCTCGAGCTGTCTACAAACCTCTCCAAGAAAACAATTTTCCCTTGGGCTAGAAAAGTGCTATAAAGTTTAGACTCTGAATACACTTCAAGTCCAGTTTTGCATATATTAATTCAACTTCAGCAAGGTAATCTGTAATAATATGTAGTATTTTGGACAGTGTAATAAGGAAGGGAAAACATTCTCCCTTTCAAGTGTGTCTCATCTCAGGACAATGAGGCTCAAAGTTCTTGAACAAGTTACCAATCCAAACAAGCATAGCCTGAGGACCATGCCAAACTATGGGGTAAGAAGGGTTCCCATCTGTCCGTGCAGAAAAAGAAGTCTCAGAGCTCCAATACCAAATGGCTGGTCTCCAGGTCCATGAGGACTTTCAGCTTAGAAGGAAAAATATGCCAAACAGCAACACTTCAAACCTGTAACAGTATAGACCTATAATAGACCAGAAAATAGTTTGGACCTGAATTAAACCTCCAACATAAAGTGCTCAAAAAACCCTCTGAGCATACACAGTACATAAAATGGACAACAGGTTTACTCATTAAGAACTCAACTACTCCAGGGCTTTTTAAAACTTGACAATCCCTGAAGTTTGGTTAATCTGTTTGCTGCGATAACTTGGCTCCCACACTACACTGTACTGTCATGGTACTGTATCTGGCTTGTTCCGGTGGTTTTGCTATTGCTTTCGCTTTAAGGGAAGGTCTAAAAAAATCTGTTGAACACCCTTACAATACGTTCAAAACCAAGTATTATTTTATGAGTGACGCTCAGGAGCATTTTGATATCATGGCATTCAGACTGATGCTACACTTCAAGCCTCTTCCACAAGTAAAGGGCCTTTCTTGCCCTGACATGGCAAGTGATTCCTAACCTGCCTGAGCAAGAAATCAGCAACAGCTACTCTGTGATGAATAATGAAGTATCAACCACAGTAACAAATACAGCAATAAATAAGAGAAATAATAATAAGAAGAATAGTGTTGATGATGATAACAACAGTGATGAGACTTCCGACAAGAGGGATACAAAGACTTGTGCAATGAGAAATTAGAATTTCTCCAGATCTTCATTTATTTATTCTTCACTAACAGCATATTTGTCCCCAGCAAGTTTTGGCAAAATTTTCCATAGATACTCACATCATCTAATTTTCCAAGCTAAATAGAGGTGAGATTGGGAATACATGTGCGGGGAATGTCTAAGGACAAAAATGCCTCCACTATATCCAGGCTTTGGATCTCAAGAGAGTGCTCAGATCTGTCCAGACTCTTGTAGCAGACCACCATGTTCTGATGAGATTCCTGGCTGGGGAACTGCATTCTGCTTATAAAGAGCTATTTTCATTTCATTGACACAACAATGCTACATCTCTAGCTAAATTTTTTTCAGTAGTGCTTCCTCCTGATTCTATCCTTAAGATAGCAATTATTTATGTAGAGAACAAAGTATTTCCTGTTGTGTAGGAACTATCAAATTTTACGAAGTTCTGGGGGATTCTTCAGGATGAAAAGCAGATTCAGTGCGAGCTATTGTTATTTTGTGTACCCCCTGATAAATAACTTCTGTTTAGTCACTGTTAGCAACAAAACCCACCGTGTTCATAAAAAAAATATCAGCAACTAGAAGAAAGAGATGAAAGAGGACTTTGTACTAAGCTGTTTGTTGAATCAGAATAATTTATATAGACAGCAGCTATGTATTTGCGTATTGCAAAACTCGGGAGCATAATGGATGATATACAAGAACGGTGTATCAGAAGGAGAGACTTGAATTTTTAATCATAGAGCCAAGCAAACCAGAATAACACAGTTGTTATTTTGAATGTACTAATGATATGCAACCTGAAAATATTAAAAATAAATAAACAAACATAGGGGTTTATTATAGTCATCTAATTCTTAGAAGAGAAGATCCAATGTGTATAAATAAAAATATGCCTCATAAAAACCAAAAATATCATTCCCTGAATACAGAAATCAGTATCTCTTCTCCATCAGAAATTTTCAGTGAAATACTATCAAGTGAAAAAGCAGAGGAAAATCTATAATAGCAATAATCACCTAGAAAAGTAGATCAACTTAAGAGTCGTCAGAAACATTGAAAGATTCATGTAGCCTTTTTGCAGTAAGCAAACATTACTTTACATAATTTAAATCACGTTCTAAAATTGGTATTTTATTCCCACTCTCACAGCAAGGCTCCGACAACTAGGTCTTGCTGTCAGTTACGGATTGAAAGAGTAAGGAAATTGTCTTAAATACCTTTCCTGAAAATTACATTAGATGTATTTAAAAGAAACAAAGCTCTCTTGAAAGTTTTGTTCCAACTTTAAGCAATGACTGAAAAGAGCAGGCATTTTCCAAACCTTGAGATTATCACTTTTGAGTAGTCTAATTTAGGAAGAAAACACAAAATCCATCAATTTTATCCAATAGCAAAAGAAGCAGAAAGATCTACTCTTTCACACATGAAATCAAACTGTGACCTCCTCACCACAAGGTACCGAGTCCTGAAAGTTTACATAGTTAAATCCATTGCGGGGGTAAATAAAAAGACATCTGGTGATTCAGGGAGCCCATATGTCAGAGGGCTTCTCAATAGAGGGAGAGCACTCGAGGGAATCAGCGCTGCATAAAGCACTCCTTTTGGCCTGTTGTCATGGTCAGGGCTGGCATGGGAAGGTACAGACCTCCAGCCTTCCTCAGCCAGATTGTTCTTAGGACCATTCCTCGCTTTTATGCCAATTTTCAAGAGAGGAGGAAAACTCTGGAAGAGTGATATAACACCACATACGCATTCTCAAGAAAATAAAAGTAGTTCTGAGTTTTTTCTCATTATCAATGCTAATAGGACAGGAGTTCCACTGCATAATAAATGACCGAGTCTTACAAACATCAGCTACTCTGAAAGAAGCAACTGTACATATCTCTCCCAACAGGCAGTAATACCACTCTGCTGTATGGCACTGCAAGAAAACATGCATGCAATAGTATCACAGAAGATTATAAACACTGTAGTTTTAACTTAGTGGTACTGATTAATTCAGGAAAAAATAGCATATTAGAAAACCGACTGCTACCTAAAAACTGAATTTAAACATGACAACTCCGTGAAGCTACCGTGATTGCAGAAGGGAATGATTCAGTCCTGGCAAGACCAGTTTTTAGTTACCCTGGACTACATCACATCTACTATGAGGTTCAGGTACAATTTGATTTTCCATGTGCTTCCAACTAAAGCATCAGTGGATTTAAGTCACAACCAACCAATTCTCTACATAGTTCCTGGCTTCTGAAAACAATACAGAAAAGCCATGATTCGGAGGAAATCAAAACAAAGGTTATAAAACTCTTACAAAATGCAGGATGGATTTTTTTCCCCATGTCTACATATCCAAAAGCATTAGATTTTAAGAGCTTTGGAAAGATTTCTTTTTCTTTTGTTGAAACATCAGTTACTGGCTACTGCTGAAGGGATGATACCACACTGAAGAACCACTAGTTCGATTTGTCATGGCAAGTCCTGTGTTCCTTTGATGTGGAAGTAAATGCATTGCTGACACACATGCACACAGCCTCTCTCGGGGTTTCTTCTCCCATCACTGGACAAGGTGTTTAACTGATAACTCGTTAATGCTTGTATGAGCTCTACGTGTAAATCCTCTGCAACACTGATGGAAAAAGCAGAAGGCAGTGCCTTGCAAATGTTTTATCTAGCCTTGACACCACAAGAACTAGTCCCTTCTATGGGAGAGTAGTGCTAAGCACTTCAAATTATTTTATCGCTCCTTAGATTTGTCAACAAATAAATAGTTTTTTTAAAAATTGTTCTCTTTAAGAGCATGTGACTTTGGGTGAAAAGATTTCATGCTTCCCTGATTCTCAGGAATACAATTTTTCTTCCGAGCTGCACAAAATGTAATGCAATACAACAAAATATGATTTATTTCTAACTATAGTTGCCCAAATGCACAAAAAAAGGACAAAAAACGTAACTGATGAAGTATCTTAAATAGCAAATTTGTGGATTTTCAGAGAGTTTGACAACAGTATTATTCTACTACTACAAAGAAAAAGCAAATCGAAAAATACAAAAATTTTAAAAAACACCAAACAACCTCAAACGAGAGTGAAATATATATATATATATAAAAACTGTTGACTGGAAAAAGCCTAAGTGGTGGACTTTCATTTTCTAAGGCTGAAAATCAATCTAAATGAATTAAAAGCTAAGTTCAGCCTTGCTTCATATCAAGTTTATAGCAGCACCTTCTAATATATTCTCTGTGTGTCAAGCACACTAAAAAAAGTCCCAGATTTAATGGCCACATCTTATGTTTAAAACTTGCAACTCAAGCAAGCAATTGTCACGTCTTCTGTCAGGGGCTATTTTCATCAAGCCGCTTTTTGTGTTTAAATTTGAAAATCCTTTCAAAATAATCCCATTCTAGTCAGTAAATCCGACCACTCCTGTGGCAAGGCAAGTCTTTATTACCCAGCTCTCTACATCGGAAGCTGAATTGCTGCAGAACAACTGCTAATAACCTCATTATCCACTGGGGCCATGCAGATGGTATGGCACAGAATCGACGCAAGGGATGCTTAAAATTAGTTACGAGGTTTTAAAATTGATGCCCTGCAAAGCAAAAATTCAAACAAATTAATGAAATGCCCTAATAAGCATAAATATATGCAAGTTTTCCTTATTTATTTTTGTACTTTTGTATGACTGAAACAGAGGAGAAGAAATGCTGAAATTTATTATAAATTTCCATGAGTCACCGACTTTCATGCAAATGAAGACTCAACATGGGGACCAGACCAACCAATAATTTATTGTCCCAGATCAAACACTGAAAAAACGTGTTAAATGCTCACGCCTGTTACTTGTTTTATTACCTGCCATGGCATACAAAATTCACTTTGTAATTCCATTTATTGACTTTCTTTCTCACATTAACTATCCAGAAGGGTTGCGTGGAACAATTTTAAGGCATGTTTTAAGTTGGTCGGTGCAACCTCCGCGTTCCCTGATTCCCAAATTAATCACCCTTCGGTGAATCACAGAGGGGAATGAAAACACGCCTCGACTAGCAGAGCTGATTTGACTCACCCATTATCCTACTCAGTGCCGCGTTCCTCGTGGGCGACTCGCTGAGACCCTCGATTCCGCCGTAGAGGGAGTGGGAAATCCTCCGTTCCCGGTCATCCAGCAGAGTCTCTATGGGCAGCTCTGGCCCAGAGGGGCTCCCAGGTGACTCCAGCTGCACAGAGAGAGAAAAATTAGCGCCCAGGGTCCATTTAGCAGCATGGGGGAACTGTAACAACCTGCCTAAGGCCTAGACCTGCCTGGGTACCAAATGAGCTAGAACTTCTCACCCTGGACAAATATAATTTGCAATGACAGCTCTGCTTAATGACCAACTTTCTAAGCCACTTTACACTGCGCCTCCCATGGTGCCCTGTCAAATTTCAAATCCTTCAGCAGAAAATTGGGGAAAAAAAAATCCATTGCATTTTGGTGTCTCCTTGTTGGATAATTTCTTAAACAGACAGTTTTGGCTTTTTTGAATACTATCGGACAGACAGCTGGGCCATCGTTCCCACACTGACAGCCTGTCAGAACACGGCTCCCGTCAGGAGCGTGGAGCAGGAACTCCATTTGGAATTGGGCTGCCGGTGCTTTTTGAAGTGGTGCCATTTGCTTTCAGATGTAATCATCATGGAAACTCCCAGGAAACCCCACCACACATATTAGTAACCAATACGCAAACACTCAAACGCTCTGTAGTTAGAAGGGAAAGAAAAAAAAAAAAAGTCAGACTTCACAGTAACTTTTATTTTTATTTTTTTTCTACTTATGATGAGTTCTTTGCTCTGTCTTTCCTGGCTGCAGGGTACAGAGACCTCGCGTGCTTCGTTCAGTCTGGAAGCATCCTTGATCCCTGGCACTGCTGCAGCGTCCAGGCAGAGCTGCAAAAACCAGAACTGGCAGGACCTGAGGTGCCCCCCGACCCCAGCCGCATTAAGAGGCAGACAAAGGAGGTGGAAGAAGCGATGGAGATGGGCTGCTTGGCCACATGCGCAGGGGAGAAGACTGCACGTATGGCTGTCTCTCCACCCCAGCTGCTCTCCATCAGAAGGCTCCCCTGAGCGACTTCCCAGCTCAGCCTTTGCTTGCAGAAGCTGCTCATCCCTTGGTTTCCTGCATATGCCTCTCAGATTTTTCAAAAAGAGAAGAAAAAGTTGAGTTTTCCTCAGTGAGCACCACAGATTCAAAGCTCGGTGGAAAGCAGCGCCCGTGCGAGGCAAAGCAATCAACCAAATTGATATAATTAGCTGGGTTTAGCTGCCCCGTTAGCCATGGGCAGCCCCTGGGAGCGAGGAGAACAAGCACCTGGGCACTCACCAGTCAGCTGGGATGCCAAATTTGTCAACACCCAGCCACTCACCGCAGAGATAAAGACTCCCCACACCATCACCCAGCCCTCGCAGCATCCAGCCTTCCTGCCCCTAAGGCTCTCGGTTCACCTGCACTCCCGCACCCTGCTGGTACTCGCTAATGCTACCAGAGGAGCTTCACCGAGACCATTAAACCAGTTCGCCTAAACAGCGCTATTAAAAAACCAAACAAATATTAAAAATGGATGCGTGTTGCAGGGTAATCATATGAAGTCACACATCAAAGCGTTGGATGTTTTCATCAACACGCCTCTTCATATTGAAGTGTATAGTTAAAACTTAAGAGCAATGTCTTACAGAAATCCCACAGCACATATTTTATATGTACTGAAATACAGCAGGGACCAGATACTGCAAGATACTGAGCACGCTGCAAACTCTTTGAAGCCACTGGGAACGCTTATTCCAAGGACTGGTCTCTAAACGAGCATGAGAGGAGTACTTCATAGTTTCAGGAGTTACAACAACAAGCAACATGCTTGTTGGTTGTTTTTTCTTCTTCAAACAGCTGCCCATTATTAATCACTCTACCCACAATCCCCAGACGACTAAGAAATGTACGCTAAGAAAGATTTTTAAAAATCTGCTTCAAGGGCTACAAAGCGCTCGGCTGCAGTCTCCACAGCAGAGGCTTTGAAGTCAGCCCGATGGACTAACGACTTCTGACATTCGGGCGCTGGCGTAACGCCCGGTACAGAGAGGGGTGGAGGTCTGCAAAATGCCGCATTGCAAAGTCGAGGAGACCACGATCAGGAGGTCGCAGAGCCTGTAAAATTATTATTTCTGTTCAAAGCCATCATCTGTTTAATATAAATGAGATATTTAATGAAGTTCCAAATTGTAGACTTATCTCTCCCAGTTTGATAAGCACTGGGGAGATTTACTGCATCGGAGGGTCAACACAATTACAATTGGAGGCACGTCAAGCTGCAGGAGAATAATAAACTTGCAGTGCAAGTGAATTAGACTCAATAAGGTTTAAATTGTGAAATGAGGATTTGTTTTATTAGTTTTTTTAAATTGCAGATTACAACTGACAGCTTTACTGAAAAGTAAATTAAACAATATTTGTAGCCTCTGTTATAAAGGAATCTGAGGCAAATTCAAAAAGAATAGAAATGTTAAATTCTGAAACACTGTAAGAAAAAAAAGCACAGCAACATTAGACTGCTTGAGAGCTTAAACTTGCATGATAAAGGCATTAAATGATAAACTAACCTTTATTTCACTGCCTTTAAATAAGGTATGAAAATATCAAAGTGCTTTGGGATTTATTCTCCCAATGCTATATTGATGACTTTATGTAACAAGTGTCCAGCTTTTAGTGAGCCATATCACACAGTCCTTCTTTATGTGACAACCCATCAACTTTCAAACTCATTTGTAGGAAGGTCTCAAGAGATTTTCAGAAAGATACTGACAAGAAGAAAGCTCTGAATCAAAGACATACGTAGAAATTCACTCCTCGTAAAGCAGTAAAGTATAGGGTAAATAAAAAAATTAGCAAGAGCGCTCTGTTTAGATGGCTACGTTTTGTAAAGTGAATCACGTATTTTATCATTTTATGGGGAAAACTTTTTTCCATTTCTAATTAGCATCTCAAAAGATGGGTTTAAACAAAGGCATTGACAGCCAACTAAACAAGTATTTTACAAAAGACGCACTGACATTTATAAAACAGCAAAAATTAGACAGGAATTACACAACTGGCTCTTTCCCCACCCCCCACCCCCAAAAAAAAAAGTCTTTTCCTTACATTGTTAACAGAAAGTTTGTGTAAGACAAAATACATTGCATTTGGAAACTGCTGTGGGCAAGACAAAGAGACCAACAGTCCAAAGCAAGATTGCAGATCGAATAAAGACTTGTTCTTCCTGATGCATTTCTAATAAAGAGCTTGAATTACACGTTCCAGTTCCTTCCCTCAGCCAATATCAGTGCTATCCGGTATAATTTAATTTGATTAACTGATAAAGAGTAGGCAATATAAACAAAGATGTACGCATTCCTGCCCTTCATTAAAGGCCCGGCAAGTATAGCAAGCCAGGCAGCAACTGGCTCCCATACTTTGTATAAATAGCTGCCCCTAGCAGGAGCATTTCTTGGTGTGACAGTTCAGAGTCACGCACCGGTTGAGCCTGGACGGAAACGCTGGAGATTATCTAGTCCAACCTCTTACTCAAAGTAAGACCAGCAAGAGCAGGTTGCCCAGTGCCTTGTCCAGCTGTGTTTTGAATATGTTCAAGGACAGAGACTCTACAACCCCTCTGGGCAACCTCTGCCAGTGGCTGACCACCCTCTCAGAAGAAATTTTTTTTCCTGTGTTTAAAGAAATTTCTTGTATTTCAGTTTGTGCTTGTTGCTTCTTGTCCTGGCACTGGGCAAAGCCCTGAAAAGAGTCTGGATTGGTCTTCTTTATTCCCCCCATCAGGTATTTATAGACCCTGATAAGGTCCCCCTGAGCCTTCTCTTCTCTAGGCTGAAAAGAGAGAGTTCCCTCTCTGGGTCCTAGCACTGATCTATAATAAATGATCATATTCGTAAAAATGCAATAAAACCTCACATGCTACAGATTGCCTGTAGCTCCTTTTCTCTCCGTTCTCTTAAAATAAAAATAGAAACAAGAATTTTCTTTTTTTTTTTTTTTTAAATGAAAAAGGTCTCTACCCTGGCCCTTTGTCATTCAGATAAGAACCAGCTGTTTGCTAAAGTACTGTCTGTACTAACTAGCCCAGCTGCTGCTTATCTAGATGATAAAAGGACAACTAATGCAGTCCTTTTTACTTAAACTCCACCATCCATCCTATCTGAAGTTATGCACATAAATATGAAAAAAGTTTATGCACAAGAACATTGCCAAAATATTCAAAGCATAAACAAACTTCTTTTTTTTTAAAGAAACAATAATCAGACTCCCTTTTTCCTTCAGAAAGTAAATTAGCCAAATACTGGCAAGCAAGCATTATGGATTTTAAAGAAGTCAGTACACAAATGTGCTATATATTACACTGCATCCAGGGTACTGAAGCTCTTTCTGTCACACAGAATTATTCTCCAGGCTTTCTTTTTCCTTTCTTATCTGTGTCCTGTGGCTAAGATGTCCAAAACGCTTCAGCTTCCTTTTCCAACGGAGATACTTTTACAATACTGCTACCAATATTAAATATGGTTTTCTTTGTTACCACCCAAGTTGGGATCCTACATTAGGGACAGACTTTGCAAGATGCGAAAACGTAGGAAAACAGCCAGTAAAAGGGTCAGGTTTGACTTACATGCACAATCACGCTCAAGTAAACATAAAATTAGTACAGTGTTTCTAAGAAATACTGCATTCTTGTTCTGACAATGTTAAAAGGCGAGCAGAAGACAAAAAATGCTTTCAGAATGGTGGGAAGGAACCCACACAGCTTTGCAGAATGTAGTTAGATGGTAGGTTATGGTGGATGGGGAGTAATCTGGGAGTAACAAGGTTGAGCTTGTAAGCTGATTCCCAAGAATAGAAAACAGATAAAGGAGAAAAATGTAAGACAAAATAAATTGGGGCAGGTAGAAGGGCAGAACAGAAGAGACACGATACTACAAAATAGAAAACCATGCACATACTTTCACAACAACTAACTTTTAAGAATATGTCTTGGGACGTTTACTACTAGAAGTTTACCTAGATACACTGAAAATCATGCACCAGAAAGACCACCAGAGGCCTAAAAGCAGACTATTAACAAGTCCTGTATTACAAGCTCAGGTAAAATGTGCCATAATTAAAAAAAACACCAATACGGCCCAAGAAATTGAGAGAAAGAAGGAAGAATCTAAGCAGCACCCTTTAGAGGATGCTTAGACTGAAAGTAAAATGTTCACTAAGGACATCAGACATAGGAAAGTACACAGGGAATCAGTTGGCCCCCTTGATGGCAAGAGTGAAAGGGTTACTGAGGGACAAGTCTGCAATAGGGAAGCTCAATGATTTCTTTGCCTCAGTCTTTACTGCTAAAGACACTGGGGACATTTCCACACCTGACCCCGTTCTTTGTAGCAAAGAAGGACAGGAGTGAGATCAGCCAGAAGAAAATACACAGGAGCATTAGACCAAATGGGTAGGTGAGAAGGTGACATGTCACCCAGGCTGGATAGCATTCTCCCAAAAGCCCAGAAGGAACTCAACCATGAAATCGTGTAACTGGTGGCCAAAATGTTCAAAGTATTGTTATGAATGGCCATGAAGCCAGAGGACTTGTGGTTGCCTGTGTATCTAGAGAGGATCTTTGGAACTACAGACCAGGCATCTGACCTCCTCCTGGATAAAATGGTGGCATCTACAAAAAACAGTAAGATCACTAGGCATGATGGACATAGGTCCACGGGGAAGGCAGACATCCATGGGGAAATCCCACCTCACTGGGATGCTGAAGTCGCACAAAGGTGCCAGTAAGCTCTCCAACCTCTCAGGCAATGAATCAGACGTGACATGTTTGCATTTTCAAAAAGCCTTTACCAAGGCTTCATATTCAAGGTGTTACAGAAACTAAGTTTTCAAAAGACTGAACTAAGTTTTCATTTTCTGGATTGAAATCTGGCTGAAGGACTGGAAACAAAGCTCAGTCTTCAGGGTGGAGAAGAGTGAGCTGTAGGTTCCCCCAAAGATCAGGGCCGGGAACAGCTTAGGCTCATGAGCAGCTTTATCAATGACTCAGAGAAGGGAGGGAACAGTGAAATCACTGTGTTTGAAGAATATACTAAAGACTTTTTCATAGTTCAATGAACTCCAGAAGGTCGTCACAAAACTAATCTAGCAAGAAAAGACAAAAACCAAACCTGTCATACCCATTTCAAAGTAGGTAACTAGGTAATGCACGCAGGGAAAAATGATGCTGAATGCTTTATACTTCCACGCATACTGGAAAAAAATAGATGTTTGCTTGTATCCTTTCTTTTATAATGAAACCACTCATTTGAAAAGTCTCTCTCACTGATCTGTCTACCAGTCAATTTATTTAAACAGTTGACAAGGTCCTTATATGGTCTGGCTTCATGACTTTCTCTCTGCTTCACGGTATGCTCCGTTTTCAACTCGGCAACCGGAGCAAAAATGAACAGGCATGCAGAAAGAAATTTGGGGATCTGTAAATCATTTGCAAACCTTTTTTTCAGGCAGGTTTGGCAAGACATTAATTCTGTCAAAAAAAGGGAGATATGAAAAAAAACCCCAAACCTTGAAATCTCTCATTTTGAGGAAAATGGTGATGCTCTCTCTCTCTTAATGGCAGACAAGTGCTGCCTGCGTGTGACATGAACAGAGTGCAGATGAGCAATCTGTGCCTTTAAGCTGTCCAGGTCGCAGGACTGAAAAGAGCAGGATTCCAAAAGTAACAATTACCTTTATTTTCTTGAATCAGCACATACTGCCGCCAGCTGCACGGATCCGCCTGACAGTCCTGCCTTAGCGCTGCGCATGTATTATGGCCGTACAGCCAGCAGCTGTTTGCCCATACAGGCTAATCATAATAATATCACTAATTAACAGAACACGGCGTAAGGAGTTCTAGTGTTTCTCTTTAAATCTTGGGCTCCTCGCTAATTAAAAAAACGTCAACCCCGATTTAAAGATCTGAAAAGCCAATGGCCCTGTCTTCTGAAAACTGAGGTGTTATATACTGGCCGTATATGACTATCAAGTCACCAGTATTATTATTCTTCCCATTTTTGCCACTGTCTGCACAACTTTGGAAATGTACCTTAAAAGTCTTTCTGTGCTTATAATAGAAAGTTGAAGAATCAGCACACACTGCTGATCACAGAGGGCAAGGCTGAAAGTTGAAAACATAGATTGGAAAGGCATATTTAACTTTTTTGAAAAGGGGGGGAGGGAAAATTGGATATATCCAAATCCCAAACTAAATGTTTTTGTTACACTAATCTAACAGCATCCATCAAATATTCACTGTGTGATTTTGGCTGGAGTGGCGGAGATATTAAGCAAAGCTTTGCAAGGTTTGTAATAGTGCAGCTTACAGAATTAACTATATTATTGTACTCTGTGTAGATGTAATGCAAACAGGAGAAAAACTCAGATACACAGTTTTGGCTTGGAGTTCATTCATAACTACCACTCACTCCATGCTTATACCAATATTTACTACATGATAATTCACTTGAAAACCTGGATGGATTATATTCTATCTCCTAGTGAGTCAATGAAAATTCCTTCTACAGGCTACTCTTCAGTTCAGTAAAACCCCAGCAGCATAAAAATGCTTTTTACCTCCTGGGAAGTTTGTGGTCTCTTTTGAGTTTACAGTTATGTTAAGAGCTCATGATGTAAATAATCTCCTCACCACCTCTCTGAAGACAAGATAATACTCTTCTGGTGTTTATGTACATTTTTATTGTTACTATAATTGCTTTGGAGGCTCAAGCTATAACGTGAGAACTGGTGAAGCTGTATGAGAATAATGCTGGCATGAAAAAGGACTATCAGAGGTCACTTCACAAAGTTCGAAGCATAAAACCGTTTCATGGTCCAGTTAAGTAGACTTTGACTTTTGGAGCTTAAGAAACGGCTCTTCTTGACACAGAAATGGCTCCTCTGCAGCAGATCGGAGGCAGCTGTCCCTACTTCTCTAAACCCAGGACACCAGGGGTTGAGCCATCCTCTCTTCTAGACAGCAACCAAAATACAAAATGCACATGAAAACTCTGTTCTGAACTGAAACACTGAGAAATGGCACTCTGCAGAAGCGTGCTGTCAAAGGATTTCTCCCCCCCGCCCCCCCAGCAATTCTTAGGGCTGATTATGAAAATGAATATTAAAAACAAAAGAACAGCATTCATACTGCTAACTTTCTTAAAATCCAATTTGAACTCAATTTTACTGAAGAAAAAAGCCAACTGGGTTGCCTATGTATCTCAAAAGAACTCAGTTTGATTTTGCAAATGCAAAACGATTACTGGACTTGAAGCCAGGGAAAAAAAAAACCCAAAGGCTTGTTTTTTTTGTTCTTTTTGCTGCTGTTTTTTTTACAGCCAGATAGCAAATGTTTTTATCATCCAGACGTTGAGCATAATTCTTTTTTTGCATTGGCATTATCACTCCTTATACAGATTCCCCTTCCGAGACCCCTGTGGCTGCTCCGTGGCACAGCGGGGAATCGCAGGGTGCCACGTCCCAACCTCGCGCCGCGGGGCAGGACTGACCACGCCACTGGAATGGAGCAGAACAAACGCTGCAGTTGGTGATGCACAAAAGGGAATATAATTGAGCTCGTTCCACTTAACTCTAGTTCTGCAAGACTAACGAGAGTGTAAGTTAGATCTTTGTCCGTAAAGTGGGCACCTACAATCCTGAATCAACATAGGAAAGAAATCAGTTGAACGGGATCTTTTTTGTTGCTATTGTTATTTTATGGTGACACTTTCGGAGAACCAAAATAGAGAGAAAAGCATAGAAAACACCAGGGAAGTACTTTCTCGTAAGGCAAACATTTCTTTTTGTCTTTAAGAAAAAATAGTAAACCCCTATTTCTGAAGAACGTGCTGGTAAAAGGTGTGATTTACCAAGAGAGGGTCTGCCCTTCTGATGCTTTTACTTCTAATCTGCGAGCTCCTGAATCTGCTGCCAGTCAGATGTCATTCATTTTTTGTTCTAGTACTAAAAATCTTTGCTGAGACTGTATACTAGGCTGGTGGCAGCTACAAAAATATTCTAAGGAGACAGCTTGTGTGCCAGTGCATCTAAGTAATCTAAGCTGCTGAATTAAGCATAATATAGCCGAGACTGCCAGAAACAGCCAATATCTGATGCTCCATGGGAAAGTGAACACCACTGCAACGCTCAGTCATGCAGTGCTGCTCTCCAGCTGGGTCTCAGTCCACGTATCCGTTACTTAGGCACTAAGCTGACTGAATACCATACTCATATATGGTATTCATAGAATCATTTAGGCTGGAAAAGACCCTTAAGATCATCGAGTCCAACCATAAACCTAACACTGCCAAATCCACCACTAAACTGTGTCCCAAAGACCACGTCTACATGATACATAAATAATATCATCATAGCTTATCAATATTATATCTGAGTAATAATACCTACAGTTTAAATCCGTGCAATCCTTAACTAAGAACTAGGGTTTAACTGCAAACTGCCAAGAAAAAAAATTCTGTCTTCACTTTTCATTGCATCAAAGTCTGGACATTGCAAGACTTTCAGAAAACCATCTTCTTGAATACTGCCAGCTCAGCAGGTAAATAGTTTTATGTCTACACAAGTTGTGCTTTCATCATATTAAAATATGCAAACAGTATTGATATTGTTATTTCCTTTGAATGAATGTGATGAAAGCAAGAATTCCTGAGGAAAAAATAGCTACAAAAATTATTTTGCAAAGATGATCACTACACCAATAATTGCATATCATCACTTTCCCAAATTATTACGGCTCATCTCCCTTGCTTATTAAGGAGCTGGGAAAATCCACAAAAAAAAATGGTAAAAGAGGCCCATCCTGCTCTCTCTACAGATACATTTTAGTGTACCTAAATCTGGTTCTAACATCAGTTCTTTCATCTTCGAGCACATATACTGTAGACTGAGCTGTGCCATTTTTGCCATGTGATTTCTGCAAAATAAATTTGTGAATGTTAAACAGATGTAGGGCGCCAACCTACTCTTAACTTGAGTGAGAAAAAAAATCTGTTGGATATAAGGAGCAATGTCTTTGGTTCATCATTCCTGGATTTGCTCTATCACGTTTATGAACATTTGTTCTAGAAGACTTTCACTAAGAGAAGAGCGAACATCTTCCATATCCTTTTTTGGGGAAGAAAAAATAAATATATACTAAACACAGAAATGATCTAAAATATTTCACCCTTTCTATGCAGTAACATATAAAATACATCTGAAATTGAGCAGGAATAAGAAACAGTTTCCAAAGGACAGTCTGTGCTCTCTAGAGTCCAAGTTCAGAATTATGGCTAGAACAGGACATCACCAAATATAAAACGGTCAGAATTCCTTCAACACCAAGTGAGAAACTGCGTGCATCCCAGCTGGCTTTCTAGCAGTGTGTATATATAAATGTGTGTATGTGTATTAAAGCTGTGTATAAGTTAATCAAGAGGAGCTTAATATTTTTAGAAAGACTAGTGTCCTTTCAAATATGATTTTATAATAGGCTATAATCTGGAAATTTTTTTAAGATCAATTTTATGCATTAAAAAATAAACCATTCCCTTTCCCCCTAGGCAAGATCAGCGGTACTAAACCAATTTGTGCACATCATTTTTGAAGCACAATGCTCAAGAAATAAGACTCTGAAAAGCCCTTACCGGTGTTAACAAGAATGAAAGAATGACTTTTAGATGTCTTAAGAACAGATGCTTCCCTGACCCACCATTCAGCTGCACCCTATTTAACTCAGTGCATTTCTCCAATTTGTCAAAATCATTTTGAAGTCTAATTCAGTTCTGCACAGCATCTGCAGTCCTTCTCAGCATCATATGCCCACATATTTCTGCTATATAGTATTGTTTACATTAATCTAGAAGATAAACTATTAGAAATCATGAAAATGTTTCAAAACATGAACACATTAATACTCCAGTGGAGGAGACAGAAGATGAAAATAATATCAGAAAAAGAATCACCACTTCACCCTAAACTCAGTATTTTACACTTCCCTCCAATGAAGGCCAAGACACCACATATTTAAAATCCAAAATAACAGAACTATTTGCATGAAGTTTTGCATAATTTTTACATGGAACTTTAAATTGCTTAGATAAAACATAATAATGAAATTTAAGAGTTCTACTCTTAATTAAAAAAACCTGAAAGTGACAAGGAAGCAAGTCAGTTAACACTAAGTCTATAAACGAAAGACTCAATAGAACTACATAAAAAACTCCAAAGAACAAAAATCACGTAAACAGTGGGATCCAATTACAAAATCAATATAGTTTTATTCAGTGTTTCCTGTTATTCATTGATGAAAATACTCAAAAGAAAAACTTTATTGATTGGTAATAAGGTTAGCATGTCTAACACTGAAATTCAGATCATTTTGTAATTCTCTCTTTCTTTAGCTTCTCAAATATTATTTTCCAGGTCTCGGAGGAAACATGACATCTCCTAAAACACAAATTCCTTAGAAGCAAAAACTGAGAGTTTCGATATCAAAAGCGTATTACCTCATTGCATTTACTTATTCGCCTCGCCACAATAAGCTGAATCATTCCCCGTTTGTTTCCTTCTGTGGACATGGACCTCCTTAAAGTTTCCATAGCATCTTGATTTGTTTTGCCCAATAATGATTCTCCATTTACCGCTATTAGTTGATCGTTCACCCGAAGCCTGCCGTCCTGGAAAAGGAAAAATTATTGCTAGTTACATAAAACACGCACAGAAGAAGTTTAGTCTGCTGGAGAGAGGAAAAACACAAAAGAAAAAGAATCAAACAATTATGCTTAGTCCTAGTAGTTTATGGCCAAATGAACACTGGTATAATAGCTTCCATTGCAGCCATTGTAGGAAATGTCTATTCCAATTATAGAGTTGCACTGCAAGCCACTATCATAACCTCTTTGCACAAATAGCACACTAATTGAACTGTACCAGGGACTGCTCGTATCCTTCCCGAGAATCTGTAAAGGCTGTTTAAATCCTGGGATGCACAAACATGTGAATCTGAGTAGAAGTCTAAATGTTACCTCTGATGGTCTAACTGGAAAAAGCTAGTTACAGAGCAATCTCGTTCTTCTTGGATCTGTGGTTATTTTCAAAACAGCCTTATTACAGAAAACCAAGGAAGACAAAGGTACACAGATGTTCCCCCTCACCTTGGATGCTGCTCCACCGTTAATAATGGACTTGACGAAGATTCCTAAATCGGCATGGTTTTCTTTTGACCGGTTACCTTTGACGCTCACACCAAGCCCAGCTGATCCAGAGTCATTCAGTGGAACTTCAAATGTCAGGAATTCCCTGGTGCCATCAGGTGTGAGGACAAGCTCCTCTTCTTCTGCTTTCTGTCAGAAGATTAACATGGGATTATAGAAGAGCATTTCTCGTTGGGAATTCTCTTCCCTCAGCTATTAGCATTAAAAAAACCTGCTTTTAACTACAATGCCACAATATTTTCCACAGTAATTATCAGAAGAAACATGCACAAATAGTCTATATTCAATCACCTCCAGCTGATGCCTAGATTCAGAAATATCTTATACTTGTGTCTAAGTGCTTCTCTGTCTTGTAAAATAATTGAATCATGTGTCATTACTGAATGTGCCATTAATACCAACTCACACGTAAGCTGCTATTTCATTAGCCAAAAGAGCTGTATCAGAAATATTTTCTTATGTGTAAACCTACAGAATTTTTAAAATATCATCATCATCTATGGTAGCTTTGCAGTCATGGGGAGGATCCAAGTGCAAGAAAATTAAATTCAAAAATTACTCCTTCACTTCATTTTGTTTAAAACTAGCTGTGTTAGGAAAAACAGGAAATTACACAGCTGAGATCTGCAACAGCACATCTCTCTGCTATTAACAGCCTTAGCATCAAATCCAGCTCCGAGTGCCAATTTTCCTGCCTTTCCCAGCTCTGCCCTTCACCTCTGTCCTCTTACCCACGTCTTTGGTTCTTCACTGCCCTCCACACACAGCTTTAGCCTGGCTGGGACGATCCCAGGTTTTGAACACCAGGAATTATAGTCCCAGACCTGCCAGCGATCCTGGCATGGAGCTGCTCAGTGACACCCTTACAAGCATCCGAAAGCCGTGCAAGCACAGCAGACCGGCCTCTCGCTTCACTACTGCCGAGCTCAGGGCGGTGGTGGGCTGGGAGCGGGGCTGCTGGGGTGTCCCCACAGAGCAATGGCACTCGTGGGGGCAGCAGGCATGGGCGCAGCACCCACGAAAGAAAATGGTCAGGCCCTGAGGAGCTGTGCTTACACACAAGAGGCTGCTGCTGAAAGGAGGAACCGGAGGGACAAGCTGCTCACCAGCCCTGTCCCTGGCAGTAGACATTGTCCACTTGTCTCTGACCATCTTTCAGTTAAAACAAAGCGGTTATAACCACTTTTGGTTATAATGTTATCAATTAAAGAAAAAAGTCATACCCTTAAAGGCATTTCTCTGCAGTGGGCCCAGTGTCTGGCCTCCAGAAAGATGCTCATGAGCCCAACTATACTGTTTTTTTCTCACCCACATGAAGGAAAAAGAGTAAGAGAACGTCCACCAGAAGGTGCACAGTAATGTCTAACAGTTGGAAGTTCTTCTCTAAAAGAATTAATGGGGTCAATTTTTTTCATAACCTTAGCAAACGTGTCATCTCCCTTACTAACCCTGATTTTATACCAATTTTCCCACATCATTCTCATCTGTTTGCAAAGCTGGCTCCTCCTATTTTTCTCCTACTCCCAGATACTCGGAGCAGGACAAAACACATGAGAAATTAAAATGCGCCTGCCGAGCTGTCCCTGCTTCTTAAGACCTGAGGAAATGCAAAGCTGACAGGCTCTTCTGAAATCCAAACACAGACTAGAGCAAAGATGGATGTGAAAGCCATGTGGAGTACAGCAGACTGAGATGATCAATTTGGGCACAGGCATGCTAGTTGTGTCACCACTGACCTAGAAATGCAATGCAAAAATGCCACATGGGAAGGCAGTCAGACTGCTGAGAGAACCAGAACAGCCGAGGGAAGAAAAACAGGAGCTCTATCTTTTCCCACTTGGTTAAAAGCATGAACCTTAATGTGTTCACCAGCCCTTTCCCTTGCATTAGACGCTATCTGCATGTCTCTAAACATCTTTTGTTTATAACAAAGCATAATGCTTCATCAATTACAACAAAAAAAATCAACACCCCTATTCCAAGTACCACAGCTAAGCAGGCTCGCTTATGAATCCCATTATCCAAATACGTCTCTTGGCCATGCAAATCAGCATGATCTGTGCTAGCTGTCAGGAATGGAAAGGTGCGCTGTGTCCATGGAAAAAAAAACTGGATCTAAAAAATATTTCTCAAATTTTGGGAAAATTACAACCCTAATTTTCCTGTTTCAGTCACAAAAGCACTAGTTACAGCATACATTTGAGGTGCATCTTTTGTCAGGTGGCTGCAGAATAAAACAATTTGAGACATATGCTTGTTACCTTTTAGTTTCTGTAACACTGATCACTTTTATTCCTTAATAAATAGTTAGGAATAAAATCTGGCAAGCCAAAAGGGAGATAAAGCCAAGGCAGAATGTATGGGTAATCCCAAGGAAGCACATAAGGTTACTGGATTTTTCTTTACTGCTGTTATCATAAACTTACAGTCAACCCTCACATCCCCCCCCCCCCCCCCCCCCCCCCCCCGTATTTTTTAAGGTTCCAAAAAATATGCCAGAACTACAGCCACAGCCAGCTCCCTTCCAGGGCAGAGAACTAAACTGCTTCCCTGCACAGCCCATCCCCATCGGGTGCACTTCGATATGTCAAAGGGTCAACTGGAGAGAGCATCTCAGTAAGCATCCCCAAGGACTGGGCTAATGGCCTCTACGCTACTTCTCTTCAGCGGGACCAAAGAGCTGCATTATCAGCTCAGCACTGTTCTTAATGTGAGTCTTCTGCTTGGTTGTTTCTGCAGCCTTAAATAGGGATAAGGTCTAATGCTAACATTGGGCTACAGACACCCGAGTGTGGAGGTGACATTTAAGGCCTAAACCTGGAAGAAACTTCTCTTTAGCAGCTGCACATGAATGAGTAGATGCTGCATGTGAAAAAATGAGAAACAGCAGCCTCGGCACTGGAACCAAAGTAGTGAAGCCACGAGAAAATTGCTCAACTCATCCAAAGAAAAAAATCACCATTACTGGGCTACGGCGAAGTTGCTTTAAGGACTTCATAGGGTATCCACAGCTTTTTTCAACTAAGCCAGCTTGTTTCACCACCATACCCATGTCCACAATTTTAGGGACATGAGAAGCCTTTTGCCCTCTAGAATCTGTGTGTCATCTGTCAGTACCATATGTTTAAATGTCAATTTTAAAACAAGAAAGTGATAGAGGGAAGAAACATTTATTTTTGATATCCCACAACTTTGCCTAAGAATAGTTCGGAGAACAATGTGGCTTTCAAGAATAACTGCACCATTAAGATTCAAGGACTACAGATATGAAAGTACCGACTCTAACATTTGTGCCAGACCATGGTACCAAAGAAGGTCTTACTATATATGATATATTGAATACAACTTCACAGGCACAAACCTTAGAACAGAACTATATAGTGATCAGGAACCTCTAAGCATATGACCCTCATGTCATAAAGGGGCCATTCTCAGACAAATAAGCAGGAAGATTTTAGCCTGATACCATAATATTTTAAATCAAAACCGTAAAAACAAAAACAAACAAAAAACCAACAAAGCCTCAGATTGGCTGAATCCTTTGTTCCCCAAAGCCCTTTACAGAGTACAGAAGCACTGCATGTACAGTAACTCTCCCCGATCAATTAAATATCAGCTATTACAAAAAAAAGCTAAATTTGCACTGAAATTGTGTTGAACATTAAGTACCTAAATGTAACAAATCATAGAAATTCCCTGATACATCTATGAGACAGCATAAAAATGCACAAAAATTTAAAATGCAGCATTTAAAAATTTCAACTGAGAACACAATCACTTCCTAATTGCAATAACTTCCATTTGATCTTGATATACTCTAAATTAACAGCTTCGCTATGTCAATCAAACACCTCAACACTATTTTCATGATTAGTTGATCTGTGGGAGAAATTTATTCCTTCATATACTTTGACAGGCCAGCAGTAAACATGCAAGCAAAATTATGTACTGTGAACCCTGAACAACAAAAATCAACTCCCTTAAGATTTTTCACACACTATGTCCAAAACAATTAACAGCAGAACAATATTCTGTTCAGACAGTCTGCTGAAGAAAAGGTCATCTGAAATGACTTCAGCTGGATGAATGAAGCTGCTCAAGTATGTAATTTGTAATAAAAATGCGATTGGTGATAAAATACGTAGGTGAATTTTTTTTTGCTTTAAATTTATACTTAGTATCAATTTATACTAAATGACATTTGAGATAAGTTTTTCACTTTTGAAATACAACATAAATATATTGTAAATTTAAAGATAAACTTCCTGACTAGAGCAAACTTATGGCTGTGCTTCGATACGTAGGGAGATTTTAAAAAGCCATTGGATAAATAGGAGGAAATTATTTTTCTCTTCTACATAACATTGGTTTCTGATCTGATCATAAAACCTGATTTAATTTTATAAACAACATTAAAACAGACCTTAACACTGAAAGTGCAATAAGTATATTTCATCATGTTAGTAACAGCATCTCCTCCTTATCCTTTTATGTTTTAAATAGGACAAAGAAATTCCTTGCTTGGGACTTCTTCCATTTATAAAATCTCACCAGGGTTCAGCTGGTGAGTAAGCAGCACGAGATGGGTAAAAAAAGAAAGCCAACAGCAAAGAAAAACCTCCTCCCACCTAACGGGGGAAGCAATTTTCAATCAAGCCGGGACAAGTTTCCGAAGTGGCTCGCTGCAGCTACAAATCCGGCTGCATTCTCTCCAGCGAAGTTCATTCTCTTGCAAGCTTAGACATGCTGTCTTCTCAAGCAGCTATTAAGTCACTGAAACCTGTCTGCAAGTTACTTTGTGATTATGTATAGTGAAAAGAAGTTAATCATGGGACTCTCACAAAAATCCAGTGCGCTCCTGCTTTCTTTCACAGAAGCAATTACAACAGCTCTGTATCCCCACTCTTAGAGGGTAACCTGTACATCCAAGTTTTGCATGTAACACGCATGAAAACATTTACAGGGCTTCTGTATGCACACGCATATGCATGTACATATACAAACACACCCTTCGTATACGATGATGAAATTCGCATGATAAATTATGTAACTACAGCATAAACGCTACCTAACACCTCCAACGGTCCCATCTACACTGTTCACTTTACCTGCTCCCAAATCCTGGTGTGTCCAGCCTCCTAACATCACAGCCCTAAGCCTGTTAGCTTCTGTTAAATTACTATTTTAACTTATCAAACTTTTGCCTCACAAATGCATCTTCTCTCTTTCAAATTTGTCTGGACTGAAAATCTCAAGTTCTTGAAAGACGAGTTTGAAGTCCCATGGACACTAAGAGCCTACCAGGTCTAGAAGGCATAGGAGAGAAAAGTTAAAAGGACTGGAATCGGCAAAATCCCAGATTTAGTCATTTGGTCCCAATAATGGGGAATTCCAACATAACATCACAGCCTTCTCCAGGATACTTTCAATCTTTAGAAGATTTTAATATAGAATTCATTATACTTTCTCACAAGGCACCTGTGATACTACGAAATCATAACTCCTATACATTGGGAAACCAATAAAATTTGTCTTAGTGTTATTATAACAAAATAGAATTCTTATTTTAAAACATGCATGATACACACAAGAGAGAGCAGATTTCACTTAGCTATTGTGCAAAAACATTCTGGACATCAGAGATGACCCAAATTGTTTCGCCCTTCTAGTTAGGTGTGTGACATTGCTGCGGTATCGGGCCAGCTTCTAAACTGAGATACACCAAAAGATGATGACTCTCACTTTTATCATATGCAATCACATATACAAATGTAGAACATGCAAATCGAGCTGCTCTAAGGAAGCAAAACAGCATTCGTGGTCAACAACTGTTTCGTGGGGGGTGATGCTTAGTACTTATAAAAATGTAGATGTATTACTGCTGGAGGTACTGAAAACATAGCAGTGTAGGTGGCCTCTAACACACCTCTTCAACTTCAGTCGAGGCCTCTCCTAAGGAGGAGTAACTGAGAGCTGATGCGTCCTGACATGGGCAGGCATTAAACATAAATGCAACTACAGCAGCTCATTCAGATTTAAAACCGGACCTTCGGCAGAGGAAAGCCTGCCTGCCAATCCCATAGTGATACACACACTCCAACCCGGTTTCCCCCTGAAGTACAACAAGGCCTTTTATCTTTTTTTTATCTTTTTTTTTTTTAAATCAAACAATCATGTGTTGCATTACAGGCTATAAGGGCCTAAAGTGTCTACTTACCTAGTTACAAAATGATATAGGGCTTAAGCCAACTAAACAACTAGAATTTTTATGCTTGTTTTCTTTCTCTAACTCTTCCTAGGTTAAGTACTTTAATATCTCCCATATGTTAGATAAACACTAATGAATCTTATTTGCACGTATACACTGAGACTCATTATTCATATTAGCTAAGTTAATATGTCACATCTGGCAAAGACTGCACTCTTGTTCAAATCAAACAGCAGCTGCTAAATATCAAAAACTACATTCGAATTCTGAGATTTTATGGGAAATGTGGTCTGCTTTAATTTTAATCCCATCAAGGAAAAGTTTTTTGCATATTATACGTGGATTAACTTTGGTACGTATTTATACGCAGAAATGCTAGCTCATGAGAACACCGCAAAACAGGCCCGTTGCTACATTTCCAGCTATGTCCATTTTAAGGATTTAATTTAATATCAAAAAACATATTCCACATTCAAAAATGTCTTCAGTTTAATGTTTTGGATGGATTAAAAAATGGTTTAGGAAAAAATTAATGTTTTCCAAAGCACAAAAATTCTAGCATGTGATTTTCATTTAGTATGAAAAGCAAAGCTTTGCAAAAGCTCATGTTTAAATACATCCACATGTTTGTTATTCATCTCTATAGGAAGGCCATCACTTGTCTCTGCTAACATTATTCTCCCTAATGCTAACAACTCTGATCCAGGCTGTCGCAGAAACTGGTTTAAGCAGTTGATAGTCTATGTTTCAAATCAACTGATCAGACCACTAAAAATAATTTCTTGGTTACGCATCTCAGAACTTCACACAGGGCCTACTCTGCTGCCGTTACCATAATGACTGTGCTTCATCCAGGCCAACACACCCTGTTCCAAACTGTTGGTTCCTACTCGAACTTTGTGGTCCTACTGTATGTTCTGAAACAAATACGCGATTGTAATGCTAACCCAATTTCTTTACAAGATGCTTATCCCAGAGAAGCGAAAACCAAGGGATTAGACGCACAGCAGGTGTCTGCTGTGCCACAGAAGCCTATAAAGCCACAGCTCTCTGCACTATCCCTTGTTCAAGAAAAACTTCAATGCCCAACACACTAATGACACAGTTCCCTAAAAATCTTTATACATCTCTCACTGGCCTGTTGGATGTACAAGACCTGAAAGACTAAAGAAACAGAGAGAGAGTGTCTGGCAAAGCCAGACAGAAAAACAAAGTTGAAAGGGAAATAACGCCTTTGTAGAAGTCCATGGCAAGAAACACGTTCCACATGAGGCAATGCCTGTACGGGGCACTGGGACTGACCTGTGTCTCATTCCTACTCCTGCTGCAGACTTTCAGGCAACCGCGGCAAATCGCTTCAGCTCACTATTTTCCCTGGACTTAACAGCAAGGAAGAATCAGCACCAAGACTCTAAAGACAACAGTGCAGTAAAAAAAACTTTGCACACAAATGAGTTTTCAGAGGTTTAAAGAGTAATCTTAAGCAACAATGTGAACTTTGCACTTACCCAAATTAGGTCAAGTGTTTGAAAGAACCTGATGACCCTATTGCCTGTGGTAGCAGACGATCAACTAAAGGACCTGGAGGCCTCTTTCAGCCTCACACCCTATATCTGATGTTTGAGTTGTAAATGTCTTACACAGTCAACTCTTACTATCCAAAATAAAGTAAGGCTGGTATGTAGGAAATAGTATAATAATGGTGAATAATGACGTGCACACCAGTGTGGCTTCAGGATGACTGCAACGATGGCACTGCGACAACCCTCTCACAGAACCTGAGTGGAGGGACACATACGTCGCCTTCCACAAAAGTGGCAATTGGCCAGCGAGTGTTATCAATGCAAGCGTTGAGAAAACAGCTAGAGCCGCCCCGCAGTGCTGCACAGAGCCAGCCTGGGTGTGCCACGCTGCAGCCCAGGTCAATCACCTCCAGACGATGGAGTCAAAACAATGAGCCTGAGAGTCAGTCCCAAGCACAGTGTCACACGGAAGTCTATGTGGATTACCATTGAACCTTCCAGGAAATTCAGAGTAGTCAAAGAGCATTCATAAACACAGTCACTCAACTGTTGTAATTATTCACTAGGAATTAATGACTCAGCTCTACTCAATAATGCCCCAGAACATGCTATTCAACACTAGAGTACCTATATGGTAAAAGACTGCAAGCACAACAGTACCCTGCAGAAGATCACACATTCACTACCTCTTGCTTTCATATGGCCAGTGATCTGTTTCATATGTCACATCTTTATTAAGAATATAATCTGAAACCACTCAAAATAGCATCAAAAAAGGCTTTTAAAACATTGTAAACACCCTTGTGCCTCACACAATTAGAAGATAAAAAGGTATAAAAATAATCAGCACCAGTTATTAGCACCATGGAGGAAATAACAGCATCAGCTTAATCACCAGTCAAACCTCTCCTCTTTTGATCAAATCATTCCATATCTAATGACAGCACTGCTGGTGGTGTAGGCTGATATTAGTCATTGTATGATCCTGGCTCAATTTTTAGACTTTTGGAGGACCTATTGCAGTAATGGAAATTGATGAAGCTCTGAACTGTTCTCCAAAGAAGGTTCTGTGTGAAGGAAGAGTTGCATCAACTGAATGATACAAAGCTGCTATAACAGCTGAAGTTCTATGTAAGTGACTACAAACAGCTTTTTACCAAAAGTGAAAAACAAACACACATGCGCTGAAAACACCGCCACCTTAAAGCTCAACAGTGACAGTGCTTTTTTCCCCAAGATTAAGCTCCAAGAACTTTCTACCCATTAATCAATATAAATTATGTCTTTCTAGGCATTTGCTAGTATATCTCTCATACTCATAACACAAAAAGTTGCAAAGAAAAAGTGTACAAAAATAATTATGCATTCGTTCTTACAAAATGCCTCTGACCACGGTGGTATCACCCCATTCCTGTAGGTGATGAATTCTTGCACAAAAAGCGTAGCTAGCTAATTTACTCAAAATCACAAAGAAGAGTCTATGGCAAGAATAGCAATTGAACCCAAAAATGCTGATAGGTTTAGCCATGACATTATCCTTGGATTCTGAACAAACACGGTGATCAAAAAGAAATTTAGATAATATCAGGAGTATCAGATGTTCAAGTTCAGAAGAAAATAAAAAGCAATCTCATTTGCAATTTCTATCAGGGCTGCTAAACATTTATATATTGTTCCAACACACCAACCGCTCTTGTTATGTCACTGTTACGAATCCTACACTCACTAAAATTCATAACATTCTGCTCACTTAAAGCAATTTGACAGAAAAACAAATCAGAACAGAAAACTGAAGCTTTCCCATGCTGCTGAGTGCAACAATCATGAAATGAAATCCCAAATCCTAACTTTGAGTCTCTTTTTACCAATAGACAACACTCCCTAGAAAATACTTACATATACGATAATTATTATTTTTCTAGCATTATGCTTACATGAAAGTTAACTTGTGGGTTCTGAATTCGGAAAACAAACAGTGAATGACAATTGTAAAAGCAAAATATTACTGAAACACTATTGACTTTCAAAGAGTATGAGGAAAAATTAATTGGCAGATGTTTTACATAGCATAATTAACAGTTCATTTCAATGCTCTGTAACAAGATTAAGATAATTATGCTTAGAAACAGAAATGTAATAATGATAAATTACTAGTTTTCATATTACGGTCAATCTCCTACATTCCAAATAATCACCATGTTTAGAAATAGGTGCATCTGTTCCGTGTTGTCATCAGCTATACAAATGGCACAAACTCGTGGCTGGGTGAAAGAGTCTTTCAACCAAGATACAGGAGATTTCCCTGCTTCAGGAGAAAAAGGAGCGCCTGTTCTGTTCGTCAGCAAAACAGAAGGTGAAAACAGCAGTACTGTTTTCACTAGGGCACAGTTACTGGATAGAGCTGAAGATGCTTTAGCAATTTGCATTTCTTATGGATAACTAGAGAGCAAAGCTTAAATTCTGCGAGCTTAGCAAGTCACAAAAACTCCTCATAGGGAAGTTCAAGAATGAGAATATGAGAATCTGTATTCTGTGATGGTGTGCAAAATATGAAGTCATATGCTTTCCTATATGGGTAGTAAGAAATAACTCTCTCTCAAGGATATCAGGCCACAAATAAATTAAGAAAAAACTAATTTTCAAGGTTCTCTTTTACTGTATCTATGAAGACTAACTACTGCATCCAAATGTCACAATATTAGTGTAAACCATTTCAAAGTAACAGTTACATAAATGTAACCCCTGAGTGTTAATAATGTGTTGATAAATTAGGCTTTGTATTTTGGGGTCTACATATAAATTTTATTTCAGACCTTCCATTTTCAAGGGATTTTTTTCTTTTTTAATGTCAATGGTGCATTTTTTTTTTATTTCCTCACAAAGACAACAACAAAAACCCCCACAACCATTTTGCCTTTAAATTATAAACAGACTTATATTTCACCTCTCTCTCATTTCTATAGCTTCACTGCTTTCATCATCCTTTTTTTGTTGTTGTTTTTTTTTGCTTTGCTTTCTACTACCAAGTCCTTGACACTTGGAGACTAAAACCTCACAACTAACAGCACAAAGATCAGAGCAGGCACAGAAACAGAAATTGCAAGATTAGAAATCTCAAAGACCTGAAAAGTAGACAGAGGAGGAATAAATAGGGATTGAGGCAGAACCAAGGAGAATAAAGGAAAGCAATGAAAAATACTTTCAAAAATAATAATAAAAAAGTCACAGTGTGTGACTGTATTATTAATGCGCAGCTGAGGAAAATTAGTTCTGTTGAACTGGAGTATCACACTTATCCAAAGCGGAGCAGATTGGAATAAGTGCAAAAGCATTGTGCATTATAAATACCCACTGACACCTTTCATGTTTAGTCCATTTTTCATTCCCACCCAGGAGCAGGCAAATTTAAAGAGATCTTGACCATTGTTGCTCTGAGCCTTCAAAGGAATAACAAAAAATTCCCACCCCATAATGAATGAAAAACCCAAGACATTACACAAAACACATTTTTGTATTGACCAGCTTTCTCACTTTATTCCCTCACTAACCAAGTACATCTCCACATGTTTCCCAATTCAATTCCTTATTTCCAAAGCTTGCTATGGCTTTCTGGCTGGTTTTATAGAAATCCCTAACTACACATTTACTCCCTGTCCCTCTTGCATAATCCCCTGGTTAACAAGCAATTTTTAGCTCACATCTACAGAGAACAACTGAGTTCTCCTTATTTTCCTCTGGTCTTTTCTTAGATTAAGTCAGGAAGCTGATCAGAAAAATCATAGAGAGAAGATTTCACCATGGAATTTGGTACAAAACATTAACTTTGCAACAGCTGAGCACTTGCTTTATATAAACACCCTATAGGCAACCTGCCTAATCTTAATGAGGTTTTGGGGCAGAATTTCAACTCCTAAAGCCAGGACACTTTTATAAGGCTGCACCCACAAATGATTTTCAATTGTATTCAATTACAGGCAGAAGTACTGTCCTGGGCTTTGATCTTTGATTTCCTTACATATCAACAGTACGTGGTAAGAAACTATGAAGATAAAAACATACGTTCACTAACAAGATGTACTAAAAAGATACTGCGAGGCATGCCTGAAACAATGATACACCCGTGATTTTGCAGAGCTCTTATGCAGATGACTTTCAGACTAGAAGGACATCAAAAGACAGAGGGATAAAAGTGAATATTGCTACATTCAACCCAAACACCCATTTTAGCAGTTACATACCATTGGCCTGAAACATTAGTATTATCAACCAATGTACACTTGACTACCTCACTGAGATGGCTCTTACATGTCTTTACCTAGCCTTGACTTTCTTTTTATCCCTGACACCATCTCACCATTGCTGGTAAGGCATTCTGAATCATCCAGACAAGCTTTTTTGGTTTTTCAGCAGCCTAACTAATTTCAAATCCCAGCACGAATCCTCTTAATTCCTCCACAATCTAATTTATTATTTAATTTTGAAATAGGTGCCTAATTGAATGGAGCTTCTTGAAGTACGTTTTTAACGGAGATACAGTATACCTTTAAGGTAATATATTATTGTTATAGCCTCTGTTAATATCTCATAAAATAAACGTTTTATTTTAGAAAATTTTTTTACATATATTAGTATAATGTGTGTTAAGACTGATCCTGCTTCACTGACTAAAATGAGGTACATAAACAGTATACAACCTCAATATACAGCCTCACTGACAGATCACATTCAAATCTGTAACAGCCTTTGAAGTGTTAAACTTGATACTACTTCCCTATAATTTCTTAAAAATAACTAACAAACAGTGGTTTGTTATGAGGATACAAATGAGACTTAAATCCAAACTGCCTAATTTCTGTGTTTGTATCTCACGTTTCAGTCATATAATCATGTTTTAAACAATTAGTTTCAACAAGTAACCCCAACTAAGCCTACTCTTATCATTCCAATGTTAGGCTTTTGGCTTTGTATAAAAGTTGTAATTTCAAATAGCACTCAAATGTACGTAATAATTGAATTGCATCTAATATTCAAACAGTATTTGAAATTACATTCAAAAATGCATTTAAAATGTAAAGCTAGAGAGAGCCATCTACAGTATATAAGGTGAAAGCAGGATCTGTGAATCTTTGATGGAGAAGTGCCATATCAATTTAAAAACATTTGGGAGTCTTCCAGTATGGAAAAGACAAAGCTCTTACCGTTTCCTTTGGAATTTGTGACTGGCTTTGTTCTGCATTCTAAAGGAAGTAAAAAAAAAAAATAAGAACACGACTACATACGACATATACTATCTATCAGCAGGGGGATAAACAAAGAGCTCTAATTCTGATGTGAAGTGGTAACGTAAAAATGAAAGGTGTTCATCACACTCCCTGATTCAAATTTGTCTAAACAGGCACTAAATGAGAGGTGAAGAATAATAACCTCCAGTGATCTTAAGCCAGCAGACCTGACTTTATCTGGTTATGAGGGAGGTGGCTATCTGGCCAAGGAAGGATCACAGCTGCTTGCACCATTTTCTGGCTGGTGGAACATTCTTGTGCAGGGATGCTCTCCCCTGGCCTTTCCCTTCTGCTTTGAAGTTTTCAAAGAATGACCTCAGCAGTCCAGATGAACACTTCCAAATATTTTAAACAAGTATCTATTTTTTAAAACATCTATTCTCATTTTAACAAGGGATTTCCCATTTGAGTGTGTTTGGATGAACCATAACTACCCAGGACAGGAGGGTGCTTTCAGTACACCACAGATGGGACCCTCCTGTACCTTGCATTCCTCACATAAGGCACATAAGGCAAGCATATATCATTGGACAACCTTTCTGCATCCTCCAATCAATTCTGGAAACACAAGTAAGGAACTATTACTCTTCCAAGCCCACGTGCACCCATATTAAAACCCCTTTGAGCACCCAGGAGCCACCTTGCTGCTGGCTGGATGATCACTTTTGGGCTAACCGGCCCATCTTTCCATTCAGATGGGCCAAAATGAAATGCTAGGGTTTACTGGACTTTTTTGTTTTGGGCTGTTTTGCAGGAGATTCAAATGATTAAGCACGAAAATGTAGTGGCAAAGCAGTAACACAAATGTCCAGTTAGCTTTAACCTGCAGCCAGCAACCAATAAGAAAAAATGATGAAGGAGCCAACTACCAGGAACATGTAAAGGAGCTTTATGTACCAACGGGCATATTAACTTGTAGGATACTGGAGACTAACTCTGCCAGCTAGTCTCTGCTGATACTGAGAATATAGCTCAACAGCTAAATAACCCAAGTCAATCCTTCAGTGGATTCACATAGTCCGTAGCAGGCTCTAAGAAAATCCTTCACAGCAAGTTACGTTCGGCTGTGTGAGGTAACCACAGTTACAGGAGCTCTACTTAACCAGAGTAATCCTCACCCCTTTCATAAATGGAGGAGAAGGGAGTGAAGATTATTAAGAGACAAATCCACCTCTTACACTGTGGCGGACAAGCCCTAATATAGTGCCTCTCTGGCATTAGGTAACTCTGGAAGCAATAAAATGCCTGGTATTCTGGAGAAGCATAATCATTCTTCCAGATCTCACTGGTTAGAAAAGTTAACTCCTGCCAATTTGATTTTACTCCCTGCTTCCACATTCTACCCACTTTCACCATGATCTGTTGCACTGGATGATGGGTGTCCATCACACACACACCTCCTAACCCGACCACACAAGCTACAAAGATCCCACTCTAACCTAAACAGGCTCGGCTTAACATTGCCGTAAGTTTTAGATACAACTACACATTTTCGTAGGTCCCTTCCAGACCATAATGGCAACATATATCAAAGACATTAAACTCCACCACTCTCCTGAAAGTTTATTATCTTCATTTTGCTTTTAAAGAAAGCCAAGGATAAGTAACTTCTCAAAAGTCATTCAACAAGCCATAACACAAAACATAAAATCTAAACACCTCTTTTATTGGGATTACTATCTCTACAAATGTTGGCAAATACAAAATGGTTTTAATACCAAGTGCTCCTCAGCAAGCAACAGTCCTGCCCTTTGTGAGATGGATAGTATAAAATAACATGATTTTCTGCATACGGTTTCTGAGACACATCTCATTCTGTTAATATTTAAAGCATACAAATGTAGAAAGTATGACAGAAATAGGGGAAGGATGCAAAGACAAATTGTTCCTAAATGGCCAAAGAAGGCTTGCAAGTGGAAAAGATGAACTGACATGATTTCAGATCATTCCCCTCCCTCCTTCATTATTAATTTTCTTTTTTTTTTTTTTAACATAAAGCTAGTAAAAGTCAATGAGAGGAGCTGGTTAAGAAGACTTTTTTTTTTTTTTTTAATCTTTCTGGATTATTTCTTACCAGAGAAGAAAGAACAGCCCTTATGATGGGTTTTAGTTCCACACCTTCCCCAGCAATTCTGCTCCTGCTCTTTGACAGCTGTCAGCAGAGCACACCTAACAGTTCTCTACGGCAAAATGCAAACAAACAAATCCTTACGCAACAGAGGATCATCACACGCATGTACTGTCAGATCCTCACAACATCATCTGTTCAACTGGAGCTACAGAAACGTACACCAGTTTCAGATCTGATCTCTGACTACATAGCGCAGAGCCCACCTACTACCTGCCACAGCCAGGATGAGATCTGGCTTCCCTGTGCTGGTGTTTGCCAAAATAGCTGAGGGAGTATAGCCCGAGCAGCAACAGGGAGGCTACTGAGGTTGAACTCATTTAAAGGGGCTAATTTGCCGTTATTTTTAAAACTACATCAAGTATCACTATTACATCTTTGCATTACTCACATCATATCTTTGTTTACAATTATCTAAACATAATATCTTGTTAAATTACACATTATAACTTCCTCATTTTACTATAGAAATAATATACACAAAATTAAGACATTTTCTTACTTCTAAGTTTATTTAGAAAACTTAAAAAGCATTTTCATTCACCTTTATGTAAGATAGCAATACTGTGCAAATTACATCATAGGAACTTATAAACAGATTGCTTTCACAGTTCCAGTAATAAAGTAGGGCATAATATGATTTCAAATTGTTCATTTCTCTTCATTTTATGACAACTTCCACTTTAGTACCTGAAGTCATGTTCCAAGAATATTAAGGTAAAAGTGTGGTTCATTTACAACCTTCCCTGCCACTTTGACTTACTAGGTTTAATGGTAGTTTTGAAAAGTAAAAGGCTAATGTTAGATATCTTGAAACAGCCAAACAAAAAGTCATTCTCTTTGCATTCAAAATAACACAAATCCAATAGAAAAGTGAAGCAATTAATTCATCATACTTATATTTGTCACTTATATTTTTCTATCTTCTCATGATAATGCAGACAAATAAGTTATTTTTAGAGCTATGTATAGCTATGATAATACAAATAATAAATAAATTCAGCAGTTTAATTGAATACAGAACAAAGTAAGACTGCTACATTCACAGTCTACCTTTTCATAACAGAAATTATCTTGAATAATTATCAGAGAAATATCTGTATACACTATGCAAGTGGAGCAGGTACAGTATGAAACATCATTTTATTTCCATTTCATGTAAATTCCTCAGAAACAGTTTCTGAATTACCCTGCTAAATTAATAACTGCAGGGTTTCCATTCCACAGAGATTGCATTTATATTCAAAAAAGGCTACTATTTCTTATATATTCCACTCTTTGATAGGAAGGTATTGACATATCCTTTTTTGGAATAGTATTATATGCTCTGAAATATTTTAGTGAGCAGGTAGTGGGACAAATGGCAGGCTTTCAAACATAGATTTTTCCATATGAAAGATATGAAATAATCTGCTTGTCTGCGTGCTTCCAAATAAAGTCCATCCAATAGCATCTTCTATAATAAACATTTTCACTCAAAATAAAACTCTCACTTATACATTATGAACAAATACTTAATTCCAATAGCAGATCTCAAAAAGAATAAAAAACATTCATGTAAAATGCTCTAAATAAAGTAAAATAGCTGTTTTTTTTCTTATATTCAGTGCTGGCCATGCACGTTTACTAGCAGGTGACAAGATCAAATCATTTGCTCCTACTCATCTAAATCTCTTAGCTGCTCTCTATTTTACGCACCAGTTCCCTTGGATGGAATGTTTCTTCCTGTCGAAAAATCAGAAGGCCGACGGTCCCTCCCATCTTGGTGCTTCGCAGCAAGGACACAACTTCTTCTTGAGTTTTGCCTGTTAAATCAACTCCATTTACCTGTAGCAAAGGAAATATTAGAAATTGGTAAGGCTCCAAAAGAGGAAAAGCAGTAGAAATTCATACCAAAAAGTCACGTGAATCATATGGGACAGTATTATAAAAAACTCACCAAAGCAATCTGCTTATTGGCTCAGTACAGTTTCCATTTAATAGAACTAAATAAACATGCATTCTTTACGTATGAATACAAATAAGAAGCAAGATAGCAATATTCCCCTCCTCTTTAGCAGCAACTGTATACTCCAGTATACTCTAAAGCCAACTAATTCCATTTACCAATATTTTTTACGAGAATTTCTGCATAAAAATCCTTTGGCAAAATCAATGTGTGATCCAAAACTGGTTCTGTTTCCACGTGCCTTGGTGTTATACATATCTTCCAACTATACCTTGCACAATAAATTGTGTCAAAAGGAGAAAACATTCTTTTTTTCCCCAAAATAACTTTGGAGCAGTTAGTCCTTATTTTGCCTTTGTTCAGCAGTCGAACCCCTTGGCTTCCATGTATCACTTACCAGCACAGACAGGTATGGAACACATACAGTTAAATTTCCCACTCTATGAGCTAACTTGAGAAAGGGAGAAGCCAGAGAAAGACAGGGTATTCTCAGGCTTGCCTGTTCAGAAACATTTTGGAAATGTAAGGCAAATCAGCTAACGGCGTTAAGCAAGAGAGCATGGTGCTCAGAAGTCAGCAAACCATCTTCTTCTTTTCCCTCGTAAGAGGTCACAGCTCACACAGCTGAGATGCCATAACTGTTGTCTTAAATGCTTCTCAATCCCCTTCTACCCAAGTCATCTGGGTTACCTTGAATTACAGTAATTACAGAGGGCTATCCTCCAGCAGCAATTCAAGCTGACTTTGCCAATTTTGCAGGAAAGTGAAGTTAGGGCACTGAGAGGCAGTTACAGTCTCAGCTGTACCTCCAGTGTCATTTGGCTTCGGGACGGTAATGAAGAGCTGTGGGTGGTACCATCTTATATCACCCCAGCTGGATTTGCAGGAGGATCTCTGCTGTGTGCCTGTCTAAGAGAAATTTAATTCCCCTGAGGACATCCTCCCTTCAGGAGGGAAGTGACCTTGATTCTCTGTAGCACCACCCTCCTCTTATATTGTGCCTTTAAGCTAATTCACTAAACCTTTTCAGGGTTTTGTCTTCCATACTTGGTAACATCTCCAGTAACTTCTGGTCTGTCACTCCATGCTGGTTTAATGCCAGTTATTAGGTGACAATTACTTTGTTTCAGCTTGTTCCTAAACAGCAATGCAAGACTATGGCACTATATTCACATAAGTCCATGTTAATTCATGTTTTCCTATTATGCCTGGGTCCAGCTCTTAAAACAGCTATGTACTGAAAATGCACAGCCCTTGATCTGTTACCTTAAAAAAAAAAAAAAAAAAAGGCCAAAAAAAGAGACAAAAAAGGAAAAAAAAAAAGGAGGGAGATATTTTCCTATAACATAAACTACTAAGGGCTTCTGGAAGTGAACTAGTGCATGGGCTCATGCCAAAACACAGGCAAACAACATGTAACACTTCATCACCTCAATTAATCGGTCTCCAGCTTTTAGTCTCCCATCTTGAATAGCTGCACCTCTCGGAAGGATGTTTTTCACATAAATTGGAGCAGAGCCACCAATTGGGACATCTCTTGAAGTAATGCTAAATCCCAAGCCTTCTGTACCTGCATAAAGAATGTAGAATGTTACTTGTTAAAATGCACAATTTTGTATTATATATTATTTTTAGCCAGCAGAATGTAAGTATGCCTCACTGATACAATCCATGAAAATACATATATGAGACGTAAGAATTACTGCATGGCAAAAAAAGAAAAAAAAAAGCATATATAGGAACGCTGTAGCTGAAGCACTGAGTCTTGGCACAGGTGGCTCAGCAGGCCCTCCTTGCAACTTGCTGTTCTGACGATTTTCCAAGTCATTGCCATATTTCCAACTTTCTATTTCAGATGAACTGAGTGACAAGGAATCAGAACAAAGCATATCTGATATCCTACCACTGCCTTCCCCCTTGTCAATCTGGATCTCGTCAATGATCCTTTCTTTCTCCTTCGCGACTCTTTCAGCAACGTCAGTCAGCCGACTCTGCTGGCCACGGGGCTTTGTCAGCTCACTTATGGACACCGGCAGGTGCCAGACAGAGGAACCAGAGCTCAGTGGTTTCATTTCTTCTGCTCTGAGGGACCTCAGACTGTTTTCTGTCAACACCTCCTCCGCCCCGGGGCTTCACCCTGGCTCTCACTGGATCCCAGCCCACCCTCTGCCACGCAGGCAGGGTGCGGAGCCAGGCGGCCACGTCTGAGGTCCTGCTGTGCAGCCAGAGGACTGACTACACGTGGCTAAGATTGACCGAAGCAAACCAGAGATGTTTAAGATGACCTAGAGAAATCTGGAGAGGGAGTCCAGTCAATACGGCAAACGAGGCTTGCTCACATTTCAGAGAAACTATGCCCACAATCGGTTATTGAAGTGTACCTTAGGAGCCCACCAGCTCTGGGATTCACAAGCTGAGAAGACAAACAGAAGCCTTTCCTACCATGCAGAAAGCTCATCTGTGATCTGCACTTTGATGCAATCTGTCCAGTGTTATCAACTACCTTTGAAACTCTACGTTGAAACAGCCCCCCTGCCCCAAAACTGCACATCAAGTCTATTCAGGACACTTAATCTAGCATGGAACGCAGGCAGCCATCCAGCGGAGAGCATCCCTGGCAGAGTGTCAGCATCTACAGCTTCCACTTGAAACATCTCAGAGGTTGTCAAGATATGTCTACAGTTCAAGTTGACTAGCTAGGCATACGCATTCCCATCCTACATTTAATCTGACCTACTGAGGCAACCCGCAGTTCGGACTCGGCACTATCAGGTATGGTCCCTAAAAGCGGCACAACACACCCCTTTGCATAAAACCACAGGGACAGACAGAAGCTGAGCTTCATGCAACAGTCCTCAGCTTTCAGCCCTGGGAAGCTGAACACCACCTGTGTGAAAGACACACAACTATATAACCATTTGAGGTTAAAGCCTGAATTAATTTCTGTCTTTCCGTTCCCCATGTTCATTAAGTGAGTCTGCTTTTTAACTGAGCAGGTTAATATTCACACATGTGAAAAGGAAGCAGGAGTCCAATGCAGTCAGCATTAGTCTACATGCAGATTTCTGAAATCCGCACAATTACATTTGATTAAAATTTAGTACAATGTACTTTGTTATCAAGATGGTAAGCATGTTAAGAAAGCTGACACAGGTGACAGGGCTGGGAGGGATTTTAAAGTCTTTTTTTAGTCTTAAAGTCTTAATCTTGAAATATCTAAGTCCTTATGTACCCACAGCAAGTACATGCAGCTCGTATCGGTCAGGAAATTTGGATCAATTCCTCTAGGCTAACTACTGTGAGACAACCTCCTTCCTTATGTCTGCAGCATTCAAGATAGCTGAAAAAGTGACATTTGAATTTGAAAGTCTTCATCCACTTTCAGGCCGCTATAAAATTTATCAGTGCTATTACACAGAGATGAAAAAATATTAGATCTCATAACATCCATATTTTACTTTGGAGACCTCACAATTTTAATGATGCTTCAAACGTTCATAGAGGTCCTTAACTCCTTGAAACATGTGAAGATGATCTGTATAGGTGTAATGTTTTTTAAGACACATTTCAGCTTTTAATGGAATTTATCTTATCCTTATTTTAAGGATCTGTGTTGAATACTGCTCTTTAGAGTACAGGTTTTGTCTGCTAAAATTTGTAAAGTAGTATCAGAACATGACTGCATGCCCAGGACAATATTTCATTATTAATAAGCTTAATCCCCATAGCCTGATTACAGCATCATTACAGATGTCTGGTTCACACACTCCACTTTAAACCCCCGTGGAAAAAAACAGAAGTTGAAATGTTCACATTACAAATGCACACAGGATATAAATTTGGACTGTGGCATTTTCTGCTGTCAAATCTCCAGAAAGTCTTTACCAAAGCCGGCAGAATGCCACAAATCCACACTGAGCCCAGATATTAGCAGAAGAAAATTCTAATTACTTGTTTCTGTAGAAAGAAAGGGCCTCAACCGGGCTACACTTTACTATGCTGCTCTGTACAGCTTTGCATAAGGCAGCTTTGGGGTGTCATTTTCCTCTTATTTTTTCACTGCTTCATTTTACTATTTGTGCAGTAGAGCTGCCCTCAGCTCTATAATACAGCTTCATAAACTCTTATGCTTATTGTATATAAATTAGAAGTTCACAAGATTAGGAAATAAACAGATACATTCAACCAAGGCCAAAAATAAATATAATTTCTGTGACTGGACTGATTTTAAGGTTTGGTTGGTTTTTTTTTATACATGCAACTGATTTAGCTATCTCTACTCCATGCATTTCAGTTGTCCGGTTGCTAGAAATGCATATAACATCTTAATATCATCCTGCTGCTAAAATGTTTTCCATTCTCCGAGTGTAAAACTGCATTATAATGACAGAACTGTGCAAATGTACTGGAAGCTCCTCTGATATCTCTGATTTATACTAATAATATGGGAGAAACTGGACACACATAGAGGCAGAACCAGAACAACAGTAGAAAACAGAAGGAATTTCCATCTTTTTGAAAACACGGTAGTCATCCTACTCAAAGCTAGGAGCTTTACTTTGCTAAATTATTTGAGCTATATTCCCCTTAATCTCTTGTAGATTTAAAAAAAAAGATGGTATACAACATATTCCTCCCTTACAGCTGTCATCTCTGACAACGATCAAATTACACCGAGTGATAATAACATTTAAAAATTACCCACTAATTTGTGTAATTCAAATTCTTAGGCTTCTTTGATAAATCAGCAGCTCTCTCGACAAGTCAGAGCTCCTCTTTTCTCTTGAATATGATGCTGAAGACAAAGTAGTATTAGGTGAATAAAAAGGGCAGTTACAATAGTAAAAGGACTATGTTGTACAAACAGAAAAGAGGCAGATTTGATGCTTCAGTTGCTGTTTTGGAGGAAATTGGTTCCAGTAGCATTAAGACAGGTAGGCAAAAAACTTCCATGGAAGGTAATTAAATATATATTCAAAACAAATATCATCATCTTATTTGGAATCAGCCTGATCATAAACTGACAGGATGCTAAAAAAATTATCAGATCTTACTAGAGGTGGGTAGGTTTTCTGTTATCTCCCAGTGAAGAAGTGTTTCATGTCTCACTAATGCTAGGATTATCTTCTTGATGTGTTGTGTGTAATGTTTCCGTCTTTCTAAGGCTCTTCTGCATGAAAAATTGTGTACTCCTCGTCCAGCACCAACTGCAGGTCTAAATTCTCAACAGCAAAATGTGCTGCTGGGTAGAAACACTGCCAGAACATGAGACAAAAAGGAAGCACCACCTCTGCACTGCTTCCAATACTTCCATGTCACTCTCAAAAGGACGTTAGTTCAGAGACCCAATAAGGAACATCTGAAGGACCTACACTGTCAACTTCTTATGATGCTTCTCTTACAGTTATCTTCCCTTTCAGGACTGCAAGCAGAGCTAGAAGTAAATCTTGGTCTTTCTCCTCTAATTTAAGTAAATGCAGATGAGTTCTCAGGTACTTCAGTACAGATCTCTCTAAATTAAAAAAAAACACCTCACTTCTAAAACAATAGAAAATGTTTGATAATCAGACAATTGGGCACCACATTTGTTAGTACTTATGCAAGAGAAGCAGAGAACATTTCAGAACAATCTATATATGGAAAATCCATGTGGGTGAACAGTCCTTGGAATAAAGGATTGTTAAGGAATAGTGCAGATTCTTCATGAAAGACAAAGAACACACTTTCCCTTTCCTAAAACAATAAGGGAGGTTGGTTATACATATAAACAGTTTGTGACACAAAGTCACAAAAACTGCAAACGAAAGTATCCCCACTTAATGAAAGCATTAGATTATAAAATGATCCAGAATAAGGAGAGAGATAGCATTACAGTAAAACTAAGCAGAAAGTCCAAATGCTGTCTGACAATAATCAGAGTAGACACTTTCCTTCCAAGCATTTCAAATTCCTACTGTTTCACAGTAGACCCTTTCTTGAGATCCATGTATGAATGGGTGATTGCTGAAATAATTATCCTCCTATTTTATGCTAAAAAGCAGTTCTTATTAAGGACTGGACCTCATACAAGAGCTGAACAGCAAATATGTTCTCCTTATTGTCAGGGGCTTCACTAAACCAACCAAGACCATTTTAGATACTTCCTGAAAAGTTATTTATTGCGCCCAGTTTAAGCCCCATATTTTCAGAATTTGTGTATGTATAGTCAGGGTAACTGTACGTGCAAATGACTGCTTAGAAGGCTGACTGCTCAACTATCTATAAAATTTCTGCAGCCACATGTACAATCCAGACAAATTAATTGCATGCCCATTTTTATGTAGTTGAGTGATTAAGAACAACTTTTATTTCTTCAAGCAAAGCTTAGACCTCTCAAGATCTTTGATCAACCTAATAGAAACATTCTTCTCTTTTTGCTACGGCCTGCTAATAAATAATGATCAGAAGTGTTTTTTAAAAAAAAGAAAGATGAAACTTGATGCAGCTCATGTTTTTTCAGTGGCTAATAATGCCCAAAATTATTTGCTTCACTTTCGAATCTAATTTCTCAAGGTCACTTAAGTAATTTAGGAATCTACATGCTTCATTTCAAAAGTGACAAACACTCCTACTGCATCTGAACACTAATTCTAAAATCAGTCTAAGAGAACATAATACTTCAAAAGAAATTTTAAATAAAAATTTAAAATGTCATTTAAAAGTCTGGCTCAAGAAACTGTGTGGGAAAACAGGAGAGTATGATGAAAAATGCATGCAAATCTGTACACTTCAGATACACGATGCAGGATATCTTACAGACAAGTTCAGGGTCCTGTCTTGTACACTCTGCTATATAAACCCAAGTAAAACCAGTAATCATCCATATATGTGCTTTACTCCAGAGCAAATATGAAGGCATTTTAAATTAGCATACTCCCAAACCACCCAAGGCATCTTATTTGTGTCTCTAATGACTTCTTGCAGACAGGAACTTGGATGCGGCAGGGCTGAGTGTCACCACACCGTAACACTGACTGCCCAGCCACCTGGTGGGACTTGCAGTGTTAAGCTCGGTCCTGTATGTAAGACGGAACATTAATAACCAGAGAAGGACCAGCAAGCCAAACAGGAGCCCAACAAGAAACTCTGAAGAGCAATGAGTCTCGTAATCCTCCTCACATCTATAACTTAACCATTTTTCTCTGTTGCAGTGCACAAAGGCGCCTCCTTCCTCTCAAGACTCCTCTCCTAAGACACAGCTGCTATGCCATTTCTGTCATGGACTTGGTGATTCCTACAGCTTTCCTGCTGTAAGGCGTCCTGCAGTTGTGTCACTCATTTCTTTCTCTTGAAGCTACACCATTTCACAAGAGAAAAATATTCTTTGGGCCAAAAACGGAGAGATGATCATAACTCCCATGGCCAGTGTACAGGTTGCTCTCTGGAAGCAGGGAGATGTGGACTGAAGTCCTGATTCACTTAATACTACAGACAAAAAAAATAGCAAAATATTTGGTGGAACTAAGACCAACATAGAAAACAAGAGCTCAGTTTTGACATTTTACCTGAAGAATTATATATTTAATTTAGCTAGGCAAATATGTGGTTATAGATAAAAATGATGGAATGCAATGAGTATTATACTTAGGGTATTCAAATAAAATGAAGCTAATTTGAAGACTGAGTCTTTCAGGCTTGTCTTAGTACAGCAATGTCCAAAACAGTATATATGAAAACTGAGGAATACAACGTCCAATTGAAAAGCAGTCTTTTGAATGCTTTAGCAAGTATCAGGCTAAATGCTGTGAGTTACTCAGTGCTCAAAGACTAAGCCTCAGAATCATTTGTTGTAAATTGGTTATTTATTATTTATAAGTGCTGGACTAAATTTCTCTCAATCGCATTGGCTCAAGCCCTTTCCATCAAAGAAAAAACACTCTGGAATTGTCCTGGTGTATATATGAGGTCAAAATCTGTCCTAGCACTCTGGGTGTTATATAAGTTGTTTTATTTTCGCTACGTATCAGCTGTAAAGAACTATTTTTATTTATTTATATTTACTGTGTATCAGCTTACACCAAACTATATATAAACATAGGCTCACTGTCATGTCTTGTGCTATCTTAATTTGTGTGAGCTATTAAGCTAGACTGTTATACAGCCTTAATGGCATTAGAATATCACCAATAACCCCTACATCTATATGCTTAAAGTTCAGGCCCTGACCTTTAAGGAAAGATAAACAGATATCCATTTTCATTTAGAAAAGCCAACAAACATTCTGCATTGACTGAAACATATGACTGACCTTCTCTTCTGACTTTATTAAACAGCTAAATCCTATGAAAGTTCAGGTTATTTTAAAATGCCAAAACAGCAATAAATATTAAGAAATCATAATTACAGAAGCACGCACTCTAGGGTTATCTTACCATGTCATTTTATATAATAAAGCTCATGCAATATATAGAAACACAGCTGTAATAAAGAAGTTCTGTCCGTATTGAAAAAGAGTCAATTCTCATATACTACATCATTAACCAGAATGCACAGGTTAAATCGAAAGTGAATTTCAAGATGAAGCCTTACATGCTTGTATGCCTTAACGCACCCCACAAGGAGCTTTTAATCTAACGATGGTAATTGGTGAAATAACTGCTGTTTTGTTGGCTACAAAGAAAGCACATTTGTTAAATATCTATAAAGCCTGTATTATTACAACATCCTTCATTAGAAATAATCAAAGACAATCGACATCCCTATTGCACTCATATTTATAACAAACTACTTGGGGGCATACTTCAGGGTTTTGCTTCATTTGTTCCTCCACATGTATGTTCTCAGAGTGATCAAATGAAAGCCAAAATGGGATGATACGCCTCTTTCTACAGTGGATATTAACAAATGAAAGACAGCAACGATAAAAAGGTATCCTTCCTTATGCACAGGGGTTTTTTTTAATATATCACCATGCATAAAATGTAGTACACTAAATAGTTTCTGTCTATCTGTAATCTGAGGTAGGTGGCATTTCTTCATAAGTAGTAGTCTCATATAAGCAAACTGTTAGGAACAAATATCCCCTCTAAACTTCTGAAATATATTCTAGATATGGATTTCAAAGCTTTTACTAGTATAAGAGCACCAAACTTCTCTGGCGTGAACCCGATGTTAAAGTATTTTATAGATCACTTTCCATCAACAGGTAGCACGCATCTCCGTCACTCCAAAACCCTCTAATATATTGGTGTCAGCAGTATCCAGAGCAAGATGACCAAAATGTAACCTCACACCCCAGTCAAAGAATCCATAATGCATCAAAATTATGTTCTTGCATCTTATGAGCAGCTATAATGCCACATTTTTTATGTGCAAAAATATGGTGTTTCCACATTCTATATTCATTTATTGGTGCTTTTAAATTACACGAAATGTATATTTCCTCTCCTGGCTAAGAATTCTTTTACGTAATGTCCGAGTGATAGTCCTACAGGCTTCTGCAGACACAAAAAGAAAGGTGAAAATCACTGTAATGATAGAGAGCGTATTTGTAAGCACAGTGACTCCTTACTCAGCCAATAACAATCAGTTTTTCCAAGCAGGCTGATCTGAGCTGATGGCCTAAAGAATTTCTTGAAGGAGCATCAACAACAGAAGCAAACTGTCAACTCAACCTTATGTCATCCAAGTTTGTAGAGCTTAAAATTCAGCAACCAGAAAGAAGCAATCTGGTGGTTCATGTGAAGTTCATGGAAAAGAAAGCATAATGATAATGTGACAAGTAGCCTGGTACCTGTGAAACTGTAAACCCTTTAGCATTCAATGCATTGTCTCCGATACCTTTCAATAAAAAGATTAATTAATAAAAATTATTAACACTAAGCACATACAACATCCTAAGGCGAACGTACTTTGAGTTCACAGAGAATACTATCACATGGGTAAACTTTTTGCTGTGTAATATAAACCCTATTCTTGCTCCTAGAGATCAAATTATATCTAACTGTAAACTTGCTCATTTTAATACCATAAAGCTTGCAGCATGTCTAATCCTTTAAAAAAATCATTTCCCAAGAGCTAAGAAATACTTGCATCTAAATGTCATTTTATTACACTTCAAGCTATCTTAAAAGCATCTAGATGGTAACTACACAAAAATAACAAATTTTCTCACTTAGGACATTTAAACATCATAAAAATTCCACGGATGTACCAATGCATCTACATGTGCACATATAACACAGATGTTGAGATAAGCATGCACTGCTTTCTCCTCTGCCCTTAAATAGTCTCTCACCCCCATTGAAATTACATTAGCATAAGGCCCAAGATAGGAAATATCACATTACAACTCAGCCGTTTAAACAAAGGCTTTCACATCCCAGTGGAATAAAGAAAAGCTTTAGCTGAAAATTAGAAAGTCCAATTGACCAAGTGGATCCAAAACACTCCTAAAACCTAACAGCAAAACCACAGTTATTCAATTTTAAAAGTCATGATACCTGTAAAGTATAGAATACGGGCCATTTTAGCTTATTTACTTATATTAAATAGTTCACCACTCCCTAGGTCTTGGCCAACAGAATTTGTAGCACTTACTGCACTTTTTATTAGTTAAGAGAAAGAAAACAACATTAAAGCCAACAAAAGAACAACAACATTAACTCTTCAAAACAGTCTTTTGCAAACACACTGCACAATGCAAATGCATGGCTGGACCCTGGGCGTGCCTTTGGGGACAACTTGGCTTCCAAACTCAACCCATCACATCCCTCATGCTGCTGCAAGCTGTCCTGCCCAATACAGTGGCACTGGACACACGTACATACACTATCCACACATACCTCACGCTATACGAGGAGCGCACTACTGCCTTACCTTTTCTCAGCTGTATACTGAGCCTCTTCCCTATCTTTTTGGTGTTATACCCACTGTTTGCAGTGGAGGTGAGAACTTTCTGAGGTGATGGTACCAGGCCCGAGGGTGGTTTCCCTGATGAATTCACACTATGAGGTAGCTGCGAGTAGGAGTCTGTCTGATCGGACTGGTTACCCGCTCGAGACATTCTTTGTAACGTGTGAAGTCCAGAATTGTTAATACTTTTGCCATCAGCATACTGGGAATCGGGGCTGAACCGGCTGGAGTAGTACGTGTTCTTCTCGCTTTGGGACAACTGTTCATACTGCTCTTTATTTGCCGCAGGGACCACATGGAACCAAATGAATGGCGTACGCATGGCTTGGCGAAACATATGCTGTGCTCTAGGTTTCAAAATGAACAGAAAATTAGCAAATTAGGACTGACAGACTACAAGACATTATAAGCATAATTACTGATGTTAATTAAGCAACACGGGCTGACAGACACATTGCATTCAAGCATAAACCATAAAATTTGAATCTGTTCACTAGTCTACTTGGTCTGCTTTGTGCTAGGGTTTATTGCCTCAGGGTAACACAATGGTTAAATACGCTTAACAACTAACGTAACAAATACTGGACTCAGAAAAGGAAAAATCTTAACCACAGTCTTGAAATGCAGACAGTTCTATGGCAGGACTGCAGTGTCCTTTTGTTTTGAACCTTGATAATTGCTTCTTCAGATACAATAATCACAGTGACAACAGAATTACTAGAATGAAAATTACACATTATACAAAGACTATGTATTTCCATGATTTGCTGAGAGTATTTGCAGTCTTGCAAAAAGTCTAGTTTACACTTTACTTTTTGTAACTGAGTAGTCCTTCAGAACACAACATTAGGAAATGGGAAAAAAGTGCTTAATTCTGCACAGACGGACATTGGGCTCTGTGTCATGATTCAAAGTACACAAAGTCAACAAGTCTCTTCACAGACTTAAATTGTGATTCAGAACCTTAGAACATGCAGAGACAAGCTGCTTTCCACCATATGGTACAGGGTTGTGTTCCAATCCAGATTAGAGTCAAAGAAATAAAAACCACATTTCAAATGTATATTGAGTACAGGACGACCAGAATAAATGATATTCCTTTGGCCCCAAACATGTTAGGGTTTTCAGAACAATACTACCATCTTTGAAATCACTCATTTTCTGCATACCTTTTTTCTGCTTTCTCTTTCAATTATCTGTGTGTGAGCTACAACCTGATTTCACTTTTAAAAGTCTTTCTGACCATTTTGGGATTCTACAAAGTTCAGGCTTCCACTGAGCAAATATTTATGATCTCTTAAACTTCTCCAGGAAGTTTCTGCATATAGGACCTTAGTTCTCACACATAAAAAACCACAAATATTTTTTAAATGTTAAAAATAATGTCTCCATGCTGTACACATATATTGAACATGATGCATTGCAAGTATAAGAGCAAAAATCACATGGGAACTTCACGATAAACAGTTCACCAATGCAAGAAGAAAAAAAATCCATAATGTGCAAAACCAATCAAATGAGAAGTGCATATACTCTAATGACAATAATTATGCTTATTTTTTTGTAGTTTGGCTAATTAAAAACCACTAATGTCCCTTAGTGTGTCTACTCTTCATTAGAAAGGCAAGCCTAGACAATTTTTTCTCAAATGCTTTATTTCCTCAAATCACTGCAAGGTGCAGTGTTAAAGATTAAATAATGCACTGTAATGTGCGGTAAGTATACTTACTGTTCAAATCTCCTATTCCGAAGGTCTCCATCGTTAATCCTGACAATACAATCATTCTCACGAAAAAGGTTTTCTTGTTCAGCTTTTCCACCTTTCTCCAATCGCTTTACCAGCAGCCCCAGGGTTCTGGAACATTAAGATTACAAATGATTACCGTTCTAACAATTTGCAGCATAGAAAATCCTACTAATTTAATATTTTATCATAATCACTATAGAAAATAAATTTTAAACCATCTTTACCTTGAAGTAGGATATCATAGTTTCAAATAATTCATAAGCATTACCTGAATTATTATCCCTTATCCGTGAAACAAAGACCCTAGGTGAATCAAGCATGTCATTTAAAAGTAAGAACGAACAGGAAATATGATGATAGCATATCCATTCTTGCAAAAGGCCAAAATTTCTGAACAGTAAAAGCTCCAAGAGGCACCACACATCTGACAGCCAGCATCTTTTGTGCTAGTTAACTGAAGTTGAACGGGTTCAATTTAAAATTTGAATTTATGAATTAGCAGAGAATACCGCCTCCATCCCTACTGCTTCTGTGCACGGGAAATGTGGGGTCATATCATGTAGTAAGCAACCTATAATGGAGGGATGGATAGATGATTCAGGAACTTCAAGTGAACCAAATGCTTTTATTTTTAAGCCTTAGCTTTTTTGTAAACACCAACAAGGAAATTAAAAACTTAAACGCCATTTTTAATTCAGCATATTATCTGAAATTAATTGGTTCGGTAACGACTGAAGACAATTACCATTTGATAGCCTTTGTGCAATGAGTTGGTCACCTCTGTCTAGTGCTCACCCACACTGTCATCTTAAGGACATGCTTATAAAAAGTAAACAAATATTCAACCTGAAATTATGAAATGGATCCTAAAGTGCCGATTTCTGAGGTACTGGTAGGATAGTGTGAAAAGTCAATGACATTTCTATACCTGAACTCTAGGTTTGCAGAAGGATTCAGTCTTCAGGATTATTCTTGCATCAACACTGCACTTGATTTTTTTAAAGAAGATAAGCTTTACATTGAAGTCCCACAGGTTGTATCAGTGGGTCAAATTCACATCATCCAAGTCAACAGCATTACTTTTTCAGAAGACATTTCAAGGCACGGCGTGAAAAATACTTGGTTGCGTGGCAGGAATTGCAAGACCACATATGGCTTTTAGCACAAAACTTTCAGTGACCATGGCACTTCAGTTCACACATACCCCAAAGTAAACGAGCAGTCAATGATGCTTAAAAGGACTCCTCATGCGCTCAAAAGTTATATATGCACTTGAGCCTTTCATCAAATGGGTCAGAAAAGCAAAATTAACCTTCACTTATTTCTTCCACTTTAAATTCTTCGTTTACCAATTTATCATCAACATATGCAAATAAGGTATTTATTTTATAGAACAGTCATATGTTTTCTCCTACAAGGCAGATGAAGGAGTAAAAGAAACAATCCTAGTAGTATTTCCATTTTGGAACCACCTAGAGACATTAAGATATGATGTTGAAAGGATCTATACACGTAAACAGACTGTGAGGAGAAAAACAACATACAGCATTTCAACAACACAAATCATCAAATGAGGTTTGAGTCAAACAGTAACATTTAAGTGATACTCTTCCGTTTCCAATGAATATGGAATATTTTACAAACACCTTTGACCTGTGGGGAGGTCCCCATCAGAGGCAAACCTTCCCCACTCTCATCTGGTTCCCAATGGACCACTTGGGTGCAGCCATCGATGTGATTGGGCTTGACTTTAGCTCAGCTGCTGCAATTAGCAATCTGTCTCTTTGCAATAACACTGGTGAGCACAAGGACCAGAAATGCTCCATAAAGCTGAAGTATCATTTCTCCAGAACACATGCATTTCAGAAAACAAAACCTTGAAAAACAGAACCAATACTAGTGTGTATCTAGTCCTATCCCTCCCTGTCCCAAGTCGATAGTCTTTGGGTTTGGAAAGTTCCAACTTTCGTAGATTCCTGCCAATAACCCAGCATCTCCCAATAAAAAGGAAAAGAAAAAAGTTTTTGCTTTTTTCCCAAAGCAAAAACAATTCTTCCCTGTTGTTTTTCTGATCAACAAGCTAGTGAAAAGCTTTCTAAGATCTGGGAAGTATTATCTAGATATTCCAGGTGGTTTACTTTTTGCCCTTCCCACAATCCTCTAATAGATTGCTTGAAAAAAAATTCTGAAGTCCACAACAGCCAAATGCTAAATTAATGAGCGCATTGTGCAGCATATATTGTACTAAAATTTGCTGATAATTATGAAGGCATTTGTCACACGAAATAAAACAAAATTTACAAAATATTGATTCAATCCCTTTTTCCTTCTGTTCACTAAAATAAGCCCTGAATAGTCTCAGATTTTTTAAAACATCGTAAAGAATTATAAAAATAATTTTTATGGATTATGTTTGTTAGTTGCAGAAAGCACTAAAATAACATTTATGAATGTTAATGATAACAATATTTGCATTTCTCTAAGAAAAGGAATAAGACTTGTATGCCTTCACTGCATTACTTTCCTCAGAATTATAGTTTTGATACATATGAAACTAATGGTTAGAAGACAAGTTGGGAACTTTTTCACTTGTAAGTTGTTGAACTCCTCTGGGGAGACAATGTCTTTGAGCCTCAAAGTGAAGTTACTGAAGAGGGTATCTCTAAATGGAGAAGAGACAAGCAAGCAAATATAAAATTGGGAATGCTACATTTAAGACAAAACCACCAAAATATTTGAGGCGAGCAGAAAGAATTGTGTCTAACTCTTCCTTTTCTTTCATTTCATGCCCAACAGCACGTTGATGCAGGCGTGCTCCCCTGTAATGCCCAATGACAATTCAGAATTTGGATGTGCAGGCAATGCTTGCATGACAGCATACACTATAACTGCAACAGGTGTTTTGTTTATATGGTTAAACAATAAATATCAAAACATATTATGCACAAAGTACAGCACTCCAAGTTAATATTATGATAATACACTGTACAAAATAATATGATTATTTCATCCAATGTCTCCACATACTTATGATTACAAAGTAATTTGTCTATCAATGCTTTTTGCATAGTATTTTTCTTGAAAAACTGCTTTCTACTGTTTCACATTCCAAAGTTATATTAAATTATTAATGCAAGATGCATCTTTATGCATACTTTCTCATTGCTTAAATTTACTTCACCTAAGCTCTCAAATCCAGTAAAAATATTACTAATCCTAACCAACAGTAAAATAACGTAACACACAAATAAACTACCAGTCAAAATTGCAAATAATCTCATTAAACAAAGGCTACAAGTTCTACTAATGCAAGATTGCTCATCTCACACACAACATATGGTGCTCACAAGGATTTTGCTTTTTAACAAATGCTAGAGCTAGGTTAGCCATGGCATATAAAGCTAAAGTCACTGAGAACAGATTCAAGGCAGGATGAACAGCCACAGTCAAATCTGAAAGCAGGATCCTCACAGTGCTTTCTTAATTTCTTTTTCTATATAAACACATGGGGCAAAGATTCCTTTACACAGTTTCAGAAACAATTCCCTAAATGTGGTTCTGCATAGCAAACTGTCCTACAACTTGCAGAAAATGTATGTTCCTGAAAATTTAGTGACAAAAACCTATCCATTTCCTACAGTATTTCTTCAGCATATTATGGTTAGATGTAAGAATATGACTCTAAAAAACAGGCATTATGGGAATCCATGTTTGTTGTTGCAGTAACTGGAGATAAACAGAGTAGACCTGATATTGCAAATATGCAATAACCTAAAAACTAATTGGATTTTTTCTTCCCTGCTGCATGCCACCACCATTAATCCTGATAAGTGGAGATGTAGCTCTAGTATAGTTTCAATATTACATTTCCTACGTTAGGAAAACATATAAATTTTGAAAGCCTGTAAACTAATCTAGTATAAAATACAAGAGTCAGTATATATATTTGCTTAAACAGAACCATGAAGAATACAAATATATGGGTGCATTTGAATTTGCTTAATCTTTTCCAGTTAAAGTAAGTCAACATGTTTTCTAACATGACTTCTTCCATTATAAACATCTTAAACTGTAACACCTTCGAGAATCGGATTAAACAGTGTGTAAACCTCTGCAAAACAATGTGAAAGTCTGCAATCCTCTAGAAACAATGCCTGTAAATGGAAATTTGGTACCTGCATTGTTTTAGACTAACATTAGCTGACGTGGGGACAGAAGGGAAATAGTATCAAAGCACAGAGCTCAATCTTTGTATTTGTTTGAAATACCTAATTGGGAATGTAAACAGCTTAGATTATATTACCATTTGCACCACTGTATTTCCACAAGGTTCATTACTCTAATTATACAATTAAAATAAACTCAGCTACATGTGTTAACATTTCAGTTCTCAGTATAAATTACAACCAATGATAAAACTAGAAACAAGCAGTGAATGTTTTACTGACATCTAAATTGCCTGAGTTAGTCTGGGTAGTTCTTTGAAATTGTGAACTCCCCACATGCCATCCAGCTGTATGGAAATGATGATAATTTGTCTTAATAAAAACTGACAGTGTAAATACTATGAGAGTAATAAAAATATTATATTGAGCATCTAGAATATGATTTGGCCATCACCGACCATTGTACGCACACACTGAAGTTATTTACCTATTACCTGCAAGCTAACTGTAACATAATCAAATCAGACAGAACAGAAAATAACCAATTTAGATGTTTATGTAAAGTCACTAACATGAAAAGGCAAAAAACTAGATTAAGGGGCAAAAATAAGGATTGATTGAAAAGCCGATGTGTAGCAGTTTCACGCAGTGAAAGATTTCTGAGAAGTTCTACGGGAACATAAACACAGTATAAATTTCCTGAGATTCGAAGGTCAGAGTAAGCAAATCAGCTTGTTTGTTCAAGTTAAATTATCGTGGCTGATCAATGCTAAATTGGACATAAACTCTTTTGCACAACATTGACGTCACAGCGCTACTGCAGAGGTATTAAAATAACTTTATCAGCTTTCACGCCTGAAGTCCGGAACCAATTTCCAACCGTTGGTAACTACTCCTCAGCTTTTTAGCTTGGATAGTACTTCAAATTAAGTTTATATAACTTTTAAAAAGATGAATTCAGACAAAGAAAACCTTGAATTCAGCTAAAAGAGTGAGGGAATGGTACATTCACACCACAGGGAATCTTTTCCCAATGCATATGTTTTTGAAAACCATGGCTACCTTTGAGGATTAAAAGGTTGGAAATGCAGGAGAGGAATAAATGGAGATGCAGATAACACATACCTCCTAGATGATCAAACAGAATAGGATCATTAGAGAGGCACCTTGAAGGCAGTATTAAGGACTCTCAGTATAGACAATGGCCATTAGATATTACTGTAGGTTTTTTTGTATCTTGAGTAAATGACTAAAACTTTTATAGTGAAATATGAAGTGATCTATAAACTCTAGAAAATTAAGGGCATTTCCACTAAAAGCAAAACAAAAAAAGAAAAAAACCAGAAAACTACAGAACAGAAAAACGTATAACAATTTTCTAGAATGGGGAATGTGTAAACATCATGCCTACCTTCATTTGAGGTTTTTCATTTTTTAAATAAAATCTGTTAAATTTGTCATTTAAAGTGAATAAAAGCAGTATCTCTTATTTTTCCCATTCTTCTGAGACTCCCTTAATACTTTCAAGACATTTAGGATATATAACATAAAAACACAGATTAAATATTTTTAGCTGCCAAGTTTTAGATGTACCGTTTATCATGGAGTTTGTGGCATGCTTCGATGGGAAGAACAGCTGGCAGAGCCCTAAATACTCACTGTTCTGCATCAAAGTAACATGTCTGGTACTTATTGATGGATTTTTTCTTTTTTTTTTTTTTTTAATCCAAATCCTTTTCTGTTCTGTTTTACTAAGTAGACTTCACACTAGTCTTGGGACCATGGGACAATAACTTCCATACTGTTATTCACAGAGATTTCTGATGTTATCTCATCTATTCCTTGTGACACTTGAACCTTCTTCCAAAGACAGACACAGTAGGATTCCAGAAGAACAGCTAGGGTATAGAGCTTGAGAAGATTTCGAAGACTCTTAGAAGTAGAAGAGGCCCCATAAGCTTGCAGAGGAGAACTCAATGCAACCCCATTCATGCAACAACATAACGTCTTCCATCAGCCAGGACTGCTTAAATGCTGTTCTTAAGGGACAGAGTACTCACTGTCCTTTCTGAGCACCTATTTTCTTCCGTACCAAGAAGGAAGGAAGGATTGGTGCTAAAGGCAATTTTGCACCGATTTGGAATTTTCTTTCCATTTATGCTTTCATCTGTTTCCTCTTTGCTCTACTCTTTATCTAAACACCTTCCTGTTCACTTTCTATTCTATCCTCCTTTCTGCTTGCATTTTCATGCCTCTTATTCTGCTTAGCACTGCATCTATGCCATTGCAAAAATGTGCAAGCAGGTTTTGCAAACAAAACCTTTACCTTGAGAAACTTCACAACCATAAGGTGATGAGTATGTATACCCCTCCTCCCTTTTGATAAGGTGAACAAACTCTGATATCCAAAGCATGTGATCAAAAAGGCCAATAAAGGACTGATGAACTTCTAGGGGTACAAACAGAAGGATAATAAGGAAACATATCCACAGAAGAAAGTTTGACCATGTCTGTACAAATCAGACAGTAATTTCCAGTACCATTCATTTTTCAATGAGGGGAGTTCTATGAAGAATTATGAAGAAAAAATAGACAAATTTTAATATACAAATTATATCCCTTGTAACAGAATCTGATTTTGAAGTATGTCCCAATTCTAAACATCTATATTTAAGACTGGCTTTCCTGTAATAACACTTTATCATATAATCCCAAACTCAGGGCAAAAAAAGAGTAAGAAGTCCTTCACAGCTCTTGACACACATAGCTAGCATCCTTAAAAAAAAGTGAGATATTTTATTTCTGTGTTTACGGCTCTTTCATTTTACATGCTCTCATTATGTATAAACAGTTTAAGCTTTGCCTCAGACTTGACAACCACATTAACATCCTGGACGTGAATTTTACTTGAGTTAAAATTCTTATTCAAAATGTTAAAATCTACATTTCTAATATCAATTTTATTAAACAAGTACTTAGTAGGCAGCCAACATTCTTAAACCGGTCTTTTTCTTTGACTTCACACTGTCTAAATCCCAGATAACTGTGCGAACACTTCAACCATTCCCAACTTTATGGGATTTACTTCTGAGCTTATGTTTGAAGTACCATTCACCCCTGCCCTCTCCATCCCCACACTGAATTTACTAAATTTCAGATTATGAAGAGAAGAATTTGCTACTTTACAGAAGTTTGTTCTTAATACTTGTAGTCCTAAGAAAAAGTAGCCTTAAATTAAAAAAATAATTACATTTTCTGATAATACATGTCAGTATGGCTATGAAAGCATGGGTTTTAAAGTAACAACTGAAAATAAAGCTCTTCTACTGTGTTCAAAATCCTGTGAAGGTACTTGGTATAGGAGGAAAAATACATGTATCATTTCTAAAAAGAGGGTATTAATATTTGAGAGAGATATATATACTTATAGCAAGTTAGTTCTGCTCTTAATTACTAAACTGAAATTGCTGCCAGGTCGACAGATATGTGAGAACATAACACCCCTTCATTTGTAATCAAAGATTACTTTTTAAGATATGTATTTATTCCCCTTTTTCTTAAAGAGGGAAAATACAGCGTATACTTAGAATATGCATCACCAAAATAAAATTTGCATATATTCCTGAAGAACTATCATTTTTCAACATACTTAAAAGCTTCAAACCCACCACTAATTACTACAAAAGTTAAGCTATTTTTCTGAGACAGTGTTAATGACCCTAACTGCTAAAACTCTACGTTAGCAAAGTAAGCATTAGAGATGATATATTCTGTTTACTAATTTAATCCCTCACATCATATTTTTTAGTGTAAAGGACTTTCTTTACACTTTTTTTTTGTACACAATCCAACTTCAGGAGTTCCAGCTTGTCATACAACACAACAGGTTCACCCAACCCCGGAATGTTTCAACTGGTTTTGATACTCATTTTAACCCTAACAGATGGGACAACACTAAATATCGAAAGTGTGATGATTGTTTTCTCTTCCACTCTTATCAAGTGCAGGTACAGGATGTCTCTGGCTTAGATCCCTGCTGTTATTTGGGAACTTGTGGCTCTACATAGTCAGCAGGGAAACGTTGCATACATATCCACCTGAATTAAAGCAGCAGATTATAATCCAAAAGGGAATGCGCTCATAATTCAATTTCCTGTGAGATCACAGCAGAACCTCTATTAAAACCCCACAGTTCTAAGCAGAGCCTTGCCATTACAGAGTCCATTCCAAGTACAGAGTGAGCAGACTTGCATTTCATCCTTTCTTAATCAGCGAGACTGCCTTTTGAAAAACATACAACAGTCTACAGAAGGCAAAGGCACACAATACAAAAATTAACACAACCAAGATAAAACAAAGCAAGTTACGATTCAATTAAAATCCTACACAATACGTTACCTTCCGCCTCGGGCACTGAAAGGCACTACATGGATTCCCAAAGGCCCACCGTCGTTGGAGACTTCTACGAGCTTTACCATATCACTGTGAGACAATGACGAATGAGGGAATATGAACATGTACTGTGAAGGAACCAAAAAACCTCACACAAACATACACAGAAAAACAGAACCATTCCAGAAATCAAGTCATGGTGATGAAAGCATTGTTGAATGCTACGTACCTGAAGATTAATCTGATGGCATGAAAGGAGATGAATCATCAAAATAGTTCAATTAATAAAACAAACAAAAATAAAAGATTTTTTCGTAAACTAATTTGCTACATAAAAATAGGTATCATCATCACATGCATATTGTTTTATTTCTTCCTTATTCTAAATTTAAATTTAAAGTTAACTGTTTGGACCATTGAACAGAAATACTTTAAATACCACATACAATTTTTCCTCCAAAGCCTAAAAGCTGATCGTAGCACTAGCATGCTTTATTTTTTTATCTTAGGGAGAGCCCACTCTAAGCCTTAACACTAGCTTTTACATAACTACTTCTTAATCAAATGAGAATTATTAAATTTTTAGTTGATTAAATTCTTCTAGTTTTAAAACTCATTGATTTGTTTTATTGTAATTCCATTTCTTTTGCTGGAAGCTTGCTGTATCTTTATCTCCTTACTAGTCAAAGTTTCTGAAGTAAGATTTAACTATAACATTCAAAACCAATCAGATGTCTGCCTGAAGCAACTACGCATCTAGTTTTCAACTGAACTTTTTGCTGTAGAGAGGGAAAAAGTGAAAGAGGAAACTACAGGTTCAGAAAGACACACACAAAAATTCTAGAAATAGATTTGGACCAAACCTACTAACGCATTTGAAGCATGACCACATTTGGAAAGGTGGAATATAGCCCACAGACCATAAAGAGTTATAAATACTCAAATAATAAAATAATATATGAAGGCCAAACCTCTCAGTAAATCTGGAAGTGACAGATCTGAACAAAAGCCATGATCTAAATTTGTGGCTTATGCATCTCTCTAGTATTACATACTTCTTCCTGGCCTTTCATATATATACAGAGATCTTCGAGAAGCTTGTTTCTCATAAGTATGCAAATCAAATTTAATCTAGACATGGAGCAAAGAGCAAGACCAATGCCCTCTGATAGCAGTAAAATATTTTCTACTTCCTTCAATAAGCTCTTGATCATAGGGTGGCCCATCACAAAAGCTTGCAGCACTTAATCTGGAGTCTGAGAATAACCAGACCACATATTGTTAGGAAGTCAACAAAAATCCTATGTTACATTTTGTTTTATATTTCTTCTATGTTGATTTTTTAGATATATTTTTAAGGTAGCCTTTACATTTGTTGTATGCCTCAATTCGTGTCTGATTTTTTTAACTCATTTTTTAACCACAAATGGAAGGTCTCTATCCTTGTTGCCACTGTTGATCTCAAGAAAGTATTGCAAACATAGGAGAGCTGAGAGACATCAGCTAAAAACATGTTATTCTGCAGACTTGGACAAACATTTTAAGACTGACAGCATTACAGCATTTGGTAACATTCCCTGTTCCAGTTTCTGTATAGGCTAACTTAATTTCATTCCCACTGTACGTTAAGGCTAAGTTTTCATTACCTCTTGTGCAAAGAAGCTCAAGGGAATCAGACAAAGTCTTTCACATCCAAAAGGTCCTCTAAAGACATCTTTTGCTATCGGTAACCCTATTGCCCCCTATGATCAACTTTTTCCTGACTTTCCTATTAGCTGAAAAGAAAACTGAGGGCTGAGGGAGAGAACAAGTGAAAATCAGTATGATTCACCAGGAACTGTCATAAGTGGAAACACAGCTTAAATTAAAATAAAAAGTCAGTTTTCATATGCAGCCTACACTGTTTAACTGGTTCTACTGCTTGAGTCAGTGACCTTCCTTTCTTCCAAAATGCACACTTAAGGTCTAGGCACCCATTTTTCTTATACTTTTTCTTAGAACAATTTAATTCCAAATTCAAATGTTAATCTCTGGAAAATGGAAAATAAAAGGAAATGATCCCTTCCTAAGAGGGACTGTTTCAATTTTGCTTCCTGATTTTCTCAGAAGTTTGGGCCAACTACTTCAAACAAACATACAAAAAAGTATGGTATCAAAACAGAAAAGAATGAAGTAGCATACAACGAAAAGTCAAAAAGTTACTTAAAAGCAACACCAAGAAGCATTAAATTTGACAGAAGTTCTGCAAACTCTATTTAGAAAACAGCATTTGGAATTTACAATGTAACAGATTTTGTAAATCGAACGGAGGAAAACTCAGCATGTATTGCCTAATAGATGTCACCATGATCTTTATCTAACATTTAAACCCTCTACACCTAATTCATAATTTAATTCAGAAATAATAGGAGCAGAAGACGTATTTTTATTTAAAATTTAAGTTTAATAAATTTAAAAGGTTTAATTTGAGGGTAGAAGGGATATTTTCTCATTAATTCTATAGTGAGGTATGGATCAGCTCTTTGCAATTAAATCTGTAAGGTCAAGCTTGCTGTATCTCTTGATGAAATAAAATATCCTTTACTGATTATTTTTTTTTTTAATTAGGAGGAGCTTCGCAGTCCTAAACAACATCAGTTTTAATCCATTCACAAAATATGAGGTTTTTGACCACACAACTTATGTGTTCCCCACACACATCTTCCCAGTAGACTGTGAACTGGTAACAGGAATTAAGATTTTTCCCTTTGAAATTCTTGCCCGTTGATTTATTTGTGCTAGCATTGACCCTATTCCTTCTGTCAAGTTTTCAGAGTTCCATCAATTAAGCATCTTCTTTGAGGCAGAAAATCTACTGTAGCATCAGCACTTATAAATGTCAAGTTTCCAATGCTCATCTTTAACACAGGCTTTTTAAACTGTTTCAAATCTGCTTTAAAAAGGTCCATGAAGCAAATTGCTTAAAACCAAAATGACACATGACCTAAAAAAGACTGCCCCACTTTCTTAAGAGCAGTATCACTCAAATTATTCTGAGTTTTTCGCTAGTCTATGTTCAGTCTCAAGACTCATCGTTAAAACAATGTGTTCTGCCAGTAACTTACTCCAGGGAAAAATTGGTAGCATTCTCCAAACCAGTGTCTGCATGTCCAACAGGCTCAACTCTGCCCTTGTCCTCCTCTGTCCGATCTTCATCCTAGGTATTAAAAAAAAAAGAAAAACACTAATTTAAAGCTAGGTTTAATAGGTTAACCGATTTTAATAATGTCATCTTACCATTTTCAGATTATTGGGGTTACCACATATGCAATGGAAATGTGTGCTTCCACAACTACAAAAATTTTTTCTGTTGCTGTCTGAAACGGTTATAAATTGGTTCTTGTTGCTTTATGTGCTTTTGTAATGATATTTATAGTTTAGTAAGTTTTATACCTTAATTTTACTACAGTTGTAAAAGCAACACCACAGAAGCTATCACAGCCAGCATTTTTTTAAAAGGTACCCAAGTAAAAGCACAAAATCAGCTGACAGCAGCATTTGGGCAAACTCCTCCCAATTCTCTCTGGGCAGGTTACCGGGGACTTGAATGAATACACAAGGTAGCTCACTCGGACTCATTTGCAAAGAGTTAAAAACAGAGTAAGAAAATGCATCTTGTATAATTCCATAAAGTATCAAGACCTCTTTAAACATTTTATCACAGGCCTTTATTAATAGCATGCCAGAAAAAGCTGACATCAAAGAGTTACGTGAGGCTCTAATGCTCACCAATTGATTTTATTTTTAATTTGACTTTCCAAAAAGTACATACATTATTCACCGAATATATAATTTTAATGTCAAAGTTGTGAACGCTGTACTTTCAAATTTAGATCAAGGTAATTCAAGGACTACCAGTAAGAAGATCTAAAACCTTTCTAACATCTATGTTACTTATTAGAAGCTTATACTTTCAATTACGCATGTGACCAAACAGAAGATATTATAAAGTGTGAACAGTAGGTTTCAAACACAGACTTAGATTCTAGAGTCAGAGCCATCAAGTCAGTAAAATAATAAGTGATAGGTTAGGAGTTCAGCACACAGAGTCAGACAATATATTAAATTATTGAAGAGATATTAAAGGCAGGCAGAGGCAGTTGGTAATGTCCAATTGACATTTCCACTGAGAATCTGCAAAAGCAGGAGGCTGGATGCATCAAGCTTCCATGGGCTGTAGATATGCCTTGTGCATCCTGGATAGCAGTGCGCTGCATGAAGCCAAGCTACTTGAAGATTGATGATCCTGTGTTTTGAGAGGCTTTAATATGCACTTCTTCGCCATCTATCTCTGTTAAGCACTAGGCAAGTAATACATTTCAAAGGTTAACCAGCATCTTGAACCTGCCTCGAACTGCATTATGAATGTAAACAAGAACTCAAAATAAAATATTTTCCATATAGTAAAAGTTGCTTATAAACCCAATATAAAGGGCAATCCATATAATTCATAAATATGACATAAGCTAGCGTTTGTATTTCTGTACTTACTGATTTCAGCTGAAGTCCTATATGCACCACTGCATAAAGTTTAAAAATAAATAAATATTCAAATCTCCATGATAACTCTAAAGTTACATGCAAAAAGGTTTATATAGAAACATCAGAAAATATGGAGTTGTTTCACATTAAAAAGAAGCGTTCCACCTTGCTTCATACAGCATCTTGCAGATCACTGTTGCTATGGGTTTCTTGTTTTGAAGTCAGGGACACTGGTGGTTGTAGAAAACTATGTAAGTATTCCTATTGCACTGAAGCTCCTATCTGCAAGCCTAAAATTAGAGTTGCTGATGAAACACGATTTTGAATCTCAGCTATGATAAAAGGTCATCACAAAGTAATGTGATTTTGTTAATACAATGTTTTTGGCAATTTTCCATGTGTAGTCTTTTCAAGCAAACATATGATAAGTACATATACATGTAAGAAGAGACTGAAATAACATCCTTCCTATTAGTAGATATGCCTCCGCTAACAAATAAATACCTGGCTTTATGCTGTGTCATTTTAGCAGACATCTATATACGTACAATGTAAGCATCAGTAACCTAGTACCACTCAGGTCCTACACTTTGCCATCTTCCAGCCCCACAAGTTTTACCCTTGACTAGTTTAAAGTAAGTCTGTGAACAAAACTCCCCTTGCCCCTCTCGGTCTTTTGCAACAGTCCTTCAGTCTTGCTCTTGATAGACCCACTTTCCATGCCCTCCTGAGATACAGCCCACTGCGCCAGACTTGAGCTAAGTCCTTGTGGAAACCCTTCTTTCCACCATTTCCCAGCCCGGATAGTATCTTTGCTCTCATTCAGAGCCTCCTAATGTCAGCTGACACTTAAGCCTCTCCACTTGTCGCACATCCCATTGCCTTTCCCTCAGTCCCACCTGGTGTTCCAGAGGTTTATTCTGCCAAGGGAAGGAGCATCCCCCTGCCTGACCCTGAGCACCGCCAGGACAACGGCAACAGCCAACTTACCTGCCTCCTGCCTATTCTGTATCTTTTAATATTAGCATATAACACATCAGAAACTGCAAACCGAAAGCTATGTAAAACAGATGCTATCTGGCACCATCACATCTACTTTTTGTGCCTTTTGTATCGAGAATTATAAACACAGCAAGTTTTGGAACCAGACTCACTGTCAGTTATCCAAGCAATTAAGAAACAGCAGCTCCCACACGCCTCTGTCTGGCTTTTCCCAGCCAGCAGACAGATCTGTATCAAAAACATGCATGTGCCTGTAAATAGGTGCTTAGAGGAGGAATCACAACCCTAACGAAAGCACTACTGCCATAATCAACAGATGTATGATGTATCCTTTTAAAAATCTTTAATATTACAGTAATCAGGCTCTCTTTTCTTCTCAAAATAACACAGATTTTGATTTACATTGAAGTGAACGGAGAGAAAAATTGGACACCTGCAGAGGGATTTAACTTAAAATTCTGATTTACTAAGAAAAGTAACTAGCTGTGAAAATCTCTGCATCAAGCAATTATTTCTTTATTTGGAAAGTAGTTTTCTTCTGAAAGGCAAATTCCACCTGGATGTGCTATCATGAGGTAAACCAAGGAAAAGGACATTTAGAAGACCAAGAAAGTTTCTGAGAAGACAGATGGATATTATTGCAGACATTTCTCAGAAATAACTGATTTAAGCCAACTCCCAAATTTGTAAGGCTTCTCTTCTCTCTATAAATAAACACCGATTCCTGCTATATCAAAAGATACACCTTTTAATGTACAGCCACGACAGACAGAACGATTTTTTTTTTCCAAAATTGAAATGAAGTCATTAAGAGATCATTTCATTTTTACAGCACAGAGGAAAATTTAAAGCACCTCTTCCGGTGTACTTCCACATACCCTAATGCATTCAGCGTAAAATTCCCCCAATTCCCTTTTGCCAAGATGACTCAGCCAGGGCTTCTCACCTGAGCCTTGCTGTCCCACCAGCCATGGATGTAACTTTCCATAAAGCACACACGCCATCTGTCAATGAATTTAGGGTACTTATACGGAGATGAAAAAATACAATGGCATCAAAAAGAAAGCAAAGTTCTTAAAATTTTTGTTAGTTTAAGAGAAATAGGATTTTCCAACTTATTTTTACCTTTAAATGGATCTGCACAAAGTTCCTGTGTCTTACAAGAGTCAAGTTTGTGCACAGGTACACAGTAGCAGATACTTGCTAATACTATAAAAAAAAAGTTTATGTAGGTGCCAAAGCAAGTCAAGCCATTGTTCTAAAAAAAAAAAAAAACCACCAACAACTTTTTTTTCATTATTGTTCCAAGTTCTGTAATAAAATTAATGACTCAAAAACTCTTAACTGCTCAAAATGGACTATTAATGCTAGCAGTTCTGCATACAGAAAGGTCCATTTCACAGTTCACCTGCACAGCATTAATGAAACACATATGAAAAGCTGCCAATTTGTTCTTTATTTTTGAAGAAAATTTCCCTATTACCTCTTGGGATTCCAAAAATCCTCAGAGTTAAGAAATGTTAGCATTACACTTGCCAACACAACCTTAGTCAATATATATGAACATAAACAGACCCTTTAGTTATGTTTTCTGACATTATTTTTGAGTGAAGACTGCATTGTTTATTTCCAAAGCTCAAAACCAGCCATGCCTTCCCTATCTTACTGGACATTTTATCTGTCATTACCAAAATATCAGCTCCTGCCTCTGATAAACCCACAATTACTACCAGTTGCTACTTCATCTTCAAAGAAGCACTTTCCCACTCATCTCTGCTATTCGATACACTCATAATGAACTCCACAAAAACATAAGAACTTCTTCACATTCCCTCATCTTCTTTAGACAATTACCTGCAGAAAACTCAACAGCAGCCAGGGAGTCTGAATAAAGTTAGTGCAGTCACTTAAATTCCTACACGTTTCATTTGTGCAGCCTTCATTTCTAGGTGCCTGGTCCAAGTAAGTGCTGATAACAATCTACTTCAGCCTGACACAATTGGAAATGGGCTCTGAAGGCATGTAAGAGTTCTGTGTAAATCTGTCTTCTCTGAACACTTAATCCCCTCTCTCAAATTCGAAAGCAACATCTCCATTCTACCAATAACTGGAAAAAAATGGGAGTAAAGGTGTTTGCGTTTTTTTTCAGTTCAGATGGGTTTTCTTCAGTTCAGAGGGATATAACGACTATTTCATTATTGTCCAGAAAGTGATTGGGTATTTCAGTGATAATGTTTGTATGAAAGAGAGTAACTCTGCTTCCAAATGACTTGAGCACTCCACAGCAAGGTTGGCAACACTGACCAACACAAGAGAAAAAAACTGACCGGTCGCTTGTGTAACAGTAAATATCCTGTGCACTGATTAAATCCAAATTAACGTTAAACAAAGGGAAGCTGTAAGTAAAGGTTATTGCAATACACGTGTGCGTGGAGCTGTGCCAAGGTTTCACCACCAACCCCCTTGTTCACTTCTGCAACCCGCAGTATTATATCCATTCCTCTTGTGTCCCTGCCTGCCTCTCCAACACCAATTTCAGGCTCCTTCTCCCACACCTGCATCTTCCTGCCCTGATTTAGCTGTTAACTTACACTCAACTAAGAGAGCTTAATCCTCCACCTTGTCCGAGTGCTGGGAAGGGGATTATGGAAAGCCAGGACAGCCAGGGTACCGGTGCTCGGCATCCGCACGCGGCCCCATCCCGCAGCAAGCGCAAGCCAGCATCGCAGCTGGCTCACTCCACCACGGTGCCCTTCCCTGGGAAAGCACGCTCAACCACGACGAGATTTAATGTATTCAGTGAAAAGAGAAAGTCTGGGAAATTTAGCTGTAAATTGTAGTAAATCTGTTCTCATTGTATACAAACGAAAATTTTTTCTGACTTGTGAAGTTGTTAACCGAACACGAGACCCAGCCTCAGCAGAAAGACGGGCTCACATGGATACACAAGAGCTATACAAAGGAACCATCTTTTAAAATGTGATTAAATCTGTTGTATTTTTACTAGTCTGCAGAGTAACTGCAGCAAAGTATTTTCACACGGCGTAGATGTTCTTATTATACAACACTTAGCATTTTTACTAGCACTAGCAACAGAAAGCAGGCTCTTGAAATGGGAAGCATTGCAACCACCACGGCAAACAGGCAGAGCTACTGGTGTGAGCAACATACAATAAATACATCAGACATGCACCCCGCTGCAAATAAAAGCCTTTCAATAAACAGCCTCTGTGTTTTGGAAGAAGAATTCACACTTGTTTTCTAGCATTTATTTTTTTTTAAATTTGAGTGTAGTGAGTGAAAATGCTATAAATACCAAACAGAAAGAAACGGTATATAACTTCCAGCAGGTACTTTGGATTTTGATGTAGAGAAGGATGTACTACCAATAAAGAAAAGCTCCTGTAAGACTGCATACCAGTATTTTTTCCCCCAGCCAGGACACAACAAAAATAATGCTTATGTTATTAAAATATGCCCTTCCCTTCATCTTTCCCTTTTTATTCTCTTGCACTTCTCTGTAATCATTATGGAAGAAGAGACCGCATTTGCTATTAGTCTCCTGGCAGCCGTGTTTTATAAATGTTTGTTTGGTCCTTGCAACATAAAGTAGGTTCTCTCTCTGTATGATCAGACTTGATAGGAAACTGCTCCTGAGGGACCTATTTCCTGTGTCTTAACTAGCACAAATATACCAGCATCAGGCTTTTGTGCTAATGTTCTCACTTCTTGATTAACCGGCCAAATCTCCAGAGAATGGCAATTTTCAATCAAATCTGAAGAGCAGTTAGAAAGATCACATGGGGAAAAAACAAAAGTTATTGAATAAAAAAAAAATGGGGTTTCTCTCTCTTGAATGCAAACATATATATGCACAAATAATTAGGTAAGAGCTTTGTGTAATCCACATCAGCCTATACTAGGAGCACTGCTATTATCAATCAGTAATCGAGGGAGAGAGAGAGGAGAGAGTGAAACCTTGAATAAAACCATCATACACTTAAACAAAACAAAAAAAAAACACACAAAAAAAGCTATTTAATCTTTTATATATATATGTATATGAGAGTTAATATTCTCCTTACATGTCAGTCATCTGTCTGTTATTCACAACCTTGTGCAGGATGGTCATCCACAATTAGAAACAGCAATATCCATATAGCTTCTATATGCCTCACTACTCTAAAATGAAATTTGCCTTGCTCAGTCAAATCAGTGAACAGACATCACATAGACACAGAGGAGCACAGAATGGAAGGGATTTCCCAGGTCTCTGATGAATATCAAATTCATCCCCTGCTATCACAGGCAATCATCTCTTATTTCCCATTTAATAAACTGATCAAGCTGAGCCTTAAAACTGGTTGGCTTCATGATGGCACTATTTCTGTTGTGAAGTGCCTTGAAAAGAAATGTTTTTACAGATTTAAAGACAGATGTATTTGATTTCCTATTGTCCAAAAAGCAGACACCAGATAGCCAATGAATACAATTTGATACAACCTTCCTTTGACAAACCTATATGACACTTCATTCGGTTTTGACTAACTACCATTTTTTCATGCCTAATGACTCTTAAAACGTATATTAAAAGCCGTGCAATACTAATAAAAACAGATCAAGCCCTATAGTATCTCAATTATTTTGTAGCATTTATTAGTTTAGAAGTTTGCCAAAGTCCGTAGTCGTCTTTAGGGGCTCAACAACCTGTGATATGTCACTGAAATCACACACGTACATTCTGTAACAATTTGGTGGCACACAGCTCTACCACACAGCTAGCCAGGCTAACGGCAGGAGCACAACACAAATACTGCTCGGCCATTTAACGGAGCTTCCACTAAAAAAGCTTTTTACTAGATGATGCTGTTAATTCTTTTTTACAGTAAGCACTGCAGACAGCACTGAAAAGTACAAGAGCCTTTTAAGAGTTTTAGTAGGTTAGATAAAAGGTTTTCTTGCTAGTGAATTTAACTTGAGACATTCTGCTGGTTCTGCTTCTTTACAGTAAAGAAAATCTCAGACATGACCTTACAGTGGTAGCTTGCCAACAAACAGCATGAAATGCATTAAAACCCAAAGGGTTTTTTTGTTGTTGATCGAACATGCTTGTTAATTAATGTAGCCGAATGGTCTATGCCTACCAGCAGAGAAAGAAGGGGGGGGGGAGGGGGGGGGAATAAAAATTGCAAATACTTAAGCAACCCAGGAAACCCACACAAGGGAAATGACACAAAATGAGATCTGAAAGAGAAAGAAAACCGGAGTAATGTCTAAAGCAATGCTGGTTCTCAAGCATTTCACAATGTGTATTTGTAATCATATCTCCTGGACCATATTCACTGTTTGGGTGAAAACTACAACATTTGTTTTCCCCAGGCTGAGGGCATCCCACTCCAGACCATTTCAGTGACTTCTCCGGGACTAGTGACAGCCCAAGGTGGGAGGCAGAGGGAGGAGGTGTGCCGTAAAGTGATAGCTACCGTAACAAATTCACACATCAAGGTTCCTCTACAGATGGCAAATATCAAATGGATAACAAAAATATGTAGCTGTTCCCACCAGATTATATTTAAGGAACATTTTAAGGAAGACTCAGGTGTTATTGTAGCACAACAACTATTTCATGCTCAGCCATTTTGCAACAGCTCTAAGTCCACAAATAATATCCATCACCATAATACAGCATATTAGAAACTATTATAATGATGGTAATTCAGTGTCCTAAATTTCTGTTCATTGACAAATGGATAAATGGTTGCCAAACTGAACCTGCTAACACCTAGATGATCTATTTCTCATCTTAAACTTAAGATGGACTTAAGATAAAGTCAACATTGAGTCCTTTATTAATTCCTACACCAACTTGCTGTGCAATAGTGGCAAAAATCACTTAAAAGTGCATAAGCTGGGAATAAATACTTTGAAAAGTAGTAATATTAAAATGGATCTTAATTGTCTCAGCACCAGCTTAGGAAGCTGAGCCACAAAACGCCTCTTCTTGCTCAAAGATACCAGACGAGCGTCACCTCTTTCTTTTCTTACCACCTGGTAACACTTGCAGTCCATATTTTTTAAACATTTTATTAGATGAAAAGTTTCTGAAGATTTACAAAACTCAAGACATTTCATAACATAATGGATTAGTGAGACAGTTCAATTACAGAATGACCTATAAGCAAAACCAACCACAGCCAACAGGAAGAGCCAGAAAAGGTTTGGCATGACAGGACAGGGCATCACAGCACTAACAGTGTCAGCTGTTGGGGAGTTCACTAAAAAGAGTTTTTAAAAAGCGATGCGATGATAGAAAGTCAACTAAAAGATTTGACGCAACAAGAAAGTACTAACCTCTCATGCGCTAAATATCTGAAGTACATAAAGCATGGATTTCACACTTTCAGTATTAACCAAAGCATCTAAAGAGCTTTCTGAAGATCTGATCAATAACAAATTCTAGATGTGTCCATTGTATTACAAAGAGAAGTACTTATCTCATACACCCAGGTACTGTTGCCTTAAAAATTAAATGGGTTCATTTTGTGTAACTGCCTAGTTACCGTTTTTATTCTGCTTTCTGTTTTTCGTCAGGATCCAAAACATATCTGTTTCACAGGCGAAAGTCTATGCTCTTTGTTTGTTTTAAATAAGGCTTATCTACAGACTATTTCCATGTTCAAATCTCTGAAATTTTATACTCTTGTCATATGATTCACAGACTGACATACAGACCACCGGGATCTGTCAGTGTAAAACAAATATTAGGGTTCATATTAAATACAGATTCAAAGTCATACTTTGATGCCAGGGTCATGGGAAATGTTTTTAACGGAAATAGTTATCAGCTTTATTTGAAACAAGGCTACAATTACAGGTCAGTGTATAATCAAATTCCCCTGCAAAGTTTAGCCCAAAGGCCAGGCCTGCTCTTGTGCAGGCTCTTTTATCATTTACCTTGAATAATGCAGGAATTACCTCAATTACAGAGACTTGCCCACATGACAAGCCAACATGAGTGTGGCACTCGCCATGTAACAAACACACTTCTGGTTGATGACTTCATATACCATTTACTTGCCCTTTCATCGTGTTAACTGATGCATATATATGCATCTACATATACCACCGCCACCCCTGTTTAACTCATAGAATACCCACATACATAGAGAAAATTGCCCCTGCACTGGCAGAAGATGCTTTACTTGAATTATTTCACAACAGGAGTGATTTTTAAAAATTACATCTAGTGTTCTTTAAGAAACTGAGTTCTTCCTACTCCACAATTCCAGGTTATACAGATCTGGGATTTCAGCACCAGCAAAGAACAAAAACTAACATTCATTTTATGTCGAGAAGTTGATGTTTATGGAAGGAAAAAAATACCCACAATATACTTCTAACATGGAGTGTTACTATGGCATCCAGAACTATATAGATATATAAGCTTCTAAATATACATATATATTTAGAAGGTCACAACAGCAAAGACATTATTTTGTTCTTGAAGTAAAAATAAATTACAAGGCAGTGGTACAACTACAGTGTGTGTGTTTTTTCCATCGAGTAGTCTAAAGTAGGTCAAGTTAGGCACAACCATTAGTTGTCCTATAAATAGATCCACACTGAGTTCACCTGCTTGTAACTAATGTAGAACAACAGAATTTTAAATACTTTTTTCCTTTAATCTGACATGTTCGTTTATTCTGTATATAGACATTAAAAAAAAAAAAAAGAAGTGATTAAGTCCTGCATGATTTTTAAAAGCCAAAGAAGTGACAATGGATACACGGAATTGGGACGCACACTTTTTTCCCCTGCAGAAAACCAAATGTACATGCCTCCACCTATAAGTTTAGAGATCTGAAAGACTTCTGCAGAGATGTATTATAGATGAGTCACATAGTTTCCCCTTGATATCGAGACAAAGGAAAGGAGAAAATTCTGCATAAATCACTTCACATTTTCCCTGTAACGCTCCTGAATATATTATTATTCACCTCACCTTTTCAAAAACCGTGATTTTCATCCTTCTGAGGATTTTTTTCTTTTTTTTTTAAGATACAAAAAGCATTTCTTATTTAGCAACTTGAATTTGTCATTAGGCAATTTTCAAACAGGTCTCATAGCTCTTTTATCCTTATTCATTTCTTTTTTCTTTTTTAATCTGAAACAGTCCCTTGTTGCTTGATTTGCAGATCTGTATCAGCACAGGAGGATTTCACTAGCCTCAGCCAAGTACAGAACAGTTCGATCCCCTCGAGTACTGAACGTAAGAGTCAATTTAGAAGCAAGCTAAAAGTATAGCACTCTGTTCTCTGTCACACAAAACATCATTTTACTCACACAGGCATCTTAATAACAAAATCCAATTCCGGATATTTTTCTCAGCATGGCTCAGGACTGTTTAGAGATGACATCAGAAAGCTTATTAAAGACTTAACTTTTTAAAAATTTAATTTAAATATCTGTATTCTAGTAACGTAAAAGTCCCTACATTGGTGGGAGTTTAAAGTTAGCATGTGTTCTGCAACTTTGAATTTCATCTCATTTAGGAAACATAACTTTCAAAGGTTTTGGGGTTTTGTTACTAAAAATCACCCTAATATTTTTGCCTAAAGAGCTATAAAAATTATAATAAATAAATAAATTATAATAAATAATTATACTATTTTATCATCTTGCTTAAAGAAAAGTACATGGGTTTCCTCTCATTTAGACAGTGATTTATCTTCAGTTCTCATTTGCTAGGATTTGCTAACATTAGCTTCGATTTATGACTTTTTTTAAAAATGTCTACTGCTGGAAAGAAAAAATACCTACGTATCTGTTTTAAAGGTCTTTTGTGTTACATATCACATAGGTGGACAAACACACCCAAGCTAAGGGTTCCCTAACTTGCATAGCTAAAAGTTCATTCTTCCCATTTTGGCTCTTCCTCCCCCAAAGGAACAAAACCAGGCAAGGTCCCGCCCCAAGTCCCAGGGGAGGCAGATCCCCAAGGGAGCCCTGGCACCGCGACGGCAATGCACAGCCCGGCACCGCGACGGTGACGCAGGGCACCCGGCCTTGCCACAGAGCCACGAGGCACCCAAGCCTGCTCTCGGCTCCTGTGCAAAGTTTGAGTGATGAGATTTTACCATTTTGCAGTTCTATCTTTTACTTTCCTTTTGCCGAATTGCACAGTTGCATGCCACTTTTTGCTTTTCACCTCATCCTTCACTGAGAAACTCCACTAAAATTGCTTCAACTGAGTTTCCCTGCTATGCTGTAGCATTTTCTTTTTTGGTCTTTCGCACAACATGGATTTTACCTTAGGCACCAAACAAATTCACCATTTTAATAACAGAAAATACTATAGCATTTTTCATTGTTCTTTGCTCAATTTGTTTTGCTGAAGTCAACATGAAAAACAATTTCAAACTTCTCAGTAAATGCTTCATTTACGAATGCTCTTTTCCAAGTGCCTACAGGGTTACAATCTGGTCTGTGACAATTTTATTAATTTTTTAATCAAAAGCATTAAATCAAATTTAAAATAAATAGTACTCAGTACTTCTGTAGTGCCCTCCAGCACAGTATGGCAAAAGCACTTCATGGACAGTAATGGCTTTAGTGTCACTGCACCCTCAGGAAGATTAAAAGTTTTTCTCCAAATTCTTTCTTTATTTGAGGAAACTGAGGCACAGCAGATCTCTTTCCATATTTTTGAGGTTCATCTCCAGCCTTAGATGCTTTCGGTTTTGGGTGATCTCTCTGTGATAGGCAGAGCCTTACTTTCAGAAAAATGTGAAATGCTCACATGTATTCCTGAAGTGAACCAAAAAGGACACTTTAAAAAATAAAATTGCACTAAGCAAATTTCTGAAAACATCAAAAAACCGTCAAGACTCATCACTGTAGACAGTAAGTCACTCCCTGTTCAGGGCAGCAGACAGCACCACGGGCCCCATCGCCCCTGGAGGCTGATGGCTGGAGAGAGGCTGGGCAAAGCACCAGTTCCCTCGAAGCGGTTTGGTCCTGAGCCCACACCAGCACGTGCACACCGCTCCCTGTCACGCAAAATGCTTACATGACACGTGATGAAACGTGATCAACAGCCATACTGCATCATCACCACCACCTCACTAAGCTATCCAGGGACACCAAAGAAGATCTCTTGTCTAAAATGTACTGAGGAACAAAGTGCAGGACGTCACACAAGTGCTAGAACCACAGCTCCAGGAGCACTCTGCAAATTAGCTGTAAACTATACAAAAAGAAAGGCTTTTCAAGAAAAAACTCATTTAGTGCCATTTGTTGCACCAGAAGAGGTACTGGTTTCTCAATATAATTAATTTTTTAAAGCTTCTTCTCAGAGACCTTATTTCCATTTGTGATTCTTTCCCTTCCTTTTTCTCCACAAGTCGGAGCAGTATGGACTGAATTCAGCACATGTGATGGAAGTGCAGTATTTCCAAGCAGTTGTATTTCCATTGTGTTGCCCATAGTAACACAAATACCTGGCATTTCACCCTGCTGCAAGGCCAGGGCAAACCACAGATGTGGTCTCTCGAAAGAGGCAGTCCCACCTTTTCCCCTCCCCAGATGGCCACGTTCATCACTGGATCCTTCCGTCCACCTTCTCTTTTCTGCTTATTCAAGTATTCGTATCATTACACAAAAGATCTAAATTAAAATTAATGTTTAATAAAACCAATTTTAATCGGTTACATTTCCCAGGCTAGTCCAGTTCAGTCTAATTAACAGTCTCATTAAAGCTTAGGGAGGCACAAGGGAGGAAGCAAAGCATGGCCAAGATTGCTTCTTGCAGCAGGAGAGATGACTTAAAATGCCTCTAACACTGTGGCCTCGGACCATTGTTTGAAAGGATACTGTTCATCTGCAGTTTCGCGTACAGCTCAAGGCATTCTTTTCAACGCTTAGTAACTTGCACTGCTCTATGTCCAACCTCATCCCTCTTTCTTCCTTCAAAATCCTACCTATTTTCAAGTAATCTACATAATTGTGCCTTGTTCACTAAAGTTGCCATCTCAGCACTCCCCCTCTTTCAAAACAAGCACGCTTTCCAGGAATAAATCCCTCTTGCCCTTGTATACTGCTGACCTATTTTCCATAATTGTTTTTCTCTCTGCCAGTTTCTAATCTCCAGCAGAACTTCATTTGTCGCAACATAAATAGTTCCATAAACACCTCCATACAAATTACTCAAATTCCACCATCTTCCTTAGATGAAATCAAATTAAGACAGAGGCACAACAATGCTTTTAAGTGCTATTTCCTGAGTTCATTAAAAGCTAAGATACATAAACAGAAGGAAAAACCCCACACATTTTGTGGTTGAATTCCTCCTCTTCATCCATCCCACTCAAAAAAAAAAAAAAAAAGGTGAAAGCATGGAAATCATCTACACATGAAAGTGGTGTGTGCCCAAGTGCTTCTCTTCATCAAAAAGGACAGCACTTTATACATCAGTGTCCACATAAATGCTCTTTTAAGGTTAACAATAGCATTTTGGGGAACAAAGTTTGATAAGGAACCAGAACAACTGGTGTCATGTAGGATTAAAAGGAGGTAGACACTCTTAAACCCCACATTTAAACATTCTGATTTTGACATAAGGTTTTCTTAGTTGCCACTTAATCAGTTATAAACTAGCCAATGCCAAGCTGAAGGTTTCCAAATGTACAGGAATTTGTTATCAATTTCCTATAAACCGTACTGGAATCCCAGATGGGCCAGTCAGTGAAGGTAGTTTTGAAGCTAGCCTCCTTGAAGAAATGTTTATTTGGCTTTAACTCTTCATACCTGTTTTCTGAAACTGGAAAAAAACTACTTTTAGGAAGCCAGTGGAAGCAAGCACTATTATGCTATCATTCTGAAGCGTTTTTTTGTCAAACTATGAAAGGAAAGCTTGAAGAAACCTAAAGAACAAGCAAATGCTGGGGTTTCAGAAAGAAGCAGCTTTAGAAATCAAACTGCACTGAGAGCTTCTTCCACTGCATCCCTGGGCAGGATCTTTGGGCCCTTCCACTTTCCAGTTTCACAGAATACATCGCGTTTCAGACTAACTAGCTGGGCTATTCGAGTACTTTGTTACAGCCAGCTCTGGCTATTTCAGGGCACAGCGCAACAGCCGCTATAACAGCTAACTCAAGTCATTCACCAACAGACTTTTCTCTCATCCTTGGGAGTTAGTTAGGACTGGAGTGTCTTTTGTACTTCCTCAAATGCCAGCAAAGTTGAGAAAGGACAATACTGGCCTACCAATACTCCTGACTAGATGGGAAGGAGAAAATCATCTGCTTTATCATCAAATCTTGAAGAAACTGGAGAGTGAACCTTTGAAAAAAGACAAAGGTCACCGTATCTTATAATTAAGAACTAATTCAGTATAAAGGCAAGGCCAGTTTAAAAAAAAAAAAAAAAGAATAGAAAATTCTGTGACAAAGGTTCTGGTTTCTCACAGAAATTAATAAAGCTCATGGTGTTCACACAGAACGACGTGATTTGAAGAAAATATGGCAAGAAAAAAACAGACTAGTTTAAAACCTGTGAATTTTCATTCACTAAAATCAGCAGGGTCCCCACTCTGGGGTTTTTTTTTGTGGTCTATCCTCAGCTACACAGGCTCAGAATAGTTCCTTAATATTAATGGTTATAATGTTTTTGCAGTTTGATTTAATTAAAAAAAAAACCAACAAAAAAACCTTAAAGGAATATCTTGCACACATGCATGCTAGGCAGTGTAGGCAAGAGGAAGCCTTACAGTTAATGAAATGTACTTGTCTTTCTCTCCTTACATGACCAGGTTGAAGGCAATAATGAACAGAGAAAAAGAGTGAGAGTGTATATACACACAGAAACAAACGAACATTAAAACAATCTTTAAAATAGAAAAGCTAATACTTTCCTAAGGGACTGACAGCAAGATAATGTTACCTAAAGAATTAATAATCTGGAAGAGCAAGTTAAAAATAAAGTGATGAAATTTGCCAGTGAAATACAACTTGCATTTAAAACAATCTTTTAAAACATGATCAATGAGCTTTGCGAGACTTTCCAGATATATATATATCACACTGGTCGACTGAGAAGCCTGGTGACTGAGGAAATTGAAACTTGAATAAATGTAAGATAATGTATTCTGAGAAATGCAGTCTAGTCCAAGCTTCAAAGCTTGGAAAAAGTAGCACTGCCTCTCAAAAAAACCCCAGCAAAAATCACCACAATTTTAAGAATTAGTCAATGATAATACTGAGGTAGATTCAATATACCTGTTTTTTACTGCAGCATCAAATATTTTTGCAGCAAATTTAGCTCTCAGAGTAATTTCAAATGGCAATTCCCAGTCTTCTGCCCTCTTGGGGTAATATGGATGAATATTAATGTAGTATGTACTTACTTATACCATAGATTAATAAAAACACAAGAAATGGGCAACTGTATGAAATCATATATTAATGAAGAAAATTATTCAAAAAGATTAAGTAGAGTAAGAACAACAGATTACTGGAAAGACGTCAGTACTCTTCTGCCTTATTTACCAAATCCACAACAACTTTTGAGAAAGCAGACACAGAGTATGACAACAATGTAACATATCTGCAGGTAACCCATGGCCTCACTATATAGGAAAGTACTTTATTTTACCCGTTTTAAACAAATTCCTGGTCTAGCCAACCTACACATAACACAGACTGTGCAATGCCTGAAGTAGAGCAGGACAACTGCATTTCCACTTGTATGTCTCTTTGGACATGACTGGAAATTATTTTTCTTCATGGCGGAAAAGCAATGTAGGTAGAAAGAATTTAGAAACCACAAGCGTGCAACTTGTCTGTGTGGAGGACAGCAGAGATACCTATGCCCATCCACACTTAAGAGTGCTCATACAAGAAGGGCAGACTGAGCGGTTACTGCTGCTGACTTGTGGCAAGGGTTAAGGAGCATCTCCTGTGCTTTATGAGACCACACATAGACATCGGCTGTAGGAGGGCACACCAGCACAAAGAAGAACCAGCATTCTAGTGGTGCGTATGCTGAAGCAAACATACTTAAGCACTGGAAAGTTGGAAGCTCTTTGTCTACGCAGTTCAGGTCATCTAAATAGCACTTGAGTACTAGGCAGTTTCCTATCAAAATGAGGCAGTCAAGAAGAAGAAGAGATGATGGGTTTAGAAACTGGCTTTTTCCTGTAAGAAGATCCTGAAAAGCACAAATACTGAGCTGTGATATTCTGATGCAGGTAAAGGAGGAGGATTAACTGCAAGTGCTTGACAGGGAAGAAGATCGGAACAGAACTTCCATGTGGTACAAATCCACGTAGCTGGGAGAAAGAAGGTGAAATGAGGCTAAATATCAGAAGAAAATCCTTAATGGGGTGATATATCAGATTGTGGAAGTCTCCCAAGGGAAGAAGCAGAATCCCCACTGCTCAACACATGTAAAAGCAGCATGGATAAAGGACTACAAGATAGGCTATGGGGAATAACTCAATACATAGTAAGAGGATGGTTCAGATGACCTAATAATATAACAGGATTTAAAATGACTAGATAATTCTATTATCATTAACCACATTCACAGCAGTACAAGCTAAAACACTGTTGCTATGGTAATCAATCCTTACGCATCGTTGCAGAAAATGAGTGCGATACAAGGGATGGAAATGAATTGAACCAGCCCTTCCTATTCTCAATGAATTCAATGCACCAGTCAGCTGGGAAACTATCTAACATGAAAGTTTACATCCAGCTTCCCACAAGCCTTTTAAAATATATAGTAAAGCACAACTGAGCATCTGACGTTCAAATACGGGTTATCCTTAGACTTACGCAGTCAGTTCAGATTCCAGGTAGGAGCAAGGGTTCAGAGGGGATGCTGCTGGAAATGGCTGGATGGCTCTCATCATTGCACTTCAAATCCCCTTCTCCTAATACTGCTTGAATTCTCTCAGCCCAAAGTAAACCGATACTATGGAAAGACCAATGCATGCATGTTTCTGCTCACATGCTATTACAGCTCCATCTCGTGAGAAGACGAGACCAGCTTGTTTTCCATGTGGAAGGCAAGAAAAAAAAACACAGCAGAGGCGATCATTTTCACTGGCACTTTCTAAGTAGCTCTATGGACAGCAAACCGTAGTAGTGAAAGCATCCTCCTTTTTATTCTTAATTTATACTCTCAACTGAAAACATTATTCTCAACTGAAAACACACAACTTCTTAAGATTCAAGCCACAGGAGAACAAACGATCAGCAGTCTCTTCATCACATATTATCAGCTCTAAATCAATTCCATTCCTGCGTGGATGTTACTACAGTGTTGTAACAAAGTGCACATCTCACAGTACACTGGAAAACGCATACTGGTTTGCTCACTCAGCTTTCCCCTTTACTTACAGTAACAGAATATTTGTCAGGAAATCGGGAAGCAGTTTGTCAGGAACCTGGCAGCAATAAAATCCTTAGAGCCAGGGAAAATTTTGGAACTCAAACTTTGAAAAATGGAGTTTAAATCATTCTCAAATAGGGCTTGAATCTCAACTAGGAAAACTGGAAAACCCCACTAAGTGTTTTTTTAATGACAACTAAGAATTTAAACCAAGGCACTAACAGTCCTTGTCCTCCAAAACAAAAAGATTTCAGCAAAACACAATGGGAATAAAGTGGGAATGAAAGCTCAAATCACTCGGCGAAAAACCACCACACTCTCTCAGCTTCATAACACAGTGAAAAACAGTTACAGAGTGTATTTAGGAAAAACTCTGTGCATATGTAGACAGAAGACGACTAACTCAGCTCCTCAGAATTTCACAGCAATGCTTCCTTTCAAAAAACGATTTCTCAAGTGAACAAAGTATTTCTTTTGGTCTTTTGATAGTATACAGCATTGTTAAGAAAAATAATTCAAAGCAGCCCACACGGACAGAAAGGGTACTATAGATTATGGGAGCCACGTAGTCCAAAGGGAACATGTTTTTACCTGCTAGTGTTGGTATTTTAATGTAACTCTTACTCACTGTTTTGTGCAGCACTACACAAAATATTCATTAGAAACCATAAAACAAAAAACAAAACAAAAAAAACCACACACCAAAAAAAAAACCACACAAAAAAAAAAAAGATCAAAAAGGAAGCAAGCACACCAGAAGGTAAAAATAAACTTTAAAATCCTCAATTACAAACTATTTGAAAGAGGCTAAAAATAAACCAGCTTGTTCTTTAAAAAGCCGTTAAATTCAACCTTAAGGAATGTATTATATTTTAAGTGAGAAGCAAAATACATATGTCAAGGGAAAGATCAGAGAACAGTGGAGTCTTCAATATTCACAAACACATACAGAAGCAAAATATTTGATAGATGTGCTATACCGTTACCCTCGTACATTAAAAATTTATTTACATAATTTAACTTTTTGTAAAAAAATGCTCAGGGATAAGCGGAGAAAATGACTCAAGTACTATCAGAACATTCTTGAAATGCTAGAACATGCCTGAATTCACAAGACATTCATTCAATGGATGAAGATACATCCTTTTTATTGAAAACAGTCTGTAACACACTGTATGTATATTTTCTGTCTATTTTAATATATTTCATTAGTATTTTTCTTGGAATTTAAACAAAAATGTTGCTGCTTGTGTGAGTTTCAAGTCGTTAGTGCCAAAACTTCAGCCAATGTTTCATGAGAAAATTACTGAATTATGTCTGTTTATGATTATAACACAGATTTCTCAAGAAAATTAGTCCCTCTTGGGCATTAAAAACTAAATGAGTATGAAAGACTAGAATGTGTTTAATGTGACCAAGCTAGCTTTTCCCGCCAAAATGCTTCAATTTAATCCAAACTAATTTTTTAAAACTTAAACAAAGTCTAACAAAAGTTATTTCACTTCCAAAAATGACGTGCATTTACTAGAAGAGATTCGATAAAAAGATATCATTAAAAAATCCAAATTGTGAGGCCAAGAATTTTATTATGCAACTGCCGTAAATAATTTCTTTTTTTTTTTAATGTAAGTTCATGGATGAGTCAAAAAGAGCATGTGTGAGAAAGAGAAAGAAATCCCAGTGCAACTGAGAAATTAAACTGAAAAATTAAATCAAGGAGCCAAAAACCAGACACACAGATGGTAAAAACTGGCAAAAATAAAAAGTAAAAATCATGCTCTTAAGTACCAACAGATGCAGTGACTTTAAAATATTACTCCTTGAGGATACACAAAGACAATAATCCCAGATTGTGATTTCTGGGCCAGTCTACTGCTGCACTAGAGCCACAAAATACACCGTACTGTACAGAGAAAAAATGACGTGTCAGAGACGGTGATATCTGTACTGCCAGTCTACTAAAATAGAAGGGAAGAAAATTAAACTATCCAACACTGTGAAATTAATGTCTTCGGGAAAAAAAAAAAATTAACTGTGTAAATGAGATAAGAGAGGTGACTTACAGAATCCATTTACAGATTTATAATACTACAGGACTGAGCATGAACTGGTTATTTGAGCATTTCTGAAACATTCCTTCTTGAAATGATATTCAAGCTTCTCACTCTGGACGGAAGAGCGTTTGTGCTTCCCAGATTCAGCGTTGTTAAACTTTGTCACGCTAATAGCTTTGCTGACCTCCAATCTTATTTAGGGTCTCATTGATTTCAATCACCACAATTACTTAAAATCTATCCCAGTTCAGACTACTGGTATTAAAACAGGGAAAGAAAAGAATCCAAGATTTGAAAATTGAGAAACTGATGTGTAGTACCTATATGCTTGAAGTTCAGCCTTTCCTGAAAGATCTTCTTAAAATAAGACCTTGAAATGAATAATTCTTAGTAATATTTTTAAAACGCATTACTTACGACTAATTTTCCAGATTGTTAAATGAATTAAATTGATACTGCTACCCATGATTGAACAAAACCAGCAACTTATTCCATCACCATAATTTCAGGCTATCTGTAGATAGATAACCATAAAGACTACTGCTTTTGGGGGCTTACAAATAAAGTCAAATTCAAAGAAAACAAAATTATATTTTTTTTACTACCTCTTTTAGTATGCAAAAGTTTACACTGGGCAGTTTCTCCTCTAAAACAATTACTGAAGTTATCAGGATAATCATAATATCAGGAAGGTGACCAAGCACTCCACAACATGAACCTATTTAAAACGACAGTGACAAGAAAAACATATGTCATAAACTAAGTTTCACAAGTTATATATGGATACATTGAAAGATTTAGATACACATACACATATATATATGCCTGTCAACAATGACACCACTTTAAAATACAGCTCCTAAAAGTGGGCAGTTAATGAAGTATTCTGTATTTCCAGTATATAAACAAGTAGGGATATGTACTTCATTTAACTCTAATGTATATATGGATGAGCAGCAAGAACACTGAACTATAAAAATGACCAGGAAAGTTTGCTATATGTTAACTGGCAAACAGAAAGATGCTGCCATGCATCAAATAAATTTTGTCTTCTGTAGAGGCTCCAGATTCGGGTGACCCAGAAAGGTATTACTTCTCACCAGGACACCCATCAGCATCCAGCTAGCAGAAGCCTGCAGAGCTGCCGCAGCTGCTGATCGCCCTGCTGAAAGAGCCCGGGAGGCAGTTTGGAAACAACCCCCACCATCCCAAAACAGAGTCCCAGCCGCAGGCTGCAGATGCGAGCGCTGCTCGGAATTCACCCCGGGTTTCTGAGGTTTGGCTTTAGAGGAAGAGAAGTCAAAGCCTGCCTGACACCGGTGCGCTCAAACCGCCGGGGGCCCGGCATAGGAGGGCACAACTTCTCTGCAACTGTGCCTCTTTTTATATTTACATGCACACGTAGCTGTAAAATTAAAAAAGTCATGAGGGAACGGCATTGCAACGAGGAAGGAATTTCACATAGATTCAGACATAATAATTTCTTTTGGTTTTTTTCTACACATTTTTCAGCCTACATCTCAGTATTTTCTGCTGTCTCCTGACGCACCAGTACAGAGCTCAAGTGCCTCCTACCCAGTCTTCAGCTTTTCAGTAAGACTGACGTTTGTTAATTTAGGGAAAAAATGTCAGGGTCCTTGAACCCCATTAACTTCACCTACCAAGAATGCTGCAATACACATGATCTTACTGAAGTATAATATTATAAGATGCTTCTTTTGCACAGAGACCAGTTTTACTGACCTTCAGATCACCAGCAAAATCCATCAGTTTTGATGAGAGATGAGTTAAAAGAGTCCTCATTAAGAGAAAGCTATTTATAGTGACAAAGTGTAACTAGAAGGAAGAAATACTGATGGGCTTGCTTTATGAAATCTGTGCTTTGTTGTAACAATTATGGCCTAGAAAATCAAGATAAATAAAAATGGTATGACGGAATAGTCAATGTAACTTTGAATAATTTTAAATAGAGATGCTCACAGATATGACCGCTTTCTTTTGGGACATTTAATTTAGTCTGTGCTTTGGATAAATGGGTTGAAATTATAAGCAATCATGAATTCCTACACATTAGAAAAGTAAAGATTTTTGAAGACAAATGAGGGTATCCAAAAGGAAGAGGAAATTAAGCTTCAATACAAAGTGATTGTATTGAACACTGCCTTCCTGCCTAGTATTCTAAAGAAATACTAAGAGGACCAGAGGTTTTGCTCATACTGGATACCTCACTCCTCACGTGTTTATTCCACGGTCTGAAAAAAAGGTTTGCAGTACACAGACTAAAGGATAATTTTATTTTATTGTCTTTTCATTTTGGAAATAGTTGCATATGTATGCTGCCCTTACCGTTAATTTTTAAAATGTGAAAACAATATTTCAAATGGCAAATATGTTAAATAATGATACCCAACTGATTTTGCTCAAATTCAGTCATCTCTGGGCTGGATAAAGCAGGATAATAATTTTCAGTCGAAATGAAGTTAAAGTAATCATATGCAGCTGGCATGAAAGCGAGTGATACCTCAACATGGAATCCGGGCAACAATTTTCATTCTTAAAATATCACATACAAGAGACCAAAATTTAAAAGGAATAATTATTTCAAAAGTAAGATCTTTACAGCAGTATATTACAGAAAATCTTTAGTTCAATAATATTTGTAGTGCTGCTTGCTTCACATGTTTTGAATCAATTGATTCTTCATGGAAACACTCGTTGTGCTGTATTTACTTTAATTCTGTGTATCCTGAGTATGGGACCTCCCTCAATCAGAGTAACTGCACAAGTTACAAGTCAGTTTTCTTTCTTTGGTTCTTCTTTTTCAGCAAAACGCCATATCAGTGCCACAAGCCACTTGGCAGTTAGTTGTTGGGTCTTATGAAAACCCTTTTAACTATTTATTGAATCAGATCAAATAAGAATATTTTTTTTAAAAAAAGAGAGGGATCTTTGTTTCTTCTGTCTTACATGTGACATATATAGAAGTGAATAACATTTTCACAAATCCTGATTTCCTAACCAAGTGATTTCTTATTCTCCCTGCTTGCCCCTTCCCCTGCCCTGGAAACTATCAAGCTTGACCATTTCATATGCAACTCCAAGTAGTTTCAAGATAAATTTAGAATGGACTTATTTTCAAATCAGTCAGTGAATCAATTGGCAACACTGGTCTATTATCTTCTTTTCTCTTCCAGTTATACTGATTAAATAAATTAAAATCTTACGGTATATCGCATCAACTAGGTCATATTACGTAATTCCATTCACTCAGTTGCTGCACTCACTAAATCTTGCTGTGTCACTTCATGAGGAATCATGACATTACTCAAAGTATCCTATAAATTACAGTAACCACTTAATACAGCCAGAGTACCACATTCAATAATGAAATGCTCATACTTGAGCAATAAAATCGAGATGAAATTTAAAACCCAAAATAAAACAAAAATCCAGACAGATTACTTCCACATAACTCAATTATTAACTCCAAGTTACACAGTATCATTCCCCTTTACAGCAAAGCGCAACCATGTCATTAAAGTGACCTGTTCGCACAGGACTTTAAAGAACAAGCACTTTCCTATTTCCATCAATGGAAGATAAATTAACCATCACTTCCACAACTGACAGGATAAACTTGGCGCTTTTCTGAAAGCATCTTTCTCATAATTAATAATTCATAGAAAGAAAAAAAGTATAAAAATAGTCCTGCTGTTATTCAATAAATGAGATAAGTTTCCCATTCAGATAAAATCTGTCATTTTTCCTTGCCCGAAATAACCACTCTGATATTTATTTCTATTCTGTTTGGAATTAACTTGACTTGCATGACTCAGCAGTGATTTACCCGAATCTTGCCTAAAAACTACAGTGAGAAGCGAAGAGCCCTCACATCCACGTTCCTGTCCAGATGAGTTGTTGTATTTTATTGTAGGAAGGACTACAACTTCCTCTACAAATTAATAATATCAATATTTCTTTAAATAAAAAACATTACCCATTTAGAAGAAAAATTGTACCAGGAAAAAAATCAGACTATTAAAAAAAAAATCATTATTTTTCCATTTCAAGTCAAGCAAATTCTAAAATGCAAATTAAGTTAACTGAAAATTAAGTTAGTGTGAAGCTTAAGCTAATGCAGAATTATAGAAGTTTGGCTTCTAATGCAGAATTATAGAAGTTTGGCTTGGCAACAAAACCAAGCAAATTCTCCATCTTGGGTTTACTTATAATTTGAAAGGAACACGGAAAAAAACAGTATTTGGGATAACCTTCTGATTTTGAATGGTGTCTTTCTGATAGAATATAAAAAAGGACATCACCAAGACTCAAGAAAATAAACAGACAAGGGATTTGGGGAGCTGTAGTTTAGAGATGTTATCTCTTTCTTTCCAAGGAATTGGTTGCTGTCCTGTAGAAATCTGTATTGTAAAGCACAAAGCAGGTATACAGGAAGAAGAGAAAGGCAGAGCAGAGAAAATAAGAACACAAAATGGAAGGAAAAAAGGGGGAAAATATCAATAGTATGTACTACCAGTACCACCTTCTGAAATAAAAACGCAGAATTTCTTTTTAAGCCTCAAAGATACAAGTAATCACTTACATATGTACACTTTGGTTAAAAGGCTAGAATGCAGAACGAGCATAATGTGAATTTTAAATTAAGAATACTTTACCAAGGGCGAAGGAGAATCCTCTATAGACACAATTAACAGAATTGCTTTAATACACTTAAAACTTTTAACCTTTGTGGTCTTTGAAGTGAATAGTGGAACTGCATCTCTTTCAGGTTTGTATGGAAGGGCTGTACTGCCCTGAAAAGTTTTACAGTGCTGTAAACTAATGAAATAAATTATCTTAATTTAGTTAGATCTATTTTCATTAACTGTATTACCCACCGAGGGAATGAGGACAAATTTTAATTTTACTAATGTATCTCACTTCTGCATTACTTTGGCACACCGTAATTGTGGCTCCCGCTCGGTATCGCTCTGCCATCACGGGCCCACCGTGCCCCTGTGCTCCCCCCGACGCAGGCAGGGCTGCACGGAGCCCCCGGGACCCGCACAGCCATCACCGCCTCGAGCAGGGCTGCACGGTACTAACTCGTACCACGTTCCCACCGGGGCTTTTGAGGACACGGCACAGTAGCAGCAACAAGCACATTATGAAAATAGCAAGAGCGCTTCTATTATAAACAACTCCTTGGGATACATTATATATGCCTGGACTAAAAAGTAAACATATGAGAAGATAAACCTCTTTCACAGCATGAAGAAAGAAAACAAGTTCTTGAAAGAAGAAAAGGAAGACCTGAGACATCCTTTAGATGAAACGCTCTTCCAGGCTCAGTAAGGGATTTTCAGATGTCCTTATCTGACCTGCTACCATGGACAGACAGCAGTCAAAAAAGCCAGAGATAATATTGTTTTGCAAAATACTTAGAAAATAGTCAGCAAAAATTTATTTAAAGCTTCTTACAGCATCTCCATGTAATCTTAAAGAGTATTGCTTATATTCTTGGTATCGTGGATTTATTACCATTAACTACCATAACAACATGATTAGTTTGGTCCCAAAGGGCAGGCAAAGAGCAGTGTATGGGTACTGGCAAGTCTGAAAATGCCCTTCATGCATGCCAACACTCTTCAGAAAGGTTCTGTAGAACAGAGTAGGTCTTCTAGCAGATACTAGCGCTTGTCAGGCTGCACCTGGAGTACCATGTCCAGTTCTGGTCCCCACAATTCATGAAAGATGCAGACAGACTGGAGAGGGTGCAAAGGAGGGCCAGAAAGATGATCAAAAGGCTGGAGAACCTGCCCTATGAAGAGACTGAAGGAGTTAGGTCTTTTCTCCTTGGAGAAGAAGAGAAGGCCCAGGAGGGACTTCATCTCAGTATTCCATTACTTAAACAGTATCTGCAAAAAGGACAGAGGGTGTCTCTTCACAAGGAGCCACATGTAGAAGACAAGGGGCTACAGGTACAAGTTGCATCAGGAGGGGTTAAATCTTGATATACAGAAGATTTTATTTTTTTTATGGTGAGAACAACCATTCACCAGAACAACCTCCCCAGGGATGTGGTAGAGTTCCCAGCACTGGAGGTTTTCAAGACGCTGATGGACACAGGGTGCTAGGTAGTCTCATCTAGGCTCCCTTTCCCACAAAAGGCTGGACCAGATGATCTTTTGAGGTCCCTTCCATCTGGGCTATTCTACGATTCTTTAAATTTCAGCCCAGTCCATTTGCATATTTATATGCATGTCTACATGTATCTATGAAAGTGAAAGTGAGCGTGAGGATATACATCTCAACATAAAGCAGGTCTTTTTCTAGAACACCTAAAATCCATGAGGTTTTTTGTAATATCAAATTTTCTATTTTTTTTTAAATTGTGGACTATAATCACCTCTCCACATATAGAGCTACATTCTGCTACTGAATTCATATCTACACAGCAGCATATAACTGAAAGTAGATTGCAGCCCCTGAACTGTCTCACCTATTTAATACACAGTATGAAATGACAGATTATTTTTCAAAAGAGAACAAGATAGATGCCAGCATGAAACATTGTTTATAAAAGCGTCACCACTACAGCTGTCCCCAAGCAATAAAGCTGTTTATTCCAACCTCCTACCTCATATAAACTGAAACCCTCAGCACTGAAAAACAACTTCAAATTTGTTCATGACTCCAAGACAAATAATCTCTTTCCCAAATATACAATTAAGGTCATGTCCATGAACGTCCATTTTGCATAAAAGTGCACAGACTTCTAAATTCCATGCTAATATTTTTTTAAAACTAATACATACTATAGTTTGAAAATTGATTCTGTCTCTGTATGTACTGATGCATTCAGCATACAGATAAGCCTTTCTCTTTCAGGTTTCCTCTCTCTGTTTCTGTGGTTATACACACACATTTAGAGAATATTTAATAAATATGTGTATTAGTGTATTCATATCTAAGCTTTACACAGAAGAATACAGAGATTGTTCTGAACTCAGAAGACATGACAACTCTTCTGGGGGGTAGGAATTAGAGTCTATATAAAAATCAGAAATAGATCAAGTGAGAACTTAAAAGTCAAATGACTTTTAAATATGGAAATTAAGTTTAGATTTAGAAATCTGGATCTGAAGCCAGTTAGGTTCAAAGTCAAATTTAAGCCTAGAAAAGGCCTGTGATTCTGATTATCACTACAGAAAAATGTGCTAAAGATTTTAACCTTAAAAAACAGAAGTCATAAATATACAAATAGAGAAATTACATGCTCACCGTAAGAGCTTATCTTACCCTCCCATGCCCCTCTTTAGACATTCTGACACGTAACACAGAACCAGGCCCAGTAAGTCTCCCAGATCTAGATATGATCTAGACATGTCTGTAGGAACTGGGCACCTCAACACCCACCAGAACCTCAGCCGCTGGAAGGAGCTCAGCAGGGTCCAGGCTGGAAGTGTCCCAGCTGACTGCACACGTGCCCTGACTGGATGAAGATCTAGACACCAGCACTACACAATAGGAGTTTGGATATTTTTACGTAGGTACTCACATTATAAACACCTAAATACAGGTTTCTCATTTTGGAGCTCACTATGCTTAGCACTTTTTCTAATATAATAATAACAATAAATGCAACACAGGGAGAACATGTACAGATCAGTGATATCCAATACCACTGTACTCTTAAGGGAAGTCACAGGCTATTAGCAATTATACAGTAATTTTGACCATATTATATATAAAAAAAATTATTCCAAAGGTGTGATTAGTCAAAAAAGAAAAGAAAAAAAGAGTAAGATTATTACACCTGTGTTTAGTAAGGTGCTCTTCTGGCAGCCAGAGAGGGCATTTGGCTGGCTCGGAGCTAGATGCAACTGCTGCCCTTGCTGAGATGTACCTGCCCCTCTTCCTGCTGCATGGAGGGTCAAGCCAGCACTTTATAGCTTACGTTTCATTTGAACATTTGAGTTTCTGAGCCAAAAGAGTTAAAATCTTGCCAATATACAGAAATAAAGGGAGTAGTCAATACCTAGTTCCTTGTAGCAGCAGCAGCAGCTAAGAAAAAGTATTCCTGGGCAAAATCAAGCTTTTCACCTTCTTCATAGTACAAATGCAAGAAGAAACATTCTATAAGCAGCTGGCAGAGGTCTCACCATCACTTGCCCTTGTTCTCATGGGGGACTTCAACTTCCCAGATGTCTGCTGGAAATACTACACAGCAGAGAGGGAACAGTCCCAAAGGTTCCTGGAGTGTGTGGAAGACAACTTCCTAACAGAGCTGGTGAAGGAACCAACTAGGGGAAGTGCCCTACTGTTTGTTAACAGAGAAGGTCTTGTGGGGGATGTAAAGGTTGGAGGTCGTCTTGGGCACAGTGATCACGAAATGGTAGAATTTTCAATTCTTGGTGAAGCAAGGCAGGGAGCCAGCAGAACTGCCACCTTGGACTTCCGAAGGGCAGACTTTAGCCTGTTTAGGATCATGGTTGAGAGTGTCCCTTGGGAGGCAGTTTTGAAGGGCAAAGGTGCCCAGGAAGGCTGGTCATACTTCAAGCAGGTGCTCTTAGAAGCATAGGAGAAGGCCATCCCCATGTCCTGGAAAACGAGTCGATGGGGAAGAAGACCAGCCTGGCTAAATAGAGAGCTTGGGCTGGACCTCAGGAAAAAAAGAAAAGCTTACATTCTCTGGAAAAGGGTGTTGGCAACTTATGAGGATTACCAAGATGTAACGAAGCTACGCAGGGGGAAAATTAGAAGGGCCAAAGCTCAATCGGAACTCACCTTGGCCACTGCAGTTAAAGATAATAAGAAGAGATTCTTTCAGTATATCTATAGAAAAAGGAAGACTAGGGAAAATGTAGGCCCACTGATGAATGAGACGGGTGCCCTAGCGGTGGAAGACACAGAGAAGGCAGAGTTACTCAATGCCTTCTTTTCTTCGGTCTGCTAAAGCTGTCCCTCATGAATCCCAAACCCTGGAGGCAAGGGGGAAGATCTGGAGAGAGGAAGATTTTCCCTCAGTTGAGGAGGACTGGGGCAGAGACCACTTGGCCAAGCTGGACATCCATAAGTCCATGGGCCCTGATGGGATACACCCGCAAGTGATGAGAGAGCTGGCAGATGTTATTGCTACACCACTCTCCATCATCTTTGAAAGGTCATGGGGAACAGGAGAGGTGCCGGAGGACTGGAGAAAGGCCGACATCACTCCAATCTTCAAAAAAGGCAAGAAGTACCCAGGGAACTACAGGCTGGTTAGTCTCACCTCTGTCCCTGGGAAGGTAATGGAGCGACTCATTCTGGATGTCATGTCCAAACATGTTAAGGAACAGGAAGCTATTGGAAGTGGTCAACATGGATTTACCAAGGGTAAATCATGCTTGACCAATCTGATAGCCTTCTATAATGTTATAACTGGTTGGCTAGATGAGGGGAGAGCTGTACATGTCATCTACCTTGACTTCACCAAGGCTTTTGACACTGTCTCCCATAACATCCTCATTAGGAAGCTGAGGAGGTGTGGGCTAGATGAGGTGACAGCGAGGTGGATTGAGAGCTGGCTGTGTGACAGAACTCAGAGGGTTGTGATCAGTGGCACAGAGTCTAGTTGGAGGCCTGTAACCAGCGGTGTCCTCCAGGGGTCAATACTCAGTCCAATCTTGTTCAATATATTCATCAATGACCTGGATGAGGGGACAGAGTGTATCCTGAGCAAGTTCGCTGATGATACCAAACTGGGAAGGGTGGCTGACACTCCAGAGGGCCGTGCTGCCATACCGCGTGACCTGGCCAGGCTGGAGAGCTGGGCAGAGAAGAACCTAATGAGGTTCAACAAGAGCAAGTGCAAGGTCCTGTACCTGGGGAGGAAGAATGCTAGGCACCAGTATAGGTTAGGGGTGGACCTGCTGGGAAGTGGTTCTGAGGAGAAGAATCTGGGGGTCCTGGTAGATAGTAAATTATCCATGAGCCAGCAATGTGCCCTTGTCGCCAAAAAGGCCAATGGAATACTGGGCCACACAGGGAAGAGTGTGGCCAGTAGGTTGAGGGATGTCATTCTCCCCCTCTACTCTGCACTGGTGAGGCCACAACTGGAATACTGTGTCCAGTTCTGGGCTCCCCAGTTCAAGAGAGACAGGGAGCTACTGGAGAGAGTCCAGCACAGGGCAACAAAGATGATTGAGGGATTGGAGCATCTCCCTTATGAGGAAAGGCTGAGAGAGCTGGGACTCTTTAGCCTGGAGAAGAGAAGGCTGAGGGGAGACCTTATTATGGCGTACAAGTATCTAAAGGGTGGGTTGAAGAAGGATGGAGCCAGACTCTTTTCACTGGTTCCCAGTGACAGAACAAGGGGCAATGGGGACAAGCTGGAACATAGGAAGTTCCGTTCAAACACAAGGAAAAACTTCTTTATGGTTAGGGTGACAGAGCACTGGCACAGGTTGCCCAGGGAGGGTGTGGAGTCCCCTTCTCCGGAGATTTTCAAGACCCGTCTGGATGCAGTCCTAAGTGATGTGTTCTAGGGAATCCTGCTTTAGCAGGGGAGTTGGACTAGATGATCTCTAGAGGTCCCTTCCAACTCTGAAGATTCTGTGATTCTGTGTAGAAACAGCTGTAGCACTCCGGGTGTTGACAACCCCATTTGGTGGAAGCCAGTGTGACCACATGGTCAAGAACCCCTGTCTCAAGCAGTAAAAAAGCTGAATTTGCAAGTGGATATGGGACTGGGGAGACTTTGAACTCTTGCAGGGACACCTTGAGGTCTTCTGATCAGCTCTTTGACTACCATAGACCTTTGCTGAATCCTCTACCAATGCACTGGTCACTGATGCTACCTGCCCATAGTTACAGCTATGGCCAACTATTTAATACAAAGTCAGGTGCCAAGCCATGCCTTTCTCAGCCACCTCCTACAGCTCTGCCTGCAGAAACAAGCAAACTGCATGAACCATGGCCTTGTTCACTAGCTGGTAACATTTTTTCCTCCCATGATGAGCCTCAGAGTAGTCCTGCCTGGTTTCACAATCCCTGGATAGCCTCCTGGCTACACCCCTACATCCCCTGGCTTTTGTACAGGACCATCCTCGAAAGACCCCCCAAAAAGAGACAGGCATCTGCATTAGGCCTAGAGGTTCAAACATACGCATATCTCTATCTTTGTGACAGAAATTCTTTATAAGGAGTACGACAAGCTTTAAAACCATCTTTGTATTTTATAATTTATATGCTGTCATGGTTCTGTGTTCATTAAGGTTGTTATCACAAGAGACAAATTATAAAGTGCCTGTACTCAGAGAGGGAGGAAAGCAATGAGACTCTATCTTGGCGTTGTACAGAGTAATGGATAACAAGTTAAAAATTATTCCTCCAACTGAAGCCTAGCTAATCCTTTTTCCAAATCTTAAAGCAAAACTCCTTACTAATGACAATAATTTTTACTGCAGTTTCAACCCATACATGTGAGGAGTTTGAGATGAGAAGAGCATCCAACCCCCAAGCCTTCCCCATCTCCAGTCCATGGAACACAAAGTTACAGACCTTTCCACTGTAGTTACAGTCATGATAAAATCTAGAAACAAAAGCCAAAAAATACACCTGTCAGACAAGGAGAAACACAAAAGAAGTACACTAGCGAAAATGAAAATATTTATATACATTAGCTATACCACTATGAAACATTCAGAACTAAACAAAACAAATGAGCTGCATTTCTGCCTTCTATTCTTACGTTAAGGTATAAACTAGAAGCAGGGTTTTGTTGTTAAATGAAAAATTTGACAACATGCGTAAGCTGGCGTATGAGAATCCACAGGAAATTAGTGGTTTAAATTCACCAACCTACCTCTGAAGCTCTGATTATTTTTTTCTTCAACTGACAGTGCTGAAACGCACTAATTTATAGCATCCAAATGTTTTAAGAGAGTATATTCAATCATATTAAAAGCAGGCCTTATTTTGCTGAAAATACAAGCTGAAGGCAGGTACTCTACAGCTGGAGATGTAAGACCATATGCTACTTGCACGTCTGATCTCACTGAAAAAGGAACCAGAGAAACTGTACCAGATTACTATGGACAGATGTCATGAACAAGAATAACTTAGGGGAAGCATTCCATACAGCACATTTTTGCTCAAGAAGAGAGCAGTAGTAACCAACTTCTCTTCCCTTTTCAGAATACATTTGAGTTGCTTGTATCTCTGTTTCTTCCTAGATACCAGAAAGCTACTAGGATTTTAGGAATCAGACCTGTTCTTCAGGAATAACCATGAAATTTAAATCCATCTCTCCTACTTTACTTTCATGCACTGACAGATACTGACATATATCCAACAGTTATGTGTATATATATTTGCATGTCATTTTGATTGACCCAATCTCACTGTATTTGCAAATCTGATCATCAGCTTCATAATTAAGCAGGGCTGCTCTAGGATTTCCCTCTCCTGCTGCCCTCACACCCCTGCCCGGCCCAAAGCACAGCCGGGTCCTCTCAATCCTTCTGCAAAACAGGTCTCACCAGCAGAGCAAGGAATATACTGCTTCAGTTCACGGTGTCTTCATTGCTTCCAGTTCCAATATTTGACTAATGAAACTAAAATGACCACCCAAGAGAAGCTTCCTCTGTACTTAAACTTAAGGAATTGGTGAAAAGTTTAACTCTTTCATACATTCCCTTTTCATGTCTCCCTGGTATGAAACAGCATGAGTCCAGATTTGATCAGGGCCTGACCAAGTCTTGAGGTGAACTGAGGGAAAAAAGATTTCTCAAATAAAAGTGACATTACCATATCGATGAATACATTTCAGAGGAAATAAGATATTTCAACTATTCCTCAAAGTTTGGTTGCTGTCGGGGGAAAAGAAAGTGCTGTGGAGGGCAAGGTGAAGAACAAAAAACAAGTTTTCTTTTTTCAAGATATTTCAGAATTGAATTAAAGATTGAAAATTTTATTCCTAGTAGACAGACAATCTGTAGGAGAGAATTAATGAAATAATTGAGCAAAGGAGTAAAAAACACAGTCCTTAACTTTCTAACTGCATCCTGAAACTGTATTTGGATTTTTTGCTTTATAGTGGTGAAATGATTCTTTGGTACAAATAGGTTCACATAACTTATTTTGTGCGCTTGAGAAATACCCAAACTTTCTGAGAAACGCATGGATCGGGGGCGGGCTGCTGACGCGGCAGGGGCGGAGCCAGCGTCACACGCGGCAGTTCTAAACGGACTGCCCAGGAGCGCAGCGGCTGCCGCTGCGCACCCAGTACGAGGGCAACTGGTGGGCGTCACCCAGGGCGTCACTGCAGTGAGAGGGGTGAACAGGGAGCAGCTCTTCAAAAGGTAATTTACTAAAAAACTCTTGACCCGGCCAGAACATCATGGTAAGAACTCGGCAGAAGACCATGGCCTCCCTGAGCTCTGCACCGAGCAGCTCCGAAGTGGCCACCCAGACAGAACTAGCATGGCAACATGCTGCCACCCAGGTGTCGGGCTGCAGGGAGTGCCCTGCTTTTGCGCCGGTGTTGAATAGTAACGGTGAGCAGGCCTGTGGGCGGTGTGCCCAAGTAGAGGAACTCCTTCAGCTAGTGATGGAGCTCCGCGAGGAGGTAAGCTGCTTAAGAAGTATAAGGGAAAGTGAACAGGAGATAGATAGCTGGAGTCATGCTCTGTCTTCCCTGAGAGAAGCCCCCCAGAAAGATCGAGCTCCACATACAATGAGCCCAACACCCTCTAGCGTTGAATCTGAACGTGAAGATTCAGAAGACGGGGGCCAGTGGCAACAAGTCCCCACCCGACGTGGCAGGCGTGCCTCCCAGGAAACCCCCACACTATCCCAGGTGCTGTTACAGAACAGATATGATGTTCTGGAAAGGGAAGTGGAGGATGACAATAACAGTGCCTTGCCAAACTCTGAATTGCCACTGAAGCCAAGACAGGTTACACCTCGTGTAACAACATCATCATTTAGGAAAAAAAGACGGGTCCTTGTAGTAGGGGACTCGATTCTGAAGGGAGTGGAAGGTCCCATATGTAGACCGGACCCAATCTGTAGGGAGGTCTGCTGTCTCCCTGCAGCCAAGGTTAAGGATGTCCAGAGGAAACTCCCTACCCTAGTTAGGCCTACCGACTACTACCCTTTATTGGTTTTTCAGTTGGGTAATGATGAAATGCCAGTAAGGAGTCTGAGGGCGATAAAGAGAGACTTCAGGGCCCTGGGACGGCTGGTCAGGGGATCAGGAGCGCAAATAGTGTTTGCTTCTATCCCAACAATTGCAAAGATGGATGCGAAGATTAACAGGAAATGCCAGCTAATCAATGCCTGGCTCAGAGACTGGTGTCGTCGGCAAGATTATGGGTTCTATGACCATGGGCTGCTTTTCAGGACACCAGGCCTGCTGGCAACAGACACCAAAAGCCTGTCTCAGAGGGGGAAAAGGGTTTTAGGGCAGCAGTTGGCGGGGCTCATTGACAGGGCTTTAAACTAGGTTCGAAGGGGGATGGGGATAGATGCAAGGTTGCTAGCAAAAATCCTGAAATTGGTGGGCTGGCACTAGACTTGGAAAAGACAGGGGGTGTAACCGGGCTCCTTAGGAAGATGTCTGGGGATAGCAGAACTTTAGCTCCCTCCAGTAAAAAGGAGAAAGGACCTATAGCCCACCTGAAGTGCTTATACACTAATGCACGTAGCATGGGCAACAAACAAGAGGAGCTGGAAGCCATCGTGCACCAGGGTAATTATGATGTAGTTGCCATCACAGAAACATGGTGGGATGACTCTCATGACTATAATGTTGCCATGGATGGCTATAGACTCTTCAGGAAGGATAGGCGAGCAAGAAGAGGCGGGGGTGTGGCCCTCTATATCAGGGAGTGTTATGAATGCTTTGAATTAGAAGATGGTGATAATGGGATTGAGTGTTTATGGGTAAAGATCAGGGGGAGGGCTAACAAGGCAGATATTGTAGTAGGAGTCTGTTATAGACCGCCCAACCAGGATGAGGAGACAGATGAAATATTCTATAAACGGCTGGGAGAAGTCTCAAGGTCGCGAGCTCTAGTCCTCGTGGGTGACTTCAATTTGCCAGACATCTGCTGGGAATACAATACAGCAGGGAGGGAACAGTCTAGAAAGTTCCTGGAAGGTACTGGGGATAACTTCTTAACACAGTTAGTGAAAGAGCCAACTAGGGAAAGTGCCCTGCTGGATCTGTTGTTTGTCAACAGGGAAGGTCTTGTGGGGGATGTGATGGTCGGAGGCCGTCTTGGCAACAGTGACCACGAAATGATAGAGTTCTCAATTCTGGGAGAAGCAAGGAAGGGGGTCAGCAGAACTGCCACCTTGGACTTCCGGAGGGCGGACTTTGGGCTCTTCAGGAGCCTGGTTGAAAAAGTCCCCTGGGAGGCGGTCCTCCAGGGCAAAGGAGCCCAGGAAGCCTGGATGTTTTTCAAGAAGGAAGTCCTAAAGGCGCAGGAGCAGGCTGTCCCCATGTGCCGGAAGACAAGCCGTCGGGGAAAAAGACCGGCCTGGCTAAGCAGGGAGCTAGTGTTGCAGCTTAGGGAAAAAAAGAGGATATATGGCCTTTGGAAAGAAGGGCAGGCCGCTCAGGAGGACTACAAAGAGGTAGTGAAGCTATGTAGGGAAAAAATTAGGAAGGCCAAAGCCCAGCTAGAACTAAACCTGGCTTCTGTTGTCAAGGACAACAAAAAAAGCTTCTATAAATATATTGGCAATAAAAAGAGGACTAAGGATAATCTCTGTCCTCTAGTAGACCAGGCTGGTAACGTATTGACTAAGGACGAGGATAAGGCTGAGGTACTTAATGCCGTCTTTGCCTCAGTCTTCAGCAGTAGGACCAGTTGTTCCTTGAGTTCCCTAACCCCTGAGCTAGAATACAGGGATGGGGAGCAGAATGAAGCCCCTGTAATCCAAAGGGAAATGGTGAGGGACCTGCTTCAGCACCTGGAGGTGCACAAATCTATGGGGCCGGATGGGATCCATCCAAGGGTACTGAAGGAGCTGGCGGAAGTGCTCACCAGGCCACTCTGCATCATTTATGAACAGTCCTGGATAACCGGGGAGGTCCCAGCTGACTGGAGGTTGGCAAATGTGACACCCATCCATAAGAAGGGCCGGAAGGAGGATCCGGGGAACTATAGGCCAGTCAGTCTGACATCGGTGCCTGGGAAGGTCATGGAACAGATCATCCTCAGTGCCATCACACGGCACATGCAGGAGAACAAGGTGATCAGGCCCAGTCAGCATGGGTTTGTGAAAGGCAGGTCATGCCTGTCAAACCTGATCTCCTTCTATGATGAGGTGACCCGCTTAGTGGATGAAGGAAAAGCTGTGGATGTTGTCTACCTGGACTTTTGCAAGGCTTTTGACACCGTTTCCCATAGCATTCTACTGGAGAAACTGGCTGCTCGTGGCCTGGACAGGTGTACCCTTCGCTGGGTAAAAAACTGGTTGGATGGCCGTACCCAGAGAGTGGTGATAAATGGAGTTAAATCCAGTTGGTGTCCAGTGACAAGTGGTGTCCCCCAGGGATCGGTGCTGGGACCGGTTCTCTTTAATATCTTTATTAATGATCTGGATGAGGGGATCGAGTGCACCCTCAGTAAGTTCGCAGACGACACTAAACTGGGGGGGCGTGTTGATCTGCTTGAGGGTAGATTGGCTCTGCAGAGAGATCTGGACAGGCTGGACAGATGGGCTGAGGCCAATGGTATGAGGTTCAACAAGGCCAAGTGTCGGGTCCTGCACTTGGGTCACAACAACCCCATGCAGTGCTACAGACTGGGGGCGGAGTGGCTCGAAAGCTGCCTGGCAGAGAAGGATCTGGGGGTGTTGGTGGACAGCCGGCTGAGTATGAGCCAGCAGTGTGCCCAGGCAGCCAAGAGGGCCAACAACATCCTGGCCTGCATCAGGAATAGTGTAGTGAGCCGGAGTAGGGAAGTAATCATCCCCCTGTACTCGGCACTGGTGAGGCCTCACCTCGAGTACTGTGTTCAGTTTTGGGCCCCTCACTACAAGAAGGACATTGAGGTGCTGGAGCGTGTCCAGAGAAGGGCTACCAGGCTGGTGAGGGGTCTGGAGGACAAGCCTTATGAGGAACGACTGAGGGAGCTGGGGTTGTTTAGCCTGGAGAAGAGGAGACTGAGGGGTGACCTTATCACCCTCTACAACTACCTGAAGGGAGGTTTTAGAGAGATGGGGGCTGACCTCTTCTCCTACGTGGCAAGTGATAGGACAAGAGGAAATGGGTTCAAGTTATGTCAGGGCAGGTTTAGATTGGATATTAGGAAGCATTTTTTCACTCAAAGGGTTATTAAACATTGGAATGGGCTGCCCAGAGAGGTGGTGGATTCACCATCCCTGGAGGTGTTTAAGAAAAGGGTAGATAAGGTGCTTAGGGACATGGTTTAGAAGTGGGTGTTTTTAAATCAGGGTAGGTTAACGGTTGGACTTGATGATCTTAATGGTCCCTTCCAACCTCACTTATTCTATGATTCTATGATTCTATGATTCTATGATTTGCCCTGTGAACAACCAGAGGGCTCTGGAACTAACGGGGAACAATCCTTAGGTAGATATAGCTAACCAGCATTTACAACCAGAATACCTTAAAGGACTCAGAAAGCAGAATTAATCTTTTCCATTTCTTTGATGTATCACTCTAATTTAGAGGAGTCCTAGTAAAGCACAATAGATAGGAGCAAAACCAATTACTTCCAGGAATTTTAACAGGCTTCATGCATTCCTCCATTGTTAGGTGCTAAAACCTAAACAAGTTTACAGAACTACTTCTCTAACAACTACTCAAACATATCTAATTCTGTGCCCTTATTAGTCCCTGCTACAGCAGCTTATAATGATTTCCTAGAAACAAGGTCTCTTGCAGTTTCGCCTGCAGAACAGGCTGCGATGCTGCAGAATTACAGTTCGCTCCATAGTTCTGCTCATGGGAAATGAGGTGTTGTCCACACAACAATGTGATAGGACATGGGGTAATGGTTTCAAACTGGAGGAGGGGAGATTTAGAATAGATATCAGGAAGAACTTTTTTACTCTGAGGGTGGTGAGGCACTGGCACAGGTTGCCCAGGGAAGTTGTGGATGCCCCATCCCTGGAGGTGTTGAAGGCCAGGTTGGATGAGGCTTTGAGCAACCTGGTCTGGTGGAAGGTGTCCCTGCCCATGCCAGGGGGGTTGGGACAAGATGATCTTTAAGGTCCCTTCTGACCCAAACCATTCTATGATTCTACGCTAAAGGTAGGTTAGACCAGGACTATTATTACTCCTGGTATCTGTAATGGGTTCTGCCCTAGACGTTTCTTGGCACTGTCACTGTCTTACCCTTGGTGCCAGACCTGCTTTCCGCTACTTTTTCTGCCTGTACGTTTAGGGGCACAGACCACTCCAGCCCCTCCACAGCTCTGTCAGGAGGGCACACAGGACCAGGACTGGAAGCTGCTAAATTAACTGATTATGCCAGACAGCAACCAGGGCACTTGGGCGTCTTCTTCACAGAAGTGAAAGGCTTAAACAGTGGAAAACAAAAAGCCCACAGAGGATACTGAAAAAGATATTAGCGTTTAAAACCCAAAAAAGAGCGGAAGAATATCTCTGTCTGCAGGTACTCCATCCCCTGCCAGGCCCTTCCCTCCCTCTCTCTGCAGAGCTGTGCTGCATCCCACTGTCACTTCAGGCTTTCTTCTCTGGTGCATACCCTGTTAAACAGGTTTCGGTCTTATTAATTATGCTGGCAATATGAAATCACGAAAGTATCCTAGTCTTCCAGGTACAGGCAGAATCATTAACACATTTAAAGAACAAATGTTCTCTCTCTCAAAAAAAAAAAGCCACCACCACAAACAAACCAAAAAAAAACCCAAAACCAGAAAACTTACTCAGAAGAAACATGATATTTACAATTTCAGACTTCAACCAGTAAACTCACACACCGCAAATACGCTTCCAGTCTACCACTAGTGCCCAATTATTTACCTAATTGGTGAATAAATTGAACTAGTTAAGCTGTTCAGAGACCAAAAATCAGCACAAAACTTCACAAAAAACATCATATATTAAAATATTAATGCAGCCAACATTTTGTAAGATGATCACTATTAAGATTCCTAATACAACTTCTTTTGCTGAGACAACAGTTTCATTAATTGCCACGGTGAAAATCTAATGATGCATGGAAATATGCCTCAAAAACATCAAACAAGCAGAACCGTCACAGGAGATGCCTTCGAATCTGGGCACCAACTCTCCATCTCAACACAGGCAAATACAAAGGCAGCAGATAAACTCATCCACACTAACTCTACATCTTTTGAGAGGAAAATAGTAACGGAACTACCACTATCATTAAATGTGCAGAGGAAAATATACAAGACCAAATACAGAGGTTTTTTCATAAAACATATAATTTTAAATGAACCTGCAGCTAATTCTGATATATAAAAATAGTTAATAGTTCATATTTGGGGTTTTTTTAGATTTTTATACTCTGTGATACTACTTAAGATCCTTTATAACGAAGAATGGGATTGAATAAAAAATGTTTGGAATACCCTAGGATCTGGCAATGTTGAACTTTAAATATGGGTATGGAAATCGTGGGTGAAGGAGACCAGTCCCAGGACACCAGCCCAGTGCTGGACTCTAAACCTTCCCCTCCATTCACAAGGCACAGTGCAAGATGTTTGGGCTTTGTCAAATGGCAAATTTCATTTTGAAGCTCCTCTGTATAAAGCAAATTCTGGTTTTATGCCCCATTGCTGTAAAATACAAAATCTGTACATTTATGTTCAATGCAAAACCTCAATGTTTTCATGTCACATTGTATAAAGAAGAAAAATGAGGTAATAATCCCACATATGCACTATCCTATATATGGGCTTCCTGTTATATTTCCAGTCTCCATAGTAATGATGCATTTTCATTGTACATTTGAAGACACTTCTCAGAAAATTTCAGACACATATAAATACGTAAAGTGAATGCTAGGTAATTTTAATTTCAGACCTTTAAACCTCTATGACTACCAGCTTATTAATAAAAAAAAAATAGTTGGAATTACTTAGTGTCTCAAAAGCCCAAGATCAAAAGCAGTATAAATGTACACTACATAAATAACACAGTCTTCAAATTAAGAATTAAGATATTTTGCAACGTTAAGAATAACAAGCATTTAAAAGTGCAGTGCCAAAACTGACCCACATTTGGCTATTCTGTGGTAATATTATTAGCTTTCAAGGGCAAAATGTTTATCAAAATAATACTCTCTAATTAAAATAACCCTGTTGGTATCAGTTGTGAAGAACAGCAGCATTCCACATACTATATAAATGTGTTTATGACTCAAAAATAAAATAATTTACAGCTGTCCATTTCAGTATTAATGCAGTTTTTGGAGAAGCTTAAGGAATGCCATACAAGTTAAGTCAGCATACCGCTTGGTGCTTGTATCATGCTTAGAGAGCCTATATCACATAATAATACACTTCTTTGTAATAGCTTGGAGTAGCATAAAGATTAGATTGATAAAGTAATATATATATATACACATATATATTACCTGTTCTTGCCTCTCCAGCCACTTGTCCACCATGGGATGACTGGCACTTAACGATGAACGAGCATTGTCTCTCTGAAACTGGTTAGACCAGCTACTAGTATCTCGTGGTAGGCTTCTGTAGTTTTCATCTTTCTAGTTTAAAAGAAACAAAAAAGTGTCTTATAAAAAACAACCAGTCCTTGCACATTAACAATGCAGCTGGTTATTAAACGAATACAACAGGAAGACGGACAAAAGAGAACACAGGTCCAGCTGGACCCAAAGACAACGCAATTGCCCGGCCATTCAATTGGAAGAGCTCCCCTTCCTTAACGGCAGTGAAGCCCAAGCAAAGCCTTCGGTGGGTTTGTAGCTCCTGCACCCACTTGTGCTTCACTACCTCTCTTTTCCAACCTCAAACCTCTAGTGCACAGACTTCCCAAGCACATCATCTGCAAGGCTTTCAGAGCATCATGCTCCTTAGTTTCCTTCCCACCAAAAGCAAACACACCACACAACAGTCCATCCAGTGACAGCTAAGGTCACTACATAATTTTCCCCAAGTCTCTGTAAGTAATCAGTTTTACATTCAAAGCTGTCTCACTGCTCCAGGTACTGTCCTTTAGACCAGAACAGCATGCTGTAGAGTTCAAAACTTGACTTTATTGTTCCACATCATAATGCTTTGCTTGGTTTGCCTGAAGGTATACAAATACAGTCACATTTGTAAAAAAGCAGCAGATGGAGACTGTGCTGACGGAGATGCATTTGTCCCATTGAGAGAGAGAAAAAAAAGATTATTTTTTTTTATATTAATTGATGAGCTTGTCTTCACATCTTTCCCACAAGCTGTACATATTCTTCAGCTTCTAAAGATGATTAGTCCTTACCCAGTCTCATCATTAAAAGCCAATAAAAACATAGGCAGATCCTTAACGATGGGAGTTACCCTTAGCCCGAATTCAATGAATTAGTGATAACTTACATAGGTTAGCTTCCTCCAACTGAAATAATATATGGAACTGATACTCTGCTTAGCTTTTCAAAAGAGGATTACAAATATACTGTAAGTATCCTTCCTTCAGGAGCAGAGTATTTGTTCCATTCCATGTTTGTCTATCCTCATGCCAAAGCAGATAATTTATTTTTAATAATTTATTTTTATATTTTTCTGACAGTCAATTATTAGCAAATAAAATAGAATTGTAGTCCTACATATTTTGCAATATTACTGCTTTTGGGAATCTTGAAAATCTCTAAAAAAAATAAACACCAGTGCACACTAGCAGCTAAAAACTTTTTTTTTATCATTTGTAGCACACAGCAAATTTTTTACCCTTTCTTAAATCAATACTTCATTCCATCAGCATGACTTTTTCCTCTCCCTATTTACCGTATTGATATTTCCTTGGCTTGGCACAGTATTAGTCCAATATTCTAGAATATGAACTGCAACATCAATTCCCTTACAATTGTCCTTCACAACTTTATTTTTTTAAATATATGACAGGTTTTGTTAGGAAATCCACGTCTCAGTATAACTGTGACACGTAGCAGTTTTGAAAAGCTTCCTGTGCGAGAGTAGTCTTTTCCCAGACATATCAAACTTAAGCCTTCTTAATTGATGACAACTTATTTTCTTGAAAGAGACTTTGTAGTAAAAAATAAGTCTTCCACTTCTTGAATTCAACCAGCACAAGATAAGCTTGTAAAAATGTCTGCACAAGTAACCAGCTGGACAAATCACCACCATGAATTAGCTTACCCTGCCACAAATGAGTACGAACTTTGCGTCTTGGAGCAACTAAAAAAAGATCCATTTTTCCAGTGTGGTAAACCACACAGCAAAATAGAAACCTGCTCAATCTCTTGCTTAGAAAGGGACAGTGGAAGTCAGTCGCTGCTTTGTACAACTGTCCCTTAGCAGAGCCATAAAAGCCAGAGAACAGTATGTACAAATTGATTTTTTCCTGTTGTTTCTCTTATTCAATTCTTCTCTTCTGGTGACAGAGGTGGCATAGTTCCTATAGGCCAAAACAACAATTTCTCTTGTTCAAAGTGGTGGAAAAGTGTAACAACAAAATCAAAATCTGACAAAGAAATAACAAAAGATCATTTTATGCACAAGCCCCTCCAATACAGTTGGTGCATGTGTTATTGTCATCTAACAATAACTTGCTATCTAACAGACCATCACCTAGTCTGAATGAACAGAAATGTCTTCCTATGTAATGAGATGTTTTCTGTATTTCTGTACTTTATATATAATTTCATTTTTATTGATTCAGGTTTACAATCTTCAATATAAACTTTTTTAAAAGACATTTTTATATGCCCTACACAAAAATCTTTCTCCACACAGCATCCATTACCCACGAACAGGAGTTTTTTGCAAGAGCAAGAGAGAAGGAAAAACAGTTTATCAAGGGATGTGTTGTTCTCCAATCATTCAAACGCTAAGTATCTGATCTGAATCATGCAGGACAGTCTTATTGCTTAGAGTTGATACTGGAACTTTATTCTGTAAAAAGCCTTAAATGCCAGAGCACACAACAGAAGTGAAGTTGCATAAGCTAAGAGTTGAATCAGGCCTCTGTTTGGTGCATATATGCTAAGGTCAAGAATTCTGCAAGGAGTTTACTCCTAACACTATCTGTGCTGACCAGAAGAGTATATTCATCCCATCTACCGAAATATTTCTGCTGTAGCCCACTTCTGTAGAAGACTGCCTTTCTCCTGGTAAGCCCTATACCAGTTCCTTTTACACAGGAGGCACCCAAGTCACTCTGCATTTTTTCTGACAGCAGAAGCAAGAGCTGGAATGGCAGAGAGATGTGATTCCTGTAACTTCTTGTGTTTCTCAGTGCTACTCAGACGCTCAAAATAGCACTGTTATCAGAGTGGAACAAAATACCTTACCAGTGCTGCCATCACGCACAGAGTCATTTTGCTGTTACCCAAACCGTGAAACATTAGAAAAACAACTGGCCATAGACAAGTTCTCCACTCCTTTCTTTGTCACTGCTTTTTGGCTAACAGATAACCCCGCACCCAACCAGTGACAGCACTGGGGCAAGCACCAAGCTCAACCAGGAGCAGAGAGACCAGCGCTTTTAACACTGCTGCACGCAGTCCTTCTCGCAGACAGCTACACACCAAAACCCTAAGATGCTGCTGGCTACCTGGAACCCCATCTGCGCAGGGATCTCCATTACTGCTACGGCCAGGTCTAACTCAAAGGCAGCAGTGGTGATAACTAGAGAGGTAGAAATGAAGAACACATTGCTGCAGCTTAGACATTGTGATTTACTGAACCAGCTGCAATGGGTTTTGCTATTCAAAACATATATATATATATATAGGTTGTCTTTTTTTTTTTTTTTTTAAATAGGCAAATATTAACCCAGAAAGCTTTCCTTCGATTCAGCACAATCTAGCATTAGCGCACATGCTCCCAACATCCGACTGGAAAAGCTGTGTGTCACTTTTAACTTCAATACCATAAAGACAAAGATTTCATGGTATAGAAGCCATCAGGGTCACACAGGGAATTCTCATTTCTTCTGGAGCTGCAGCTGTAAGCCCTCCTGGGACCGGGGCTGACACGCATCATCAGTTACAATTAAATGCTCTAGTTTTTTTTAAAAATAAGTTTCTTTCCTAAACATCTTTGGGGACCATGGGCCATGTCAGCTTTATCATGTTTGAAATGGAAATTGATCAATATAACACTAAAACTGCCAAGTCACAATATTACCACTACACTTAACAGCAGCATTTTGCAGTATTCTTAATGAGGACACATAATCTAACACCTTAAGATTTATTTCAGCATGGTGTCCCTGCGGGGCTTTGCTGGAGGGTTGGGTGAAAGAGGACAGGAAAAAAAAAAGCCATTTTGCTATACTTTTAATTTCAGATGATTTGCAATATATAACAAGATCCTCATCAAAGAGTCTGCAGCTTGTAGATGAAATGGTACATTAGCATGATCTGTGTACTTCAATTACTGGCTGTCACTGCATAACTCACTCGCGATTTTAACCCACAGTTGTACCCCTACAGACTCCCAGCATCACTAACCCAGAATGTCCTCCGCACATTACGGTGGCAGTTCCACATCTGCTATCTCATTTGCCACTAGGCCACTTTCCAAATAGTGAAGAAGTTGTTTTTTTCCCTTTGTTTTGACCTCCTGTATGGCTCATGTAAAGTGTGGCAAATTTTGGTGTGACTTTTTTTTCTCATACTAGATAGCAATAGCAGAACAGATTGAAGAGCTCTTCAGTGTAATCCTCTGGAAGGAGATCCAAAAAACGTAAACTGAATTTTCACTTTAATTATTTCTACAGCAAATTGCCCACCTCTCATTCAGGATCTTCACTGAGAGACTATTTTGGGCACTGATTTCTTTTTTTTTTTTTTTCCTATCCATTCTTTTTTCTTGTACACTGTGCACTTTGGAAAAGGCTTCTCACTTGTTTGGGTTTGATTTCTTATGATGGCCTCAGACTGAGATAGCATTTGTCTATGCTGATGAGAGATGAGACTTTGTTTAATCTTTTGAGGTTATAATTTCATTTGACAGACTTTGGGCAAATTCATGTCTACAAGTGTATTTATTGTTGTTGAAACACTGTAAAGGCTGCTCTTCTTTCTTTTTATGCTCCACTGTGTCCATGTTAAACCCCGAACAGTTTGGTGTCACTCTCAGACAAGATGCTAAAAGCTGTTATTATCATAGAATCATAGAATTAACAAAACATTCACATAGTTTATGTAAATACCTCTCTGTCTGATGCAAACATCTGTTTATAAACGCAGTAATATACACATATACCCATTTTCCATGCAGACTGAATGCCTAGTGAACAGATTTCTGGAGTTTTTTGTTTGGTTGGGCTTTTGTGTGTTTTGTTTTGTTTTGTTTTAACTGGACTTTAGACAAATAAATGAGGGATAAGACCAACTGGATCCCCATTTCTCAAAAAAAAAATAAAAGAAGGCTGCACAAATAATGTCTATTTTACAGGGAAAATACATTACATATGGGAAATGAATTAAACTGATGGATTTATTTAATGAACAGAAATTCCCTTTTTTAAAAAAAACACCTTCTTACATAGAGGTGAAATTTGGAACTGTTCTTTCTATTCAGCAGGAGCTTTTTAACAACAAATGGTACCAAATTTCAACAGTTTACCTCAAAACTAATTGTACCGGTCACTCTTGATAAATATCCATATATCTTAAGAATCTGACACTACTGCTCAGGTGAGCTGCCTTTTCCTCACAGTACATTCAGTTTACATTATCATTCTACACTTCAGTTTCAAAGCTTGCTTTTTTTGAGTTGGATTGAAGAACATGACCCCAGGAGCTACAATAAAATCCAGATAGAGCCCAGCCATCTAACGCATATAAGAAGGAACCAGTTCTGGCCACCTAACATGAGGAACTTTTGATCTTAGGCCATTCTCCAAGGAGTAAAGTAAAAGAGGATTCCCACATTAAAGAATTATCGCAGCTTGTGCCTCCTCTCAGCTCTGACCCAGAACATGGGTCATTTCCAGCAACTGGTAAAACTGTCGTAAGATGCAGAAGATGCAAATCTAATAGTCTAATAAAGAACTTGCATGGCCTATTTATGATGAAAATAGATGAGAAGAATGACCACTCTGTAGTCATCCTGATGTTTTCAGAAAGACTAGTCTTCAGAAGTGACCCTCTCTATAGCTCTGTGGACGGAATTTATGTATTATGCACCGACAATAGCTCATTAGATGCCAATGAGGAGAAAGCCAATTGAAAAGCCAGTGTTCTGCTCAAGTTCTATCACCTTACGCTCAGAAATTTCCAGAGTTGTCCAATTCCAATTCATATATTCCATGTTACCCTTTGATTGACAAGCAAGGCCTGACCTTAAAAAAAAAGCAATAACTAGGGGCCACGATGAACAGATAGTTTTCTGTGCATGCAGTGTTATATGTAAATATTTTGTGTTAAAGAATATGGGCTAAATTAAGAGTAAACTAAAAAACATGAGACTGCCCATCCAAAGCATTCTCTTGTTTACAATGGAAAAATCAAAAATGTCATGATCTCTGCACGTACAAAAGCAAAGCTAGAAATTACCAGGCAGTATATATTGTTATTTCTCAGATTCAGGGACAGGAAAGAAGCTGCTTCTCTATTCACTCTTTACTTATTAATCTCACAATAAAATCTCAAGACATATAATGCAAAACAATGCAAATAACGTATGGCAGTTGATACTGTGTATATAATTATAATTCAGAAGCTGAATGATTCTAGATAGATGATTCTGTTGCAATTACTTGATTTTAATTCGGGGTCTTTGCTTTTTGAAACAGTCAAAAAAGGTACAATACTAAAGAAGGTTCAGTAGTGTGCACTCTACGATTTTATTTCTGTAAGCTTCTTAACTAAAAAGGCACGGCTTTCCATAGTTTCATTTTAAAGAAAAGTAAAGGAACCAGTGAACTTAAAATGTCATGAAGCTACAGTTCTGATTCCTCTACACATTACACTAAGAAACCAGTTTCTCCTTCTACTATTTTTCACTAAATATTCTCTTTCGCTGTGACACTTTGAAGGCCTCTAAAGAGTTTCTGTATATATCCAGCTATATATGAATCTACATGGCTATCTGTTTAAATGCAATAATATAATTATGCACAATCCTGCCATTTTCACCAGGTATTTGCTTTTGTACCCAAATTTATACAATGTTTTATGTCAATTTGGATTTAGATCAAACAGCATTTTTTAAGTTGTTTGTTTATTTTAATTTTCAACATCCCTTCATTCGATTCCTTTGGAGAGCCAAAAAATTAAACTGCAGGAGGAAAAAAAAAAGCTGATAATGAAGTAATTTCAAAAGTATGCTCTGAAGATAGGATTTAACAAATAGAATGTTAATATGAAATATATTCAGAGAGCTAAGGAAAACAGGAACAATGGCATACAGGAAACTTCACAAGGATCTTATATTTAGATCTTGAAATGAAGACTAACTTATAAACGAGCAGTATCCTTATAAGTGTCAGGTAGATGCTTTCAGGTGGCCATACCTCTAAAATGGTGCAACCAGCTGTTTGTACATTTAGAAACTTGCATCTGCAGTCCTGAAACGAAGAAAGGAGGCTGCGGGATGAGGCAACCATTTTGTCTTCTCAGACTAACTAAACTGGATTTTTTTCCCCTCTTTCTTCATTACACTGACAAGCATGGAGCAGAGCGGTGATTTAAGGTCAGAAGCACAAAGGCAATGCCCCAAACCCGTGGCAAGGGCTGTGCCTTCACACGCTGCAGCCAGCCGCTCCTCCCCTGCGCCAGCCCTCACCCACACCACCAGTTGCCTCCGTATCGGGCCGGGGACTCCCAGCAAAGCATCCGTCATCTCATCCGACTTGCAAATTCATTTCAGACCTTGGCCAGAATCCCTCCTGCAGTCTGTGGGGAAAGGCCCAAATAGGTACCAGATGGGGGACTTGTAGCAGTGTGTTTCTCTTTTATCTGAGTTTACAGCACCACTGTCACCTTAGGCTCCCTGCAGTCTCATGGGCATCCTCTCAATCCAGCTTGCTTGTTTATTAATTTACAAGCCCTTCTCACCTTAAACAGCTTCCCATGGTTCTCCATCTTACGGTTTTAGCTTTCGCCCAAATTTCTTTTACTTTGTGTGCTCAGCAGGCAATGCTCTTAAGTTGGACATCTGTATACAGGAGCTGAAGAGCTCGTTTATAAGACAACAATAAAACTGGGTGGTAGCACAGAATGATCATCCCCTTTCTGTCAGGCTGTGAAACAAAACCAGGCTAAGCGACATCTGTTTCAGCCCCGAATTTAGTCATAACAGAAATAAGCCCAGAAGGCAACTAGGTGTTCCTGGTTTGAAATCCTGTCTTTACTGGAGCTGAATTTCCCAAGTAATTAAATGCTACCATCTCCTCCCCAGCCATACTACTCTTTTGTACACATTAGTTCCACGTTGAGTCTGAATTTCATTCTGAGACTACTTCGCCTGGTTGTCTTTCCTTGCCTTCTTCTGTGATTAGTATTCATTGCAACATGACCTAGGTTCATTTAAAAATACAATGAATACAGCAAAAAAGGCTGAAATAATCACTGTTTAAACCACGCAGACTCATGTCAGAACACTGTAGGGAAGCACAGCCTGTAACCTGGATTGTACTTTAAACTTCTTTTTCTCGCTAGCTACACATTCTGCCAAAATCCAGACCTGCTTTGCACCAATGCACAACTTTGATAATGCGAAAACAAGACAAATATATGAATCTGCAGAAACCCTTGAACCACACGTGTATACTGTAAACGCACAGTTGTGGATTACAACTAAATAGATGAAAGCAGGTCAAAACCCAGATGCCAATGAAAACCTGTGTTTCTAAACTTAAAAAAAATATAAAAAAATCACTAAACATGAACATCCAACTTTTTTTCTTTTTTTAAACTTATTCAATCTTTTATCAAGGTACTCTTTCAGGCCCAGAGTTTTTCACCCTCCAGTCCAGGGAGAGCTGCAAGAACATAAAAAAATTAAAAGAAATAGAGCTGAACATTTAAACATGGGAATTTGCAAAGTACACATTCACTTAGATAAATAGCAGAGGAAAAGTCAGCCATTCGTTACAACTTCAATTATCCTATACCATGTACTTGACAGCTTTGTGTTTTCCGTATAGCTTTCACCGTCTCTCAGAGAGAGGTGCTGTACACTGCATTTACTGAAATGAAAAGACAAACAACCTGTGCACGTTCCACCATTCCTTCATCACCAGTAAGAGACTCGCTCACCCAGACCTTGCTTGGCACCCCCAGCTCATGATGCAGCACCATGTCCCCTCACGTATGGACCAGACATTGCTCACCCAGGCAGTGCTCACCCATCACACAGAAAAAGAGATGGGATAGCACAGCACTGGGAGAAAACGACATTCTTCCTACAGTACTGATGAAGAACAAAGATTGAGAGTGATCAACAGACTTGCTCAGCCTCAGAGCAGAAATGGAAAAAAATTCACCAGCTTTCAGATCTCTCTAGCATCTTGCACTAATAATCTGTCTCTTTTGGGGGACAGAGAGGAAATCTGATAGATGGGCTTCCACAAATGGATGACTCAGAGCAAAAAGAGGTAAAACAACAAAAGAGATGGAGAAAAATCACACCTTCATTTTGGATTTGTTCTTTTTGTTGTTGGCTTTTCCCCTGCTTCTTAATGCATCTGGTCACAACTGACTTTCGGATGCAAACAGTTGAATGCTGTCCATGTACACAGTACTCGGCAAAGAGAATAGCACAGCATCAAGCGGTACACGTTAGCTGTTACCTCTCTGTGCACAAAACAAGGATTTTTCATTTTATGTCTCTCATTCCCAACCCGCTGCTGCTGAGAAATACTGTATTTGTTTTCGTATTTTGAAAGTCAGGAATGTTGAGTTCTTCCACAGAGATTTTAATTTTTATTGTGCTAAAATATCACTAGCTGCTTTGTAAAGAAAGTCAGACTTTTCTCTGTGGTATCCAGTGAAAGCACAAGAGGCAATGGACACATAAAGAAATACAAGTAATTCTATCAAAACATAAGAAACAACTTTCTTACTGTAAGGGTGATCGAACTCTGGAAGAGGTTGCCTGCAGAGGTGGTGCAGCCTCCATCCTTGGAGATGCATCTACTCAAAACCTGACTGGACGGGGACCTGAGGAACCTGATCTAGTGGACCCTGTTTTGACCAGAAAGGTCGAACTAGATGATCTCCAGAGGTACCTTCCAACTTCAGCTGTTCTGTGATTCTGTGAAAGTCATGAATTTTACACACTACCCAGGACAAAAATAACTGTACTATGTTTATTTTATATTGTCCTCTGTTTGGGTACGATTCCTCTAAACCATTTCATCATCGGGTGACAAGCTGCCAGCAGCAAGTTTCTTTCACAAAGAAAGAAAACCGATGCATGTAACTTTTGGGTTTTGAATTTCCATTAATCTCTCTCCAAAACCAACATTTTCTGCATTAAAACACTCTATTTCATCATCCGTGCATAATTCTCTCACGTTCTCCCTTCCTCTCAGTCTACGTGAAATCACATCTGAAATGACAAAAATTGTGACTGTCTCACCGAAAAGAGGAAAGCCCCGCTCAAATAAACCTGGATGAAGAAACATTCATGGCTATCGAATCCTTCAGAACTCCTGTTTAAAACATTGCATTTTTAACTTGAAAGCAGAAAGCTGCATTCATTATGCGAGGGTTTAAAACCTATCATGACAGAGATGTCAGGCTCTTTGCATTTACTCTGTATTTCTCCTTAGCTGTTGTATTACAGCACTTTACCAGCATAGTTCATCAGTACACGCTACCTCCCTTCTGCAGGAACACAAACCAGAAGCGAAGGTTCCCCAGAAGCGTCAGCAACACTTCGGTCTCTTGTTCCCAGAACGATGCCCAGTCTTTCAGTCCACAGTCTACCCTAGTCAATCTAATCGATTTACACTCTGCAATTCAGACTCCCTGGCTCTCAAACAACACCAGTACACACAGTTCTAATATACGACTTTTCAATCCTCTGAATTATAGTTAAAACCTATTGCAATACTGTGTCTTTGGTGAAGGTGACAAAGCAAACTTCACTAAGCTGTGTTTAAAAAGACTCAAAGCTAAATGAAACTAATTTTCACTTTAAATCTGATTTTGACACTGACATACCATTATTGTTCAAGCTTTTCATATAATGCATGCATGCTTTTCTCCTATCTAGACGTACTTCATTAGAGATTTTTTTTATTCTGTTTACAAAGAGGATTAGAAAGCAGTGCATCTTTCACATAAATAAAAAAAACTACAGTCAAACAATCTGAAAATTTGTACTCATCAGTCTCAACCCATAGAAACAGTAAAAAATACCTGCAAGAAGAGATGTTGGGAAACACAATTCTTTACAGGTAAGACATTTGACACTAGATGAGACTTAGATCACTCTCATATTCCCCTTTCAAATTCTTCCTCTGCATTTTACAGAGGCCAAAAAGATTAGGTTTCCAAGTAGGAAGAAAGTACATTCTGAAAATAATTATTCCTACAAGGCATGGCTATTTTCAACCTCAAAATACATATATGGGCAAACCCATTTAAAAACAAACAAACAAGAAAAACTGACTGCTGACTAAATGGCAAAGGCAAAAACAGAAGAAAAAAAAATTCAAAAATGCTGTGCCAAGTACACTCAGCTATGTGTTTGCTGTTGCTGATCCACGACACAGAGCACGTTGCATGCCATTTGCTTTGCTCCAGGTGGGTGAACCCAGGAGCGAGAAAGGCACAGAAGCCCATGCACAATCATTTTTCTCTCTCATTGCTCTCTCTTGAGCTCTCCTTCTTAGTGTACATTTTCACCTCTTTCTGCTGTACCAATGCTGTTATCTCTGATGCAACAATATATGAATCAAATTCAGGAAAGTCACAGTAGGAAATTTTTCATAAGCCAGTTAGCCATGGTATATCCCTACATTAAGCAAGGCAGGTTAACTAGATAAGCCTTGCATCTTCCAGAGAACCAGGATCAAAGCAGATAACTAATTTGTAATGATATGCAATTCCTCACCACAAAAGGAGATGCAAATTTAAAAAACACACACTGAAAATATATAGTATAATTAACTCACAGTTGCTATAAGATGCAACATATCTGGTTGTTGCATTTATGTTCTTCCAATACACTAACACAAATACCTACGGGAAAAGAAACCTGAGTTTCATTTATGTAGCTCACACCGATTAAGGACAGCTAGTTAAACCAATAGGCTTTGGTACTGAATTATTAAGAACGTGATTCAAATTAACAGTTATTCAGAAAACAACAATATCAAAAAATATTTTTCTGCAATGGAAAAAAGCACACGCGATATGCTTCAGCTGCATACAAGCTGTTCAGCTGTACAGTTCAACACAATTCAAACAGAATTACAGCTTGCAAATCAGGTATTACTGCAGGCCTTTGAGAAGATATTTTTACTATGAGATTTCTTCTTGTTTCATTGGAATGGCTCAAGGAAGCAAGAGACAGGATTAAGCCAAGCTGTGAGTCACCAGGTGATACAGATATGTCTCTCACACACAAAAAAAAAATCTGAAAGTGATTTTAATATTCAGTTTAAAAAGAAAAACAACCAAGAAATTAATTTACCTACTAAAGCTGCTGATAATCATAAGCCAATTTTGTGAATACTTGCACAGATGAGGAGACCTAATCATTAGGTTGAGACCACTCACGGGAATGATACAGAACGAAGAGGTCTGGAATTACACAGCTGAGTACAGTTACCAACACTACAGTAACTTGTGAATAACCAATAATAATGATAATTCTTCAAATACATAAGTACTTTGGGACACAGAATGTCTGGTTTCAAGTTCCTCTTACAGGTGAACAACACAGAAACCAGAAATGATTGAGATTCCAATTCTAAGGAAACACAGAGTGTATTGTGATATCCTGACAACAAATACGTTTCTTTACATTGAGATGATATGAAAAATGGATCCAGTTTAGTGCAAGGGTTTCATATCAAAACATCCTACTTACTGTAGTAGAAATTATCTCAAGTTCAACACACATTCAAATCTTCGCAGGACCTGCTCAGGCCCCTCCAAACCAAACTCTGTTCCTCTCTGGTCATTTTCTTCTCTTCTCTTCTGAAGGACACAGGAGAGCCTCATGTCTGGCTTAACCTACCCTAACAGCTACAGGTAGCACTACAATTTCTTCAACAGGATCCTTCAAACATCCCTCATTTTTTCCTCTTCCCCAGTGCCCTTTTCCCTTTCTGTTTGCCCAGAACTACTGGCATATGTCCTGGCTCCACACAGCCCTCAGTGCATGGCAGCACTCCCACCCCTTCATTTCATCTCATCTTGGGCATCTGCCCATTTTCCTGCCACTCCAAATTTTTCTTACCCAAAATGAAACAAATACCAATAAGGAGTCTTCTCTCACTTGCCCCCGAGAAATAAATCCCTTCTGCCAGATACATGCAGTTTCCCTCTGCTAATTCCTCCAAAAATTGGACAGCGTTTCTACCTGTCAATTATTTCTCTTTAGAGGTGACGGGCTGAAAGTAATGTCACTTCTTAGAGTCAGTAGGTGGATGAAGCTTTTGGCAACTCTCCCAGAAACCCTTTTCTTGTTTCGGCAAGATACTGCTGGGGCAAAGTTGCTAATCTACAACTGCGCTGCAAATCTCAGCCCAAGAACATATGTTCTTGTGCTGTCAAGAGAGAGAACTGCAGTGAAAACATTACGTAGTGCCAACCGCCCACAAAAGATATATGGGTGCTCAAGCCCAATGCGCCAACCAGAAAATTAAGATTGTTCTCATTGCTTTGCTTGAAATGTCTGTGTCATCTACAATCAATGAAACAGTCTGGAACAAAGCACAGCCATCTCTTTGTTACCTGAGTAGCTGAAGAAAACAACCTAACGTAAGAAAAGTAGTGAGGACTTGTTAGAGTTCAAAAAAACAAAATACATTTGTAGAAATTCAGTGTTAGTACTTTGGTAAGTGCCTGGTGACAGAGACTTCAAAACTGCACCTTTTAGAATAATACTACAAATGGCATTGTTGCTAATACTGGGAAAGGAAAGGAGAATTCTTAATATTCATTCTTAAAAGAAATAGGATTCACTATAAAATCTTGACTTGCGTGAAGAAATCAAGATGCTGAAAACACAAAAAACCCAGTCTAGCACAAATGAACTCAGGATTAATTCATAACACATGCTGCACAAGCAATTATCATTTAACTCCAGTTGTTTACTGCATCTTACCTATTAAAAATAGCGCACTCGGTGATCTGCTCTATTCAAAGGATCGATGTATAGAGTGTGCAAAAAAGCCAAAAGAAATTACCAGTATCTACTGTACTAACTAACCTACGTTAGTTCTTTCTGATCTTCTTGATTTAATGTTCTATTGTGCCTTGCTTCGCATCACTACATGAGATCACATGCATTCCTTTCCAGTTTGGTCACCATGCTCCAGTAGACATGAAATATTTTCACAAAAATCAGGAGTAAGTACATGCTGAACAACTAATGATGCATGAAGACCAGTGTGAAAGATTAGCTGCTGTTCAATTCTCTCCAATTTCTGCTAACTTCAGACACGCAAAGAAATCTGATTATGCCATGTGTTGCCCTCCATATCTATGCTTGTGGAGTAATGAAGTGCAGTCTCATTACGATTTCAGAAAAATTAACTGAAACATTTCAAATGGACTAGATTATAATTTTTCTTCTCGAAATCAGAATAGCATAAAGATATTTTTCAAAACAACATGCAATTCTGTGCCACAACAGTACAAGTGACAGAAAATGTACTATTACCTACCTAAAATCCTGATCAGGCAGAGACCTAATGATATCATGTTAAATTGACACCTTTGTAAGAATGTGGACCTCAATGTCTATGAGCATTGTGCTTTTATAGATGGTTTTGAAATAACCAAAAGCCCACCAAAGATACTTCAGTTCATTAGCAGCATGTAAAGACTTCTTTATTTCAGGCATGGGAGCCCTGGCTGCAGTGTCTTAGTTTGCATTTATACTACACAGAATTAATAATAATAAAGAAAAAAATAAAATAGCTGTAATAAGCTGTATATTTTCCAACAGGATTTTGTGCTGCGCAGTCAGAATTGTAACCAAAAGTGCAGCTTTCTTTAAAGATTACTCATTTTTATTGGAAAATATACACTTTTTTTGTTGTGAGTTTGTTTGCAAGTTGCCATCACAATTATGGCCAATGTCAGGGGCTGTACAAAAGGGAATATTTTTTTTCAATAATGCACCAAGAAGAGAGCTTCCTGCTGACTTCTTTAGCTAATAATGCAATTCATGGAGAGATACTGAAATCATATGGAAAAATTGAAGGAAAAAATACTCACTCTGCATTTCGCTGTTTTAGTTTTAAGACTGCTATCAAGAAGAGACAGCATTTGTAATTTGTGTTTTGTATTACTTGACTAGTGCCTCAGAAAGTAAAAGCTAGCAATAAAATGTCAGAAAGACAGACCAGACCAGCTGTGAGCATGCAGATTATTCATTGACATTAGGACTTCTATGAAGATCAGTAAAAATCAGTAGACATGACCTGTTTGCATTCAAAGAAAATGCGTGACAGCATTTGGGCCCTGCTTTGCAGAGTAATGAGTAATCAGAGCATCAACTAAAGCAAACAGCAAAATCAAGTTTTTAGAGCCCTTGCTGTGGGCATCACTGAGAGTCTCCTAAGGGCAGGAAACGTGTGACTCAAACACTCCTCTGCTGATGACGGGGTTTGGTGGACAAGGTCAGACAACACAAGTTTAAACCAGGAGCAGGTGACAGAAGGACAAAACAGCAATTCAAGATTCATGCACATTTGCCACTTATTGGACAAAGAGGGAAAAGAAATATACCTTTCTTTCATGAGCACTGGGTACACCAGGGGTGTTCTGCTTGAGAAAGCCTGCTGTTGTGGACCACCTTGTAGGGTTTTTCCGTGAAGGCTCTTCTGAAGAAAAATTTGTATCACTTACAGAGGTTGAGAGGCCAATCAGTGCAGGGTCACTACTACGTCGGACATGAAGAGGCATATCTGAAGAATAAAACAGACAGTAAATAAACACTGATTAGATTTAAAATGTTTTCCACATAAGAAAAATATTTTTTCAAGCTCTGGATGGGTGGTTTTGACCAAATGTGGTTTCACAAAGTAAGGAGTTATTGACCTCAGCATAGTTCCTCAAGGACAAGGTCTGTTTCCTCAAAACCACAGCCTTGCCGCTTGGCCGCACGAGGAGAAAACGAGGGCAAAACCAAACTCTTTGAACCTAGCGTAGCTCCTTGGCTTTACACATACAAACACAGCATCACTATCTGTCAGTTGTTGTGTAAAATAAAAAAAAAAAAGGTAGAACAACTTGGAAAAAGAAGCTTGGGAAAAAAAAAAAAAACCTTGGGAAAAAAGCTTGAACAACTAAGAGGCTAAGATGACTTACAGGTATTTTAAAGAGCAAGCAGCCAAAGGTCTGTATTCAACAGCCTGGTGACTAAGTAAGGGGTGGACTAGGACGACGTGTACCCCAACCCACGGCTGCAGCATGGGCACTGCCAGCACAACACGCTGGCAAGAAGCTGCACACCCGCCTCTCTGCAGTGAAAGGCAGCCTCCTCACCTTCAAAAATATACTCTCCATTTCTTTCTCAAAACTTATGGAAGTGACTGTTTTCTATTCTGCATTCTTCCTTTGCCTCTTCCTGACAGCTGAAACAAGATTTGTGCTGATTTACCCTGATTCCCTTAACCTTCCAGCTGGCATGACTGACAAGAGAAAAATATTTCATTAGTAATAAACGATGCAGCAGGCAGGTAGACTGATTGGAAAGAGATAGGGTTTTTTAATATATGTAGAGGTCAAATCCATTCTGGAAACTTTGATGGCACATTAAGGTTAGTTTCTCTTGAAATACAACTTAATTTTTTCCAATTTCATTTATTATCCTACAACAAATAGCCACATATCTATCGTTTCCTTGCCCAAACAGAAGTTTCATTGCCTGTGTTTGCGACCTCTCAGCACTCTCCCACTCAGCATCAGAATAGAGGGGACATGATTTATCAGTTGAATTTCTCTTTGCTGCTGCACTGGGAACCCTGAATGCAAAGTGGAAAACGAAAAGGTGAAAGCTACGACACGTAAGCAGCAGAGTTGCTGGGAAGCACCTGAGAATGAAAACCAGGGGATTTTTTTTTTTATGCTTTGGTGAAACAGTCGTTGAGGAAGCTGAAGGTGCACCTCTCACAATACTAGCAGGAAAACACGACAGGGGTTTAAGTGACTAGTTTTAAGTTTTGCAATAACTTTATATTAACACTACGTTTAACAGTATTAAAATATAGAATCTTATTTTGCATGGCATTATAAAGACAGTGAGAAATACAGTAAGTCATGCCACACAGAAAAAATGTGTGAGCATTTTATTGTTTTTCAAACAACTAGGACTCATGCTGCTGAGGTACGCACACCTGTTACAGGACAAAACACCAGTCATTCTATTTCATGTCCACCCTGGTATACACGAACAAGAGAGAATTAATTTATGTTTTCTCCCACAATTGTTGTACTGTTTCTCTTTCCTTTGAAAATCCTTTTTTTAATATTATTTTCATAACAAAAATATTCAATTAATTTCTAGCAGACAAAATGTTTTCTTTTATAAATATGTACATTTGTACACATTTTTATATGCGTAACAGAACTAGAAGTAACTAAAAGAATATTTCAAGAATGAATAATTACAGACAAAAGTATTTATGGTCTGAGTTAACTCTACTTCGATTTTGATTACTCAGTATATACTTATAAACTCAGAGGGTTTTTCTTTGATTGCCTGTCTTCAACTCCTTCAAGTTTCATGAAGCAGCTGAAGGTAAGGCCTCTCATTTCCCCCTAGGCAGCAAACAATAAAAGTACACTATCAAATCGCAAGAGATCTCTGTAACAAAGGTGGCACAGCTGCAGTCCCAGAAACGGCCCCACAGCGTGTAACGAAGGGCCCCATTAGCAGCGGTGACGGTGCTGCTGGCGTAGCCCCAAACATGCCCCCTCATTTATTAGATTAGCCCGAGCAAGAAAGCGGCTCTGTAGTACGGAGTCCCACTTAAGAAAACTACTCATCTATATTTGTTCCAAGCAGCAGCCCGTGCATATTATCCCGTTTGCCTTAGCTACCCACCCTACAACAGAGAATTACAATTTTCAAACATGAGTTCACTTGCTCCTTATGCTCGTACATCTATATATAAGCACGGTGATAGCAAAATGTTCTTATATTTTTACACTTTTTCTTCAAATTCCTTAAGAAAACAAAAGTTCAGTTGGGTGAACTTCTGTAAGAAGAGAAGCCGAATTGCCAACAAAGAAAGAAAGGAAGAAACTGCAACTCAAGTCAGCACTTTTGGAGGCGAGTGAGCAATTATCACTGCCTTGCCTTTTGCTTTGTAGTGAAAACCCGAGAGTTTGCACCATGGTAAGTAGCAGAGACTTCTCACAATACAGGAAGTTAATTATGCAACAGAATTCCCAAGTATTAATATGCTCCAGAGAAAACAGTAACATGAGAATTTTCTCTGCAAAATCTATTCACTGATGAGCCACCTTTAATATGTCCCATTTCATTTTAGTAAGGTTAGTTATTGAGATATTTTCAAACATCTACTGAACACTTCTCCAAATTTTTTTTTTTAAAAGGGTATTCTGTCAATATAAAGATACAACATGATCAATTCTAGTCTCTCCTTATGAAAATGGTTCCATACATACGGAAATGTGATTTGTATTACTAACCAAACTTCACGATAAAGTTAATTATAAATGACAATAATTCAGGTGTGTTGGATCTATGTATTTCCCAGTTAAACTAGAAATTTAAACATATGGTAATTTGTTGGGTTTTTTTATTGCTGGAATAGGACAAGCATGTGGAGCTAGCTCTAGTGTATGCTGCTTGGCAACGGTCAACATCGCTCCAGGTATTAATCCAAGAATTAAATCTTGTTAAGCACAAGTTGTAAATATAATCTCCTGCGTTCCTCTCCAACTCTATTCTGAGATGCCATTCTAACTCGGTTTTGAAACTCTCCATTAAAACAACAACATGAAAAAATATATTGAACAGATTTTTCTACCAATATATTGTTGGTTACAATCTTCTGGTTTACTTGAATTTATAGATTTGAAGAGGATATACTTGAAATATTAAAAGGAAAATCAAAGGAAAGGAACTTAATAATTAAACCACAAGATGAAGTACGCATGGGACCAATGCAATGTCACTGATTCCAGGATGATGGCTGATACCGTTTGAAGTCTGTGGTTTCTTTGAAGAGTGGATAAAACAGCAATGAACTCTAATCACAAGGCTTCAAATTCTCTGTGGCACTAATGCACTGTAAATATTGATTTGCTTCTGCAGCTAAGGTGCCTTTTAAATAAGCACTTGAAACGGTAAATCTAATAATGAATTACAGTAAGTTTTAAAAGTCTAAGAATTAAGGAAAAATTAAATTAAAAATCATAAAAGTTACCACTAACTCAGTTCTTGAGCCACATTCAAGGACTTGAAGGATTCAGCAATGAGTCCAACACTATAACTTCAGAAAGAATTATGTGTGAGAGAGAATTCCATTAAGTTATGTATATAGCCACAGTTCTGCTAGAAAATGGTTATTTGTAGGATAAATCCAAGCTGGATAACAAAATGCTCACATTCATAATCATGAAATTCTGACTGGAAGTCTCATTTTATTAAAAGCAACAGCAGTTTCACTATAAATTATAAAAACAGCCAATACACATTTTATAACCATCTTTAAATGTTGAGAACACAGTTTTACCTTTCCTTCCTGCCAGCAATTCCATTTTTATTTTAAAAAGGTCATCACCCCTCTGATTTTCAAATATGCTCACGAGCAAAAGCATTTGAGGATCTGGCAAATTTCATCCATAAAGCTGAATATGTCGTCCTGCATGCAAGCATTCAGCGCAAAGGACGGTGGTCTCAGAGCAGAGCTAATATATACCTTCCCATACCAATTTCCTCTCAGATGTCAGCATGGAGGGCATGACTAGAAAAATACACACATATATTTATATAGCATAGCCAAGACAATTTTACTCTATGAAGACTTCAACTGATGTTTCGGCTTCTCAGTGCCCCTGGCAGCTTGCACAGTTTGGTGAGCAGTGAATTGAAGGCACAGAAATGAAGAATGATCTTATGGTCATTCCTGGCCACCTCGCACAGACCGTCGGGTCTATGACTCATGAGTAGACCTGAAGACTACTGTGGTTTTTTTCTCTCCACACTCTGAAGTCTTGTCTGGGAAAATGATGATTCAGTAAAACCTAAAAACTCTGTGAGAAAGAGTAGTTTTCAACGTGCAAAGACAGAGTTCCTGAAAGCCCATAGATATGTATGTACATAGGGGTGTGTTGTATACACAAGACACACATAGATCCTACCTCAAGAAACTGGTCTGTGGATGGGAGGTAAGAGACTCAGCAGTTTTATTGCCTCTGTTGCCCATCCAACTCATCATACCACGCAAATCCTAGTCTGGAATCCAAGAGAAAGGATGAATCAGGGTCATCCTGGGGCTCAGGAAAGCAGGACTGCTTCTTTCAGCTCAAAGCACTTGAAATAACAAGTTAAGACTTTGCCTACATTTAACTTAAATATCTTTTAAAAAAATGTTTAGATTAGCTTTGAGTTTCACACTCCAGCACAGCTCCCCAAGCTCTGGTTCCAATTTTAGTAGGCTCAGTTCAGCTCCTTGTTCCACTCAGCTGGACACAGCGAGAGCCAAACATCCCTTATGACCTTCAAAAGCTCAAATCCCCAAATCAGTTCAACTTTCATTCTTGCAAACCTCTAGAGACAAAACGATGGTAACTTCCAAAGACCACTGAGGCTGTCACAAACTGGACTGCCACACAGATTTTCAAAGCTTTTTTGTCTTCAGGTAGAAGAAAAACAGTTGGAGACAAAAACCAGCTGATTGTGAACTTATCCACAAACTGCATTAAACTCTAGCAGCAGCTTACATAAGCCAGCACTTCTCTACAAGATTAACAAAACAGTGCAAATCAAACATACGCATTTGAATTAGAAAAGAAAAAGTACTGAAAACATAAGCAGTTCCAAGAGGTGAAGAACTACTCCCCAAAGAACTGCATCATCTGTCCTGCAGGAGCAAACTCAAGCATGTCATACGGAGGTGGCTGCTGGGAGGGATGCAAAACAGTAGCACTGCAAAGACACTACCAGTTACAGATCTTCTCAGAAACATACTTTTGGACATGACAGCAAAGGCAGAGGGCATCTGTAACACACCACCCACCCTCTCTTCATGGCCCAGAGCATTATTTTTCGCTCCCCTAGAATCCAATCCACTTTTAACTAACTATTATTTAATAAAAAAAAAATCCAGCATTTCCCAACATGAAGTCTCTACTTGACCAAACTTTTCAGATTTTTTTTTCTGAATTTGTATTATTTTCCCCAAATGTATCCTCCTGTTACTAGTTATCTCCCCTTCATTTACAAAACTATCTTTTCCTTTCATGTATCACTGACGATTATAGCATTTGTCCCCTAAACGGTGCTACACAGCACATAACTTCACCTCTGCCTCTCTTAATTCTCTTGTTGCTGTTCATTTTTATAAATATTATTCTGGTCTTAACTTGTTCAGAAGACACCCAGAATAGTGTATTTCTCTTATGAAACACACTCAGTGCTGTCTTACAGGGAGTATCCTCCCTGTCTTTTTTTGAACTTTGACACTAATACATTGTCAACAGTAATCCCATTTGGGTATTTTATCATCATGGTATCAATCCCGAACATCCACAGAAATCCTAAAACATTTTCTATAGCCTCACTTCAGCATCTGTGTCTTGTTAATTAAAGTTTATGTTCTGTTTAGATCAATATCCTTATACGTTAGCTTCTATTTATTCAGGTTGAATTAAATTGTATTTTCTGGTATGTGTACTACATCTCTATTGGGGTATTTATTTTTCCTCCATTCATGTTATTCTCCTTTCCTAGTTTATCAACATCTGGAAATTTAATTAACATACTACACCTTTTAAGATTTCTATGCTGATTTTCAAACCATACAGAAGTGCTTATGCTCACACTAACTTGGAATTTCCAAGATGCTTAAATTTCTTTAAATTCCATGCATTAATATTTGCAAATATTACATCAATTGTGTATCATTCACCTACAAATGCCAACTATCTACTTGTGGTGGTTTGGGCCGGACTGGCCACTGAGGCGAAAACAACAGTCGCTCTCCCCCACCTGTCTCCCCAAGGACACTAGTGTTGATGGTTCTCTTTCAGAATTACAAGAAAGCTTAAGATGACAGTTTAGATAATCAGCATTTCTCCACTTGAAAATACACTTATGCTAAAACCCATCAACTTCTGAAATGAATTTCTCTACATTCAGAACTCTTCTTAAATAAAAAGATTGCCATTCCTCTTACAGAGAAAAAAAAATCATTGTTAACGTCACACAATTCCAGATATTTATAACGACTTCATGTACAAACCCAACTGTTTTCAGTTATTCTTCTAGCTATTCATCTTCAAACAACAGCTTATGTACTTCCTCACAGACATATTTTCAATGTTATCAAATAATGTTCTCTGTGTTCTTTAGCTTTAAAATGGCACATTTATAAGCATTCGCACATTAAAATCATGACAAATCACAATTACTCTGTTTTCCTCATACCTCTGCCCCATGCAGTTGGAGGTCTGGCAGGCAGCCACATCAGTAGCGGGGCAGAGGCCGTATCATGGAACTAAAAATGCACAACGTGGTCTAGCAGATGGCAGATGAACAAGGCAGGTCGTGGGGACTCTTACACTCAGCCTGCAAAATCTGACAGGTGTGCATATGTCCCTAACCATCACATAAATGTAGAGAAAATGCACTTGGCTGTGTATACTGTAGAAACAAAACCCCACTGCATGCTAGCATACCTTTAAGAAATAGGAGACACTATATTAGCACACCTATAATCAAAAATGACTCAGAAAAGTAAGAACATCTCTGGAAGAATGGACAGCAGTGAAAAGAACACAACCAAACCACCAAAAAAAGTCTTATCACAAAGCAAAAGAAAGAAGAAAAGTCCTTACCTTCTTAGTATCATTTTCAATTTCTTTTAACAGAACCTAAGTTTTCCATTTTCCCAACAATGACTGCTCAGTGACTTTGAAATTCAAAAATAAGAAAACATCAACCTGCCACAGTTATATTTTTACAATGAGGTAATGTTAAATCCTTATCCTGAAAGGCCTTTAAAATAACAATCTTCCTTCTATTTTTCTAATATTCTTTCTTCTCACTTTTGAATACTGAGATCCAGGAGGAAAAAGATGATTGCACCTTGAAACTCAATTTACTTAGACACTGACTTTTAAAGCTAATTAGAAAAAGATCTTTAAAACTGAAATTAAAATTTAATTACCTACACCCTCTCGGTCTCCTTTCTCTGGGCTTTTTTCTAAAATGCAAATATCCTTGCATGCCAAAAGAAAAGACAAAAATGTTAGATCTTACAAATGTTCTACTCGTCTCTGTCAAAAAATTATGTTTCAGTAGGTTTTAATGAGCTGCAGTTTCAGTTTTTTGGGTATGTTCTTCAAGGAATTCCTTAAAACATGCTGGATTACCTCTTTACCTATTTCCACACTATTGCTACAAATCTAGGAAAAATGCACTTCCAGTCCCCCAGATATTACAATTTTTTTGCAAAAGAGCATCCCACTCATTACTTCTTCAAATAGGTGTATGACACTAGAAGCATCATCAACTTCGCTACTGCTGAAGTTTTTCTGCTTACATCAAAGATCATGCCTTGCTAATAAGACTCTGATTGATAATATATTATAATGAAGACACTGTGTTTTGTATCTGCATTCACAAGTCATTTTGCAGTGCAGGCAAGGGTTTGCAGTGACAGGAGCAAATTCCTAGCTGCTTTGAGTTGGTAAAGCTTCATCGCTCTGAGACATAGGAAGGAAGTTGGCAGATATTTTTCTTACCACAACTTTGAAAAATCCCCTAAAACTGAGTGGTAAAATTGCTCCCGTTAGTGAACATAATGCAGTGATGTGAGAACTGTGTGTTTCTGATGGTCTAAATGCTTTGGGTAGGCTCAGAAAGGCTCACTTGGAGGAAGAAGTTGGCAACTTTTTCCTGGACAGAGAGGAACAATTACAGATGCAACAATAAGATTTAGATTGTAACCCTCAGTTGGGGAGAACCGGGAATGACATAATGTGTATAATACATGTGACGGTTCTTTCATCAGTGAGTTTCAGTCAGAGAAAACCTGCTGTGGTTGCCAATGTCGTGACCCCCTTCTGGTGTCCAGGCCATCACTGTGTCTTTATGAGAGGAAAAGGGGTGGGTAGAAGTGCCAATACTCTGCAGTACCAGATATTAGGGGTCCAGAACAACTTGTCAGTCTATATCCGTTTCTGACTTATGCTAGAGTCAACTTTCTATCAACATCTGTTGCTGACACAGCCTCACACATCACTACATCGCCTCATGTGAGATGGGAATTCCTATGTGGATTGTATCCAGGTACCAAAGAGTTAAACATGCTTAGCTGCAATTCAGGAGGTGTGCGTGTAATTAGCAAGGGACTTCTTGTTACACAAGCCCTTAGAAAGCTGGTATGGGAATCTCTCTCCTTCCCTGCTCTCCATCAGAACCTAATGCCGCAGCCACTGGCTCATGATTTACAGCGCTAATTGACTTTTCAGGAAGGGAACGGTCTGCACTGCCCCAGAGGGCTGCAGAGCCCCTGTGCTGCCCCTCAGCATCACCACTGCGGCTCCTGCCTGGCAAAGGAAACCCTAACCACCGTCTGTTTCCTGGGCAAACAGCAATGAAATGAAAACCTACGGCATTGCTACTGGGGTTCAGAAGAGGAAAAAACCAAGCGAACTTCTGGATTAGTAAAGACATCGCATCACCAAATAGCCCAGTGTGTAGACAGGGTATGGTCAATAACAGGCAGCAGCAGGATGCTATTGGTATCTTAACCGTGTGAACTGTGACCAAGTTACCTATGATGGGTTGTTTACCTCATTTATGTTTGAAACAGAGAGGGAAGAGATATTTCTTTGCCAGTCATCAGATGAATAATCCATCTTTGGAAGTGTCTGGCAAACCTCCACGTTTCCATGGAGCAGAACCTCCTCACGATGGAGCGGGCACTGGGCGCCTGGCCTCTCCTCCCCGCAGGCTGGGACAAGCATGGCCGGCTCCAGCCTTGCTCCACTGCGGAGAAGTACAGGAATCGTCAAAAACACAGCTGGGGTTTTTCTGAGATGTAAAAATGATCACTTACATCCATCTCACAGGCCACTGTCAGGCTGGAGAAGGCAACAGTTTTGGGATATTAGCATCTGGAGGTGGATCTGAACCTCCATTACACCAAAATGCACATAGCTTCATTACAGAAACTATTTAGACGGATTTTTACCTGAAGCATAATAGTTATGACAACTAAGAACACTTGGCTACAATAATTTAAAGGGGGTTTTTTTGGTCAGAAATTTTGTGTGCATGCATTTTCACAGCTATATGCACAAAATTTAAAGAAAATAGAATGTGTGGGAAGGAACAGCCTCTACTGCACACTACCGAGTTTCCAACATGGCAAAAAAAAATTACAACTAACATCTATAATAAGATAGAGTGAACATAGACCTGAACAACTATTAAAAATTACTAACACCTTCTGCAATTTTAATGGCACTTGTTCTTGTTTCCATGACAGAAACATTTACTAGGATTATTAGAAACATGCTGGTACATTCACGAAACGCTCTTGTTTAAAGTGTTATCAAATCTCTGTGAGTTACCATTTCACTGAGCTCATACCTGCTGCTGATGACCAAGAAAAGATCTCAAGCAGAATTAGGAAAAGGCCATGTCGTGCCACCCCATGTGCTCGGATAGACAATTTTCAGCAGAAGGCTCTTCTGCACGCAGGGACTAATACAGCTCAAAGGCAAAGCACAGAGCATAAAGATCTCAAGAATACTATTTTCTGTCATTCAGCTACAAGTATCAAGCTGAATCCCCGAAGACAAATCAAGTATTTGCGTGTTTAAGTAATGAGATGAAATGCCACCAACTCTCCCCATCCACAGGGGACGCACGGCAGCAGAGCTGCCATGCCCATGACATGGGAGGGCAGATAGTGCGGCTCTCTGCAAAAACATGCGATGCCGTGCCTGACCTTTCATTGGGGGTAGATCAGAGAATGATCTGGGAAGCTGCGAAGTTTGGGGACTACACAAACCTAACAGCATCCAAACAAGCTCTTTCCAATTACATGAGTGGGGAATAAGAAGCTCCAGCTATCAGCACAACAAGCTGAAATCTTCTCATTAACTCTCAAGGTTAAAGATCACTTTCTGCAGAAAACTCCGGTGTTCCCAGTAGCCAAATAGGGAGTAAGACAATTTAGACTACATTGGAAGTTGTTAGTTAAATTGTTTGGATAATGCCCACAATGGGACAATAAAACAGAACATCTGCTGTTCTCCAAGGGGTGACAGACCAACAGACATCTTTAATTCTTCTTTACTAGAAACAGATTATAATAATAAACTATACTCCCTTCTTTATAAAACCACGCCTAATGAGCAGTAGGAGACTGTGCATGTTTCAAGCAGCAGCTGGAATTGAGCATTCCTGTCTATCTTTACATGTACTTTACAAAGTTCCTAACAACAACAGGGAGCCTGAATTGTTCTCTTCTGGAAATGCAGAAAATTTTCTACACCTTGGAGAAACTTTGGCAACATTTATCTCTCCCACCACCACCACCACCTTTTTCTCCACCACCCCTGCCCTTTTCTCTTTTTTCTCTCCCCCCTTTTACAATCCTGGGAACACGCAGTTACACTGCATGCTTAATTACCTACCTCTCACTCTTTTTTTTTTTATTTCACTTTGCCAAGGCTGAAGAGAGTCAAAACTTATTCCTAAAAGTTCAAAACCAAGAATAAGCAAATAGAAAGAGCCTCAGCTGAAGTTCAAAAAGAAATCTCACTACATGAAAGACAGTTCATGAATTTTTGGATCAATGATTTTTTCATGCTTGCAGTTGCCAATTTTCATTATCATTTGTGATTGGTTCTAGCCCAGAGATGAAGATCATCTTTCATAGTAGAGAGACAGCTTTAGCCAGAACTAACAGAAGATATTTACTGAAATACTATGGTATATACTTCATGCCAGAATTTGTCAGGTTCCCAGCAGCTAACTTTTCCAAGCTGTCCCCACACCACAAGCTTCCCTCCCTGTCTCATCCTAGAATGTGCTACAATGATTTCAAATATCGGCATGCAGAAAGGGAACATGAGGCGGACAAATTTTATTTTACAAAAATTATTAATATTTTTTTAATTATGATTATTATCATTCATTTTATATTGTTAAGGAGCTTTCATTCTGTTTCAGTCTTCTTAATAAGGTATTCATTGCTCTGTAGCCCAAAATGTATCAATACACCAAAACGAGAAAAGGAAGGGAAAACCAGCATATATTACTTGGTCCTCTTCCATTACCATGAATAATTGGAAGCTGTTGCTTCTTCTTCACCTGAACCCAGTCAAGTGTCTTGTGCTACTACTACATGCACCTCGCTCTCCCCAAGGCCTCCCTGCAGAAAGATAACAAGTTGACAAAACATCTACCGAGGACAGACAGAAGAGAAACTGGGGAAACAAAGGAACTACAGTTCCTCTAGTCCACATGAGGCCGTGGCCAAGGCTGCCACTATCCATCCAACTGTCAACATGGAGGTGCAAAGGAGGTGCTACCCTTTCCAGATGAGAACACCCAAGCTGCACTTTGATGCCACAGTCAGGATGTAAAGAACAACTAAGAGCACTACGGTGACAATCCTCAGCATCCGCAGGCTTCCCCTACCCAGCTTGTAGCTGCATATCTGTAAGATGCTGGTGCTATGACCAAAAATAAAAATTACTGTAATAACATTGTTTAAATTAAGTCCTTCACAAAGGCTCTGTGAAATGCAATTCAGATATTTTCCACTCCTCAAAAGAAAGAAAGTTATCTTGTATAACCACTAAAAGAAAGCCACAGGAGAAGAGAGCCATCTCCTGTACCGATGGAGTTACTTCTTTAAGCCACCTGAGAGCAACGGATTTTAGGGAACAAGTCTTAGAATCATCATTTTTATCTTACATTAGAATTTAGAAAGCTTTCTGGTATTGAGACCTCCCTAGCATATTGATTTTTCAATCCATGCATCCTTATGAGGTTTGTACACAGCACCTGGACATTCACAGAATAAACATGGGGAAGATGTACAAATGACTGCAAGTTGGAGAACATCCATAGGATCATCAAGCAGTCAATGTGCTTCTAGCAGGAAACAGGCTCTGTTCTTTTAAGTGTTTAGCTCAAAATCTGAAAGTTAACTCTAAGAAATTGTTCACATATATTTTGCCAAACAATACTATTTTTACATTACACTTGGTGCCTCTGACTAAAAGCTACTTCACTGTTTAATAAAAGTAGCTATCTTGAATTTCATGTAAAATAAGAGAGCAGAGAAATAGCTTATTATTGTTCAGTTATCTATGTTTACGTAATCTCTGAAGGCAGAGTATTTTAACAACTATATGAAAGCTTGTGTATTTAATATGTCATATGAGATGTCAAAAAAAATCTACCACATTAAATAATATCTAAGATACTAACTCATCACTATGAATAAAAGGGCTATTTAAAGCAGAGAACCCTCATGCAGATGTTTTTAAGGTCATCTCAGAACAAAAGTAAAATTGCATTCATACAGACACACATTACTTTTAGTTGGGATCTTGTCTGTACAGAAACTGAAACATTCTCTTCCATATCATTCACATAAAACCTAATAATATTACTTAAATGTTTCTGAAGCTAAACAGTTTTCTGAGAACAAGTTCATTACTTTGTTTCTTCTCTGGAATTTGTAAAACTATTTTAGAAGTTATTAATTCATGACAGTTCACTTTTATGTCTCAGATGAGATTTGGATTTATGTATTTTTAAAGCACTTGAAAATAGTTCTAAAGGATGTTTAACACCCTTTCTCTTCGACTCAAAGTTCAAATTCAGGGGCAGAGAAAACTTATCCATTGGTCACACAACACATATGCAAAATGCAAACCTCCTCAAAAAGTTTATAAAGAGATCCAAGCCTAAGCACATGTGGGAAATCAAGTCTGGATCTTAATAATGGAGGGCTGTCGCTGCTGCCTCTCCATAGCAGAATGTTTCTGAGAGTGGGGCTCTTCTTCATCATGCAAAAGCCAGCAAGAGGAAAGACCACTCGCAGAGGAACAACTCTCGGGTGCAGGTATTGCAAAACACGTTGCTGCTGGACAGGAGGGCAAGTTGGGCTGCTCCCTGTTCCATGCTCAGCATCAAGCACCTCTCACTCACCCTCCACAGTTTTTATCGGTTCTTGGAATACAACCATCATCACACTTTTTGTGTGATTACTATGGCAATTCTAATGTAGGGCAGATTAAAATAAACCAAACAGGCATGTTTGCTTTTCCCAAGATTACCAAAACCATTTGCGTAAAGCAAGGCGGCTCTCGTGTTCCTCAGAAGCAGTTGGATTACCTCAAATACAACTACTGGACTACAAAAAAATGATAAAGTATAATCATTTTTGCTGTTTCCACATAGCCAGCGGGAACAGCAGTTAAACACCTCTGAGAGCTTTGCTGCTCCTCTTCAGCAGCAGCACCTCAGCGGGGCTGGGAAGCAGCTACACTGAGAGGAACAGGAGCCAAAACCACCTGAGCCCACACTCATTCAGGTGCCAGCATTCCTCACTCCTGGTTGGCACAGGGACAGCGTTGGGATGTCGGTCCCCTTGGCCTGCTAACTCCAGGAGACAGGGACAGACAGAGATTGAGAGACAGAGAGATGCTGCTGCTCAGCGTATCTATAACCTACAGGTAGGTACATAACATACCCCACTGGGTCACTGAATCACGCCGTCGCAGACATCCCCATCAAACGCTCCCAGCACCCCTTCCTGACCACAGACGGCTTGCAGCTCTTGTCCCTGCGCACACTGGGTGCTTTAGGAAGTCCTGTGAGGCATTCAGAGAGGACAGAAAGCCACCTTTTCACTAAATGGCACTTCACAACACCATTACGGAGGGGTTTTAAAAATTTTTTTTTCCCATTTCATTTTACAGCAGAGGAAAAGGGAAGACCTGGACATCACCCACTTTTTGAATTACAATTCCTGTGGGACTCACCTGGAGATTACTAAAGAAATACAAGCTTAATCTACAAAATTACAGTATTAAATTCTTTAACAATATATACTTTTACAGATACTGCTACCAAGAAAAAACAACCTCTCCGGACCCAAACTAGAGGATAAATGTCTTTGAACGAACAAAACAAACACAAAAATTCTTGGATCAAAATTCTCTCAGCAGCATGAGGCTGAAAAAAATTTCCTACTGCTTTACTACATGGCAGTTTGCTTGTCTAGCCTTTCCAAACAGCGCTCTAACATTAGCGTGAGGACAGTGAGAGGGAAAATTGCTGCTTAAGTGGCAGGTTTGTTATTGTTTGACAATTCTAAAGAGTTCACTAGAAACTTCTGAAAGGAGCATCTCTAATTCCCTGAAATTACTGATAATCGGCCAAGTGAATGGAGAACAATTATGAAGAAAATTGAATGCTTCCAAACGCCAATTTGCTGTATATCCTGGATTAATATTGCATAAGCATTTTTAGTCTCTTGCTGTAAAAGCAAAGGGATAAAAAGCTAGGCCCACAGGCATTCTTGCACGGCTTTCCTCACAGAATTTTGTATCATCATCATTTTTGCATTTTGTAATCATACTTAGCATTTATGTGGTGGCTTACATCTTTAACCTATTTTTCTTTCAAAAAAAAAAAACACCACATCTGTAAGGTAAACTGTCTTCTGCCTCGAAGGTTCAACAATAAGCAGTCACGCCACAACAGCATGAAGCCCCTAATACAGCCAGAGATATAAGCTGTTTTTTCCTACCAATTAAGTCAGACCACACTTGAAGCCATTGTTGCAAAATACCGTCTCAGGAATTTTTTGTGGTACAGCTACACCAGCAGTTGGCCATGAAGTATGGTAAAAAGGAGAAATACTCTGGGAATAAAAGGGCTCAAGATGTCCGTTTGTTAGCTGAGCCAAAACAGATCAGTTTCTGTTAAAAGGCCAAGAAAGCATAAAAAGTTAATGCAGAATTTTTATCAGGCCGGGTGGTTTCCTGGGTAGCAGCTCAGTCACCAGCCAGTCCCGCAGGAGAACAAGACCGGCCCAAGCCATGGTGACAGAACCAGATGCTGTCCATCCTCCTTAGTCTGCACTAAGGAGGAGCTGAAGCCAAAAAAAAAAAAAAAAAGGGGGGGGGGGGGGGGGCACCTTTAAAGGTAATTTTCTCCTTTTATGCCCCCCCCCCCAAAAAAAACACCACACAAAAAACCACCAAATAACCACACTCTCCACCTACAAACAAAACAGGGTATGGATGAATAAGAAACCAGGTTGCTGGAGGGTTTGCAGGTGAAAAGGGTATTATGGCAGTACAGCTAGAGAAAGAGAGGCTATGGCAGATGGGATGGAAAGACTACAGAACCATCTGGAATGGACTCTGTAGACAGGGAGAGAGGGTGCAGCTGGAAAACTGCGCCAAAAAAGAAAATGTTAAGAAAACAAATACAGAAGAATGTTAGATGAGAAAAGCACAAGTCCAAGTATGCAAAGAATCATTCGCTACACACACACTGCAGCACTACGGCGAGACTCCAAACAAGCCTCATAACTCAAATCCTGCAGACACCCTGTGATCATCCTGTCAAACACCTATATAAGCCCAGGTACACCATGCAATAATGTCTGCATTTAGTCTTTTAACTTCTGTTGGAAATACAGAAAAATATTGACTTTAATTTCAAGACTTCAGGAGACAGAGAATCCATCAAAGCCCCAGGACTGTCATTTTTAAAGCTCTGCAATTCAGTGAATGTCTTCTACGTCTGAGACATCCACAGTTTGTGTTTCAGGAAAGGTAATTCAAAATGTCATCATGCACTTATACAAATCTAAGATTACACACAATACCATTTTTCATTTTGTGATTAACACTTGAGAAATAACAAAAGTGTAATCATGTGGGATTACCTTTCCTTTTCATGTCTTTAACTTTTTTTGCAGTTTCTGGCATGGACCAGGTCTCAGATTTTACAGATAGTTTTGCAAAGAGAAAGAAAGGGAGAGGGAGGGCAGCAGAAACCTACTCACTTCTCTCTTATAATCATAAATCATTTACATGGCTCCTAGGATAATTGTTTATATGGCAAAGTAACATCAAGGAAACAGTTATGTATTTTTATTTGTCCTCAGGGAGATAAGCATTCCCTGCCACTAGCCCACCAGCTCCTTTTTTCGTTGTTGTGGGTTTGTTTTTTTTTTTTCTTTCTTTTCTGGTCCATGCTTTTTTGTTCTTTAATTCTTCATGCCTTCTCTTTTCCTTTCTCCCTCTGTTTCTGATCAGGGACTGATACGAAGTGGTTGTCTCCTTTCTAAAATTTCCATGAGGCATCAAGTTAACCCAGCTGCACTGGGTTCTCAATCTAGAAATCAGCAAATGGAAACAGAATGAAGCAGCACCAAGTCACCAGCTAACCTCCTCTCGGGTTAAAGCCTTGTCCCCGTCACATATGCTGAGCATCTCACATTCTGCAGCTTGATAACTACAGACAGAAAGCACAGAGCACAGGAAGAGCCTTATTCAGCAGCCCTACCTTTGGCATTTCCTCACTTTTCATTGTTAAAAATGACCCTTCAGGTGTCTTAAATGACAGAAAAAAATAGCGGAGAAAAAAATCAAGTAAGGAAACACAGAACAAAGAATTTACATTGCAGTGCAAGTGAAAAAAGTAAGAAAATAGTTATGGCTAAAATGAAACAAATACATTTAATTTAGCTGGTCAAGGTGAAAATTAAATTCTGAATTAAGCACATATATGAAAATTACCATCCGTCTTGCTAAAACCATGACTTTAAAATAAAGAACTTTTTCCAAGGTAAGATCATGCAAACACCATATTTTCTTTACATTTACATATGCCACTCTTTTAAGTTTGGGGGTTTTTTTTAAAAAGGAGGAAAAGTAAAGAAAAAACCATAAGTACAGCTTTCCTTAGAAAAGCCATCACTTTTGATACAGCATAAGATGCGTAATTGGATTTAATTAGTTACTAAACTTACTAAATTCTACAAAACATGTGGTCAATGAAATGCCTTCCTCCCACAGAGGTCTGAAACTCTGGTCCTTTCTGAGGAAATTCTAACTACGTACCAATCTTATCTGCTTTCATACAGAAAACACTGAAAATCTCTCGTCCTAGAACACAAGACATCTGCCAGAACTGGGAGGCGTAAAGTAGAGAAAAAACAACACTGATTCACAAGGACTCAGTGCCTGTTAAACACGATCGGATTTGCAGAAAAACCTTGAAAGCACATGTACTCAGAAAATATTTAAAACATCTGGTGAAACATGGATGAGGGGAGGGGAGAATACAAGACCATAACATGAGAACAAATTAAAATACTTCATTAAAAATATTTTTCACCCTTAGCAAAACATCCTGACTTTGAAAAAGAAAAATGGAAATGAATGGTGCAAAATCCTAGCCCTGGGAGAATTCAGAAACTGAAGCTGGTACATGGCACATACAGCACAGCACAAATTGCTCAGTATGAGTGAAGCTGATGTACTGCCTTGAGGGTTGGAGGAGTAATTTAATATTCAATTCAGCCCATAATAGGAATCCCATGCAAAGAATTCACAGCAACAAAATCACTTTGGTAAAATGCAGAATGAAGTAAGACTCCTAGAAGCTTGCTTGTACACCAGCAGTCACACCAAGTAAATAGCACATAAATATCGGTATTACAATACTACCCTGAACCTGCAGGAAATTCTAATATAAAAGTGCAAACAAGTTTAATGCGTGCACGCACTGTGGTCCTCCACGAGCTCATCCCACTGGGCACGTACCCGGCTGCGTACAACAAGACGACGGTGGGGTCTGGCCCCGGCAAAGCACCCGCTGCCCTGAGCACCGCTGTCCTGCCTGCAGCCTGGGGCACGCTCCCCGGCACGGCCACCCCCAGCACCACCGTGGACACAGCTCAAGCCTGCGCTTCTTTGGTACTCTCATCTTCCGTGGGCTTTCTGGATTTGCTGCCACCACAACGTACTACTGCATAGATGGACTGCCAACCGACACACACAAATCAGGATAAACCCTTCAGCTAACACAAGAAATATGCAGACCACGCTGTAATAAACAAACACCTATACTTACACCTGGAAGTGTTCCAAGACCAGGTCAGATGGGGCTTTGAGCAACCTGGTCTGGTGGAAGGTGTCCCTGCCCATGGCAGGGGGTTGGAACGAGATGATCTTTAAGGTCCCTTCCAACCTAAACCATTCTATGATTCTATATTTGGGGGCTAGGTTTACAACCAGTTTAGTTTTCTCCTCTGCTTACTGCTTACACGTGGCTTCTTGTTCTCCTCCTCTGGCTCCTGGAGACAGCCTTGCTTAGCACGGAACCGGCGCTCTGGCAGAGACCCTCTCCCCGAGCCTTCAGCTATGCGTCCCGCACCCCTGGTCACTGCCAAAGTGCGGACTAGAAATACTATCCCAATGCCAGCAATACCTGCAAACAAAATTCCCACTACCCTTACGGGTGGACAAAGTCAAAATACTTATTTCACTGTAATGTTTCCTTTTGAGCAACATAGCAAAGACCTATGGGAAAGCAGGACTACAAGAACACTTTGTCCACTTACGTTATATTACTTTAAAGGTGAACTTAAAACAGAGGTAGAGGTAAATCATCTGCATGTACAATACTCACAGAAATATTGCCTACTACGTCAAACTAGAGCAATAACTTTATTCACTCACTTAATGGATATTTCTCATGGATAAATGTCATGCAGTTCATTTGAAAAAGCAGTTCCATAATTTTTTCACCGTGGCACTCTTAGTAAGCCCTTCATTTTTATTTATTTTTCCATGAGTCAAGAGCCCAACTAAAATTTTAAATAAAACATGAAGAGACTTCACTATGCAAGACCCTTCAGATGGAAATCATCGCAAAAGTCAGGCAGTGCTTGACCTAAAATCCCTCTGTCATCTAATGAAGGTCTTAAACATCAGAGCTTAAAATGGGTTGGAATAGAAGAAACTAATGTCATTTTTATATCTGGTGGATAAAGCTTTCATATGCAGAAAACATTTCTGAGGTTTTGGTTCCAAAAAGCCCAATAGCAGAGAGATCAAAAGAGGACTTAGTAAAAATCATGAAAACATTAATTTGTATCTCATACAGGGCTGGTTAACAAGGCAGGTATGTCTCTTCACTCTCTAACTTAACAGAAACTGGAGAATGTAAATTTTATTCTTTTATAATCCTCTAAAAATTGACTGCTAGCATTGCTTCAAATGTTATTTCATTTGAAACAGCCTTGGTAGTTGTTGCTCACCACTATTGTCTCTGCACACCTGCAAAACAAAGGATGGCTCCTTTTCCCAGCCCCCCATTCAGAGGCTGGCCGTGTATACAGAAAGCTTTCCTCTTCCAAGCCCAGGAGGAGCTGGGACACCCTGAGGAGTGGTAAGGGCTGGATGGCCATCACTCCCAGACGCTGCATGGTGCGCGAGGGAATGGGGTCCAGAGGCACTCGACTGCAAAGAGCAGTGAAGACAAGTCATTCGGTGCTCATTAACTCCACATCATGCTCGTTCCCCCAGATTTAGGCTGGCTTTTCAGTGCCATGTGGCGTAACCTGTTACGCTTCAAGGTCTGAGAATACGTGGCAAGAAAAAGTACAGCTGCTTCTCTGCAGAGGTTTACCCATTTGGGAGTAGTACTGCATGAAGTGACAAGATACCAGTGTCAGATCCAAGGCAGATGACACTGTTGGTTTAACCATAAAATTTCATGGAAGTTCCTCAAACCCCGTTTTACTCTGAAAAAAGCTAACATGGGACTATCTGCATTCATGACATACTGTCTACAACCCAAATACACTTCCCAAGCATAATTATGGCTATGTAGGAACTTCATAGGGCCAAGTAAAATTGCTCTGCGGGTCAAACTGAGAAGTTGTTGGCTTTGTAAAATGCCACTTAGCTTTTCTCTTCCAAATACACAAATGACCATTTTTAAGGCAACAAAGGCAACATCCTACTTCACTTAATAAATAAATAAATAAATAAATCTTTCAAATAAAAATTTAGTTATACAGTGTGACGTAAATCACACGCCGAATGGGATCCACTGGCATCTGTTTCAGAACTGGTCACTCTGTCTCCTCTCTCGTCAATGGAGATTAGCCAGTGCAGCCAGTCTAGGCCATACTCCATCTCATCCTGAAATAAGGTGTAAAACAGGTAAGACGAAATCACCCCAAAGGTATCCATTCCTCTCCAGGAATGAGAAACCGGACTGCCTTGAGTATTTAGCTCAGATGCAGAACCTAAAGTCTGTTGACATTAACCTCATCCGCTGTGTCTGCTTTGAATCAGCTGTTGCCCAGCAATTGCCAAAAGAGTCCCGATTTTACTTCCAGATGCAAACAGTGCTGTACAGAGAGCTGAATCAAACCCAACCCCACAGGATAAGCTTTTAATGGTTGATCAAAGTTTGTTTTGAGAAGCCTAGTCCCCAACTCATATGCACAATTTCCAGAAGCAAACACAATACTTTGGTATCGCTGTCTTTGCACAGACCTTTACGTATTCATGCAAGTAGTAGTACAAATATTTTATCTTAACCTAAGCACCGCTTTTTGCTTTTGTTTGTAAACCCACATGGTCCTCAACTCCCTTCCCACATATACAATCACTTCCAGTTTCTATAAATCCAGAAATGTTGACAGAATTAATAACCTAAATCCATAACGGAGGCAAGAAACACAGACCTGGAACACAGCCCGAGCTCCCATGCCAAACAGCCGAGCTCTGGCATCGGCCTGGGTGGTGAACGCCACCCCAGTGAGGTGCCGGCTGTGTCACAAAGGGGGGACCCTGTCTGCCCCCAGAGTGTCACAGAGGGGGAGACGAGGGGGCCCTGCCAGCGGACCAGTCGGGGACGCTGAGCTGAGCCGAGCCGAGCCAGCAGGAGAGCAGGCAGTGGGCTCGTGCCACATCTCACCTCACACCGGGAGGGAGGCTTGTCACCTCTACAGCATCCACTGCTACTGGGGGGGCAAAATCTCTGGAGAAAAGTACTTATAAATACATATGCTTGATTTTCACCCTAAATGCTTAATCTGCCCTAACGTGAACCCACAGCATTTCTGAAGATTGAGCTCATCTTACTTGCACAATTCATTTAAGATTTACAAGAGATGGGTGGGAGAAAGAACAAATTTTATCTTTTTAAAAGTATGAAATACAGCAATAAATTAATGGAAAGTTATTTCTCATCCATTCCTTTATTTCTGTACCATCTTTCAGCCCTTTTTAGTGCATGAGAGAGTAAATAAAAAACAAACTAAAAACCAACCCTATTCAACTAGCAGCCATCTGTCCCTGTTTCATCCCCCTCAAAAGAACATGTCAAAAGACACAGAATTTAAAGCAACTTTTTCCCAGTAATCACCAAAAGAGATGGTCTATCTCCAAAACACATCCCTGTCTGAAAAAAAAGAGTAGGAGAGTTCACATGTTGCAAATGCAATAAAGAAGGCAGCATGAATCCCCTGTTAATTAAGAACAAAAGTAAGCAACAATGCTCTCACTGAAGTACAAGTTTACCCTAACTAAGGATATACTTTAAGTATCATATCTTACAGCCTTGGGCTTGTGCTAACAAATATCCACAGCCTTCTTTGTTTAGGGGGCAGGAGGCATGCACTAGCTGTTGCATTGAACACAGCGTAACCCTGCAGACAGCATGGCACACAGCCCCCAGCATCACAACACTCTTCACCAGCCCTACAACACCCTTTCCATAAGATCACCCCGCTTAGGACTGGGTGAATAATTAAGCACATTTGACAAACTCTGCATCCTGTCCTGTTGGCAAATTGTCTGCAAGTAACTTATGTCAGTAGCCAACTACCCCAGAGACCAATGCTTTGCCTCAAAGTAAAGCAAAACACGACCGGGATACCAGTTACTCCCATGGACCGGTAGTTCTGGATATTAAGGATGCCTTGAAGCATACTGTTTTCTCACATTTCAGAAGTACCACCTATAAATACTGCACGAGGTTTTTAGAAACTGTTGGATAAAAAAAAGTGTAATATGTATGCATGCATCCATAAAGTAAAAAAATCCAGAGTGGTTGTCTCCACTGTGAAAAAGCATTCCCTGCTCATTTCAGATTCATGCTCCTTTGCCTTCGCTGTGCTCCTTCTTGTTTGCTTACAATGAAATAACAAGAAATAGAGGAGTAATCAAGAAATTATCTGTAGAAAGAGTTATTAAACTTACTGATACATGTGTGATGACAAACTCTTTGAATAAACAAACAGCTTTATCACAACAACAGGATTAAACCCGTGATACCAAAATACTATGGAATTGTGCAGCTACACTGTAGTGTTTGATTGGATAAAATGGCATAACATTTTTGTATTCATAAAAACACAGTTCCCTTAAGGAAAAAGTTACCTTTCATTTAAAGTACAGGAAAATAAAACCCAGCAACACTAACACCACCACCAACACCACACATGCATATCCAAACATTCTCAGAATACAGCTGCGATTTCCGTAATAGCTTCTTGTTCAAGTGATCATTAAATCTATTTAAGATGTCAAATTTAGACTAATATCCAAACCTGACTTCTTAAACTATTCAAATTCAATACTTCACAGCTTCATAACCCTTCCTTATTATCTCTCTTGTACTACATTGTGTAGGTATGGTACAAAATACCACCAGGTATCAGACGCAATACCATCTTTTTATTACTCCCCATTATCAGTACTCAAAGATAGAAGCTCTCACCGTATGGAATGACATCTTGAAATGTCTCGTGATTACTTAGGTTTCCTCTAGAGTTCTAAAATTCTTTACTTTATTGGTTTCAGGGATTTTTTAAATCCTACTAGAAGCTACAGTATTTTGCTTGATGGTATACTGAGAAGATTGAAGATATTAAAGGTTAATTTAGAAACTTAAGCAGTTTAAAATCCATTTGTTTTTACAAACGTGTCACGGCCTCATCAAAAACACATGGTTTTTAAACTGCTCAACAATCCCAAATTAACAGCAGAGCACTACACTTGGAGAAAACACCAACTGGAGATCACTCAAGTCAGAACTGTGCTGTAGAAAGAACAAATTTAGCCTCATGGAAGAAAGCAGCACCTGGTACTGATTTTTTGATTCAATAACTCTGGCTTTAAAACAATCACATCCTTGATACAGCTACAGGGATATATGCGATAAGAATTCCTGAACGGCGAGAGCACCAGAAGGTGAGGAAACAGACTTTGCTAAATCTTCTCCTCAAACTCTGACGCATGAGAAACCTTCCTTATTCAGCTGCCAACAGCTCGGTGCAAGCCTCAAGTTCGAGGTTCTTTTCGTATTACCCGACACAGTAAAGGAAATATCTGAGAACCTGGCAAGGAAGTAAAAGTGGGAATGATGGTTAGGAAATCTTTTGGAATTCGTTCCTGGAACTGCACTGGAATGATGGGCACCTGAACACTAGCTGGTCACCGAAGAAGGTTCCTGACCAAGGAGACTCATCGTGGAAAGCTGACCTGACCCAAAGCTAGGTGGAGCTAGTGGAAAACCTCCTTTAACAAGCATTGCCTGTAAAGCCGTAATCTTTCATTATAAATGTGGATGACTTTCTCTACATTTTGTAAGCAGCTATTTAACCCTAAAGATAACTCCAGCAGATAAAGCTCCAAACATCTGGTTTTTGATGAACTCATCCTTCTCTTCCTCCCTCTTCTAATCTCTTGCTTCCTTAGTTCTTCAACACTTGAAAATGACTTTATTTCCATATATAAAACTGACTCACAGTTGAATAAGGAGTCAAAGAGATACAAACAAGAATGAAAAGGTTTCTAATGGCCATATGGGGGAAAAAGTGCTGGAACCATCATCATTTTTGAAACCAGGACAAATATGAACTCACCTCTGCAGTTCTTTGCCGACATACTAACATGCAGTACTCCAAACCTTTAAACAAAGGCACTTAGAAATATTAACAAATTAATTCTGAGAATATGCATTTGGGACTCTAGATAAATACTTGTATCAAATCAGTGAAGTGCCATATTTAAAACAGCAATTTTAAAGTACTTGAAATTCACACACTTATTTATGCACTCACACCTTTAACGGGTTTGCTTAGTATTGGAATTTTTGAACACTCAAATTGTGAGATGCTAAGAAAAGGCACACACATATTTAAAATAGACGCCAGAAGTGGCTCACCCATGATTACCAAACAACCCAACGGCTTAGCCAGGAACAGGAGAGATCTGCCACTACCAGCCAGTTGCCTTCCTGCCTTCCAGCACAGCGCATGGCACCACTCAGCAGCGTGCAAAACACACCTTGGAACCATTCCCACAAAGACTTGCTTGTTAAATGAGGTATAAAAATGTTTTTTAAGCCTGCAGGTTACCAAAAATGGCTTTTCCCCAGGAAATGCCAACTGCCCTTCTCTTCGCTGACATGAAGAATGAGAAAAAATTTAATACATTTGAAGACTTGGACCCTATCAGTTTTTATGTTTTCTTAACTAAATAAACCAGTCCTTCCAACACTTGGTCATAGTCTCCAAAGCATCTTACTCTTGTTGCTCTCTTTCAGCTCTCTCCAACTTGTTTACAATTTCTCCAAGTCTGGCACCATGACTGGTTACTTCAGCTAAAGTCTTCTTGCTCACAACTACTTCAGTGAACCCTCAACAGCGTTTGCCTTTGATCCTTTGATGGAAGAGCACAAGGCCCAGATGCACTATAATAATGCACTGTAATGCCCAGAACCTTCTGGCAGTACTATGTAGTTAGCTGTTCACTAGCATTGCCTTGCAAATTACTTTTTTTTTCTAGATGCAGTGACTGTGCACATCTCACTGATTTCAAAACAGTTTATAAATGTATGAAGGGAATGCTGAACTGAAATCTTGACATCTAAAGTGCTTGAAACTCCACCTTAGCTTTTTATGCAATGCTTTCTATTCCAGTTCAGATTTATTAAAATACAGAACAGTTCTTACCCTAAGAGAGCCCCCAGAGACTATATTTGATATGTCCTACCAATTTGCCAGTGAACTACTAAAAACTGCTCTGAGGGCAGAGAGAGATCCACAAATTCAAAGGCAATCAAGGTCATGAACTTTAATATCTCAACAAATTCACAGCAAGAGTCTGCACGCATGCTCTTACCTGTGAGGAATAAACTTGTGCTTAGTGCAGGGTAAGAACACACATGCACACAGGGAACCTTACAGCAACAGTCATGCTGCTGGGGAAACGATGGTGTAAGCTGCAGCAAGTTCTTTGCTCCTCTGCATCTTCACAGCCAGCTGTGCACTCACTTCATAATATTCTCATCTAGACCTTTTTATTTTTTTCTGCTTCTGTGACCAGAATATGAAGCTGATGCCGAGAGTCCTACTAAAATATATAATACAGGTCACTCGAGCAAATACATCACTGAAGTGCACCATTTCCAGCTAGCTCACGTTCACTCCCCAGCCTTTAGGAGAACCTTACAATTACCCCGTATCTCATTTCTAAGGAACCAACGCACCTACTAAAGACATCCTGAAAACAAAAGCAGCAGTCTTGTAAAAGGCACAGCCCGCTGATCAGTGTCACACTGGCACAAACTACTACAATACTAAACTATGCTGCGAAGCTGTAAGGGCACAATATGCTTGCACAACTGTCTGCTAAATATCTCACTATGGACATCATTTGCTGTTACAAATAATAGCTTCAAGAAGCAAACAATTAAATTTTATTCATTATATTTGGAGTCACAGAATTAGATGGTAACTTCAGAAGTTGGACAAGATCTCTGGAGGTCATTTGGTCCAACCCCTCCACATAAAACAGGACCAGCTAGATCAGGTTGCCCAGGGTCACGTTCAGTCTCTGAGCAGCCTGTTTTGCTCTTGAGGTGAAAACTGTTTTCCTAATATCTAAATTTGCCTTGTTGCAACTTGTGTTTGTTGCCTCCAGCAATAATGTGCCCATGTGAGAAGAGTCTGGCTTCATCTTCCTGATATCCTCCTGTTAAACAGCTAAAGAAAGCAAGAAAGAAGATCTCCCGGGAGAAAAAGAAAAAAATAAGAAAGAAAAAAAAAATCAGTCCTATAAACCTCTCATTGTATTTTCCAAATAATGTTATACATTTAAAATGCTTTTTAACACTAACTGCTGAAATGTTCAGAGAGCCTTGTAACATATAATCACACCAAGACCAAGAACCAAGACCTCCCTTGGTTATTTAACAGAGCTAAATAACTTAAAAGGAAAACTAGACAAAGAGATGACCCTTTTCACAATATCTCATGTAGCTGGAAAGGGGCTTTATTTACAATATTTAAATGCAGTACTGCGAAACAAACAACTTGGTTCACAGGCAAGCGCACCCGCTGCTGAACTGTCACTGCCTGACATCCTGTCTTATCTGCCAAATTGCTCATTAGGTTTGGCAATTTTCACCTGCGCCTCCAGTTTATATTTCAGCAGGGAATAAACATCAGTCTGCTTTAACAATCTTCTGCAGCGAGCTTCCAACCTCTTCTCAGAAAGCACGCAGGCACACACAAAAAACGCCTTGTGTACTGTACGCTTAGAAAAAAAATGCAGCTCAACTCATGAAATACAAGAGGAAGTTTAACTTGGGTAACAGAAAAGCAGTAAAAGGGAAAGAGCTAGGTAAGAAACATAAATAAATCAACCGCTTGTGTCGATGAATTGTGTTTTCACATTGCACAACAACATAGGGGGTATGGGCCAGCCTCATTTTTGTTTCCACATTTAGATGGGAAGATTCAATTTGACACAACCCCCCCACGTGCAAAGTACAGGCTGTGTTTGTGCATGGGAAAAGAGGGAATCCAGATGAATATTACTTTTCCAGCTGGACCTGATCTAGCTAACCTTTCCCGTGCTGGGAGAGGAGCGATGGCGTGATCTATAAACAAACAAAAGGGGTAGCATGGCAACCAGAACAAAGAGAGGAAAATCTCAGCAGGCCCTTAAGCCCCAGCCTAATGCGCTGAGATGCTGCCTCCGAACGGAGACCGCTCCGTACCCCTCGGGTGCAGGTGAGCGGGAGCAGAATGGCACCAAGCTACGCTTCTGCGAGAGAACTGCTGAGAAACAGAGCTCAGCTTACGAGCAAAAAGCACCAGAGATGTAAAACAAAATGTCTAAAATGCTATAAACCAATTTCAGACGGAATACTGTTTTTCATTTGTTAGAAGTAAAATATTCACCGCCAACCCTGCAATTAGCTAGAAAATTACAATAATTACAGCAATTTTGTATCCCATCTCCAATCCAATTAATAGATATATGACCTTGTCAACACGTAATAATCAGGATCTGCATCTACCACAAAACTGGATGGGTTTTATTTGCTGAATAGAACTTACACAGTAAGAAGATAATTATTTGAAATACTGAGAATACCATTTGTATGCTATGCTTCACTTCACAAGTTATCAAGGAAATACAATAGGGATATTATTTCCATTTTCAATGTATATTTAAATGAAATTCTTGAAATAGGTATGTTTAATATGGGATAGTATTACTGGACTGGGATTCTAAGCCTGCGGTTTGGAACATTTGAAAACAAAATATATCTAATTGTCAGCATAAAAAAAAAGAAGGAATCAGCTAGACAAGAGAACATTTCTGATTTGTGATAACACATTTATGACAAATAGTTTCACCCATTTTATTTTTGCACACTTTTATAAAAAGCATCAAAAAAGCTATAATTCTTAACAACAGTTTTAAAAGTCTTGTGCCTTTCTATAGACCTTCGTATTGTAGGGTCTCAAAGCACTTTTTGGTCATTTTACTAAACAGTGAACTAGCTAAGTATTCCATGTATTTTCCAGAATGACACCAAAGATAAGTGAGCTGTCCAATATATCACTGAATTTTATCTGCGGTATATGATTTTGATGCACCAACATCGATTCACTGTATAATACACCAGATAATCACACTAAGGAGAAAATGTATTTGTCTGCTCTAACCCCCCCCTAAGTCAAGAACCCAGGAGGACAGATTTTTGGCTTATGCAAGGAAATGAGATATGCATTAAGCAGTGGCATACCCTAGTGACAGCAAAACAGAAGGGTCCCGAAATTCCAGGATGCTTCTTTATTCTGCTATTAATGCTTTCCCTAATTTAATTCTGTGTTGTAATGAAGCATAGCTATAACCTGAAAAGATACACGTTCAAGTCAATGTAAGCCAATTTTCAGATGTTGTTCCCTTAATTTTACAAAAACCACTCTGGTACAAAACCCCTCAAATTTAATAGAATTGTAACTTTTCCATTTGTGTTTTACCTGATTACTTAAACACATTACAGATTTTATCCATTAAAAGAACACCTACAGAAAAGTAATCTCTTGGGAGTTATGAATAGTTGTTTAACACACCACTATCTATAGAATATCAAAGGACTGACTGATAATGACTTCTGACAAGAATTTTTTGGAACGGAGTCAGTACTTCAAAACTTCAGTGAGCAAAATGATAGACACTACAGTAAGAGGGGCACAATGCTTTATCCAACATTGTCTTGTTTGCATGGTACTTTCAACAATGAAAATGACACGGTAAATTTTGTTTGGTGATTTCTTCTTAATAAGCTGAGATATTCTAAGATCCTGCCCGAGCAAGAACTATGAATTCCTACCTTCATGGCTTTGCAACGAATCTTCCCCATATTGAAATAAACAAAACAAAGCGATGCTCCTGGCTATGGTTTCTGGTTTTTAAAGTGTATTTTTGCAACACAGTAAATGCACGTATCAGCAGGTGTTTTTACAGAAAGGTGACAAGCATAACCTAACAACATTGGCAGGTTCAGTAGAAAGTGCTCCTATCTTTAGTTTCTTTTTACTATTTTCTTCATTAAATGGAATAAAACAGGAAAATTGAAAACTGCACTGTGCAGCAACTGCATTTGGAAACTTTGCTGTGATTTTCAGTGTGAGGACAATTTTAAACTGGCAGCAGAGAAGAAGCTTATTGCTCCTAAAAGCAGTTTATAAATAATTTATTAAAACAGAAAGGTTTGTTTACTTGCATGCAACAAGCATTTACCCAGTTTCTCAATTTTGATCAGCTTTTGATAAGGACAGATAATGAATCATATTCCCAGCAGCATGAATGGGTAACAGCACTTGGCATCCTTGTAAATTAAGATGAAACACGCTGAGATACCGAGAACGTTTACTTACTTGCACGGAGAACTGAAGGGGTGACCTCAATTTCACTTGTTGCTTGGTAAGGCTGAAAGGCCGACGCTGCGTTGGAGCCAAGCTCACTGCCAAAAATCTCCGGGCTTTGCGTGCCTGTCGAGCTGGCGCTGGTGCCATCACCTCCATGGTGTGGATCTTGCTCATCAAACACAGCTACGAGCTGCGAATGACAATTTAATCTACTGTTAAAAAAAACTTTCAGCAGCATCAAAGTGCCATTGCAGATCAGCATTTCATCATTTCGTCACACCAAAGAGCAAGAAACTTCTATCAGCAGAGACTCAGATCAATGCCTAGATCACAACATCATCAGCCCAAGGAAATGCAGCCATTAATTGGATAGTACAAAGGGTCAACAGCTCTGATGGGACACAAAACCCATCACTGTGAGCCGCAGAGTGAACGGCACCAAGTCAGGAACAGAAGGGTCATACCTTCCCCAGCAAACCACTTCATCTTACCCAGAATTGCAGAAAACTGTCTGAGTGCTGGTGAACTGGAATTTATCACCTGTGTTTTGATACCTTTATATGCATCGTTACTACAAAGCCAAACCATGAGCAAAACCACATTTTTACAGAATAAAAACATACAACAAGAAATTATGTTAATACACATTGAAAGCTACAGGCAAAATACGAAGCCACCCTGACGTGTTATAATCACTACAAGTTATCATCTATTAATCTATTATCTATTAATCTATTTTCTATTAATATGATTGAAGTTGTGGGCTTCCCTTGCAAAATTTCTTTCATCAAATTTCCTGAGATAATTCTCTATTTGCAGTCAACTTCTCCAAGACAAACCTAAGAACTCAAGCCCAATTTGAAACTTAGCCAAGACAGTAATTTAATAAAGATTTACTAAATCTGTGTTCACCATTGCAAGGGAAATAGAAAAAAACGTCATGGTGTTTTTCGGTAAATCCGATATATTTTTTCCACTGCAAATGAATGCTTTTATTTGAAACAAATAATTTATTCCAATTTATCTTCAGTGACCTACTGAAAGAGAAAAGCCTAGCTCTTATACACATTTAATTTTAGAACTTAATTGTCAGGATGGGTAAAAAAGTTTTACGGATAGCAGCATTCTGCAGCCTATAAATTAATCTATAATGTAATATTTGAAAGACATTTCCAAGAAAGCATTACATTCTTCTGTCCAAATTGGTAGGGTAAATGGACCAAATCAACTTAAACCTATGCTGATCTCTGCAAATTGTTTATTTTGTTAGAACAACACTTAAAGCTTCGTATAACCTAAAGGAATCGGAGATGTCATTTTCTCTTTTTTTTTTTTTAAGTGAATTTGACATCATCTCATCCTACAGATTTTAATATTAGTCCCTTTACTCAAATCTAGCTTATACAAACATCAGGAAAAAAATTGAAAACCACAACTGTAAGCCCAACTGGAAACCATTTGGGAATTCAGTTTTTGAAAGCACTTTCAGGCATTAACTTTTTTAACGAGTAGATTTGAAATTGCAGAGAGTAGCAAACTTCTGCCAATAATTCCATACCTAATGCAAATTTAGGCTCTGGCATGCACAAAACAGAAAGAATGAATTGGTAATAGGTAAAACATCCATGCTCTCTCCAGTGATATTTGAAAGATAGGGAGCAGAAGGAAAACCAGGCTACAGCTGCAGACAGCTAGAACATGTTTTTAACATAGAGTTCATTATTTTATGCTTGAGAAATCTACACACAAGAGAGCAACAAAAGAGATGTGACAACACCTAAAATGTCAGTAGCTCAAGAATATTGGAAATTTAATTTTCTAAACACATCGTGAAATACCAATGGTTACATAAATTGAAGCGTATTTCTCAAAAGAAGCACACTTTACCATAACACTTTTACTATCTGTTTTATAACAAGCTAATTACCACTCTCCAGCAACTGAAAATAAATTAATCCACAAGTGAAGATGTATAAGGTATTAGAACAAAACACAAACGATACATTTAAGAATTCTAGGCATGAAACATCAAATCTTTTTCTCCTTTGCATGGCATTATCAAGATAAATCCCCAAATTACATTCTGGTCCTTTGAGGCTGATTGAAAAGTATTACTCAATGCATGCTGCTGCAAACATTTTATATATATTATATATATGTAAAAAGGTACATGCATATAAATCTCTGTATGTGTATGTTGTACTGTAAGTTGCCTCCAGCTTTTTGCCTATTTGAGACAGCCTACAATCTACGACTCCAGAACACTGAAAAATGAATGTTTCTCATTTCAAGCTTAGCTTTTGATCTTATGTATTTTCGCAGGTGTTTGCCGTTTTGACAGCATCAAACCTTCAAAAGGCTTCAGTTCCATTAAAAATCATACCAAGTTGTAACATTTTTGCATACAACATGTGAAGAAAGACAAGCCATGTTAGTCTTCTCCAAATCTAATTAGCATTACATTTTATTCTACAATAGCAGGTTATAATTCAACGCAGGTTTGCATCAGCTCTGCTAGGCAGGTTAGGAAGTGCATTGTAAAACAGCGTTACAAAGGTACGCTCCTTCCTCATAACGAGCTAGAAAGTCTTCAGGACTGGAAGACTTAATGTGAATAGACAGTGTTGGATCTTGATTTCCAGAGCTTGATATGCCACTCTGCGGATGACGGTGAGCTCAAAGGAAACAAGGAGAGCCAGAACATTTTCCACTGTATTCTGGTATCAAGCATTCATTTCTGATTTCTCCAACACATTCTAGTTTAATCAAGGGAAATTCTTCAAGGAAAAGAATTACATGCTTTTGTACCTCTGGAGGCCCTGAAATCAACACCTCAACTACCACAAAACAAAAAACATAGGAAGAGACAGACACCTTACGGCTACTTAGAGGGAAGCCACACGAGTAGGTCGCTGGACCTACTAAGAATCCTTTGCAGCAGGAATCCACAGCAATAAACACTGCTTTATGCCAGGGAAACAAACGGTCTGTCAGTGAAACGCCTGTCATGTTTAAAGGCCAAAGACATGTTTTCAGTTTGGCAAAGTATGGAACACAGATTACTAGACCATCTTTTATCAGCCCTAAAGTCAATGGTAAACCCATGGTATTTTGCTGGGCTTTAAATATCAGATTTACAAGAGAGCAGAAAACAAAGATGACTATCTTTTCTGGAAACAACAGCATCTTTTCTGTAGGGAGACTGCTTCCATGTTGACTTTTTTTTTAAAAAATGAAATAAATGGCTGAAATTACCATAACCACGCACAGTGTCAGTTTTCAAATGCAAGGAACTGCATACTCCTTTCAAGAATCACTCTGTGATTACTTCCAATACCTGACATAAGCTGTGCCTCCTGTTCTCAGTCCTTCAGTTTTAGATCTTGTCATTTGCAGTGACCTGGGAAACACATCATACCATCCATTCTTTGCAGAAGGGATCAGCAGAAGGGCTGAACAAACTATAACAATGCGCAAAGAAAGAAGAAAATAGCCTAGCTCTTCACTATTAGATCAATATTAGCTCTTTAAAAGATCTTCCACCAAAATTTAGTGAAAAGGGGAGCCATTTGGCTTGTTTTAATCCATTTTTTTAAAAAGACAACACCACAGCCAAAGACCAACTATCATATCAATGATAATAATAAATAAGAATAGTAGTAGTAGTTATAGTAAGTTATATCCACCCCCTATTCCATGGGACCTGAACTTGAATGCATCAGAGACATGAAAATATGATTAAATAGGTTACAGCAGTTTTAATCACCCGGGGTAATAGAACACAGTATTTGCATTTCTCAATCACTGAACTAAAAATCTGGAAAAGGGAAATAAAATCAAGTGGCAACAAACCACTTTCTCTTCCCAAAACAAATTTAATAAATGATAGGACTAATTTAGACTGTCATGTTTACAGTTCTAAATATATTATGGCAAAGGCAATGGAAAGGAAGTTTCAATACAGATCCACATTCATCATCAATGTAAAATGGCCCAGGAAGAATCTTCAGTTCGAACACAGTAAGAATTTGATCCCCAGTGTGAGCGTATACTATTTTTTTTTAAAAAAAAAAAAAGTTTCAAATATTCAGTAGCACTCTCAAATATAAAGACAGCAGCTTTGTTCAGATCACAAATTATGGAAAGGTTCATTCCATTTCAGCAGTGGAATTAGAGTAAGTCCTTGAAAGGTCAATATGCATGAACTAAATACCCTTATTTTTTAAACTCCAGAGAACGAAATATAAGTAATCTTATATGAATTATCAACAAAATAGATGGTTGTTTTTTTAAAAAAGCAACAACATTCAGTGTTTAACCAACGGCTCTTTTTTTTTAAAATGCAAAGAACTGCAGTAAAACTCATCAATTACCCCAGTGGTAAAAAGCGTACTCGTGATCCTTAGCATATTTTAAGAGGTGTTTTTTATATTGCTACCATCATCCTCCAACGACCAAAAAAATATATAGGAGTACAGTTTAAAAAACAGCTACCAACTTCATGCTCTTCTCTTTTGACTGATAAAGACTCTTTCTACAGCAAAGAAAGGGAAAAAAAAAGGGAGAGTAACATAATTCAACTTTTTTTGCTAAATATACTAGCTTCATCAAGGAAATGGCTTACACAGAAATGATTCTCCAGTCTGAGATATCAAAACAAAGTTTTACTGAGATGCCTTTGGCTTTGGGATAAGAGGAAGGCATTCCAGCAGATCACTGCATTCAGCCCTCTAGCACATCTGACCGACCTGCCACAACACCATGTTATAGGGATTAATTACACTCCAACCTTTCGTTCTTTCAGAAAGAGGCACCAGGATGAGCTTCTCTATTGCTCTGTCTGAGACTCAACATATCATATCAACCAGGTTATACTTAAATAAATAAAAAGCAAGAGGACTGATTTATTTTAATATTGACACAGCAGCAGCAGTCTGCATTCCAACATTAATCATTACAATTTCCGTCTATTCTAAGGTAATTAAAAATTAGTAAACACATATGCAGTCTTAATTAATTGACTAGATTAAGTACTTGAATGTTAATTAACTAGATTTAAAAAAACTATTCGAACCAGCAACGGTTATTTACATTTTCATTAAGTACTAAGACCATATAAAACAATTCATCACTATCAGATGGTGCAATCAGGTCATCTCTCTCCAGCGCAGAACCACAAAACCAGAAATCCTCCACTTCACAGAAACTCATAAAGCTAGAAACTTTTGCTGTATCCTTTCCCCCACTATGACAAGTAAGATTGTCAAAAAGATCACCTGAATTTTGCATATTCCTAAGTATCTGGCCAAAATTCGTTAATTCTTTTGTAATATTTATTGACGAATCTGATACTGGTTCATATGTAGGCACCAGTAATGACTTCAGACATATTTTAACATCAGTCAGGATTACAGCTCTATTCTCATGCTAGAAAGACAGCAAGTGATCTTCTGGTTTTCACATCCTCTGGTCTTCACATCCTCTGCATTTCTTGTCCGCTCTTTCTAACACGGAGTGAAACTGAAATCTCTTATCTTTTTTAACGATTAGGAGCCATTTTAAATATCTGATTTCTTCTCACCAGAAGGAGAGTTACCAGATAATTTCATACACGGACATTCCCAATTCGTTCCGCTGTTCAGTGACCAATTGCTCAGTAGTTGATCTGTTGAGCAACCAGAAGCATCTCGATTCCCTTGGCTGAACCCTGCACTTCCCCTCCTGGCCCATACAACAACTTCCAGATGTGGTCTTCCCTTCCACAGCTGCTATGCTCTTCTGGCATTTATGCTGCACATCTTCTCCTGCAGGATGGCCATTCATGTACAAAACTGCCTTTCACACAAGTGATTATTCTTCTGCTTCCAGCAGAATAGAGAGCATAGGCCTTCTGAGGCAGCTCCGAGTGACGGAGCAGCTCAACACCCACCTCCGGTGAGGTGCCCACACAGGCAAGGATTCTGGTTCTCAGTTTATGCTTAATAACTGAACTACATAACTTTTTCACAGGAGACTTTGGTCCTCGAATAGAGAGATTTTGATGGTCCAAATCCGATTCTAAAATCCAAATTAGCCTTGTCAATACATCTCCACCCAAAATAGCTACTTCAAGCATTTCTTTTAAACCCTGATGCCAGAGGGTGAAGCCCAGCCCTGTCCTGCAGCTCCAGCGTAAAGGTCTCTGTCTGCACACGCTTTCTGACAGCCACTTTCTGACAGTCTCTCACAGTTGCTAATGTGAGAGACTTCAATCACTCTCAGAGCATTGCCATACACTTCCAGACGTGTGCTGCCACTATCGGAAAGTGGACATGGAGGAGTCTGGCAGAAAATCTGAGACGAACATCACTGGCATCCTTTTCTCACCAAAAAACTTTTCCAGTCTTAAGCAATCCTGTACAGTGAACCCACAAAGCAACCACAGAACTGACTATACGTTTCCTCCACAATGCACACAACTGAAGTAGATTGCAAGCATATATAAACAGATTTCTATAGTGACTCTTTAGGGTTGGCAAAAACCAAAGCAGTACCCAAAGCAGAGTGTGTATTACTCAGTCCATGTTACAAGGCAGAACTGAAGAGTACTTGTTTAATAAGGCCCAGCAGTAAATCAAATTTCAGCTAACGGCACCTCAGACTCCAAAACATCCTGAAATACAAGTTGCTTGTGAATAAACAGATGAGTGTAAGAGGAAAAAAACATAAATTTGAGAAAATAATTAGCAAGGGAGTAGCCAATTATTATTTAGATACGGAAGAAACTAAATATGAAATCAATTTGTAGGCTTTCTGATAACTGAACTGACTTTAGTAGCCTCATGGCAGACCCAAATACTTATTCCTTCAGCTTCACTTTTCTACATGGCTCATTAAAAACCCATTTAAATATAACTACTGTTTCAATGAACTGGTAAGAGGAAATACAGAAAAAATTGGACATTTTCACAAATAATGCACTACTGCCCACAGACATAAAAAAAAAGGATCAATTAGCAAAAATAGCAGCATCTAAGAGGCACTCTGTGCTATATGTGCAACCTGAGCGTCCCCTCAACAGACTTATAGATCACGCAACATTTCGAAAGGAGAAAAAGGGCAAGTGCAGTTCCATTTTAGACAAACTGTAACACAAAACCCAAACCTTTATAATTTCAAGAAAATCTTTACCTGTCCTAATTAATCGCCTTCAGTCATGAAGCCCAACTAGCTTTTCATAACAACTTTTCAAAGCAATGTAGCTAGAAGGGAGCCAAACAACTGATATTCTCATAATAACTTTACTGCATTATTGCTTTTGGAAAAATAAGAAGGACATTTTAAGGGTCACGTTTTACTATCAGATGAATACTTTGGATTATACAGAAGTGTAAACTCATACAGAATCATAGAATAACCTGAACTGGAAGGGACCTCAGGAGATCATCTGGTCCAAGCCCCTGTTCAAAGCAGGGTCAGTGAGAGGAGGTTCCTCAGGGCCACATCTAGTCAGGTTTTGAATAACCCCGAGGATGGAGACTCCACAGCCTCTTTAGGTAATCTCTCCCAGCGTTTGACCACTCTTGGTTTTAAGAATTTTTTTTCCCTATATCAACTTGAAACTTCCCTTGTTGCAATGTGTGTCTGTTGTCCCCTCACACCACCCCTATGCACGTCAGAGAAAAGTCTAGCTCCATCTTTTCCATACCTGATAGAGAGCAGCTGTATCAAGAACGCTGTGCCTTAGGTAACCACACGGCCATACAGCACCCCTGAAGGCTTCCCTTCCCCTGTGATGGTCTCCAGCCCCCTAACTAACCCTGGTGGCTCTGGCTGGGCCATCATGGTAATGTCTTGCTTGTATTGAGGAGGACAAAATACTGCAGGAGCAAAGAAAAACAGTCACTTCTCTCAACCTGCTGGCTACGGGCTTGATATAGCCCAGGATGGAGCTGGTTGTCTTTATCATGAGGGGACACTGCTGACTCACGTTCATTGGGTTGTCCACCAGGTCTGTTCCCACCCAGCCCCCAGCCCATACTGCTGCGTGGGGTTATTCTAGCCCATATGCAGGACTCCACATTTGCCTCTGCTGAGCATAATCTACCCCCTCAAAACCCCGTGATATAAAATAACCACTGCGGGAAAATACGTCATAGGTGTCATTGAAAGTCATTCTCAAATCTGCCGACTAAGTAAACATCCTTCACTTTCAAAGCTCAACATATCAAGTTAAATCATATTTGCAAGATCAGAACTCATCTACTGATTCAAAGGACACTTTAATTTTACAGATAGTTTAAAAATCTTCTGCTTTCATGATTCTTTAAATCTAAGAAACGATTCTGAAGTAAATATACAAGCTTTTTATTAAAACATTGCTTCTGATTATTCATTTCCTACAGCACTTTGATCTGAGACATTCTAGAACTAATATTAAATTGCAATCCAATCTTCTCCCAGTAGGAACTAAATGCAATTTTTTAGGTACTATCCTTTAAGTTCCCAGACTATTAAATATATTTAAAATACATTTAAAATTTTAAAATATTTAAAACTTATTAGTTTAATATTACATATATTTAAAAGACTTCTCCCTTCTCCCCTCTATTGCTGAGCAACAGACTAAAATCAAGCACCCTGGGAAGTAATTTGTGTATATTCTATCTGAATTGTTGTCTACCTGACCTCCATGGGTTAAGTCAGGCTGAGGTTCAGACCAAAAAATAGGACAATAACTGAGCAGTGTTAAAAGTATTCTGAGGGCTGTTAGAGGTAGCTGCCACTGAGATGCCTTGTCAGGTTGGCTGGATTTGCTTTTTCATGACCTCGGACCTTGAACATACCAGATATACCACTCCTGCATAACGCACTGAACGAGACTCGAGCCACCAGCCCCCCTGTGTGGCCTGACAGACACAAGTACATACAGAGTACACACAAACTGATTATCCTGTAAAGTCCTTCTGACCTGTTCACCCGGCTGAACCGACTGCATGGACACAGCAAGTCCAACACCACAGCTGGATCTTGGACTTCATCACCAGCTAACTTGCATGGCCAAAGAAAACATCTGCATTTGTCATCTCCTACAGACAGACAACCCAGCAGCTCTGTCCTACATGGCCAGAAGGCATGGCTGGCAGAAAGAAAAGCAGAAGCAATCTACATTTTATGAAGCTGACAGACATGGGGAGAAGGACACAGATGCGAGGAGGTGAGTTTCTTTTTGGTAGGGCATACTCACCTGGGCCAGGAACAGTTAGAAGCTCCAGTTCATTACATTAACTCACACTCCTACATTACTGCTGTTAACTTTAACCATACTAAGGAAGGCTCCACAACCAGTATGAATTAGCTACTGATCCCATCCTTCTCAATGGAGTTAATGGCTGAATGCACTGATCAGCACTGGTACCCACAGCTGTTAAGCTAAGCCCTGGAGAAAGAGCGGGCAGCGCCACCCCAGCACTCGGATCTCTAGGAGGATGGGGGCAGTGATACACCTCACTGCAACAGTGGTTTTATTAAGATGGTGGGGTAAGAGATTCCAGAGCTTGCAATTAAACACAAAACTACTGCTAAAGCGAGAGTGCAAGATAAGAGAACATCCTCGTTTCTTTTAAACAATCTTTTTTTTTTATGCTTCTCAGCAAAACCGAAGATTTTACACTTAGAGAGAAGTTTGCTTTCCTCAGTTGCTACAGTTCCTCCACACAGCAGGTACCAAAATGCTTAATTCCATGCTTGTTTGGGCTACGAGAACAGCTGGGAAAAATATCTCTGTCCTAAATTAGAAAGTTTTTCAATCATAGGTTTTTTATCATGGGATTTTTGTAATGGGTTGTTTCTTCACCATCTCTTCCTTTGAAAGCATATAGAGTATAATACTACCCTGTTATTTCCTTAAATCCTCAGTTTATACGGAAAAGATTTCTTCCAAAATCCCCCTGTAAAAACAGCCCTCTTGTTCAAGGCTAAGGACATACTCCGCAAAATTACCACAATATATGATTTACCATGGTAACTCCTTAGCTCATTTTGAAAAGAAATAGGAAAAAAATATATCCATCCTAGCTTTGAAGGTTTGCAAAGAAAGCATGGTATCAGAAGAGAGAGTGCTATGCTCGGAAAGTAGAAGGGACACATCTGAGCAGATGAATAAGCCAATTTCATCTCCTCCATTTTTGATCACTCAGCACAAATTAATATATGCAAACTACACTAAGGACAATGTTGTTAATATTACTTTGGAATCAATTTTATATTTTTAGAGTGCACTATAAAAGTCTGCCTCCTTTTCTAAGAGGGCAAGGCTCAAAAAGATACCCTGATTGTTCTCCATGCAGCTGAACTTGTGGGTATGGGATGACTCTGCAGGTCAGCGGATTTCCAAGTCAACAGCATGGACCATACAGGGGTTCGGTATTTTATTTCTGCCACAGAGGTCAGCAGTTAAGCAGTGACGCTATGCAGTAAGTAATCTAGACACTGGGGTTATTAGAGGGGCCGGTGTCACACAGCGAGATATATTGCTGAAATAAAGATGTATTAAATCTTAACAGTTGTCTCATCTGTCACTGGGAGCTGCAGTCCTTGAGTACCAAGAAAAAAATGGTTTCAGAAACCCCCAAAAAGGCCATGCTTTCCATTCCTCTGTTACAGGATCAAAACAGCAGCATTTTAAATCGAAGACTTTCATTTCAGCTGAGGTACAAAAAGGTATGTAGTTAGTTAAAGCATAGGCCAATCTTTGCAAGCTTATTAAACTTCAAGAAAATAGGTTTTGTAAAATACAGCTCTTCATTTTATATAGTGTGTGCTGTTCAGTGTAATTTGCATGCAAAAGCCAGTAGAATGTGATTAAAAATACCCATCTAGAGACACAGATGAAAAACTTCAAACATTTTCTGATTCCCTTCTGTTCCACTCATTATTTCAATACCTTACTACAACAAAGGAATAGATAACACTTGTCCTTGACATTAGCCTAAATTATCTTCGGTGTGCAATACAATACCTATTAAATTAGGCTTATTTTAAATCAACGTCAAGGTCTGTTCAAAAGGTAAAACTCTGTGTACCTTTTGCCTTTCGTATAACACCTTCTTCCCTCCCCCCCCCCCCGAAACTTTTCAGAGGTCTTAAAAACAATGAGATAGGGATGTTTTTTTTTAACTACCTTCATTATCTAGTATTAAAAATTGTCGGAGAGAGAGACATTTACCTCTGGCATTTATTAAAAAAAACCCACAACAATATTCTTCATTTTGTGCATAATGACAAAAATAATCAGCACATTAGGCAATAATTCATGCCTCCCCTTCTTTAAATAAGGCTCTAAAAAAATTTTAAATGCAAACGACTGATTGTTCACTTGTGACTAACACTTTATATTCTTTTAAAATGTAACAATAGTGAAAACAATGCAACTTAACTTAAGAGTCCATTAGGACTATCCTTACAAAAGGAAGAATAAAAGGTAGCAGTCCAATAGCGCCGGGCTGATGGCAAGTGACACATACTGGGAGATCCGTGGAGGCTGTCCCCTCCTGTGGCAACCCCCAGGTACAGGGGACTTGACTCACCAGAATTACTATATGAGCCTATGCCAGATAAGGAGCTCTGGTCTTAAGCAGACGACACCTATTAGATAACATTTGATGGTCTGGAAAGGGAGAGAGGATCCCAAAACTGCTATACTACAGTTCTTCCTAAACAGCTTTAGGTTTTCTACAAGCAAGAGGATTATAGTGATCTCTGTATGAAGAAAAAACAGCCTGGTGCATCCACATCCAGACGGATGGATACCGCACATCATAATCTGCTAGGAGGAGATAGGGCCTGTGTTTATTTCCCACAAAACACCAAGTTATATGATGCAGTAACTGAGCCCCAGGGACTTTCACTACAATCCAAGCTCTCAGTGCCAAAACCATTTTCAAACCGATCTGGAGCTCCGTTTTCAAAAATAATTTGGCAGATAAGGTTGCTGAAAGGCATTTCACTTCTTTTCTCCCCATAAAATCATTAGAAATCAGATGCCAAGATATTTTTGAAACTCTGCTTTTAAAAGCTGCCTGGTGATTTTCAAATCTGACCTCTAAATGCTTATGAAACCAAACACAGAAAAAAAAAGCAGCAGGAAGAAGCTAGGAGTAAGGAGGGAGGACCTTGGAAGGAAACTAGCTGGTTAGTATCATCACATCCATCTTCACAACACATTCAGTGCAAGTCAAGTGCTTTTGTTTCTGTGAAATGCAGAAATGAATAGAAAAGGAGATCTCTGATATTACTCTAACGATAGTTTGCATCAGTCCGTGATTCTTGACTGCTTGGTGTAGACACCTCCATCACCTTACAGTGCTCTCTCTTTAGGTAGGGATGCTGCACTCAAGCATTATAACCAAAAAGACAGAAACGTAAATAGGGACTTTTGATGGAATTATACTCCTAAATCACTTAGTGTGAAAGCTTCCAAGACTCCAGCCTTATTTTCAAAACTCATTTTGAAAATTAAGTCCCTAAATCACTGTGGAAACTGGGACCAATGCACCTACATGATGAATCCGAAAAAAACATTTTTAAAAAAGAAGCACTCGAACGAGAAATTACATTTGTATGCACAATCACTTCATGCTACCAAACGTGGGAACACACCATCGTTCTTACCTTTTACCTTGCTCACCCCATATCCATGAATGCATTTTCCAACACATAATGTAAATGTCACCCAGACTGGGGAAGGAGATACAAGCATTGCCAAAGCCCATCAGCTTCAACGTGTGGACAAGGACTGCACTGAGAACTTCGAAACAGATCCCTTCTACCCTGTAGATGCCCTAATTCCTCCTCGTCTCCTGTGGGCTGATCTAGCCTCTTTGTTTCTCCTCTTTTCTCTCCTAGAAAAATGAAGGTTATAAGTAGCTGGCACTCCATAACAGGGCAGCAGACCTGTCTCTGAAGTGTCTATATTATATTTCATAGTGAATTCAAATATTGTTGTAAGGTTATTAAAATCATTCATGATTTTATCTGTGCCAAATGGATCATTACACTGTCAACACTCATCTTTATTATGCAAAAATATGCAGAACTTAACATCTTTTGTTGAGCTGGCAAAACAGTATATTCACTAGTAACTCTATTTTTCATTAAATTTTGCACAAGGTTAAAGCGTGTATGGAATCTGATTACCGAAAGCTTCATTCAGAAACATCACGCAAAACAAGCTGTTTGACTTGTGCAGCAAAAGATTATTTTAAACCTACAAACAAATAAATTCTTCTGAGTAGTGCTCACTGAACTAATGGTGTTCCCATTCATTTACAGTTCCCTTTAATTTTTACTATTATATACGCAAAAAAAAAACCCAAATCTTTCAGAACCCAACATTCCCTTTCAAACACCCTTAAAAATATAACGAATGGGAGTCTCTGAGGCCCCAGCACAAAGAAAAGTTGCTTTTCTTTTTCAATAGCTGGGAGAGGCATGGCTATCTAAGTTCTTGAAAATCAGCACGTGTTTGGGAGGACTTTGGTGCTGAATTTCATTTCTTGGTAAATTACACAGAAAAATATAATCAAAGCAAATCAAAGGAGCACTCGCTCTGCTTCTACACTTACGGCATAGTTAGAGATTATATTAAGTTAACTTCCATTTGAGTAAGTCTGGTGATTCTCTGCTGATTTGTGACTAATAAAAATACTACTGTTTTGCTTTAAAATATTTCCAGCTTAAAAATATTTTAAGCAAAGCATAACCACAGGCACAGCTGAAGGCAGCCTGAGGAAGTTTGCTTTGCTGGCAAAGGACAAGCGTGGGCCACCTCTGGAGGGAAGGGGAGAACAGCTGGGGTGGGAAGGCAGGAGGGGATACAATTAATGCCATGGAGAGTACCAGGGCAACTGGGGGGTTAAGGTTCTTTGTTCCTTTTAAAGTGTGGGGGGGGGGGGTTTATGATTTTTTTTTTTTTCCTTTTCGCTCTTTTTAAGTGTTCTATGCATGCTTCACAATCCTGCTTGACGGAAACTCACCATAGGCTCCAAGGCTACCTCCAACCTCGCGTCTTACTTTCCGCTCCTCTCTAAATGTCTTCCAGCAGAAGCAGTAGTGAATTTGGTCTGGTTACCTCTAACGTAAGAATCATTTCTTGGGAAGCTCCAACCATCTTGAAATAGCTTTTCTGACTCACTGTCTCATTAGGTCTTTATTTAATTCTTCTTTCTTTGTATTTCTCCTCCCAGACTTAAATCTTTGCAATTGTATGAACTTTTGGCAAACCTTTTTGGGGTGCAGTTTGTAGTTTGGTGTCACACAAAGCAGATGCATTGTATAAGACTGACACAGGTAGTGGGTAAATTATGCTGTCAAAAGTGATTAACATTTAAAAGGACTAAACAGAGGAAGCAGATAATACCTCCAAGATCTGTTTTTAATTAAAACATCCTAGTAATTAATATTAAAAGGCAAAGACTGAAAATGAGAGAGTATAGCTTCTAAAGAGAATAGTTTTTATGTTTTTCATTAGGGGTCACCTTTTCTGATGTGCAAGACCACTTTTAAGCTACCTGCCTCACTGGAGACCATTCATTTATTAAAACAACTCTGCCCACATAAATATAAAAAAAAAAAAATACACATTTAATCTGACACATTTATGCATTCATTACTTTTTCAAATGTCCTTGCTTTAAGACAATCTTGCCCCTCACTGAAAGCAAACCTTATTTCACAGTCTCTGTGCCTAATTGTTGTATCCCAAAACATTTCTCTACTTTCCAAAATAATTACCAAACATTATATCATCTATGCTAAAACAGTAAAAGGGCATCAACATTGAACCCCGTAAGTACATAAAATGAATAGCGCATACCAGGGAAGTCTAACGCGTGGAGCCTTTGCACATAAATCAAACCGCCTTACGCATTCTGACAGCTCCATCTAGCCACAGCTACACAAAAGTAACTCTATCCCAGGCAGAATGAATTAATTTACATTCAGCACATACCAGCAATTACAAAAACTCTTGCGGTCAAAAGTGTCATTTCCAGAATGACTTTACTATTGTTTAACAATCAGATTAACACTTTCACAATCGTATCTGTGCTTCAGGTTACTTGGGTTTCAGAGAAACACAGGATCAGAAAAGCCATGTCTTAAAGGCCCCAAAATTAGGGTGTCTGGATAATGTCAGGAACAGATGCTGGGATCAGAACTTGGCAGGAACTCCTGAGACGGGAACCTCGAACGTCCTGGGAAGAGCACACAGCAAAAAGGGATACAACATAAAAGCGCAAAGGGCGCAGGGACAGAGTGGGAGAGAGGGGATGCGCAGGACCTGCACACATCTGATGGAGCAGATGAGCAAGAATAACAGCAAAATAGCGGGCTGCCAGAAGCGGGGCAAAGGGAGGGGAAGCCTCCTCATCACGAAACTCCAGCACCACCAGTTTACAAGTCCGCAGCGTGTGGACCAGCCTCTCGCTCAGCTCGGCAGCGCAGCCGGGCGGTGGGGCACGGGCAGCACCCCAGCTCATCCCCGCTGGCCCGCTCCCCCAGCCACGCTGCGGTGTGACAGACCGCGCCGTCAGTGAGGAGCGTAGATACCAAGAGATAGGTAATTTTTCTCCATTTTTTCCTCTTCCATCCATCACTGACAGCTCTAATAATCCGAAATTCACCTTTTTGTATATACTGGGGCACTGCATGCACTAGCAAAATACCATACGTCTTTCTCTGGAAAAAAGCGGTGCTAACTAGCTCCAGATACGCAGCTTTAAGTGTTTATATATAACAAAATGTTAAAATAATTTGAGAAAATGAACTCTCTTTTCATTACACATTCTTCTTATTGTCTACAGTGTCAAACACTGTTGACTTGGCTGGTGTAAAGATCAGGCTCATTAAAAGTGACCCAAGTTTCAGACACGCAGAATGGCCCCAACATCCTCCACTGAAACAGAAACCACCACAGGGTACTGAAATACGCTTTGCTTAGACCTAACTTTGGGCACACACATCTGAAAGCATTGGCCTGCTACTGTAGGCTGTTAACAAGAGCACCAGGCAATGTGCCTCATTATCGTATTACAAAATTCCTTATGAGAAGTGGCAAATGGCCGAAAAGGGAGCTTTTCAGTGTTTTGAGTTGTAGCTAATGAAATTTACAGATCACTGATAAAGCATTTTGTCCTTAAGCTGATGTAAATCAAAATTTCAAATGCTGTTAGTTTGCCAAAGAGTATTTGAGGTTCAAATCCTATGCTAAGTCCTGTAAAAGTCCAAATGATAAATCCCGAAGTTTCAAATATTTTCCATTAGTTCCATTTTATACATAATTCCAGAATAACTACTACAGAAGAAAAGGAGATTAGTCCTCAAAGGTGGACTTGTGCGACTGCCTAACAACGCAAACAAGAAATGTTAAGTCCGTCCCGCTGCTGTGCTCGTACCATGACACACACGGGCGCCTGCCCCAGACAACGGCACCACATGGCCACAGGTGTCAAAGCTCAGGCCAAACTGGAATTTTACTAAATTCCCTCAGAAATCATGCAGGAAAATCTGGGGTTCCCGCTACACGCCAAAGGAAATGCTCCTTCATCCTGGCAGAGGCAAGCAGCAGCCCGCAAACAGAAACCAACCGGCAGAGGGAAGAGGGGCTGCGCGTCCCCCCAGCCCAGTCCGCCCACGCTCGCTGCAGCCACACAGCTGTCTTTCAAACCTAACCTCAGTAACAAAAATCAAAATTCCACGTGCAGAGAGGGGGAAAAAAGCTTAAAATGCTAAACTTTTCCACAAACACATATCTAATATCTAATATTAAGGGCATGAAAGCAGAAATGCTGCTAGAACTTGAGAATAAATCGCAGCCGACCAGAGTACTATGTCACAGCACTTCAAAGACGGACTCACTTCTGCTTAATCCCACTGACCACCCTGCTTTGGGTGTTTTAGTACAGTATTTCTGAGGTGGGGAAGGTGGGGCAGGGTGGCACTGGGTGTTTTAGAAAATGGTTTTGGACCCTGGAACAGATAAATAATTTTGTCAGAAAGGCAAATGCCACCTGGACTGTCTCAGCCAGCCCTTCACGTTCACACAGAATGGAGAGATAAAGAGGAGAACAGAGAAAGGAAAAAAAAAACCAAACCACAAAACACCAAACTAGAGGGGAAAGAGAAGTTACACTGTACTGGAACATGATTAAAAAAGATTTATGACATGTGATTTCTGATTTGGCACTGAATAATGGCACATTATTCAATACAGGTATTTTACGATCTCAGATGCCTGTTCAAAGGCCCCATCTTCAGCACACTCAGAGATGAGCCGAATATAAGCACACATGCATTTACATAAGGGAAGAAGAGTGTAAGGATTCACATAAAACACAGGTACATCATGGCTCCATGCACCAGTCAGTGGACAGGTAATGAACTTTTTTCTCCGGACGCTTGTATATTGACGGCATTAAAAGGTATCGAGGGGCTCCAGGGTGGGAGCAGGAGGTGGCAGCACGGGCAGGGATGCTGAGGCGAGGGGAAGACTCGTGGTGGGACCACTTCAGGACCAGCTCAGAAGGACCATACAGCGGCTGCAGCACTGGAATTAAAGCACATGACTCACGTTCACATGTGCTACCAGCACACAGAAGATAACAGTGATTTATCTCAGAGTCAGCACATACAAAGCAGGCCTCCCCCTCCATGGGGGGATTTACCAGTCATTAATGTATAGCTGAAATTCAGGGAATGACTTGTGCTGAAAAGCAGGCATGACAGTTGTTTCTGCTGAGGCCAATTAATTCTGCCCCAAAAAAAGCTACTGCAGCTACTCTCCCCCTCACTTCCCCCACCACTGCCAGAAAGCAGCAGTCCTTATATACATTTCTGTTCATTCTTCATCTGTTGTCTTGCGTGAAGGAAGTTTAGTTTATGAGTTTATTTTGGGTCTGTTGTCAGCTATATTCCTTCAGTTCTAATTTAGCAAATTGTATACTGAAGATGCCCAGGCGGATCCCGTCAAGGTTTTGGTATGTGAAGTATCATCTGAGAAAACAACTGAGCACCATCACTTCGGTTTTCCAATACTGCCTCCCACAAGCAAACTTTAGCTCCACTTGGGGCTATTTATGGGCTGGCCCCACTCCGCTCCCATCCCTAAAAGTCAAGGCTGAGTGAAGGGACTTCCTTGAGTATCCAATCACCTATACTCAGGGAGCAGCAGGTGAAGCTGCTTATAACTCCGAGACAAAATCGTGGCCCTGGTGTGAACCACTGCAAAGCTGAAACACCAGAAGCTCAGGTGGACAAGTGTTTTTAAGAACTTAATTCGCTGTTTTGCATTGCTCTTCTCAGCAAGAATACAGTGCATGTCCTGGCACAACGCACCTTGATGCAACACAGGCTCGATGCTTCCCAAAACAGGTCCTGGGACCATGGTACATGCCCAGACCAGAAGGACACATGCGGTTTGTATGAGGAGGAGTTTGCCCCCCCCTCAGCTAATTGCACAGAAGTGGAAAACCACAGGGAACGGTGGGTGAAGAAATGCAAAGCGTGCTCATCTTTCAAAAGCACAGAACAGCTTGAATCAGTTACCAAGCCCCTCTGAAACAAAGCAAAAATAACTTTTGAGGCCTGTGAGCAAAAGCAATAAACAGTTCAATATAGGCTGCTCTAAATATTGCACTGGAAGTACATTGGAATCTAATTTACACTTTGCTGATCCTTACAAATTCCACTTAAAACCAAAGTACTTTTCAATTCACCTTCCAGAAAACACTTCCTAGGAGAAAGCCCCAAGTTTGAGCTTTCATGTTCAGATATAATTCCAATGCCATTTTAGAACACTTTCTAAAATATGTGAAATAAAACTATATTGAGAGAGAAAAAACAATTAAGGATATTTAACAGCACACTTGCCTTTTCACTGTGTTCACTTTCATCTTAGAAATCCCGTAATATGGAAGAATCAAAAAAACACTCAAAAAACAGTGCCTACAGAATTATTAGCACCCATTAAAAAAATTAATTTAACCAGACTTGCCCAGACTGCTGATTTTTTTAAAAAAAAATCTTGAAATAAATACAGCAGAACTAAAACATTTCAGTATAAGGTTCTCATACATTATATAATTCAAAAAGCTGAGACCATCAAGCAAAAAAAAAAATTCCACTAAAGCACTCAAGCTGAAATTCATTCTCATCAGAAATGCCCATTCAACCCAATTTTTTTACTTTATAGCATCAAACTAAGAAAGGTTTTTGGTTTTTAATTTGTCATAAAAAGTCCAGTATATCATACATGCAAGTATGTCAGGTAAAAACAGCTCAAACTGAGCTGATAGAGACTACAGTTTTCTAAATTCCTCTTGCAAGGTTTACCTGCAGGGCACAGTGAGACAAGGAAACAGCTACAAGTTTCAGTGTCGGCAAAAGGCACTTGGTGGTGGAACCTGAAGGGATAATTCTGCCTCCTCCTTCCTCTAATCCTTAAATGTCTGACTTTGGAAAGCTTGGATCATCTCTCATTTTCTGCTCCCTTTGGTAATAAAATAATTTAAGACCAATGATGAAATTTGACATGAAAGATTTCAGATCAATGTATCATCCACCTGCTCTGCTCCCCAAAACATAGGTGTTGGTTGCTTAAAAATCTAGAACTGTAACTCCCTCCACCATAACCACTGAAGTTTAGCATGGGGCAACTCGCTGGGAGAAGGACTATGAAATATGGAGCCAATGGGCAGCACAGAGCCTACCAGGCAACTCTCTGGTCTGAGAGAGGATGCACACTAGTTGGCCACAGCTGTTGGCGTGGACTTCTTAGCTAGACAGGAGCCTCCTGACTGCCAGGGAAAGGGCAGGAGACTCAGACGTTTCCACTGTGCGGCCACTTATTTGCCAGTTCCAGCAGCACAGGCTTCCTTCAAACCCAAAGAAAGGAGAGATGGCCAACACCAGCACACGCAGAGTCACCACAGGAGGAGAAAGAGAGGAGGGCTACCTGTACGACATATGACCAAAGACTGCTGTTGGTAAACGGAGGTCCTTTGTAAACTCCTGCTCATACCTTTGTCCAGGTCTGATTCACCAGAGACTATGCATACAATTTTACTTTCTGTGTTAAGTCATTTACCTGCAATAGGCACTGACTACTGGTGGTTACAAACTAAAAGGCTTCATATGCTTTAAAGATACAAGTTGTGACTATATTCAGGCTACACTGCTTCACTGAGACACATCAGTCACTCCTGCCAGAACCAAGTTATCAATGCCAGCTAAACCTATAGTAGCATTTCACATATATTCTGTAAGATGTTTTTCTGATACCCCAAAGTCTGGGATTTTGCAAGACTGTTAGCAGAACAGCTAGCCGGCAAGAAGCACCAAGTACTAAATTGCTTGGCACCTATTCAGCAGCCAGACATACTTCCTACAGCCTGTGCACCAAACGGTCTTCTACACACTCAGCTCACTCCATTTACATCCTGTCATGCAGCAGATTTAACTTTGCAAATTGACCTTAAGATTAAACTATAAAAAACTGACTGAACTTCATCTTTCAGTAATATTTTTTCTTGGAGAAGCATTGCTTAACTTCAGACATCAATCTTAGATTCTTGTTTTGAGAAGCCAGTCTCTGCATACAGGCAGGGAATTCAGCACGCCCGATGCCGAATGGCTCTCTGGAGGGTGTAGCTGTCTTTCACTAGCTGTATAGACATGAGGATAGCTGCTTAACTTTAGCACAAATCAAATGCCTAAAATTAGGCAACATAAATACCCATCTGTGTTACTCAACTGCAGAGGTATTTGAGAAATGGAGAGAAGCAGATAAAAAGAAAAACACCACCATAAAATTCCCCTAAAGAGCTGTACTTCCAATTATTAAACTATTACATGTTAACAAATATGAGGACAGCCATCAAATATCAGTTACAACATATAAGAAACATTAAATCTACAGAACATATGTTCAAAGAGGAACAACTATAGTAATGTTACATACTGTGCGTCATCTTAACCACGTGGCCTAAATCAAGGAACAACTGACTAAAAAGCTATGAAAATGTAATTTATGAGACTGACATGGCTGTTAATACAGTATCCACCAGTTTCCTTCCAGACCAAGGCTAATGTTTTAAAGCTAATCTGAAAGCAAGAAACAAAGGTTATGAAGTGCTCATAACACCATGCACTCTATGATCCGATTTTTATTTTGAAGCAGTAGTTCAAACTGCATCAAAATGACACGATAGGTCATTTTCGCATCCTTGACTCGGCAATCTAACAAGAGTTGACGGTGCTCAAGTTAAAAAATGAACAGACTACAGACAAAAATTTGGATGGTCAGACATCTTTACTCTTGTATCCATGAAAAGGGCTTAGATTATCTTGACAAGTGTCCAGCTGCATTAGTCACACAGGCAATCACTCAAGTGTTTATTGGTGTCACACTGAAGACGATGTGCAAAGCTACAGCATCATTTTAATTAAATCACTGAAAGCGAGTTAGGAAAAATTCCTGTTAAAAGTACTCATAATCCCCAAAACCACATACATGACATATGTAACTGTAACCACTGACCGCCTGCAGGTCCTAGCGTGACTCGACAAGGTACTAACCCTCAGGAATGATATGCAGTCTAGACAAACGCTGCAAATAATAAGGGGCTGCCTGCCCCAGTTTCCCTGAAGTTGTCCCCAAGCACAGAATAAATTGATTATTTAATTTTTAGCCACAGAGCCCTGTGCTACTCTTGGCTGAAACTGCCCCTCCCAGGCATTTGCAAGGAACACAGCCCAGTTTTCATTTGCAGGTCATTTTAGACACAACCTACTAATGCAACCAAGTATAACTCTGCCTTCCTTGGTGAATAACTCCACTCACTATCCCCGTTACGCTCTGACAATCAACCAGGAAAGAATTTCTTAACTAGGGCAGAGCTGCCACCACAGGCCTTTGGGAGACATAAAGGACTGCAAAAACGGGTGGCTGTTTAGATTTAGGATTCCAGATCTGACTGTCCATTATTAATGATCCATCTACTTTGTTCTTGTGAAACATGAATCTTTTCAAGCACTTTGAAATCCCATCACAGGCTATTTTCCATTAAAGACTTATAGTCAAAAGCATCATCAGACTAATTAGGTGACTGAGGTGGAGAACAGATTCAGGCAGCTGAGAGCAACAAGAAGAAAAGAAATATGTATGGGCAGCAATTTCTTTCCCTGTGCCATTGCCATCAGGCAAGAAATCAGGAACATATTCTGACATTCTGCAACTGGACAATGAGAAAAGGAAAGAAAAATTAAAGCAAAGAAACACGGACTGCATTCCCCACGTGCCACAACCCAGCAAGCGCTGAGAAGGACATGTCTGTCTTACTGCTACAGTGCTGTGCCCACGATGGAGATGTAGCCACATCCCTTGAAACATAACTGCTCGAGTCTCTGCACGCCTCCGCACATATGCCAGATACTCCTGGAGTCTCAGGATGAATTATTTCTCATCCCCAAGTCAGGCTCCTCAGAGTTCGCAGCACGCTAACCAGGCTTAGGATGCCTACGCAGTTACCACTTGTTACGCGCCACATTGGGCTTGAATCAGCCAGTTTTGTACACCAGATGTCCCAGAAACTGTATTTCCCTGTTAAAGGCTATACTTCACTGCAGACTTTTCATTAGAGTTTAAATCTCCTATAACATGCATGGAGAAAGTTTGAAACCTCTCAAAGTACAGGAAACAGGGAAGCATCTCAAGTGATGGCATCTCCAGAACAAGTGGATGTCTGTATTCACAAAAAGGCACAATTGTGTTTGTTTTGGTTTGTTTTATATAATCCCCAAGGAATTACCAGGGCCTGTCTAACCAACAACTTGCAATGTAGCACTGCAAATACATATATCGTTTTTATTTTCCCTAAAATCAACTTGACTCACTCTCATTCTTTTCATATCATTTTAGACAGTTAATGTATTCTCTTCCCACTGGACAAAGAATGAACACATTATCTGTCCATCTTACAGGGCCCCTGACAGCCAAATAAAACAGGGTTATTACTGTCAGAACTCAAATGAAATATTCTGAACATGGCAAGAAGTTATTAGCCTGATGTTTAGAAGACAAGCTAGAAATGTAAAAGGGAAAAAAAAATATTTCCCCTACTTTTCCAGGATTTTGTGTGAAAATTAGATTATCCTCTTTTGTTTGTTGAATTAGGTTTGGGTTGTTAGGTTTTTTTTCTGTGTTGAAATATCTTAACTATTCCATTCAGGAGATGCAGGATATGATTTTACAATCAAAATACTGATAAATGAGTGAGCAATTATTTTTTTCTTAGAAAAAAATTTATAATAATACCTTAAATTTTATATGTTATACATACTAAATCAAGCAGGTAATGTTATTTCAGTGCACAGTAAATTCACAGCAAGTAAGATTTGTGATATGACAGATAAATCTAGAAGCACTAAACAAAAGCAGTCACCCTTTCAAATCTCTTTCCTGCTGCAGTTGAAAAAAAAAAAGCCAACAACAACAAAAAACACCAGGGCTGACATGTTCCTATACAAAGACTGCCTACTTTAACCAGGTTCACCTATAATTAGACAGCACAATCTACTCTGTATAATAACTGGAAAATATAGAACCATAGTGCAACAGTGAAGAAAAGGAAAGGGAAATATTTTCCCTGCACACCCAAGTGATGGTTTAAAAGGTGGAAATTGAAGGTCAGTGAGATCTCATCTCCCCCAGAACACCAGTGGGAGAAGGACTGCACTGAAAATTGTACTTCTTACAACTTTAGAGGTGGAGAGCATCCAGTATGGTATAGGGCCAATCTCACCGTAACCGGCTCCCAGGAACGGGTGCCAGGCAGCCCCTATCACTCGTGTTGAAGTCAGCAGCTGCCAAAATTACAGTTGTCTCCAAAGGGTTTCTCTGAGCATCCTTGCTTTCTAAAGTCTTCCAGAGGGATCAATAGTGTTTGATGATGAAATCACATCCCTAGATAGCATGCACATAAAAATGGCATTAAAACAAATTAACTATGTAATAGCATTCAGCAGCAGGCCATTTTGACATTTGAGCAGATAAGTCCACTGATACCTTTGGTGTATTAAAGATACATTAAAGATACAATTAGGTCCATGTGGAAAAGCAATTTTCAAATGTTTCTAGAAAACCAAGCATTCACAAAATACATTAAAAAAAAAAAAAAGAAAACAAACAACAACAACCAAAAAAAAACCCAAATGCCACCACAAAAAACCACATGCACACACACACACACACACCCCTGCAAAAAACAGACACCCACCAAAACACGCAGCTGTACTGGATCTGTCCATCCCGGTATTCTGCCTCTAACAACCTTCAACAGCAGACGCCAAAAGAACAGGGCAAAAATACTTCGTATCTCCATTCTCTAGTGACTTGCAGCTCAGGGACTTCCTAAGCCACACATGCTATCTTTGTGTTTAGACTCTTTAAGCCAAAACTAAATATACATTTATAATGCAAATATTTTATACAAATATTTTGAAAATTATCTAAATCCAGACTCTTGGATTTAGTGCCACTTGTTCAGACCTGATCAGATCTGTTCTTTTCAAGCAGTGCATTTCAAAGCAAAACTTTCAAATTACAAACCTAACAAGTTTTTCTTTATTTTTTCTACAACAATTTGTATCGAACTGATCCATATATACCTCAAAATATGTTCCAAATGAGCCTGGACTTTCAGCATGTGTGATAACCTCAGAAATAACCTTAACAGCCCTATTTAGTTCTAAAGACTTCACTGTATTTATTTTCAAATTTAAAGACTATTTATTTATACCAATAAAGTAATTTTTAAAACTGCATTGCTGCCTTTTCTGGGTTACAGAAACTCTGAAAGAATCCTGGATAACAGCTTCTGACAGTGTGCCAGGTGTAACAGTCATTTGAAAGAACTTCTTATAAGTTCACAACATTCGCATTTTCATATTGTCAGTTCTGGTTCTGTAACAATTCAAGATAATTCATATCCAACCTCATTTTCTCATAATGCAGATGAATTACCCTGTTTTCTTTCAGAAGTTTGGTTACCTCCACAATATAGGTTGCTTGCCATGTATTCACTTTGCTCCTTCCCCAAGAAGAGTCTCTTGGCCTTTCTGAAAAGTCTTAGTGCACAATGGAAACACCGACAAAAATAATAGAGAGCTGCTTTTAACTTTGATGGGTTTCTCTGCACTTCAAGGCACGTTCGGAGGAAGGGAGGCACCGCCTCCTGTGAGAATGTAAGTTTTGCAGTCATGCAATGGTAGGATCATCAAGTATTTTCTCCTGATGTGCAAAGTGATAAATAGTTTTTCAGCCCTTAACTGTTTAGAGTAAAAATAAAACAGCAGGAGCACAACACTGTTATGTTCTGTTTTCTAAGTGATTCTGGTTTTCATTACATTAAACCATATTATGTTGTATTTATACTCCTTTCTGGGGAAAAAAAAAAAAGGAACTAAATAAGATTTTAAAACCTTTTAAATATATCAAAGTACTTTGCAAATAAGGTTTACATGTTCACTTTCTATGACACCAGTAGGAGTCTTTCGATAAAACTCGGAAGTTCTGGTATTGTAATTGCATCATGCCTTTCAAACCCGGTACTTCATCATATATATTACAGTTGCTATTTTTATAGGTCTACATTGCCACAAAAAAGGAGGCAGAGGGATAGGAATCGAATAAGAATCCCAAACCCCAAATTTATGGCTTTATGGTGATTTTAAGTGAAAAATGTACAAATGTGCTCTAAAAGTAACCAAAGGCATTGGGGGGAAAAAAAGATAAATTGTTTACTTTCCCACCACAACTGCACAGTCTCAGAAAACAGAGATTCTCACTCAAGATCGAAGTAAAACTTGCTAAAGCACAGACTAAGCAAAACCCTTAACACCCGACAACTGTACTAGTTCTGACATACACACATTTCCAAGTCTGTTGGAAAAGTAGAACTTGAATTAGCTTTTCTGAACAGTTCTTTCATAGTGAGGTGAAATATCACTATTTGTGCCATTAACTTTTGATTATTTTCTTTTCATAAAACGTAACCCTTTCCACAGAACCCTATTTGTGACTATTAAGTTCTTATTACAATACCTTTTTTTTTTTACAATTTCCAATACTCAGTAACTAAATTTACAAAAAGACAATTATAAAGTATATGTACAATAGTAATTTCTACAGTCCTTGGTCAGAGGCTATTACCTCTGTGAAAGCCATCTTGGATGAGAATCTATAGGGTTTATAACATCTCATTTTACAAAACATAAGCATACTATCTAAACAGCATCTTACAACCTATTCAAAACTCAGTTCTCCAAGTTACTTAAGCAATTCAACCATTGATATAATTAATTTTGATGTAAATCTCTCTCAGGGACTTTAATGAGCCAAGTCAGGAAAATCCAAATTAAATTAAAGAAACGTAAACTGGATCTCAGAAGCTCATGAGTAATGATGTTAACAATATTTCCCCAATACCACCTAGAAATTGCACATTTATAATCATTTAAAAAATGCAGTTAGTTCTTTAACAAACATAGATGTTACTCAAGGATTCCTAGATATATTTTTGAAAGATTCAGATAAGGGGATTTGATAACAAGGAATGATGGTTTTGCTTCTACATTATGCACCTACCTCTCCTACTGTTCAGAAATCAGTACATAACATACTGTTGGGTCCAAAAGTTCTAGGGGCGGGGAGGGGGGGGAATGAGGACATCTATTTCCAGACCTCCTCATATCCCCAGGTGAAGTCATATGCTTTTCGCACAGGACTGGCATGCTCATGGCCACGCCAGCCTCCTCCACTGCAGGCTTCTTGGAAGAAGAGAGAGGGACAGCTTAAGAACCTGGAGAAGCAACATCCAGCCCCAAAAAAGTGGCAATTACAAACACTGCCACTGCATGAAAGCATACACTGAAGCAAAATTAATTCAAAGGTAGAACCGCGTGCAATGACAGCAAAATCTATTTTCACAACTAGCTGCAATTCATATTTTTTCCCCAAATCTTACACGTGAAAAACAAAAAAGCAAGACGGGTAAGGGATTACCAGTCCAGACTATAATCAAGGTGATCTCACATACACCAATGTACAAGTAATAAACTGACTTGTTTCAAATCTATCTTAGATTTACAAAGAATGCTCATTCCACCCAGACGGAGTCTCCACATGACCAAGAACAGCATCTATAAAACTATACCGTGTGTCAGAAGACAGGCCAGACACAGGAACATTAAAAATTTGATAATTCTATCTCAGCACAGCAGCATGATAAATGGCACTTTTATGCCGTAACCTAATAAAATACCCTCTTTTGTCCCTCCCACCAGAAGAATATTATACTTAAAAGTAGATCTAATTAAAAATATCAGGGGATGAGAGCAGTCATTGGTTTGTATCAAAGAGAAGGCTCTGTGCAGACGGTGATCCCCACACGACACCAAGCTGCCCCTACAGCTGAGGTGAGGTCCCCTGGCCTGGGTGCTCCCCAACTCCCCACTCCTGCCCTCGGGCCAGCAGGGTGATTAATGCACTCAGTCTAACCGTAAAGTAATTGAATCAGCACCAGTAGGTTTCTCACCTGAAATGTGAGACAGAGTTTGGTTTCAAAAAGGTCTTCAGGCTTCAGAAAGCTCTGCAAGGAATGGCGCCATTAACACTTCTCAAAAGCCTTCGGCCCTTTGGCGGAGCAGACCAGCAGGAAGACCACCCTGCGTTTCCTTGTGGGCTAGCTCACTTTGCAACACCAATTTGAAGATATCAGCTGAAGGGTTTTTGAATGCCAACCTGCATCTGTGTGCAGCGCAGACCACGCCAGCCGACGCAGCTCCCACGGGCACAGGGAGGCTGCAGGAGCAGCAACAGCACGTGGTCACCCAGCACCATACCCCACGAGAGACTTCTAGCTACTTCAGAGCAAGAACGGCAGCGTAACGACAATGAGAACCACGATTCGCAAGGAAGGAACTGGGCATCGTACACTCCTTGCAACAACAACTCCTTTCTGCAGCTCGCAGGACGAGGGGATTCAAAAGGCAGGTGGCAGAGGAGCCCCCTGGGCAGGGACCTCCCACATCGGTCACCTGGAGGACACAAATGTGTACGAGTCCCCTGCAAGGAAAAGGAAGCAAAGGTTGCCTGTGCTGAAAGTTTGGTTTTCCCGAGTAACACGTGTCTTACATACTCCTTCCTTTCTGAAATGCTAAGGAAAGTTTTCTTTAAAAAAAATACAGACAATGGCAAGTGTCTTCAGCCAGTGCTAAATACTCTGTACTTATCCCTTCAGGGAATACATAACTTGTGTAGAGTGTTAAATAGATGCAAAACTAGACTATGAAAGTCTACATATTAAGCAGTTTTGAAAACTTGAATCAAAAAGGACCCTTGAATTCTTCAAAAAAAGAAGGTTCAGTTGTAAAATAATCCTGCTAGCTTCGCTGGAAGTGTCGAGTAGTCTCCATAAAAGCAGCAGTCCCACTGAAAGCCATGCAGCAAATGGAAATATGTGTTTGTTTAAGGCAAACACCACTACAGGGATGCACAGGAAGGCCTGAATAATTTTCTTACCTCTACAGTACAAGATTTTCAATACCAGGTGGAGGAACATCAGGGTGACATCTTAATCTATTTCTGCCCTGCAATTCCCCCCAAATCATTCCCTACCCAAGTAAGGTAGCAGCCTGGAAAAAAAAGCATTGTATTCTCTTTCTTTCTTCTCTCACTGTACTGGCACAAGAGACATGAATGTGGCAGACAGTGAACTTTAAGGGTTTCAGTACGGTCCTTGTCACTACTCATCTTCCAAGTATGGCGAATGAGCACAGGTCTTCAACTACACTGACCCCCAACGCTTCCCTGGTATTTTTCTTCCATGGTGAGATCTGAGTGGTCTTAGTCCCTGCAATGTGCTTCTTTCCAACCCCATGAGTAGCAACATGTGCCCTGCTGCAGCTTTTGTCAATGCCAGCAGAAGATGTGACACTGGGCAGGAGTGACAATCAAAGCAAAAACATCCATTCTGACGGTTTTTTTCAGTTTTCTGTGACACTGAAGAAATACTTGATGCATACATCCTTATGGCAAAAGTTAAAGTACTTTCCATAACACGCATAAGCCAGTATGTCAGTTTGTTTCTGTATTGTAGGAAACACTTTGAAATAAGAGAGGAGGGGTAGAGAAGGGCAAAAGAAAAAATAAAAAGGTGGTTATAATTTACAACAAAGGCTGCTCAACTTGGAGCAAACAATTGTTCAGATAAACAAAAAAAGTATCCCGAAAACAGACCCATTGTGTATTTCATATCCTAGAATCTCTCGGGTTTGTGCATGTAATTTCTGTCGTCCCCCCCAAAAAAAACAGAACAATTTGATATTTCAGTTCTAAGGTAATAAAACATACAAATGCCTTCATTTACTTGGAGAAAACTGATGAACCTTCATCTGTAGTCAAGCTCTTTATTGCACAGATTTGACACAGGAGTCCACTTAAAGCTCAACAGGAGTTTCTGAATAGCTCTTTGTGTGACACACTTGATCTAGAAAAATAACGTCTTTTGTTTTTATTTTACTGCTTCCACTTTACAGATAAAGTTAACAAGAATCTAAGTAGCCATCCTACTCCAGGGCAAACATTTAAAGGTAAGAAATAACCAGGAATGCTTATATGTGTAGAAAAGTCCCCTGCATGCGTTTTTAGGAGGAAATCTCAAAAGAAATTCAGCTATTCTAAGTCTCTGTAAAAATTAACAACTAATCTACTTTGGCTAAAGAAAATCAACTTCGATGAAATTTTCAGCTAACAGCAAAGACCACAGTTTTTCTTCTGTTGTTTCACCACCTTCCACTGATCAGTCCATTTTTTTTCTCAGAGAAGTTTTTTTTTGCCTTTTAAAAGCATAAGATTACCTAAAAAACAAGGAAGTTTTTCAAATCTCCTAATTTTTCTGGGCATACTATCCACTTCCTAGTCAAATTGTCTTTTGCAGATCTGCAAGAAAACAAGCAAAACTGTCTTATCACAGATAAACAGAATGAGGAACTTCAAGAAAAACATCCAAAAAGCTTTCAGTGTTCCACTGCTAGCAAGCCAAATGGAAATCCCATTGATGCAGAGTAGCCACACAGTCCTTTTGCATGCATCCATCCTTCCTAGATGAAGGATTTCAACTGTCAGATAAACACAGAACAAAATGGCAAGAATAAAAAGTCTGAAAACAGAAATCTGATGTATTGATGTATTGATTGTGATACATAATAAAAGATAGTAACGTTGCTATGAATGATGACTTTTCATAAGTTAGTAATATACTTTTTACCCACTTTTTATTGTTCCCTCCCCCTGGAAATAGTCTGTCCAGCCATTTTGTTAAAAAGAAAATGTTTCGCTTCACAATTCACAGATACTCTTGTATCTGCTGAAATGTTATTTGCCAATTACTAACACCACTACCCTTCACTGATTCTGGTATTATTAGGTCTCTTTTAACACAGTAAAAAAGCAACTATCCTTTCATCTTAAAATATGGGCTGCATTAAAATACAAAACAAGTATTACGGATAGAAATATCTTTCAGTTAAAGAATAGATTTTAATCTCAGTGTAGTGATTTAATAGCAGAAAATTGCCAAGCAATCCAGGGTGAAAGCAGCATATTATACAAAATGCAAAAGAAAAGTAGACAAATGCAAGATAACCATGGAATGTTTGGAAGTCCAAAGGGAAAAAACACCTTTTATTCAAGGAGTGTTGCCCTAAATTTAGATGTAATTTGACACATTGAACTCAGTGTGTCTCTAAAAGAACAAAACAGGAAACTGAACCACATCCCACTTGATACACTTGAATGAGACTTATTAAGTTGAATGCTGTTTGCTTCAGGCCATGAACAGCAATACAATATTCATCAAAGCTCACCAAGTGAAACTTTTCTCCCACTTGCTTACCTCCGGCCCAACTGATTTCCCCTAAAAGTAAATCGATTTTGCACTGACAAACGTAAGAGTTGATACAAATGCTTCCTGGCAAACCAACGAAATTGGGAAAAGACATTCTATAGTGTGAGAGTATGTAATTCATGTAAATTTAAAGAAATAAGGTTTATAGAGAAATGTAAAACACTTAATAGGCCAATTCAAACATTCTGAGAAAAGACAGGCTTCTGGACACAACACCCCTTCCCTCATCAGTCTTCCCCTAACATAAAAACGTATTTTATTTTTAACGAGTTGCACTAACATTAGACCTTGTGAAGTGATGCATTAGCATAGGGAGTATGCGTTCTGTTCATCCTCCTCAACAAAACAAGTACGATGTCTCTTGCAACTACAAGATTACCCAGTGCTCCCTCATCTTGGGTTCCTACAGCGATGACATCTGCAGCAGCAAACAGGCTGCACATCCGCAAAACAGTTGGGACCACAAACAAGTCTCTGTGCTGCGAAGTACAGGGAGAGACAAGTGGGAGAAGCTTAGTTGTCTTCAAACCCACCACCTAACAGCAGGGACAGAGTGCAATTAGGTCCACAGGTGGCTTCAACACACTGTGATGGGGGCTTAAAGGTCCAGACACCGTCCAATGTTGGTGCAAATCACGACATCCAGTCAATAAAGTCTGGAAGCCTTACACAAGCAATAGCTTCGGTCACCCACACAAAAGGATTTTCTCTGAAGTCTAAGTCTGCTGTTCTACATTTATGGAAAACATATAACTATGGCAATTCCAAAGCAAGATTAAAAATGTCCAAATCCTTGGCAGAAGCCAACAGCCTTGGCATATACCACTGCATGGTTAGTGCTCGACTGCTTCTCATGGACCAGTATCTAGAAGGAATAATGTAGCAATAAACCCCCCCCACCAACCAGGTTCATGTTGTATTTCAGTTTAGTATAAGGAGGAGTACAGGATTATATGGCACCAACACAGTACAGCTGTGAAAGAAAATGGTTCGACAGAGGAATGAGTACAGTTTCTTAACATACCTAGCAGGTACCTTTTACAAGAAGGATACGCTTTCTATGGCACCTAACAGAAGAACTGCACTCTTTACTATAAACTGTTATTCTATACTTTAATAGACTTTCTTGCTCATCCACCAAAAAACACAGATAAACGATTAAAAAAATGACTCCCAGAACAGCAGTATAATTTGACCTTGCTCACTTACTGAAACTAGAAGTGCACACATGAACAGTAAAAAGCACTTCTGAAGTAAATGTTGCTAGTAGAAAAACACAACAGATGTGGATACCATTTAGAAATGTTCACATATGATCCACAATGTGATTTTATATATTAGATTTAAGTAGGGTTTTATACCAATTCTGCAGAGAAGTATGATTTGTAATAACAGTCATTTTTCAGTTTGCTCATATTTCAAAATGTTCTGCTAAAAATCACAGCTCCTCAGTTTATCTTTATGGTTGACTGGGACCGACAAATTCAGTAGGGGTTATGTATCATTAATACCATAATAAAAGGAAGTGCCTTAGTGTGTATAATTATTGAAAATGTTTTTATTAAACCAATGGTTCTTTGGTTTCTCTACAAAGAAAAAAAATATGCCGAGAGCTGTAAAACAAAAGTTGAAATCCACAATTACCAAACAACAAATATACCATAGGGTGCAAGGGAGATGGAAAACATCCAGAAAACTTCCACATCTGTAGGAAAGTAGCAAGTAATTACCCTCAATCTATGCAAGATGACAACATGTAATTCACATTATGCTTCCCAAGACACAGCTTGTAGCAATGCACTGTTCAAGAGACCTTCAAAAGATCTTTAGAGGATAAGTTAAGAAGTTAAAATTGAAGCCAACAAGGAGAGCCAAACATGAGGTGGTCCACAGCCTGTTAACTGCTCAGAGGTTTTGCCTACCAGACAGTTAAGGTTCGGTAAACATCAACTTCAGAGGTATTCAAGAAAGAAATAGTTTAGACTATCCCACCTGTAAAGAATTAAATGCAATACCTCTACTCACTCCTCCTTTATAACTCTCCCTACTGGCTATTTATTGGACCCTGATCATTTTCCTGGAATAAAAATTGAAATAAAAAGCCTTTAATTACTCCATTTCTGATATCACTTTTATGTAAATAATGCATTATAATTTTTTTTATTTTAAGGTGCCAAAAAGGAGAAAATAGGGCTTGGATGACATGCTTCCAACATTTTAGTAGGTATACTCAATCCTAATGCCAGATTTACTTTTTTTTAGTCAAACATTGAAGGAAAACAAATTATGCATGTGTCAAACACTGGTGCATTCATGAAAAATGCTGTAGTGAATTTATGAAAGAAGTTTTTAATTTTTCCATCGATAAATTCCATTCTATGTTCTCTGTCAATAAGGTACAAAATAAAACAGTCAAAAGAATATAACATCTTTGAGAACAAGACTTTGAACTTTGTGTGTGTGTGGCAGAAGACTAGCTTCCTCCTGTGCTTCTGAAAGTCCTCAAGTATTTGGCTTCCTCCCTTAAGGCATCTTTCAGAGTTCATTCTAAGTCCACCTTCTCTAATAATAAATCTAAGTACTTGGAAATCTGCAGCAATACATTTTGGCATGAGTACATGACTTGCTACCTGTTTGCACACTGCTGTATTATGACCTTTTCAATACTATAATGATCAAACACTTTTTAAAATCCTTGGACTTGACATACATGTGTATGCTGATCATCTTATAACAACATACTAAAACAGTACCCTATTTTCTCCTTTCACATACCCCATTCTCTCTATAGCAAGACATTTTTGGTTTTAGCAAAACTACTGAAACACTGAAGTACTTGAGAAAAACTGTCTAAAACAATGGGCTTTCACCTCCAGCCCTGGACGCCCTGGTGGTCTGTGAACCACTCCTAAACATGCCCGCAAAAATGAACTATGAAAATTTACATGCATAACTTCACTGCCAAGAGGTCTGCATTTTCACTAGGACACTCCAGAGGTCTCTGCAAATCAAGGAAAGTAGAAAAATGTTCTAAAAGGCCAAGAAAAAGTGCTTATATGGAAAGGCCCTGCAACTTGATACTTGTATTTGCATTATCACCTTTTTTTTTTTTAACAACCTAGTCTTCTATTGATTTTCAATGAATACCGTAACATGGCAAATCCTTGCAGAACCCATTGCAGCTCAACTTATAAATGAAGATATCCCAAATACAATTTTGTTTGCTCCCCAGTAGTTGCAACTGCTGCCACACTCGTGTAACTCTGCAACTTCACCCCAGCACTAACGGGCCACAGATGTGAATTGCTATTGAAAAAGCTAGGCAGACACTGCGAAGCCACGAAGATATCTGTTCCATCTACCTACTGTCTCAGACAGATAAGCTTCGATATAAAATCATTTGATAGTATATGTTTGCATCTCCACACAAATGTCCAAATTACATTATTTAGCATTCCAAGGCAACCCAGTTTTGTGATGGAAGATAGTGCCTGTAACAGGCTATTAAGACTAAAAGCCCATACAAGTGACTCTGGAAATCTGTGAAAGCTAGAACCGAAACCATGACTCCTCAATTCCAGTCCTACATTTTATTCAGTGAGGACATCACCTTTCACATTCCTAAAACCACAATTTGAAAAACAAAACACCAACATCATCTGCCCCAGCATGTCAGAAATTTGGTTCCCACATTTCTTAACACGTGCAAACATTTTAATCTTCCAGCTGCTTTTAATGCTTGCAGAATTTAAATTTCATAGGATACCTACAAAGCACACAGAAAAAAATAGTACAGAAGAATTTGAGTCATTATGTCTAAGTCAATATATTTTATTCACTGCTAATTTCAAGCAGCGAATCTTTCAAGAAGGTTAAGAAGACAAAAAATTTATAAGGTTCTTTTAAGATCTGTGAGGAAAAACTAAAGTTTCTTAGGTCATATTAACCAGAAGCAAGCACAATGTGTCTCCGAAACAGTTCTTCAGAGTTCCCATCCAGCAGAAGTTTGTAAATAGATGAAAAAGTGCATGACATCATCATCGCGATATAAACATCATATGAACAGGGGAAACAAAAAACCGAAAATAATTTTTCAGAAGTTGCATTGATGTAGTTTAAGAAAGTATTTACCGCCAGGGCTGATATGCATGTAAAATGAAATTTAACAGGTGTGAAAATGTAAAGAAGAGTACAATGAAAATTAATACAAAATGGTTTTTACTTGAAATGTTAGAATTAGCTGTGCAAAAATAATTCTTAGCAAGATGCTGTTTCATACTTGGCATTATAGTGAAGTCTGCATAAATGATGTCACAAGCACAAATAAGCCTAAAGAAACTCTAATTTGGGCCTGGACAAGATTTCTTAGGTCAGAATCAGCAAGTACCAGTAACGGCCAAGCTGTTTTTCAGAAATAAACTGTTCTGTTGGCCATATGTACCCAAAGATGTTTTTGTACGTAAAATACAGTTAATATGCGTTACAGATAATGAAGAGGCAGCAGCATAGCACTAGTCTGTACACTTCAGGCTCCCAGGACACTCTCAGTACGTGAGCCTGAACAGTGCCTTGCAAACAGATTGATTCAGCCCGGTGCTATTTTTTGAGGGCTAGAAGGTATTGCCCAGGTTTCACAAAACAGAGAAGTAAGACACAAGCCAGGCGTTTGTCTGAACAAGAACAGTACCACAGAGACAAAGACTGACTGTGGGACATGGTTATCCCAAATTCCAGCACTCTGCCTGAAAAATAAAAAACGCTATTTCTAGTAATATGTACTCATATAACTACAAAATGAATACCAGACAAAAAGCGCGGGTACAAGTTTCCCAAACTTTGACATCTCCTGAGGACCATACACTGATTTGGAAACACTCTCTACATAATTTTTCAACAAGATCACCAGTGAATGGCAGCTGAAACAGCTGCCTTCCCGACGCCGTCAAACACAAGGCTTGGCACATTTCTAGTTCACCCTAACAGGAGTTCTATGTTTTCCTCAAACTGGCCGGTTTCCACACTTGAGTGCCGACTAAACAATGACCAAACATCTCCCAGTTAAATCCCATGTACAGCCAAGACAGGAATATTTATAGATAGGAGCTAATGCCAACATTAGGGCATACTGCCCAACAGCTCATGGACTGAGACCGATTTTTTACTTTAATTGCTACCCTCTATACAGAACACAGTAGGGCTGAACACTGTTTCCACCTTAAGTCTGAATTTTCTTGAATAGCTAAGTCTAAATCACGTCTCCCAAGCTCTTTATAATAGATTATGGTTTTATAATTTTCCAGACAGGACGTTAATCCCCGTACATCAACAGATATGTGAGTTTCAGCTTTACCAGTTCTTTACTCTCACTATCCAAAATCTCCCTAGAGAGAAAATTTCATTAATGTTAAGACTAAAAGCAAACTACTATAATTTAAAGGCCCAATAAACATTGTAATATTCTCAGAAATACAAGTCTGGTGCCCTCAGTAATGTTCCGGAGAAACAAAAATTGCAGATGAGAAGAAATACAACCAAGACAAACGTATCGAGCAACTATGCTGTTTCTCCTGACTCGTTCCAGCTCTCCATATGCAGCCCAAAACCTCTCCCGGGCCACACCGACAGGGACACATATGGACACACACCCTTCCCACCCTGCCCTTGCCTCGCTCCCCACAACCTTCCAGGCTATGCACCACCCTTCTCCCCCAGAGACGGTGCTTGCTGGAAACCTCAAGACATGAACGCAGCAGGATATGGGCAAGAAGGGTCTAGCCAAGGTTGGCAACTACAACAAAACAGGAAGGTTCTGTTGGAAAAAAATTAGCAAGTAATATGGTAATAATATTTCTTGCCTTCAGTTATCAAGGCATAACTATTAAAGGAGCTTCCAGAAAACAAAAACCACCGCTGCTGCCAGAGCTATCAAGCTTCAGAAGACATGTCATTCAGACTTCCATTTTGGTGGGAATATTAGCTTGTTAGAATCCAGGGCTATGAAGATGATTAGGAGACTGGAACATCTTTCTTATGAGGAAAGGCTCAGGGGCTTGGGTCTTTCTAGTCTGGAGAAAAGACGACTGAGGGGGGATCTTATAAATGCATATAAATACTTAAAGGGAGGGTGCCAGAAGGATGGAACCAGTCTTTTTTTCAGTGGTGCCCAGTGGTAGGACAAGAGGCAACAGGCACAAACTTGAGCATAGGAAGTTCTATCTAAACATGAGGAGGAACTTCTCTCCTTTGAGGGTGGCAGAGCACTGGCACAGGCTGCCCAGAGAGGTGAGGGAGTCTCCCACACTGGAGACATTCAAAACCCGCCTGGACGCCGTCCTGTGCAATGTGCTGTAGGTGTCCCTGCTGTGGCAGGGGGGTTGGACTAGATGATCTCCAGAGGTCCCTTCCAACCCTGACCATTCTGTGATTCTGTGAACACCCAGTTCAAAATCTGAAAATTACTCCCTCTTGGTAAGAAAACTCAGCCATACAAAGTATGGCTCGCACAAAAAAGTAAGCAAAAAAAAAATCCAATGTGTGTGGGCACATAGAATACTATGTGTGCAGAAGATTCACCTAAGTTCAGTAAGACACCTAGCACAGGTAACTCCTGACATGCAAAAAGGTCAATAGAGTTGAGGTCTGTCCTTCATATGGGACAGCACCACGTCAGTCCACAGACAAAAAGGTTACTTTTTGTATATCTTTCGTGTAACTTGTCTGTGTAGAAATATTCCCTCCACAGACCTGTATTGTCAGTGCAAAGTGCACATGGAGTAGCAAGACATTGGTGGGAATCTTGCTTAGGAGGGGATGTTCTGTTCAGTGGAAGACAGCAAAGCAGATTACAAATAACAAAGTTGTTAGAGCATAAGCAACCCTTTTCCATCCACAGTGGCTGTACGGGAAGCATATGCTCTTATAATGTCAATATTGATGGCACTCTGCCATTAAAAAAAAAAAATCATGGTTGTAAATTAAATTAGCTTCTATCTTCTCTATCTTGTGCATATTGAAACTGTACGTGTTTATAAGACATTCAGTTACATTTATTAAGAGAAAAATACTTAAAATTTATCTAAATCACATTTTTAAGATGGAAAGGACACATCTTCACATCCTGGGTTAAGCAAGAGGCAGAAATTTGAGCGCATTTTCTTAGAAGAACGATCATAAAACCACAATAATCTTGTGGAACTACATTACTTTTGCCTTTATTTCTAAAACCCTTCAATTGGTTAAAAAAAAAAAAAAAAAAAAAAAACAGGAACTCAAGAAAGATCATGAAGAGTTCAAAAATTCCAGGGCTTTAATTAATCTTTCTGAAGTAGGACAATCCTGCTTGTTCCTTTTTTTAACCTGCTTGGAAACGTGGTGGGGTTTTTGGTTGTTTTGTTTTTGTTTTTTTTTTCTACATAGAATAGAACAGAAATTCTTAAAAGATCTCAAATATCTTTCATGGAGTAAGGTGTGGTGGCTTTTGTTTGTTTTCTTAACCTTTTTCCAAAACAGAAGGTTTACAGGCAGGCTGCCTGATCACTCAACAAGCTTCCCCCAGCTGACAGTTTTCACCAATCCAGATGAACAAAAACCTTACAAGTCCAAACTGTGTCAAATCTGCATCAGCATTTGGCAGCCATGGCATATACACGCACACTATCAATCAAGTATTGCTATTGTGAAGGTAAATACCATCAAACTTTAGAAGGTGAAGCCTTTCTTTTTTGTTCTTCTCCCTAGTCTCTATGCATTATTTGAAGAAAGAATCACGGCTACAGATACCCTTATCATGTGCTCGCAGAACAGAAAGGTCACATCCTGCAAAACAACACAGAAGCGCTGAGATAACAGGACAGCCACTTACTTATCCCTCAAACAAAGTATGTCATATTTTTATCTTGATTGCTCAACTATAGAGAAGTTGCTTTCTTCTACTAACTTCAAAGAGATTTAAATTTTTCACATTCTACATTGAAGAATTGTTCAAATAGTCTACACTAAGGAGGAAAAAACAAGCTGAATACAAAACTGTGCTACTGTGTAAGATGCACGCTATTTCTGTTGTACTGTTACGCTATACCAGTATAGTACACCACACCAGTACCTTCTTGTCTAAGGTGAAAACATTTCTGAAAGAAGTTGTAAACTGTCCTTGTGGTATCTTTAGCATGAAGCACTGTTCTAATCAGTTTTTACACCTCAGAACCATCCTCATTACTTCATTCATGGAAGCAGAAACATGCAAACTGAAAAAGAATATTCTTCCCAAACTATTAAAATATTTCCCGCTATCAAGAAACGTGTCTGCATTGGATAGATACAGTTGACAGCAATGAGCGCTCCTCTCTTCAGGTACACTCGCTTTATAGTATCTGGCACTGGCAGTACTGATGGCTACCTGGGGATGAGGGAAGGAAAGAGCGAGCTGGAAGCAAAAGACCCAAACTGCATGTTAGGGCTTGTAACATACAAATCAATGCAGAAACACAAGGTTAATGAGATCCTACTACCATTAATTTTAATTTTATTTTTATTTGTGATGGTTTTAGATCAATATAGAAACTGCAACCCACCTAACTAAATCTATACAGTGTTTCCCAAACAGGCAGTCGATGTTTCATTACTTATTGCTTGGGTGAACCGGTGACTCCTTCCACACGCACGCAGACCCATATGCCCACATACCTCACAATATAAAGTAAGTACATACAGAGCACAAACTCTACATAAAGGCAAACCATGCCTGCACTACACGCTGCCAGCTTCTCACTTGTTTTAAAAAGTGCTTTTAATTCCTTTAAGTGACTGAGCTGTCTTTGCTATTCAAAAGACACTTTTTCTCTCTCAGCATTCTTCTCAACATTAAGTGGAATTTTCTGACGTTTCTGCGAGAGGCCTGCAGGCTGCCCTCATGCAGAGCACCTACTCCAACTCAGTAATTAAAAATTTAAATACCATGTTCATACATTCACTTCCAGCTTACTCTAATTTGCGCTTTCCAGTAGTTATCAAATAGGCAACGTCATGATCCAATTACACAGCAACAGAAGAAGAAGAAAAGGCTGAACAATTGTTATTACTCCCGGCAGCTTCATCCGGGCTGTAACCTCATAGTATTTAACAGATAAGCCTTGGTACAATATATTTGACATTTACATTTTCGAATGTATGTTTTACCCAACTGCCCTCACAATATTGGTTTAATTAAGATACAGGACATTACTGGCCAGAATCACTTCACTAAAAAGGCATATGTTAAATAGTCCTATAACCAGTATAATATAATTGAGCTCTGTCACTTGGAAAACCATTGCTTAAGTAGAAGAAAAATCAATATTCCCTCTTTTCACAATGTTCTCCATTTCACTCTGCGCAATCAAAGCAGCACCAGAAATGCATACCAAATACAGTCAACAGACCAGAGGAACATAAAGAATACACTGAGATTTAAGCATTATTTTAGAGCAGTAGTTTTATTAATAATAATTCAACATCTAACATGGCATTTAATCAAGGTTTAAAGCATTTAACTCTCCCAGTGAACAAAGACAGAAGTAACTGAACGCCATTATCAATATGAAGAAAAAAGCAACACTGATACCCATTAAGCACAAAGAAAGGCAAACATGACAAAAATGAAGAGAAACTAAAGGTCAACATTATAGGATGGAAATCAAAATGCAAAACATGCATTCCAATCATTCCTACTGCTTTAGGTGCTGAAATCATGCTCTGCAGCAAGTGGCTCAGCTCATAGGGTTGTATTACCAATCATAAATCTTCCTTATAAGGAAAAATGTATACAAGAGGAAAATGTACAAGTTGCTATTCTTTTTCTATGTCATAAGGAATTTTTCAGCAAATTTTATAGGTTTACCACTCTCCTAGAGGAGTAGGATAAGTAAAAAGCATATTCACTGTAATGTTGCAAAAAAACCCAGCAAAAATGTATTGTTTTAGGAGCAAAGATTAGGTTTCCTCAAAAACAATCCATAAAAATGTCACAAAACACCAAGTGAATTAAATAACTCTCTTTGGCAGCAAAAGATGTACATGCTTTACATAGAGGCACAGACCACTGCCTGCCTTAGACCAAAACGTCCCAAATACCAAGACAGTGACTATCTCTGCCTAACAATAAAAAGCCCCATAGATTTAAACATTATAATTCTAGTTTTACAATCTCTGCACAGGAAACATTCATTAATATCTGGTAAACCTTTCCAAATTTTTTTTAAGACCTTAAAATCTTTCCATCTTAAATACTGATTCCTTTGATTGCTACTCTTCAGCAAGAGAGAGAAACATAGTCTCTCTACACAAATTTCCTACTGCAAAGTCTTTCTTGAGCTTTCATTAATGGACCCTTCTCTTCATTCCTAAAACACTGACACAGAACTCCCCACCATGTACCACCTAGCACCCGCCTTCCAAAGAAACTCACAAAAATCACGACTCCAAAAATTCCTCCCTTCTGATGTTAGCACAAGGAAAAGCCCCAAAATCATCTTTACTGAAACCACTCCAGAAGTCAGAATTAGAATTAAATTATGCCTTTACTGTATCTGAGCATTCTAGTCATGAGAAGCTGCACACATACACCCACAACAAAGTATTAACTTTTAGAAACTGAGGCCAAGGAAAACCAAATGCATACCAAAATCTCATTCAAGTATATTAAAAATGCTCCTGGAACTCCTTTCACTTTAGGGGTGGTAAGGAACAGGTTGCCCAGGGAAGTTGTGGAGGCCCCATCCCTGGAGGTGTTCAAGGCCAGGCTGGACGTGGCCTTGGGCAACCTGGTCTAGTGGGAGGTGTCCCTGCCCATGGCAGGGGGGTTGGAACTCGATGATCTTCAAGGTCCCTTCCAACCTAAACCATTCTATGATTCTATGAACTCAGTTATCACTCACCGTCGCACCAAAAACTGAATTCTGTGCCTGGTGTTGAGCATCTTAGATTTTTTTGAGAGGCAGCAGTAAGGGAGTCCACAAGAGATGAGCAAGATACCTACTTCCTAGAGCTACAAAATATGAATAGCAAGCCTAATTTTGGATGGTTGAAGCTCCAAATAGACACTGGGTTGAGTAAAGGGAGGTGAGAACAGCAGCCATCATTCACAGGTCATCCAAATGTTCCCTCTGCAGCTTTATTTGCACCTTAGCAAGCAATTAAACAAGTGGAGCCTGTAACAGCCAACTCCCTATTCATGGATACAGCATGTCATAGAATCACAGAATGGTTAGAGTTGGAAGGGACCTTAAAGATCACCTAGTTCCAACCCCCCTGCCCTGGGCAGGGATACCTTCCACTAGACCTGGTTGCTCAAAACCCCATGTCAATCCCATCCTTCTCCTATATTCCAAACAATCAACCTGCAATACTAGATCTCAAGATCTGGCATCAAACACTCTAAAATGATGCCAACAGCCGGCGACAAACACTGCATTGCAGCCTGAAGGTAGAGGGCAGAGGTCTGGGCACCACATTCCACTCATAAAATGCTGTTGCTCTTGCTGGAGGGAAACGGTGGGACTCCTCTCAGAACTAGGAGAAAGAACAGATGAACAAACTCAGAAGAAAATGAGAGTTTTCAACTTTCCTTCCTCTAGGTTTTACTCTTGAGAATAGTTTTGGTTCTGCTTCCCCATGTCTGTGTCTTACCTGATGCACAGACTCTCCCTCGAGAATTTCTCTTACTAATATGTGTAGGAGGTTTTGTATTTTCTGCTGGGATCTCATTCAGAACACAACTTCTAAGTGAATTTTTATTAGCAGTTAGTGACATGGATGGTTTTAATCCTGGATTGTTTTCATACACAGTCTGAACAATCTAAAATAGTTCTCTACTGAAAAAGACATAGGAATTTATCAAGATACTTAACAGCTATAAAATGCACTTCCTTTTAACAGCCCAAGAGCTAGGTTAAGGTCTCCTTTCTGCAGAAATGTTAGTAATTTGCAATTTAGCTCCATTTTAATTTGGAACAAATACTCAGTATTAAGGAATACTATTAAGAATTAATTACTCTATTTTTAATTCTAATTTCTTTTCTAAAAGGCAATTGCCCTCCTGCTCTGGGAGGATCCAAGTACTACAAACACTGAAAAACTTTGCATCTCTGAATCCAAAGAAGCCCAGCAAGTAGCAAGAAGTCAGCTGAACTGATCAGTAGGGAACTAACTACAACTACAACTGTGCTGAAAAGGAACGTTTGCTGCTAAGCACAAAGATAACTCGCGTATTTGAAAAACTAAAGAGTGAAAAAAAGAAATCCTGTATTTCACAGAATCACAGAATGGTCAGGGTTGGAAGGGACCTCTGGAGATCATCTAGTCCAACCCCCCTGCCACAGCAGGGACACCTACAGCAGTTGCACAGGACGGCGTCCAGGCGGGTTTTGAATGTCTCCAGAGTGGGAGCCCACCACCTCTCTGGGCAGCCTGTGCCACTGCTCTGCCACCCTCAGAGTAAAGAAGTTCCTCCTCATGTTTAGATGGAATTTCCCTCGAGCATTTCCCACCAGCCACAGAAAGGACCAAATTCGCTATGGGCACGATTAGACCACTGAAGGGAAGTGAGTTACAACTCAATAAATGAGCTGTTTTTACTGACCAAGATATATACCCCTTGCCTTCTTACAAATACCTTCATGTCACCATAAGGGTGTAACTCAGAATTAACATTTTACTTTGCCACTGTAATTGGCTCTTCCTAACACGATTCTTACCACAGGAGCACATCCTACGTGCCCTCCTGCTGTCTCTTCTCCAGGCTCACTCTTTCAGGAAAGCATTGGCCCCTTACCATTTCCAAGTCACCTGGTTGACTTGATAGTGTTTTCACTTTGTAGCATTATAAGCATATGTTTTCTAAATACTATTTCCTAATAAGAAACTAAGGGACTGAAAATTGCCCAGATATCTGCAGAATACCAATGCTGGCATACTCTGGCTGTTAAGAGGGCTGTGAAGACTAAGCACACCTGGTCCATAGCTGTGTTCAAAATAAACAGCTACCTGCTGCAACAAGGACCGGACGGTGGCAAGAGAACAGAAAGGAAATCAACTCTACAGACTAGGAAATCATCCCTGTTTCATAACGTGAAGTAGTGTTCAGCACAAAAGTGTATAATCGATTGCGATCATACAATGTGGGCAAACAAAAATGTGCATTTCTAAGACCACAATTCTGGTATCTTCAGCTCTTCTGACCCACACCTAATCTAAAGAAAAGTCACAGTACGCAACATTGGCACCATAAAGTCAAAATACTAGAGATGCCATCTCCTCTTTTGTTCTGTGATACATTCATAATAAATAAAAAAAAAAAAAAGAAGCTTTGCTAAACAGATTCCAGGAGCAACTTCAAAAAAAGTATTCCAGATTAAGTTATTGTGTTATTTTGATTGGTTGGTTGGGTGTTGGTTTTTTCCAATGTCTATCTTCTAGATGAAAATCCAAGATTCAATGACTTTAAGCATGCAACAAATTCAGACAAGGATACAGTTTAAAGACATCCAAGTCTACAAGCACTGGATTAATTCACTCATTAGCAACATGTAATATGCTTTAATAAATTATATTACTTGATTCTGATTTTTATTAACAACACAGTGAAAACTAAAGTGAGAATTAAATGATTTCCTGCTTACTCACAATTGCTATTTTATTGGTCTGTTAGAAGACTGACACTGCTATAGTTATAGGAATTATTTTCTATTGTTTTATTGCATAAACTAGCCGTAAGCATTTTATAGCTTTACAGAATCACTTTGTAGTGCAGCTTTTACTTTTAATCTGATTTCTTGCTCTTTGGGATGTAAGAGGATAAGTTCAGTAAGGAAGATAAAGCAGGGTCACACATCAACGACCCACCACACAACAGCTTGTGTGTTAGAGAGTGGTAGAAGCTCAGTGATAGAAAATATTTAAGTCTCTTGAAAAGATACTAAAGTCTATTCCAGACTCACAGGAGGAAATATATGCATTTCCAGCATATTTAATAAGTGTAATAATTGGAGTGCTTAGAAGTTAGGGTGATAAAAGGCTACATTTATCTTTTCTGGCACATTACTGTACAATTACAGCTGGCCTAAAAATAGGCCAAGTCACTCATAGTTGAAAAGATCAAAAATTGTATAACTTGAGTGACTTGGTTTATTTTTAGGCCTGTCTTAAAACGATTAAAAAGAATTTCACCAAATTAGAGAAAAATATAATTGCTTTTGGTAGTCACACAGACATATTTTCTTGAACTGAAATCTAAAGCTGGGAACTTATAAAAAATTATTTTAAATAGATCATGAAATAATCTCCAATTGATGCAACTTGTTGATAAAAGACAACTCCTTGATTAACCCAGCCAACAACAGTAAAACTTTCTTTTTGGAGGGCATACAAACAAGTTGGACCTCTCACACTTTGAAACCACTGTTTTAAAAAGAATTGATATTTTACTCTACATTTCTCACTATATCTAATGAAAGAAAATGCCTGTTTATGTATGTTTAAGCATACTATTGCTAAAATTAACTTGCAATGAATTAACATAATCAGTAGAGAAACTCAATTTTCTCCCCTGCATGTGCAGGTGAATACACAGAACAGATTGATAACTCCCATTGCGAGTGTGGCTAAGTGTTTCTAAGCAACCTTGCTCCATCATCTTCTGTGACAAAAACAAGTGAAGAGTTTGAACTGCAGTCTGATAGAGCCATGAATACTAATGACTAACCAAAAAAAACCACAAAAGGCATCTCATCGTTGATTTCTGAATGGAACATAAGGAAAACACAATTACAAAAATACTTAAACATGTATTACATTAAACTGAAAATTCAAACAATTAAATTTAAGTGTATCTTCAGTAACTATGTAAGAAATAAGAATGCAGATTTCAAACAACCAAATCAGGTAATTATTTTTTTCATATGCATCTCTTCTGCAGCACAAAATATCTATGAACATATCCATTCCTAAAACCTGCAAGCACACAACTAGAGATGGCAACATCTCCTGGCCAGAGAACTTACTTTAATCCTGTTATTACTTCTGAATAGCCAACATACAACCCATATCAGCAGAAAATTAGTTGCTTTGACCTCACCAGGCAGATGCATCATGCATCACCACACAATAGTATTGGAAATGCTGAAAGCAGCATACTGCTATTCTATCCCCAAAATTAGCTGAAGTTATATAATGGTTACTCATTTTCAGAAATTTCATTTTGACAGACTTGCGGGAACTACAAGGCACAGTTACAGGTCAGAAATTTGCCTACGATTCCTCATCCATCCACTTCGAATTTCATCTAATACATAAGAAGCACGTAAGGGGAAAAAAAAATCTGTTTGTCTTTTTACAATCATACGTTGTGTGGTTGGGGGGGTTACACATACCAATTCTCAGTACAACTACTCAATTAACAATTCAACAAAACTAAACCTCGTTCTTTGGGAGAGCGTTAATTATATTGCTTAGGCACTCAAACCACCTCCTGAGAAAGAGAATATTTTCCCAGAAAATAAAGCAAGCTTTGACGGTTTCCTGCTTACCAGAAATTAGAAAAAATACGACTACTGTCATAGCCTCTTGGCCTAAACAAGGTGTATCAATTATTAATATTTTGTCTTTTAAGGACAAAATCTCTGTGTTTAACTGTACCTAAGTTACAGCCTCCTCTCTACTACTGCAATTTGTCAAAGGCAAAATGGAAACAAATTGCAAACCATCAGTAGTTAAAGTACTTTCTAAAAAGGAATCCGAAATCTTACTGCCAAGTATAGAAAGTAAGAAGTACAAGACAAGAATATGAAAATTAAGGACACAGACTCATTTCTCATTTCTATGCCAGAACACCCTGGTGCACACGGGGCTGGCCAGAGCCAATTAGGTGCAAGCATTAGTTGGGGAATCTCATGCATTGGGTCAGTGCTCACGCTGCTGCACCGTCCCACGCAACGGGCTGACGGTTGCTTCCCACCATCAAATACATGGCTAAAAGCAAGATCTTCACCATGAGGGGGAAGTGTGAATAGATCAAGATGTCAACCTCTATGTATTTAACTTTAACCATCTTTGTTCCCAAATACAGTTAATGAAATTATGAAATTAACCTGCTAAAGCAAACACCCACATTGCATGCACTGTTCCTGTATTCTTTGTTCATTATACCTTTCATATTTTAGGAATGGACAACAAAATTTAATGAATCCTCTTGCAACTGTTGACATAACCCGCCTCCCAGCCAGAAAAACCCAGCGCATTTTTGCTAATGTAATGTTAATATAAACTTAGTAATATAAGTACTGACCACAATTGTATGTGCAAAAATTGCTTAACGTCTTAGAGTTGTAAGGATCTCCAGTATATCATACATTTAACTGTACATTGGCTGATCTCAAGAACAGAGGAAAAAAATAATATAAAGTTAATTTAGGTTTAAAATGTTAATAACAATTATTAACAAATTGTTATTTTGATACTATAATAAAAGAATCTCTGACATTTTTCCAAGCCAAAAATACTTTTTTTTTCCCCGACAACCTCCCTTAAGTGTTTTCTGTTTAATATAACCTTGATGATGTGAATGTTTCCATGTTAACCTTGCAGACGAGGAGTCTTTGAGTCTGGCTGCATCCCAGGCATGCTTAGGCAATGCACCAAACACACAAAGCACAAGATTTGTTGAAATCACAGATGTCGTGCTACAGCTTTTTTAGAGGCTTTGCTTTTGCTCAACTGACATCTTAAGAGAAAGGATTTAAGGACAGCCACAAAGTAGCTAAAAATGGATTTTACATACACAAGATTTGCCAATGGCCTGAAAATTCAGTCTACTGTGTTATACAAACGTTAAGAAATGCAGTCCTAATAGTGTCAAGCTGCTTTTCTGGAACAGTTAATAGATTTTTACCAGGTAGCAGAGAATTTCAGTGTATTTTCTACAGCAATGTGTAGGACAACAAAGCATTCTGCTGATGTAAGAATATGAAAACACCATTTCAAATGTATGGCAAATTGAAAACGGGAAAGCTCCGGAAGAAGCTTGTGTGTGTGTATAGATATATAGTTTCACTAACAAAATTACATATGAAAGACTTATTCGCAATAAAAAAAAGAAATCTGCCTTCCACCACAGTATCACTAAAGAGTAAATCAAAATACTGTAAAAAATACCTTATAATAACACAAGGCATTAATATCAGTAATTTATTAAAAAGTTCCTTTACAGTTGTTAGTTTTATGCAACATTACCTAGAAATTGATATCTAAGTTATCATATTGATCTACTCTCCAAAATTGAAAGCAATACAGACTAGCTAGAGAGAGGATGCATAAGGAATTCATAAAGTGTGAAATCACAATCTCATTACCATTTTGCTATTCTCTTCCCACACTGCACAGGATTGCTCTGACAGCGATGCGGACTCCAACCAAGCCAAGAACCTGGCACTACGAGCGCAGTGAGGTTTCCTGATATATGAGAGTGAAAGAACAAACTAGTGGCTGGACTTCTAAAATGTTTCTTTTCCCATAAAACATCTAATGAAGCTGTCTCTAGGAGAAGACTTTGCTAATAAAATTATAAATCATCCTCTTGGCTCCAACAGAGGTCACTTGAAAGGTTCTCAGCATCTCTCAGAAGAGCCTTACTTCTACAGAAACTGTGTCATCTTTGACAAAGTGATGCTAAGAAGCATGAATAAACAAGCAAGTCGGGATTTGAATTGAGAGATAGGTAACATTTATTAGACTACCCAGTAATACTACTACTAATAATATTATAATAATAACAACAATGATAACAGTAATAATAATAATGTAATGACAGTCGTGGCGTACATAAACCCTCCCCCAAGTGTGAAGCAAACCCCAGGCTTTTAATAGAACGTAAAATATTGCATAAGCATAAATAATCGTCACTTCTCATTTTAAATGTCTAAATAAAATAAAGTAGGGATTTTTTCCATTAGGTAAATTTCATCTTGTAACACTTCATTAGTCCAAATAATGAACACATTATGCACGAGCACACAAGAAAGCTTAAAGAACAATAAAAACTTTTCCACAAGCGTTTTTACTTTCCACATTAAGAGAACACAACCTGGGACCCCTCCTGCCGCGCCACAGAAACGCGCATTCACGCCGAGGTTGGACCCAACCGTTTCACGTCTCTTTGCCAAGCTCCAATTGCCGTTCTCTCCACAATTTGCAGAGCTCTTGGACATAATTACACCTCACAGGAAAAATGACCTTAGAAATCACATTTCAAGTCCTCTCTTCCTTGCCTTGCTCTGACTCACTATAGATGGCAAGCAAGATAGGATTAACCAAAGAGGCTCAACTATATCTTGCAGTTAGGAGATAATCACCAATTATTGCTTCAGACAAATCTGATTTAGCCTTACTGCAAAAGCAGAATTGTATGATGGGGAGAGAAAGGGGGAAAGAGACCTTAAGATTTTGATAAAGCAAACTGATTTTCCACTGAGAAAATCAAATTTTGTACTTGAAGCGTTCTCTCCTGATTAATAACACTATATTTTCTAAAGAAATTCTAAACTAAATCGAGTTATTGATCAATTGGGGTTTTTATTCGATTCACTGCTGGCACACATTTCTTTTTATCTAAGTATTTATGTAATAAAAATAATAATATATGGTCATCACCATGAAATCTGAGTGCCTTACAAATTCTAAAAGGAATGTAATAAATGACTTCCTTGTTTCATTGAAAGCCTTGCCTAAAGTGAGTTTCTCTATAATTAGATGTATACACCATAAATAAGAAATACACACTGATTTGCACTGTTTGATAAGAAACACCTTGTTTCACGGTATAATTCATTTCTATCAAATATCACTGTATCATGAATTCTACTTAAACTTGACATTTAATTTTATTGCATATCTTCACATTATGAAGAACAAAAGGAAAAACAAGCAACATTTGATCTATTTTAATGTCTTCCTAAGATTTTAATTTCTTTCTTCTTCCTACGATTTAGATTTCAAAAAAATCAGTGAAGGTTTAGAGGAAGAATTACAGATCACTATTACAAGCCAGTTGTTCCAGATAAATTCTCAAAGCGCTCACACTTACTTTCCGAGAAGTTATGGCTACCTTATCTATGGGGCAACAGAGAAGTTATGGATGGCCCATCACTGGAAATGTTCAAAGTCAGGTTTGATGAGACTTCGACCAACCTGATCTAGCAAAAGCTGTCCCTGCCCATGGCTGGCAGGTTGGACTAGATGATCTTTGAAGGTCCTTTTCCAACCCAAACTATTCTCTGATTCTATGATTTCGTTTTATCACAACAGATTTTAAATATCTATGACAGCAAGAGGCTTTCAAAATCACTGGTTGTTGAGAATGATTATGGAAGCCTACCAATCCAGCGATGACAGAAAGAGCAGTCCAATATTGTCCATCTACGCTCCAGGGCAGAAATTTGGCAAACTTAGGTCGGGTAAGAAAAATAACAGCACATGTTAAAACTTTAGCAAAAGTATGTAAAACTTCCATTGTCACAAAGATGTTTACTTCATCTTCTCCAGGTCTAAAAAGGTGTCTTTCAATGGTGGACTTGGCTACTCAAAAGCAATCCTCCCAGACACAACCGTTAGATACATTCATCGCCAATCAGTCATTGGACTAAAATTCCCTCAGAAATCATAAACAGTATTGTAGTCTTAACTGCCTTCTAAAAACAAGCAAAAAAATAAGAAGCATGCCATAACAGAGAGCATATCCTAGATAATGAGATTCCACAGGTGTACCTTTAATTTTACGCTACTCTGATGCAATACATATTTATCGAATTAGAGGAAAACCAGTAAATAGCAGCAGATTCACTGACTGAATGAGCTGGGAAGATCTATATGGAGGTAATATTATCTTCCGATTCTAAAAGAGGCTTTAATATACTACTGAATGTACTAATATACATACAAGGTACAAAACCCCATTATCGTTTTCACCAGACACATAATTCCTATTTATGATACACAATGTTGTGTATCGTCTGTAATCACCAATTTAGATTATAAAAACCCTCAAGCAGTGGAACCAATAAATCATAGAATAGCTTAGAGCTATTAGAAAACATTAATTCTATTCTCAAAGCTAAATTACATTTCACAATTTCTATCAATGGGTTTGAATGGAACCTTGAAATGATTAATGTTTTATCAGAGATAGCACAGACAGCAAACACAGAGGCTGCCATTTAGAATTTAATGCTGGTACTGTGTTAGTGACCAAGTTAAAACTGATAGACTTATCACCAGTCCCAGCACTGTTGAGCACAACAGATTGCAAAAGTAAACCATGGATTAGTAATTAAGTCTGCAAGCTAGCAGGCTCAATATTTGGTGGTCGACGTGAGGTATTGCCAGCCACAACTCCGTAACAGTCACAATACACTTGTGCCAGGGAAACATTCACTCATTACTGGTATCAGCATAATTGAAATGTATGCATTTAATTCAGGTGTCTGAACCAACACTCCCTCTGCTGTCAGATGAACTTTCGGAAAAGGTGACTCAGAGCACTCCGCGGCAGTGTTCTCCATTTACTATGTACTCCTACTCCCAATATAAGAATAAAAACAATTAAGTCAAATAGCATGACTATTCCTGTTAATGTTCCCCATTCAAGAGTGAGGTTGCACAAAAGAGAATGTCAGACCTTTCTGTGCAGGCACCTGCTACATGGTGAAAAAGGTGAAAATGGTGAAATGGTGAATGGTGAAAACGCACCATTTCAATACAGAAGAAGTGAGGCATTGATACCCGAGGCCTGGGGACAGTAACAGTTATGGTAAGTGACTGAAAAAGGCAATAAAGCAAAGATAAGAACAGTATCTACATCTTCTGATCTCTAGTATCTTCATTTGACCTTTCCTAAAAGTTGTATTTAAATACAGTGACTAAGCCATACAGTGGATGGTAACATGACCAGCACAGAGAGAATATAATAAACAGTAAGGCGTCAAAACCAGTGGAGTTTACTTGCAGGAAAGAGGCAAAATTTAAGCATGCGAAAATAGGAAGATAAGTGATCCTATATCACAAGATTAAAAAAAAAAATATATATATACAAACTCTGAAATAAGCCACGTGAAGAGGAACAAGACATTTCTGACGAGCTCACCATCACTCGCTACAAGCCTCAGTAAAGCATCAAACAACAACGCAAGTGGTGGCTGTTTCCCAAACTTCAAAATAAACTATGGAGGATCCATCTTTATAACTAAACAGACTACCAATTAGTTCATTTAAGGCAAATATAGATAAATGTATATGCATAATGCATATAAAGAGAGAAAACATTATATTGCAGTAAAGCTGATGGATAAGACTATTGTTAAGAATGAAGAAGTGTATTTTGTTTAAATTAAAAACAATTTGTTACTTCCCTGCCTCAAAAAGAAAATTGAATTTTCTGTAGCAATAGATTATGTATTATCCCAAAATCATTTGTCAATACTTTTCCTGAAAAAAAGAAACAAAAGCAAAGCCATATCTAGATTTTTATCATTAATTTCTCACGAGCAACTTGTGTCTGTATTACCTGTGTATAAATATCTCTTCAAAATCAGTAGTAAATTTTCTCTCTCCACAGAAGGTTTTCTTTACATGGAAGTACAGAATAGGCTTTGTTTAGTTTTATGTTCACCTAAAACTGCCATTATTTTTAGTTGTGTGGTGTTTTCAGTAAAATTTCTATTAACTTTTTCTCCCCTCAATGGAATTACAGATTAAATCTTGTCCCTTCTCTAAAGCAAAAAGTGAATTGTTCTCAACAAAATGATTTCATATATGGTGCAAAAGACCTTGTTAGAAAAGAAAAATCAATTAGGAGAGAGAATAATCACAGAAATTGTCTTCCCCTTTAAAACAAAACTACAGCTGAGTTATCTTCCTGCTTCTAAAATTCCTTCTCCAAAGGACTACTTAAGAAAGCCTACGGGGAAACTGCGTAGAGGAAATAGTACCAATAAAGTTAGGTTTGAGTCTGTTAGTTAACAGCAAGTTTGACTAATTGCTGTCACAAATCAGTGAGAAAAGTTGGATTTTCATTTCTTTGCATTTTCTAATATGATACAGACCTGGTTAAATGCTTTCATCAGCTGTGAATGATATTTTAATCAAACAGGTACTAGTGTTTTGCTAAAAGACACTTTTTCAAAAAGCTAAGACCTCTACTAAACATGGAAGGAAGCCTCTCGTTTGCCCTTATAAAGTGCCAGCATTACAGGTCACAACTCAAACAAAAAAAAAAAAAAATAGACTGAGGAGGTATGTTGCTAGATACCTTCTGAACACCAGCCCCTCCCCAGATCAAGAAGTCTGTGTCTGAAATGCTCTTGATGGAACTATGTATTTCTGTTCAATCAGACCATTGTCAAAAATGTATTGACAACAGGATTACTAGCAAAAACAACTCTCTCTGACTCACTGCTTTGTTCGCTGACTCCTTGGCTAACAGCCATCCCCTTAGAAATGATTTAAATAAGAAAAAAAGTCTACCATTTTTCTGTAGTTGTAGATGGCTTTAAAAACCTGCAGTAGCAGGAATCTGAGAGTTTGTCTGTCTTCCATTACAGGAAAATTAATAGGTAAGGCAAAGATTCATAAACAATAATTTTCATCCAAATTTGCTAGTTTGAATAAAGTTATCACTCTAAATAGAGAAAGGGGAGGAGGAAAAAAAAAACAACACCTTTGGCAAATGAAGGGTTTTGTGAAATTACTCTTATCGCTGCTCTTTCTCACGGCTCCGTGAGAAAGCCAAGATTCATTTCTTTAAACTTTTTATTATTGTTTACTTCCACTGCTCCCTTCCCTCATGTCTTTTTTCTTCTTTTCATTACCCGGTTTCCTTCCCTAATCAAACATACATCCAGACTGCCAGCACACTTTCCTTCCTACCCTTGTTCCAGCACATCTGTTGTTTCAGAGCTGCTCGCTAGGAAAAAGCGGTGTGAGTCAGTGTATTTCAGCCCTGACCCGGCCCTTCCAGTGCCCACTTGACCACAAGTTATGTCCTGTATTGCTAAAACTGGCCAGTTGTCTCCAGTCTAAATAAATATCTGGACAATAGAGCAGTTGTTAAAACCTGACGTCCTCTAATCCCCTTTGGTAGCCTGTTATACAGAAACTCAAACTCCAATTGTTTAAGCTTAATTTAATGGGAACAATTCACACAAAGCATTTTTATTATGAAAAACACATTTTTTTTTCTCCTAATACGTAATTTTGTGGATTTGGCCTCTTTTTTTTCAGTCCTCTAAGATCAGACTGAAGTGCTTATTGCAGTTTACCTCTCTGAACTTATGTGGTTTCTTCACCCACTTCCTTAGCCCATTCTCTATACCAGAAGAACTGATAGCAAGTTGCAGAGCATCTCTGAAGATGACATTAAAAAAAAATATCAAGTCACAACTGAAATAGAGACCCCCTTGTCAGATCACATATGAGTATTCTAAATAAATGATAACCATCTCTGAAGAGCAGAATATATCTTCTGGTCATAAAAGTCAAAGCCTAACCAAGAGACAACACCGACTTTTAGTTTCAGCATTAGGATTACTTTTGTACAATGCCTTGTTGCTATTTGTTCCAGTACGTCTCATCTAAGTATTAAATAGCTGCACTGCGTTTGGCATACTAAGCCTTTCTGATTTACACTAGTAACATTAATTTGAAAGTAATAAACCCAAGCAGAAAAAGTCACATTTCTTTTGTTCAGGAAATAAAACTGCCTTCAGCAATAGTCAATCCATACAGACTACTTAGTGGAAATCTAACTGTAATCTGGTTTTACTGTATCTCCTAGAAAGACTTCAGCTTTAAAAGAAAATCAGCTTCAAGGGAACAATAAGACTGACAGTTCATGTAAGAATTTAAGAGACAATAGCATAAGTTAGAACACACATGCCTATGTGTGTATATATACATACAAAACATACATGTACATGTCATAAAGGCACTATTATCACCTATTTAGAGATGAAGAGGAAACTGTGTGACATATATAGGAACAGAACGATATAAAAGAAGTTTCATTGTACACACATTTTTATAAGCTCAGTTAAGACTGTTCTTGCAATAACAAGGATTTGCTTAGAGTTTCAAAAGCCCCAAAGGAAACAGACAGTATAAGTTCAAAGACAAGGCAAAATTAACAATTAAAAAAATCATAAAACATATTTAAAGATAAGGAGTAAAGAAATTATAAGTTCTTTTCCATCCAATTTTATAAAAAGGAAGTGGAATAGAGACATCTGTAATGCCAAAAAGTTAAATAGATGCATGAAAAAAAAAAAAAATCAGTAACTCAAAGTCGTAACAGGATGCTGGAAAACAATTATTACATGTGTATTTCTCTCCCCTCACAATCGGAATTCAGCAACAATATGTAATGAGTCCTAGTTCAAATTATTATTTTGACTGGTAATAACATAACGTCCTGACAATCCAAAATTTACGTAAGATAGAGCTAAGAAGAGTTTGAGACACATACTTCAACTATCTGGCCTTCTTCAGTGAGGAGAAAATGGAAGAAAGAAGCGCGTTATTTTCTGATAAGGTGGTTTTACACTCTTCCTTTTCAAAATCCTCAACAACTAACCACACACAACATTAGCAACACCTCAACAAGCCTGGAAGCCTGGGAAAGTGCCAAGAAGGATCCGTTTCCTATTGCAATCATCTCATCCCACTCAAACCCAGACTCAGCAAAGCATTTAATACTTGAGGTTAAATTTCAGTTTAAATAGTTGCAATGAAATGAATGTAACTGTTCACTGTCCAAGTTCTTTACTGAACTGTGTCTACAGGAAGGGAACCGCCTATTTTATAGATACACAAAAGCATGGAAGTCATCTTAAAAAAAAAAAAAAAAAAAAAGAAAGGAGAAAGCAGGAGTATGCATGGGCACAGACATTTTGTTTCATGGCCCATCATTTCAGGGAGTATCTTCCAAAAGTATCCACCCTTATGTAAGAAATAGAAGCCGTAAGAGAATATAAGTGTCAGATAATAATACTAAACTATGATTATAAACTCCATACTCTCATTAATTTCGGCAAAACTAAAGCTGCTAAGGCTTAATAACATGTTTTAACTCTATTTAGTTGGGATAGTAACAAAGCTTCATTTACCACAGTTGCATAAATAATATTCCTTGCATATTTGCTTAGAAAAGAGTTTTCCTGATACTGTGTGGCCGTAGGTTGAACAAATGATGCTTTTAATCACCGTGATGATTTTTTGTTTCCATCTTGTACCGCAACCTCCCTCAGTTGTGCGGCCCACACCTCTCACCCACTTGGTGGCTCAGGAATGGAAAAAAAGACCCAAAAATTTGCCCCTAGTTAGAGCTCTGCTATGGACACTGCAGCGTTTGAGGCACAAGCCATTCAGAGTGACTCTTCTCCTTCCAAGTCAGCTGTTTTGACCACCTTCAGAGGTCCTGTGAAGCTACCTGCTCCCAAAGAGAAGGGCAGGGACACGTGGCAGATACAGTACTGTCTTGACACACAGTGTGGTATTTACATTTTCATACAGATATCAAATAAATAAAAATGACCCATTTTAAAAAGCATTTCTGTTATCTCTTTCCAGCCCTGAGAAAGGCGAAACTAAACGGTGTTTCTTAATATGATTGTTTAAAAACAAAATCCACATGCTTTGTCTTCTTGAATGTTGATGATGCTTTTGCTAAAAAAAAAATATTTTCTGAGATAATTTATTTAGGAAATATATTTTCAATGTCTAGACTCAAATGACAGAATCCCAGGGATGTACCGTGGGCTGTCTGAAGCTGCAAACCGAGGGTGCTCACAGAGGTCCCCGGGGTCACCCTGCCGGGGCAGCAGCACTGAGAGGAAATGTTGGGAATTAGGCTCGAAAATACTTCCTCCAAGCAGAAGAACAGGACTCCTAACCAAGTTTTTTTCTCTCAGGGGTCACTCAGTTAAAGCTTGCAGGCGAGTAACCTGCAGTAGGCCTGGAGACCACCGAGCAGGCCCTGATCCCACAGGCCACGTGCAAAGCATGGCACCCGCGGCAGCCAGGCCAGCCCGTGATGGATGGGGAAAGACCCCTGACACCGCTGGGCAGAGCTTCCTTGCTTTTATCCATTTATTTGCTTGAGTCAATATTATCTGAGAGCACGTTTGAATTTAATTTCCTTCGGTTTTAACAAGCACATCTTCTAAAAGAAAATCACATTTAGAAAAAGCCCACTGTATCTGGTGCTCACAGATAAAATCTCAGCCGAGCGCACAAGACAGCTCTACTCATGACACCACGGCTCCCCCCCCCAACATCGATACAATCTCCCTGCAAGTGTTCGATACACTCCCAACCCCAGCATGGCTCTCACCGAGCCCACGCAAGGTCAATAAACCACCTTCTCTAAGTAATATCCTGCCCGGGCAGGAAGCTGCGGGGCGGCAGAGCCCTTGTTAGCGCAGCACCCACCCAGCCGGCATAATTAAAGATCTTTTGAGGTATATTCCATTATCCTTGAGAGGCGTGGGGATGGAAGCGCAGACACCCAACAAAGCAGTATCTAATAAAAGCAATGGTCAAGAGGTGGGAACAGTAGCAGCAAAGAGAAAAGTCACCCAAAAATCCCATTTTGCAGACAGGCAGAAATCCACTCACACATGCTTAAGTTTTTAATGCTTTTGTATGGTTGCCAAGAATGCACTCCTTTTTCCTTACTAAAAGAAGAAATATTTAAGCTTATTACATTTCTAGTTGTCAGAATACACAACAGAATATTCTGAAATATAGACTTAGGCCCCTACACAAAACAGCCTGAGTATACATACCCCACAATATTGTGGTTCATTAAGCCTCAAAGAGGACCATTTTTACAATCCATTCTAGATAAAACTTCAAAGATACCATGTGAAAAAAGTCAAGTTAAGACCTGTCAACTCACGCTGAGAAAACTGAAATGGAGGCAATTCTCTTATTACACACTGTATTAAATATTTTCTTCCTCTGAGTTGTAAAGACCTGCCAAAGCAATTTTTTTTGTTAGCAGTGCCCTACTATAAATTACCTACCACATATTTAAAACATATATATACACACACAAGTTAGGTTTTCCATAAATCTCTAGCTTTTCAGTTTTTTTTTTTTTTTAGTTTTCATGTCTCACACAATAGACAGATGCACAAACCATTTTTCTATCGCTGTACAACCTCAAATATAATAAGTCTTTATGGCCTGAAATATGAGCTTTTAACAACATCTGTGCAGTTAGAAAATATAACTCAGCTTCCTAATCACTGTAGGGAATACAAGTCTTTTCAAAAGTACTACCTATTGTAAATACATATTAGTGGCACAATGTTAAAATGATTATATTTTTATTTAATTACAATCCACTCTACATGGCAGTTCACGTAGCCTAGATCACAATTAATCTTGATTAGCGAAACCTGCAGCATAGTACTGCTCAGAGTAATCAGGATGATTACACAACATATGATCTTTATGTTTCTGTTTTGTCTCCACAGCGGTTATCAGATACTTATCAATTTTCTAGCCCGGAAGAAAGTTTAGACAGGATGGCAACACGGGAACCAGCTAACCTGAATGTATTTGACTTTAGCTGCAGAAAGCCATGAAGACCAAAGACGTTTATCTCGCAGGGGTTTTTATTTTTCAAAAAACATAAAAATCAAGTTCCAAACAGTTAAATATTTCAGAATAAATCCTCTGCTAAAATGAACACAAACAAAAATACTACGATCAGCTAGCTGTCATAAACTACCTGTACCAAAGAAATTGATTCTTTATTGAGAACCGCAAGTTTTAGGACCCTGTTTAATTTAGATTATAAACTTTCCCCTAAGGATCATCAGTTTGTTAGGGGCATGTTCCTTTTATTTGCCTCTTATGCCAAGCACAGCAGACACTTTTACTAATAATGGCTCAAATTGATGCTCATGACAGCAGGGTGGAAAAAAGAAAGAAATCTTTTCAAAGGAGAGGAAAGGAGGGCAGAGACTAGGAGTGGGTAATAAAAGGTGCTGGGCAAGAAGAACAAGGAACTGGAACTATACAGATAAAAGAACTGAGACAAAAGCAAGGCAAGATGGAAGAGGCAGGAAGGGAGCAAGTGAAATACATGCAATTCAGTAGAAAGGGGCAGAAAAGTCTTCACCACCCAAAATTCATGCTCTCCCATAGCCAATAACTGAAAACACGCCCCTTACATACTGCACTGGTTAAACATATGGCTTATCTCCTGTTTACCTGCATGCAAAGTGAGACTGAGGGCAATACCCTACTTCTATGCGTTACAGCATTAGCAGAGGTTTGGGCAGCAGAACTAAGCTCTCAATAATCAGCTGGAGCCAAATGTGGTTTCCAGTTTGCATTTTACAGCCACAAGACATTATACCCAAAGAGGCAAAGACCTATAAACTACTAGATGGAAATTGAAAATGTACATATAGAGCTTTAATTCTGGCATTGCTTCATGAGGAGTGCTTCATTTGGTTACTTAATTATTATTTTAATCATATTTTGCAATTATTAACATTCTACATGAGTACCTATGGATTATTTACGCATGCAGGTAGACACTTTTGAGACTGTGTGAAGGAGGTAAATAAACAATGAAATCAATAGTGAAAGACTAATTTTGCAAAAGTCTGAAGTTTTCAGGTGTATATACACAGCTGTACTTATAAGTCATGTATTATGAAAGATAAGTAGAAATACCTGTTCTTGAAATCAGAGTAAGTACTTAATGATGTATATTCTTTTGTGCCTATATTCCAAATTACCTTTGTGAGCAATATTTTCTCCAAGAACAATTTATATCCTAGATGTGAAATGCATCAATAAAATTCTGCATTATTTTTGAACATGATCTGACAATAAAACAGTATTAAAAGCATTTTCTTTCCTGCCCTTAGCTGAACCTCAGAACTTCCAGTAGGACATTTCTGCATTTATGATCTAATCAGTGGGGTCAACGAGAGCCACTGACCATGAAATGGAAAGAAACGTTTCAGTGGTTATATAATGACACCTTAACGCAGCTTCTCGTTAATCAATGACTGCCATTAGCAAGCCTCTGAAGAAGGAAGATTTGCAATGACTCTGTAATTAGGCAGCTAACTACAACTGTCACTATGAAAAAAAAAAAAAACAACCAAACCACACACACCAAACATAAGGAAATAGGGAAAGAATGAAAGAATTAAATCACAGAGAAACAATTACTCCACAGATGTTCAATAACAGCAGAATTAAGTCCCAAGCAGCCTGGTAACTTAAAGCTGTATAACTGTGCTAGCAATTTCAAGTTCCTCAAGAAACTACTGTGGGGGTGTCACTGCCAGTAATATAAAACAGATGTTAAATGTTTTACCAATATATGCATTATACATTACGTACATTCCCTGAAATTTCATTTTAATAAATTTATCCAGTCACAGTATGTCATTTAGCTTTGCTTCATTTTTAGAACGTTTTTGACTTGCATCCTACCATGAAGAACAGTTTTATCCATATAGAAAACTTACTGTGCAAATATAAATTCTTGCAGTAAAACAACTGTTCAATTAGATGGTACAGTCCAGGTTTCTGCATACAAAAGAAAGAAACCATAATACAGAAGTTTAATAGTTTTTTTCATTTTTTATCATTTTGCTAAACCTCATTCATCTGCAAGTTAATAAATTAATTAATGTTAATTACATAATTAGAATGAAAACTCCTCTGACCAGGAAATTCATTTCTGTGAAGTGCTGATCTCATTGACTGTGCCCTATAAATGATAATGACAGAGCTTGACTATGAGCAGTGACATTAGAACATCAGAATATTGTACTCTTTTGGGAATATAAATACCACAGCTAGTATATTACATCTTAAATATTGCAAAAAATACACCCTCCAGAAAGCAGCCAATTCATACATTTTTACAAACCTTGGTGACCTCTGTAATAATACAAAAGATTTCTTTTTCCTAGCAGCCAAGCTACCGTTTCTCAACCTCTGCTGCACTTACTGGGATTTCCCACTAGTGCAGCCTACACAATTTCCAATCAATAAACTAGAAACCAATGTAGAAATTACAGTTGGAAGTATGTGATATTGTCAGAGGCAGCATGACAGCAGTTCTCCGCACTGTCTGTTAAGTAGCTATACAGAAAGCACACGCACTCAGGCACTTAGGACTAATACAACTGCTATTACCACAGCTCCCAGTTTGCTAAACTAAGAAATTTCACAATGGATGTTTTGAAAGAAAAAGTTTTCTTCACGTCAAACCTGAATTCAAGATCTGCAAACACCCACAGACAAGACTTCCTTCTCATACATGCTTTGTAAAAGAGAGCAGCTGAGTAGAAACTTTGCAACAGAAGTACTAACTTTAATATTAATTTGATCCACACTGCTAAAAACCATGTTGCTCCAGAAAGCAGCATGTGAGACTGCTGCTCATATTCCTCTTATGCTGCTCCCCATATTACTCTCCTGCTGCTGCCCATCTCATCACAAACTACATTTTAGCTCCTATTAAGTTGCAGCATATTATCCCTTGGGATCTTCCAGCTGCCACAGGAGATCTGTGACTTGACTACCATCAAGAATTGGTTAATGGCATAAATCATTTCACCCCCTGATCAAGACTAAAACTTCTCTTATCCTTCATAATTGAATCATTTACCCTCCTTTGTTTATTCTTAAAATATGAAAATAGGAAGCTATTCCAATACATGTTGTTTATATGCCTCCTCAGATATATATATTACTGATCAATAACTTTTCAATTTAAACTATACTGGACTGAAATAATTTTTCTTAGTGATATCAGTGCTTCTGAACAAAGGTAGTGAAGATGAAAAATGAGTTTTAGAAACCAGAAACATCATCCAGTACCAGCTACAAAACTCCAGGTGAATATACAGAAGGAATATCCAAAATGCCCCAAATCCCTAGTAAAGAAACGCTGATACTCTGTTCAAGTAGAAGCACTTTTCTGTACATGTTCCCATGTGTTCTCTGTGTTCTTCCATGTATTAATGAAAGATCCCGTGCAAAGATATCAATTTACACTCTGGTACCTTAAGGCAAAACCTGCTGCTTTTCTCACATTCTTAAAAGAATACCTAACCTTTTCCCAAGGGTGGAATTTTGCTGCTCCATTATTTTTGCCAACTTTGAATTGAAAGATGTTCCCTCTTGTTCATGTGGCTGGGTGGGAAAGGCACACAGCCAAGTGAAATGAAAATATATCCACACCCTGTTCAAAATAAACAAGCCATGACATGGAAAAAAAGAAGAAAGAAAGAAAAGAAAAACACATCCAGAAAACTAATAATTTTTCTGTTAAACTAAGATTCTGTTAAACTCAATTTAATGTTTTCTAGAAATGGAAGCTATAAATACAAAGCTGAAAGTTATTAATAAATCTTATAGTTGAAAAAAAAGGATGGCCCAACATTTAAGAAGCTAAACTGGCACTTAAGAGTGCAGTAAGGTCGTGAGTTTTGGAGTGTGATTTGCGGATCTGACCCTTGGCGTCCAGGTTAGTTCAAACACCCGTGACCAGCACTGAGGCCAGCTGGCTTCGCGTTGAAGCAGGTAAGTCCTTATATGATTTTTTCTGCTAGCCAGGGGATTAACGGTGGTAGTAATTTCCTAAAGAGCAGTAATAACACAAATGAGAGGAGTTTCTACAGTGATCGGCTGACCTCTCATTAGCTCTCCAGCTGTAAACCTATAACAAAAATATTTTATTACGCGATTGGGTTACTCTAAAAATACATATCACAAAAGCCCAGATGGCACCAAATAAGGGTACTACAGGAATGAAAAACCTTACAGATCCCTAAGAATAGGAAGAAATATGCACGTATTTAATGTTCAGCATCTCAGGTGACTCATAAATCTTAGTATTAAGCCATCTGCTCAGCTCTCATCTCCAATAATTCAGTCCTTATGTTGAATTATGCTCCTTAGTTATTTTTGTAAACATCTCCAAAATGTTGTATCACTCCTGGTGTATGTGTTTCCCAGCCTGGAAGAGATGCCATAGGACATGTGGCTACCACTGCGCCTCAGCAGAATCAAAGGAGGAACATGAATCTCCACCTTCTGCTGAAGGTTCACAGACATGGTTCCCACCAAGGCTATGGTAGACGGTCTGTTACGTTAATGTAACTAACGGCTTCAAGACCATAGGTGCCAGAGAAAATGCAGTAGTCAACTCATTACTGTCAAGAAGTTTATGATGTTATACAGTCATGCTTATGACGTTTGATTACAGGAGCCAGCAGGAGAACAAATAAATTTGGCTGCAAATATGCTAGCTCATTTAAAAGCAAATCCATTTAGTACTACCAAACGCACCAGGAGTACGTACATTTTGCAGGGTGACAGATACTTTTATAAATTGTCTAGCCTTCTCAGAGACAGCAATTCTTTGTCAAAAAGGATTTTGTTGGGTTTTTTAGAGAATGCTGCCATAACCTAGTACCATGATCCAAGCCAGCCTAGATGCTGAAGTTATTATCTTAATTTTAACTGCACATTAATCACACAGGAACATCAGCCAGTCTTTGTAAAGTACGAGGTTTTCAGAAGAACCTCCACTTTTCTGCTATGATGGTTCTGAAAGCTTCAAGATACATGCAGTAATGTAACAAACCTCAAAAAAAAAAAAAAAAAAAAAAAAAAAAAAAACAAGAGAAAAGAAGTAAAACTGTTGCCTTCTCCACTGAGAAAAGTAATTTCAGCAGATAGAGCCTGTGCTCTGAACAAAGACATTCCTTCTTTGCCCAGCTTAGCTGAGTCCAAATTTTCCCAGTGACCCTGCCTAGATTAAATTTGCAGTCAAGCAATCTTATCTTTTAAATCAACAAATTGGATTAGTGACACTCTGAGCTGGGAAGCAGAGTTCTCACACACCCAATTTAGACCCAAAAAAAATCCCAATCATGTCCAAATTAGCTAACTACTTGCTATGTCCAAAATTTCTTTCAGAAGACTATTTCAAAAAAAGATCGTAATTGGCTACTAGCTGAGACATTGCTTGCAAACTGCCACAAAATCCTTATATGCACATATAAATACCCACTTCCAAAACAGCAGCAACAAAAGCGGTATGTGGTTGTAAAAGAAGTACATGTAATTGCTTGGAGCTTTACTTGCTCGCCAGTTCAGTATCTACATTTGAAACGTTGTAGAAAGCACTGAGTGGTATCACCAACTTACGAAGAACTAAAACCAACTTGACCTAAGGTACAGGAGCAGGTCTCCAGTGGAGCTGCCCCTTTACTTGTCCTAAGAACTGATCAATATTGCTCCTTAAGCAAGGTTATTGCTGGGAAGAAACCTGAACGTTTGCATAGATCTCACGTACCCTATCCTTTTGCGTATTAAATATTAACATGCGGAAGGCCACAAAGAGCCAAAATGTCAATAACTAATCAAAGTAGAAGTAAAATGAAAGATTTATTTCACTGCTCATCACCGTTTCAATACTTTGCGTACCACAGGCCACTAAATGCGCTATTTTGAAAGAAACACTCAGTTTGGTAGAGGGGGGGATTTAAGGAAGGAAGCACGTGGATTAGGTCTCCCTCCTCTGAAAGCTGCTTCATCATCTTTTTCATCAGCAGCACTTCAGCTGAATCTGGGGCAGCACCTGGAATCTGAATACTTGGGGTGGGTGGGTTCTCTCTTTGGTTTTTATTTTTACCCTTCATAATCTATTTTTAAGCAAAGTGAGAATAAACGTATAACAATCATAATAAATTACTTTCTTCAAGGAGATGGAGAGAAGAAGGGGATTAGGAACAGCTTTTCATGTACTGGTGCAAACAGCAGCAGCTGGAAGCCACTGGACATCTCTCTGTGAAGCCTGCTGTGAAAACGTGAATTTTCACAAAGTCTGACAGACTGAAGCTGCTCTCTGCCTTACCTGTGTTAAAAGACTGCATGCAACATGACTGAGGTCCCTGTGGGACCAGAGCTTTAGAAGAGGATTCACCTATTTGGATAATCAATGACAGGACCATGTTTTGAAGCGCACAGCTATTGCTGAATTTCAAAGTTTTTCTTTATTGTTATTTACATATTTATCTTAGAACTATGGATATTCACTGAAAAGACTGCAGAATCACACCACAGCATTAATAGTTATAAGAAATACATTTCAATGAGATAGTAACAAGCTGTTTTTCTATAAAACATATTCATATCTTGTATGTATCTATAGGTATTAGTTCTAGCAAGCAGAATGTTATTTACCATCAGTGTCACGTATTAAACATTTTCAATTTATTTTCCCAACAGTAGGTGTTAAAATTATATTCCTGCCACAACGTTCTCATCCACACCTTAACATGAAGAGGTTAAACTAATCTGATCTGATCTCTCATCAATCTTATTGGGAAAAACCCACCATCATGGCCAGTTTCAATAAATACGGCACAAGGGGGGGTTCTGTTTTGTTTACCAAATTTGGGAATCGGACCAGAAAACTGATATCTTGGTTATATCACCAAGTTGAGGATGAGTTGGAAATTTCTGTTTTACTATTTGAAAATGTTCTGATTACTGACAAAGGCTGAAAGGAAATGACTGAAAGGAGCACCTCCTCTGCATAAGCCCCTCGTGCTGTGCAGGTGAGCACTGCTAGGACTGTATGACAACCTGCTGCCTGTTTCCAATCCTTACGCCCTTTTAAGTTTTGAACAGAGAACTAGGGCTCTAATGAAAAAGCACTTGCCTTTTAATTGTCTAGATTCCTAAGTCAGCCCATCATATGTGCACACTTCTCTCCACCATGCACAAAACCACTCTTGGAGGCAATACCAATACTTCCTTGGGAAGGAGGGAGAGGAAGATTTAAAAAAAAAAAAAAAAAACACAAAACCAAAAACACCACACACCACAAACACGACAGCCAAACCAAAACCTTTCAGTTCTGAAGATACCAAGACAATCCAAGAGGTGCTAAATTCTTTACAGAAAGAAGCCATAATCCCAAACAGGATCTGCACAGCAATACCCAAAATATTACAAACTGAATACTTCTGCATGGGTCCACCAGAGCATGACACTTTGTGGACATGCTAACCTGTTACGGATAACAAACCCTTGTATGTGATCAATGCTTTGCATAAAGTCTTCCTCTATCCATGCAGACACATCCATGAATGCATTACCTCAGTCACCTCATCTTTACAGAAACAATCATTAATATTTCAAGCTGACAACTCAGAAAGGATATTTTGTATCCTATTACAAGGGCCTTTTGTGACAAGGGGCGGTCTAGCAGTAAAAATTTGTTCTTACTGACTTACGGGTAGTTACTATCTTAATGTTAGCCTAATTAGTACAATTCATCTTCAGAAGATCCAACTGGAAGGGAGCATGCAATATTCATATAGGACATAAGAATTTATAGAAATTACAGTTGCAGAGAAGAAACATTGGGGGAAAAAAGCTACAGTCTGCTGAGTATTTTTTAAATTCTGACTAGAAATTTTACACACATCTTTAACTCTGTACTTCTCTTGCACTTTGGCTTATTTGACTTTGCCTAATTATCCTGCAGAGAGAGGAACAAAGGGAACATTAACTTCACACCAAGAGTGCTATTTTCAAAACCCGTATTTTGAAGAATCAGTACTCCTGCTCTGCTTGTAGCTGTACACACCTGCCTTTCCGTACCTGCTTCCTTCACCAGGCGAGGGAGCTGGAGACACGCATCTCCAACTTTGCTGGCTACAACCTCCCATCCTGCCATCGAGGCCCCACCCAAGCAGGTTGCTTGTAACCGCAGGTTGTGCCTGGATTCCTGAGTGCTTGCCAAAGCCAGAGCCACAACTGTTTGTCCTGTGGGGCAGGCTGACCCCTTCACCACCCACCTTTGCCCCAGATGCTTCTTTGAGAGTGAGGCATATTCAAAAGACTTCACCGCGGCGTGGAGGAGGAACACACAAATGCCATTGACCTCTACATGTCCTCCCAGCCCCAGCACACTCTTTGGGGAAGTTTTTTGGCTTTCAAAATATGGTAGCGTAAATCATGACTGAACTGGCATACAACTGAAAAGACACAGGACCATTCAGAAGCACGTAACTAACAATACAGTTCCCATTTCCAGCAATTACCAAAACTGGTTGTTTCCAAAGTCACAAATACATGCATGATTTCTTGCAAGGTTCACCATGCTGGGTTTCCAGTCTACTTTACCTCGGTCTCACCTCAGTGCAACCACAAAAGCCATTTGCAAACTGACAAAGGGACAGCATGGAATGGTTTGGGTTGGAAGGAACCTTAAAGATCATCTAGCTCCAACCCCCCTGCCACGGGCAGGAATACCTTTCACTAGACCAGGTTGCTCAAAGCCCCATCCAACCTGGCCTTGAACACCTCCAGGGATGGGGCATCCACAGCTTCTCTGGGCAGCCTGTTCCAGTGTCTCACTACCCTCAAAGTAAATTTCTTCCTAATATGTAATCTAAAAATACCTTCTTTCAGTTTAAAACCATTACCCCTTGTACTATCACTATACTCCCTGCTAAAGAGTCCCCCCACATGTTTGGACAAGGCTCTATTTGCTGGTCAAACAAAGGACTCCTCCTAGTGTAAACTTCACAAACATGTCCACCCTGCAATGCCCTTGCATAAATGAACTCCTCCTTCCTATATTTTCTTGAATGAAATTGGAACTCCTTCTTGTTCCATCCAAACACCTAGCAACAATCGATTCCACCTGCTTTTCTCCACTAATCAACTTCCAGAGCCTCTCATGCCCATGCAGTGATAGATCTGCAGCGGATGCAAAATTGCAAACATCTGTTGGCACTATTTCCATAATAATATTACACAAGCCCTTGAACAACTAAGATCAAGAAAAAAATCCAGAGTCAAAAGCCTCATTAACTTCCTGGTTAATTAAAATCGGAAGTTGTCTTTAGAAGAAGGATGACTTTTGAGATTCTCCTAAGGACTACTTTCCACAGCTATAATTGGTAACTGGTAGCAGGAAAACAAAAGGTTTTAAACCAGCATTTCTCAGAAGCTCTATGACTGGTTTAGTTTGCTTGAAAATGGACAAATATTCTCAAACAGCAGCCGAAGAGGACTGCTACTGATCCCCCCAACGCAATGGCAGGGTAAGAGCTACACAGTCCGGGGCGGGAAAGAGCAGCAAGAGGTTATTTCTGCTGCCATACGTCCTAAAAAACTTACTGCGATGATGAAGGGAGCAAGACAAAACGTACAGAGGTTGGACAATAGATGGAGCTCACAGCTGTCTTCTTTGTTAGAAGATACATGGCTTATGGCAAGTATAAGCAGCACCATGAGTGATGTGGTGGGACAAACAGCTGGGATAAGACAGTAACATCAGAAATGAAGCTCTCACATCAGATTCAGTTATAAGAATAACAGATAGGACTACTATAGATTGGGAGAAAGGTGCCCTGCTCATTTGCAGCTGCCCCCTGCACTCGAGAGATGAAAATATTGGACATCCAGGAGCACGCATCACCTCTCTGCAAGATGACTACTATGGCAGTAGTCCAGAACACAGATTCTTAGTAGTGTCTGGAAGAATTAACTTCTGATTCACCCAAAAAGTAGTTGCAGAAGATCAACATTGCTTTTAGAACAGCAAATGCAACACAGTTAGAAACTAATTCAGTCACTGAGTTATGAAAGAGACAGACTTCAATGCTGCCTTTTGCAAGGCACAAAACAAACAGGAAGGCCACGCTCCTTTTTTACTTCGTTTTGTGGCCTTTAGGTGCAGGACAAGTAGACTCTGGGAAGGTGCAAGCATTTGTGCCAGGGAATAGCACTGACACACCTGGCTTTTGGGGGAAGGAGGAGTGACACATTTTGGAAGGTGGAGGAGGTACTTCTACAGAAGTCATCATTTGGATAAATCGTGATAAGTAATACTAAAGATGATTAAATTCTGAGTATATGCCACATTTCTTAAGGCTATTCAAGTTTCCTTGGAATCTTATAATCACCTCCACTTTCTACTTCCACATAAAAGATCTTTCTTAAAATTCATACTGTTTAATTTCAAAGTTAACGCAGGCACAAGAATTTCCTAGTCATAATATTAATATTTTCAGTACTACATTTTGATAAGTAGCATTAAAATGTCTCAACCACAAACTTACAGTGACCTCTGCTGAACAGTTAGTGCATCTTCCACGCAGACTGAAAATGGAGCCACACTGCCAAACCCGGCACTTGCAAATCAGATGCACAAGCAGTATTTTGAAAAGAATGTCACCGTTTAAGCTAGAAAACCCAGAGCTCCATATGATACTGAACAGATAAAATTTTATGGAGAGTACCAGGAGGAATCTTCTGATAATCCAAAACAAACAGATAAGCTTTGGACCAAAGCTTTATATGTCACTTTGTGAGCTATTTAGTGCTATTGGCTACACCTAGTAATTTCAACTATTCACTGAAGAATTACGCTTATTCCACTAAATTAAACAACAACAGGCTGCTTGTGCTCCCGCGGTCTAAATAATGAGTGTGGTGAGAGCAGCACTGGCTGCAGTACAACTAAGAATACCTAGATTTTATAAACAAGAAAATGCAGAAATCCCTGCCTGGCATACTTTTAAGACTATAGTAAATATTTCTAGTTCTTTTTTTCCTAGAAAAATCCTTTTTTCTAGGCTAGGTATAGTTGCCCAGGCCAGCCTTGCCAACACTGGACCGCTGTTTCTCTCCAGCTGTGACCTCCAGCAGAGCAGGGTGAGCACAGAGCTGCCCTGGGTGTCCTGGCACCAGCCAGGGCTCCACAGTGCATGGCAGCGACCCTGGGAAGGGGATTACCTCTGCCACCTTTCCCCTACGCAGTCTCCCCCATTGCCTGTTATGTGGGGGAAGCCCAACCACAACTCTAGGCCACAGCTCTGTCTGTCCAGGGGCAAGGGATTAAAAAAAAAAGAAAGTTTAAAAAAAACCCAAACTCTTGAAATTGCTTCTGGTCTCAGTTTCTGAGGTTGGATAGGAGTAATATCACTTCAGTCCTTTTTCCCCTCTATAACTCCCATTTTCTTCCTGTCACCAGGCACAGCAACCATCTTCTCCTGCTGGTAGTCTCCTTTTTTCTATACAGATTTAAGTCCATCATCTTTCTTTTCCTGTTAGAAAGTAAATAGCTGAGACTCTCTGGCCAAATCTGCAATATCCCAGAGCATTTTCTCCAGGACCCGGAAAGAAGAGAGGAGGGGTCTCAGTGCACTCAGCCCATACAGGAGTACAGAAAAAGTGGTTCCCCTTTGCGTGAAGTTAAAAATACTGGGGATCCCTCCTAAAGAGTGGGATCATCATAAAAACCCTTAGAAAGGTGTAGGCTGAATCAACTACCTTCACCCCAGCCTCACACAGTTGGGCTATGGTTCAACTATCTTGGTTTGAATAAACAGTGGCTTTGTTACTACACCTTTTTTATATGAAATATGGAGAAGAATGTGTTCAGAGAGACATGATGCATTTTATCCAAAGCCAGCCAAACTAAATGCATTTAAAATATTCCTCTAGTTTAAATAATTTTTAATACTTTTCATTATTTACACATTTATAATATTTAAATATTATTTTCAAGTTGACAATATTCTCCTTTAGAATTCTGCACCTGAATCACTGATAGATTTAGAGACTTGGAACGTGCAAGTGTTTGAGGACCCAACACAGCAAGAGTTTAAGTAAGGCTAGAAGGCACGTAAGCCCAAAGCACATCTGTCCTAGTGAATACATTACAAATGTCTATATAAACATGGACATGTTACTACATATCCAAACACACACACACATATATACACATTGTGTATTCACAGAGCATTCCTAAATGATAAGTGAGGCTCTTATTTGACAAATCATTACAGAATGATAAATCAAACTTGATACCATTTCTATAAGCCATAAATGAAGGAAAACATGGCATGCATTAACCATTTTGCCATCAATTCTCATTTACAAAACAAACAGTACTTTACACTCCACAATCATCATAGCTCAGAACTCTCCTTGTGCCATGAGAGGACATCAAAAACTAGGACACCCCCTCCAGGGAGTGTTCCTAACTGGGCATGGCCCATCCACTGGCAAGGAGAAGATGACCCACACCTCCTTCCTGCGCACGGCATGGCAGGCGGCTGCATGTCTTCTGAACACAGAACGGGAAGAGCGAGCTCACTTGGCTCATTTCTGCCACTGGAAAACCACACACATTTTGGTGACACAACGGCTCCCAAGGCCATGCTACAGCATCAAAGGTACCCCACATCACCTCTTCTGCGCCCTACAGCTCTAAGCCACGAAGACTCATGGGACTCTGGATTTTATTATCTGACGCAGTCTAGCAAAGTTTCTTTTTACGACTAGAACAAAACTTTTTATTTTAAACTTAAATACTAGAATAATTTTGAGACAAGCAATAAAGCGATGGCTGGAGTAGTCCCAAGTCACTGAAGAGCCACAAACTGACACATTTCAAAACAGTATGGCAAAAAAAGGTTCACATCAAATTGGAGCTGAACCAGGACTCGTTCAAGTTCAAACCAAAACTGCGGTTTTTTCAGTCTTTAAAATTTCACCCACCTCTTGTGATTTTAACCCAGAGTTTCATAACACAGGTTTTTGCTTAAACCCCAAAAGCTTCAATTTTCAAAGACACGTTCTCATGCAGTATCACGAGAATGATACTCTCATGACCAGTATTCACTTTAAACAAATCCCAAAGATTCTTAAAAGGTAACCTCTTGAATTTTCAGCACTCAAATCAGGATCTATGAATGTTAAGGGAGAGCAGAACTGAAGCTCCCATGATCTAGCACAGAATTAAAGGGTAGATTTAACTTTCATACCTTTCAGGAGAGCTAAGGCTCTAAGTCAACAGACAGCAAGTCCCTCCCGTTATTTCTGTACAGACCCATGGCAAGCTTTGCAGTTCTGACATGTCCATATCTGACACTAACTACAAGGTTGTGGCTGCAAACCAATCCTTAATGTATCCTCTTGCACCCATTTAACAATACTTGTCTAATATAAAATGATACCATATACCATTAGTACTATGTACATCATATGCAATTCTTCAATTGCTGACTCAACAGTAAGATGGTAACTTACAAATATTTTGCGATATTTTACAGTTACTATAAAACCACAATATGATTTCCATATTTTTATGGCTCTAAATAAAACTCAGATTTGTTTTGAATGAAGGAAAGCAATGCTCCCACAGGAAAATGCATCTTTAGTTTTTACAACGTTCCATAACATACAATATGTACAGAGGGTTTATTTAGCTTCAGAGACATATTTTGACATCATAAAATTTCCTGTCTTTGGCAGTTCTGAGTGACTGGAATTAACTTATTTACTTGGAATTAACATAATAACTTAACCAGATGGTATGAGAGTTACAGTTGATTAGATCAATGACAATAATGCCACCAAGTCTGAGCATCTGACCTTGGCAAAACAAATATTGCAATATTTACAGAAAAAGAAGCAGACAAATCTGTAAAGAATAGCTGTTGGTAAACTGCACGAACACAGAGCTCCTCATTAAAAGAGTGTTAGTAGATAAACTAGAGAAATTTTATCTTGTCACCTATTCTATAAAGATGCCTCCATTCTGAAAAATATTTTTAATATGCATTCAAGCCAGCATCCATTTACATGTATGTACTAATTTTCTTTTTTATTAGTTCATTTCTAGATTTAACAGACACTTAGATAATTGAAATTTTATATAGCACACTAGAAAGAATGTAGGTCATGCACTGATTTTAACATTTTTATAAACCAAAATTACAACCAGGTAATATACATGTACCTTTTTATTTATCGCAAATAGTTTAAAAACATACTTCATTAATGTATTTTTACCCTAAAGCTTTTTTGAATGTCCAAATAATTTCCCAATTGCATCTCAAAATTAAACTCTTTAGTTTTCATCTCTGTACCCCAGGGCTTTACTGCACAACACAACATATTTTAATATGGTTAAATGCTACTGATGTTGCAAAATGTTATTCCTTATTGAAAACGGTCATTAATATCACTTTATACCTCAGAGAGTATGGTAGTAATTTGGTAATAAAACACACTATTATCATTGTCTTCTAATAACCTGAAAGTGTTGTAATCCTAGGGCCCTAAATGTGTTATGGAATATTATTAGAACAAGCACATTCTGGTCATTATTTAGATGGGAACATTTCCCATGTCTCTCATACCTCATTCAGTAATTGCACGCTCCTACTATAATTAAATTTGCCCATTTTAAATTGTCCATAATATTGTAAGGTTCATTTTCTGGTCCTGTGGGACACATCATTGACTCCGTTTTGGGCACAACATACTTTTTAATGATGTATTTTAAATTGTTTATTTTTATTTAAGTGACTGTCTAGAATAATAACTTGAAATATCCTGAATTAGATAAAACAGTTTAAAGTGGAGGAAGCGAAAAAAGCAGCAGTAGCTTCCTAAATATATAAAACGAGTGAAATGCTTTCTCCCCCTTGAAGTCACTTTACCTACTTGCTCAGCAGTAGAAAGCACTGGCCTCCAGGGAAAGATATTGCTTTGAGATGAGCAGCATTTACTGGAGACAGCCAGATTCATAGGAGCATAAATGCAGTCTCCGAGTCTTGGCCAGGAGCCTCCCTACCACAGCCACGCGCACACCCACTTCACTCTCTTAAATTCAAACAAAGATACTTAATATAGCAAAATAAAACCCGAGTGAATTTCTCAAATGAAGAAAAATGCTAAGGCTGCAATGCAGTGTGTTTAAACAAACACCTAACCATGTCTGAGTGTAAACTGTTCACTGTGAATAAACATTTGAAAATGTATATATTTGGAAAATGCATATATTCAGAAAATCTGTATTTTGCAAAACCGGTGTAATGTAACAGTATTGATATCAGCAGCTGCATGATCGGATCGGTCTGTGAGGCATCTCTGCCCTGCCCCGCCAGAGCTCGGAGAAAAGCACTGGCGGGAAGTTCTCTGCTTCCACATCCCGCCCGAAAATAAGTGTTAAGCCATTTTCCTCTCATCTAAATAAATGTCCACACACAGGTCTCATAAGGGATCTGCACTGGATTTTGTGCACAAATAAACCGCAAAACTTGCACACATCCAACAAATCTTGGGAAACCCATAAGCAAACTGTATCCAGACAAACCTAACAAGTGAGACAGCTCAACCGCTTGGCACCCTCCGCCGAACTGTGCGACACGAGCCAAGGATACAAACTACCAGAAAATCAGAACTCCCGAAGAATGGCATCTGGGTTCACTAGCTGTTGTGATAACATAAGGAAGAAGAGTTCATTTGTATTTAGAAAAATAATAACGCTTAAAGCATATTCCAAGGCAATGTGAAATATACACAAGTCTGCACAACGGTATAAATCTGTGAAACACATAAAATGCTGTAACAAATAAAGCTCTAGAAGGGAGATCCCTTAAAAGTAAATACTGTGCTTAATGGAACACAATTTACTGAAATGGGGAACAAACTATTCCTTTTGTCTCTCTACAAGCATGTCTGGTGTTTTAAAATGCACAGAAAGAGAAGACGCAGCAGAAATATTTTGCACTACATTTCTGCTACACCGGAGACAACAAAAACATTTCAGGGCTCAACTAGACTACTAAGAGAATGAAAAATCTTCTTCAGCTACCTGTCAGTAACCAGAAAGCAAAAGCATTCAAGAGTAAAAAGAAATTCCAGGATAAAGGGGGAATGAAATGATTGATAAGGACAGCTTTTATCATGTGAGAAGTCCATCTCATATAAAAACAGGAACCACTGTGTTCAAAAATACTAAAATGTTATGGAGGAGACTGCAGTCAAGCACTCAAAAGTCGCTATACTAGTCGCATTTTCTGCACATTGTTAATATTTTTTGTTCCTGCTTACAGCTGACATGAGATATCCACTGAAAAACACTAAGTTACACAGAGCCTATCTTCATGTTTAAGCACATGAGGATGAACAAACAGCTGAACAGAAATCCCCAAACACAACAGGCACGCAAACATCAGAATGTTTCCCTCTTTCTGTGATGTGTTACTCTGCAGTTGCAGGGGGAAGTACTATGTCACACCACCAGACTCACAGATATTTGTTTTTAAACTTTCACAAGTATGCAGCTTTACTGGTTTGCACCAAGTACAATGTTGGAATTCAAAGCAATAAACTTGCACTTGATGCCAGTTATGCTCCTGTACCTTGCTGTTCTGCAGATAACTAATTTAGGAATAAAGCGGGCTTTTTCATTTTAAACTGGCGAATTAATGAGAATTACCTTTGCAGTGATACTGTTATCACCCCAAATCATTCAGAATTAGTAGTCTTTGCCCTCCAAAAGATTATAAAAATTCTAATTCTTCTTTTTTCTTAATTTCAGATTCCTACATCTGCTATGTCTCCAATGGTTGGAATAAATAGAGAAGTAGAAAGAAACGATTCAGAAATTAATAAAGGGTATCAAGCCTCCACGAGTCCGCAAATCAAGAAGGTTGAAGAGCCATACCCTGTAACAGCATCTTCTCAAAGAGAAAATAGAACTTTGAATTTTCAAGTAATGATCTGATTTCAATAGCTTAGATCATACTGTAACATGTTGTAAAAGCTTGTAGTATTATAATGTGTTCCTTCTACAGAAGCTGATGATATTTGAATCCTTCAAGACAAAATAGATACACTAGTATTACAAATTAGCAGGCCAGATTCGTCCTAAACATACTTTAAATATAACAGAAAGACTTCCCAAATGCCTGGGAAAAAAAAAAGATCCAACAGTCACATTCATCTGTTTGCATTTGCAATACACTTTTTATTATCTATTGAACAAACACTAAAAAGTGAATGCCATGAAACTGCATCTACAGTTGTTTTATCCATCTTCATCTATAGTGACCTACATATCTCTAAACAAGTTACAGATTTTGCAACTTTTTAATAAAAAGGCAAAAAAAGGTTAGCGAATTCAGAACTTTTATTTCCTTAACATTTACAAATTTTCATCAATGCAAAATAAAGACCAGCTCTTCCACAAGGTCTTCCAAAAAAAAAATTATGTATCTCACTAAAAGACATACAGATAGAAATAGTGCTTCATCTACCTTTCTGCATAATAGCAAAACACTGCTGCTACCAATTTTAATCTTTCATAAAAATTATGTGAAATCTAACAACAAAAACAAGTGGTTACCCAGCCTTTTTGGGGAAAAAAAAAAAAATCAGAAAAAGCTCATGAGTGTAATTAAAGGGACTGAACACAAGAGGTAGCTAGTGTCTCCGTGTTCTTACATACTACTCGAAACAGAACGGCAAATGAAGCTGCTGCAAGGAAACATGTTTTTTTTAAAAGCGAGATGGAAAAATGAAAGTTTTCTGCGCTCAGAGCATTCATAGAAAGCGATGAGAGGGTTATTCTGATTGTACCTCTGTGGAAAGCACCTTGTTCGCTCTGAGTCATTTCATAACAAAGCGCTGAGTCTGTGCAGAAAAGTTTATTTTCTTTCACGCTCCTTTTTTCCTCAATAAAAAGGAATGCCCTCTGCTTCACATGTAACCCCAGTATTTTCTTGAGGGTGATTATGACTGACTCTAATTCTACGCCCTTTTTGTATGATAACTATACCTTTTTGAAAGCACAATAATATTGCTACTGAAGATATAATTATAAATGCACAAGTTTTCATACTTGTTTTCAAATATGTTAATTAAAATCTGGCACAGTTGCAGGAAAAAAATCAGCTAAAAAGGAGTATGATGTGTACAACATATCAAATAGTCTATAATTATTACCTCTTCTTGATCAAGATGTTCAGAAAATTAATGCTTCAACACTGTGCATCTAATCATTTTAATCATCTTTTAATACAATGGACAAATCCCTAAAAATCCAAAGGGATCCAGTTACTGTTATGTTGCTAGAAGTGCACACCAGGAACTTCCAAATGTTTCCTAATGACAATAATTAAACACCTGGCTACGATGACCTATACCTGTCTGTAGCTCACTCTCAAATAGTTTCTCCCATTAATTACACACATGCTGAGAACAGAAAGAGAATATTCATTATGACCGACGACTGCGGGCTGCAGAAGTCTGAACCGGCCGGGGCAGCTCCCCGCCGCGCTGCCTGCAGCTCCCTGGCAGCCTGCGCACACTCGGGCATCAAACCAGATGCTACACAACAGCTGTGAGAGCGCTGAGCTTATGCTCACCTGCCCCAAGTAAATACGCTGTGAAAAAGGGGCCTTTATAAAGAACTCTTAGGCTTGTCTAAAAATATAAACCACACTAATTTTCATATAATTTGTATGCCTTATCTGTTGTTTAAACCCCAAAGCATCAGAAAACAATGCCCAAGATCTTGCAAAAATTACATTTTGTCTTTCGCAACACCAACAAAAAAAGTCGGTATGTTAAGGTCACAGGTACAGTTCCTAACTCAACCAACATACGGCTGCAGGGGCATTTTGGAAAAGGAACCTCTCGCAAACACTAGCAGAATCGAATCTCTCTCTACTCAAATAAGATGCAACATTATCCTGTACGTGCATAGAGACATACACAAACATATATAGATACCTTTCAAAGTAGGATCTATTCTTTGGGGTTGCATCATTACAGTAGGCATGCCCCTGCAATGGCAGGATCCCTCTTTTAGCTAACATTCCTCAAATGAAGGAATGCACTAAACATAAAAGATTAAATTATGACTTACCAGTCAATATTTACCACAAAACCAGTGCTAAAATCTGCATAAAACTCTGTACTTTGAATAAAAGCTATTTTTATCAACAAGAGATTTATTTTGAAACAAATGGGAATGAGGGAGATTTTGCTAAGTGTCTAATTTTTAGATTTTGCATAATGTCTAATATTTAGTGCCATAACAAACCAAATCTTACTGTCATATCAGCACCCAGTTCCCGCACAGAATCTTTCAGTAACAGATCTCAAAGCACTTAATGTTTTATGCTGAAAAGCAAGCTATCTATACAAAGTATTTAATGCATGTTATGCAGTGAACTCCACATCAGATTTCTACAGTATAAAATTTACCAAAGCATAAGAAACCACAGCTACCTATGTTCCCTTAAAAGGGTAAATACTGAAACATAAAAGGGGGGAAAAATACATTGTAAGTGCGTATTTTGAGATAAAAACCCCATGCCACTTATCTTTGCACCATGTTCTTGAGAAATGTATAAATGCAACTAAAAACTATACTAGTTCCCCGTGTTTACTGAAAACAAAAATGAAAATAAGTACGACCTGAAGTTTCAATTCTGATTTCCTTTCAGGACTCATTAAGTCCACATAAAGATGTGCCGTTACTAAAATTTTAAAGGGCAAAGAAAAAGACAAACTGGCATCTCTTTCGTAATTTGTAAATTTGTTGTATTCTACATTTTACCTTTTTAATGTACCCACTTCAGTTGCTGTTTAAAACATCTGAAGCAATGATCCACTCCAACAATTTTTATTTAAATAACTTCAGCAGATTTAGCGAAATATTTAACCTAAGCAGCTCAACACACTCAAATTTCAACATAGCTGTACCCACTCAATGGAAAAATACAATTTTCCCAGTTTAATTGAGTGGTATCTGCGACAGCTTCGGCACTACCCATGTGAACCGCCGTCCTGTTAACAGGGAGAAGCAGGTAATTCAGTGAATACTCTCACCCAGCTAGCCTCGTTAAATGCTGACGCTTATTTGACAAGACAAACCGGAGGAATCCAATCCTGGAACACAGACATACCGAAGCACCAAAGGAGATTAAATATCAACTAGGGCAGCTGGATACCATTTTACTTTGGCCTGAACTCAAGCAAAACACACCACAGGCACCCTGACTGGAGAGCCAACAGACGCGGCCCAGAGCGACGAGAGCCCTCAGCCAGGACCTGCATCATCCCCCACCTAATTGCATGCTGTTCACCAAAGCTCTTTTACTGCAAGCCCCACTTTGCATGGCCTCCTCAGGCTCCTTTGCCAACGGGGATGGGACCAAGCAAGAGGAGCAGCCGGGACGGCACGTCGAGGCCAGGCTTGCTACCAGCAAGGGGTGTGAGAGAGAGAATCGGCCACACAGATAACAAGCATGCCCCTACAATTTAATCATTCCTGAGAAACGCATTCGCAGCACTGGGTAAGATGTCTGGACTCTGTCAAAGGCAAGGGATTTAGGCATTTAGGCACCCAAGACACTTCTTGAAATTGGACCTTCGACAGCATCTGGAAACAAGCCTGCAGAGGCTTTCGCAGAAGCTAACCTTAGCTGCGCTGGCTAATCTGCTTATGCTGCCCCGGCAGTCGATAACCGAAGAGCGGTTCCACCAAAGGACGGCCCAGGGAGGCCAAATTACAGCTGCTCCTCCGGGAGGACTCAAAGCCAAAACCCATCACCAGAGAGTGGGGACAGGAGCCTCACCCTAGCTACAGTTACAGTTATCCAGGGAGGGACATCCCAGACGACCTGTTACCGTCCCATTTGTGAGTGCCTGAACAAGGCAAAACAGACTATCTGAAAAGGTCTGAATGTAATGATGAGTATTAAGAATTGTTTTGACTACTACACGCAAGGAATATTACAAATGCTGGGTTCAAAATGGACAGCAAGAACAGGGAGGTGTGTCCTGGTTTTTCCCTCCTCTACCTCTCTCTTTGAAGAGAGGTAGAGGGGAGCATCTGTCGGTCCCATCTGGGGTCCCTTATGTCCCCAGTGGGACGATTTGGCCTAAACCACGACAAGGTGCTTCTCATTGGGTCGCTAATGCAATTACTCTAATCACATTCCCCAGCCTGTTTCAGATCTTTCTAAGTTTTAAAAAAATAAAACTGAATTACTGTAGCCCTCTTTTATTATACATTTAGTCCTCACTATAAATATCCTACATAAAGAAGTACTCCACCTATCAGGTTATAGACAGAATACAAACAAGTGCTCATATTTACACTCAGTGAATGAATACATCACTAAACAGTAGGAATGTCTCTCCATCTTATCAGTAACAATTATGATTGCAATACAATTAGAAAAAATAATTTTAAATTGCTATGAAAAAATTCGTTCCATTGTAAATATTGACATAAATTTAAAAGTACTATATAAACTAGTAACTTAATAAAAATATGATTAATATTGTCCTATACTGTAAATCCACAAGTAACATCTTTACTCTAGCATTTAAAATCCCTAGATATAAGCAGTTCAGAATTACAATCTTAGAAAAGTAGAAAGTTACATTTACATTTTTAAAGATAAACATAATTTACATATCCATCTATTGATGCTGATACAGGAAGTGTATCTCATGTATCATTAGCAAATGAAATATTTTTTTCTACAGAAAACCCACACAAAGTAGTCACCATTACAAAGCATCAATCTCTGATGCAGAAAAAAGAAATCTATACCATCCTATGCTACTGAGCACAGAGATATTTTTGTTAAGCTATCAACTGTAAGCACAAGATCTCAGTCCTTAGTTCTAACAGCTGTCTCAAAGATCATTACTTCATACATAAAATTGGAAAGGGGAGAAAAAACCCCTACAAACCCTCAACATTTAACTGAACTCAGTTTCATCTACCATTGTAATGCCCATCACTCAAGCTTCTGAGGACCAAACATGATAGACTGTGGCAGACCCAGTCTCTACCACTCTAAACAGCTCAGTTTTGCCATCTCCTGCTTCCCTCTATAGCTCATTTATAGTTCTGTTTAAGAGCACGAGTCTCAAGCAGTCATCTCTGAAAAAACCTACTGGTGACCTTCTACTGTTGACAATAAAACCTTGGTATTTACCCTTCCCCTCTATATCCTACTTTTAATTTTTTTCCTTATCTATAGACAAACTTTCTCTCTTATACCATGGCTGTTAAGTCTTCTTTAGAGCTTCTGGAGACAGACCTTGTCAAACACCACTCAGAAATCCAAGGAAGAAATATCAAAAGGATCATCCTAATCCCACCAGAGCAACCCCAACAGATTTGTGAAATATGACTTACATTAACAAACATATCTTCTGAGACAGAAAACACGTTAACCCCTCCCCACAAGATCAGATTCATTAAAACATCAGCATATAAGAGGAGTAAATTGGAAAGTCTTCCGTCATGTTTGTTCCTTGCCAACTCAGACCCCGCTCCTGCTCACATGCAGTTGTGTTGTGTAACAAAATCGGAGCTGGCCGTACCACATTCCTTCTCCTCATTACCGATGTGTGTCATACCAACACTTTCTCCAAAACAGATTTGCCCACAGTCACGCAGAATGCTTGTGACAGAGCCCAGCCAGCTACAGACGGGGTGAAACAGCGCTTTTCCCCAGAGGTCCTCCAGCTGTTCTGCTGACTTCCAGGGGAGAAATCTCTCTCTATCCTCTCTCCTTTGAATACTCCTGACTCACGCTTCACTCTGAAAATTGCTCTGCTTTCTTTTTCAAAAAGGGATTTATTGAACGAGCCAGGCTACTATATGTTAAACAAACCAGCCTACTATATGCCACATGCTCTCCTGCTGAACACCGGTCTGCTGCTCTTTGAAAAGGCAGTCCTTTTTGTGACTTAAAGAAATCTGAGGTTTCATTTACTTGTTTTCTTCCACACAATGTCTAATTCTGTTAACCAAGATATCATAATTAAATATAACTGCTTCTACATAGACGAGATTCACCTTCCAAACTGAATATAAATTATGTATGGATTTGTAAAGTATCTACAACTTACCACAGTTAGATCACTGTGGTTTTTGCTCATATACTGTATTGGAATTCCCTTTTTTAAAAATCTAGAAACTACTTCTTCATTTATTTAATCATCTATCATCCTAAAAGGTTTTATTATAAAAAAAAAAAAAGTTAAAGGTACTGCTTTTATTCTGTTTACATTGAAGCTTGTTGCCATGTCACTAATTTACTGCTCCCAAATTTCTTACGTTAAATTAATTCACTGTTACAGATGTTGCTATTGATTTATCTACTGAACTAATCACATAATGAAGTTGAAGGTAAAACCAACAAAAAAAAAACCCTACTGCTTTTTCTTTTTTCCCCTTACTAATTTTGTCAAGGCTCCAAGAATAATTCCCACAACAGCAATAAAAAGCCATATGCCTTTTCACTTCAGTCTCTCTGTAACACCAGCTTTTCTAGCAGTAGAATTAAGAAAATAAGTAGTGATGGAAAGATAAACTTGAAAACAAATTGAAAGAAAAAATTATTTAAAAAATCAGGCTCCATTTTAGAAATTAGTATGACTAGTATTTTTAAAGGGGGGAAGGGGTTCTTTAATTATGATTCCTATAATACAATTTTAGGATGATAACAGAAACTTGAAACAAAATCCATAAATATAAAGATTTTTTTTTTTTGGCTCATCAAAGCATGAGATTCAGCTACTACATTTCGTAAGTCCAACCCAAACGCTGATCTAAACAGTTCGAATGCTAGGACAAGCTAGCTCCAAATCTGCAACAGGTTTTCAACCTTAGGGTATGAGAATAATGAAGTGTTTACTAAAATGCAGCAAAAGATTAATGTGTTAATCTCTGCAAAGTTACCAACACATAAATTCACCTAATACATCAATACCTACCTATCAACTTCAGAAGCGCTTTAAAAGTAGCCTATATGGGGCTCCATATCACTAGGCCATTACATTTGGAAATTATTAAGAACAGGTAAGAGCAGTTCCAAATATTTGTTTAACCTGGATTGAACATTCACACAGTATCTGAGAGGTGCTACGAAAATCTGAAGGCAACATTGACCTTTCTATAAAATAGATGCAACACCTTCAGAGGGGCCAGTCGAACACTGTTCCTCCCAATAAAATTAAAGTGACCATACACATAAGAGCCTCTTTTTTATTTTGGCAAATGAAAATATAGTTGCCTTCTGGCAGCCATGAAAAGGAAAGCAGTGGGGAAAGGGACGAACAGATACATCAAGATGGTCATCCTGATACTTGCATCATACACCAGCTCTGTAACATCTTTACATGCTAATCATTTAAATTATTAGCAAATAGCCCCACCTTTTCACATTTGATGGTTACTTAAAAGACTGAGTATCTGAATGGAGAGCCAAGAGGCACAGGGCTAGACAGAAATGCCATGAAGACCGACCCCACCCTGGACCCTGCCACCTACAGTCACAAATCTTCAACTTGATGATATAGAAACAACAAGAATGGCTACGTAGCCAAAGAATAAAACAGTTTACCATAGAGTTTATTTGCTCCCTAAGCCACCACTTTATCATCTGGAAGGACTAAAGTCTTAGATTTTTACTAATTAGTAGATGTTAGTTATTAGTCTTTTAAGATGTATGACAGGAAAGAAGAAAAAAAAAAAAAGCTTAATTCCCTGTTCTGTACTCCAAATGTAGCTGTTCAGGTATCTAAATACTAAAAAGTCATCTGACTCCAAGACATTAAGCCAAAGGCAATACTCAAGTTAATTAATTCATCTGCATCAGAGTGTCTATATTCAGCCCACCTAACTTCTGACAGAGCGCAGAAGGAGGAAGAAGAAGGAATTAATTATAGTTCAGTAAGTGAACAAATTTTTACATGCACCATAATAAATAGCTCAGTGAATTGTTTTATAACAGCAAGCATCAACATTTTTAATGATTCAGATCATTGTCATTCTAAGATGACAAGAAACTGACTACACCGGCACCCTGCAACCGTTTCCCCCCAATGCAAATCTCTCCGTGCCCGTGAGCAACTGCCGGTGTCGGTGCTCCATCGCCTGCCCGCGAGCAAACAGGTGCCACGGGCTGATAGGGACGAGACGGATGTCTCAGTCCTGCAGCTGCAACGCTGGTATTGTACTCAACTGATGCCATAAAGTGAAACACTGCTGCCCAGTGTCATTCATCAACGCAGTATGACAGTGTCAAGAAAAGAAATGTGTTTTCTGCTGACAACTTGTTTTAATGCAAATGCATTGCAATACTTAAAAAGTTTTCAAAGCTGACTTCTATTTCTGACAGCTGACAGATTTATGACAGCTATTTTTGATGAAAAGAGCACAACAAGAATGACTTAATATTCAAAACAAAGAAATCAATGTAGTCTGCCTTAACATGCCAAAGTACTAATAGAGGAAGAGAAGGTAATTCAGTAAAACAAGGATTGTAGAAGAGACTCTAAGAAAATTTAATTGGAATGTTTCAAGTTTACAATATTTTAAAAATTGGAACAGTCCTTAATGAACAAATTGACTTCAATAGTGACAGACTGTGGGTCACCGCGGTTCTACAAGCACAACGTTATAACACTTCATGTTTGATCTTGCTCTCAATAAAACCAGAATGAAAGCAATGAAAGACAAATAAATGGCAGAGTCATCACTACCTCAATTTTCTGGGGTTTTCTTTTCAGGAAACAGGAAACAATTGTGTGGCATTTCTTTGGTTTTGTGGGGGTTTTGTTTTGTGGGATTTTTTAAAGCATTAACAGATGAAGTAGGAAACCGTATTATGAAAACTTTCCATAACTCATCTTAAAAATTATCAGCACAGAAATAAGTAAAGAGTTTTTACACTTATAGTAAACTTTCTAACCGTCTATTTTAATACATATGGCATACAGCAGATATAAGTTCAAACCCCTGTGCAGATTGTTTTCTGATCATTAGGAAGAACCGTAATCACCATCCTGTTCTGCACTTCTTTAACTTCTTTCCAACTTTTGGTCATAAATTCTATCCTGTGCTTCAGAAACCACTCAAGGAAAGACTTTTGAAGCCATGATATTCCTAGAAGAGGTTCTGGCTCTGCTTCAATATAAATCTGTAATATATTAGTTATTTCCTTAACTTTATTAATCATTTCTTGACTACATCTAATTCATTTGAAAGGTAATTTTCACAAGATTGACAATGAAACAAAGATCTTGATTTTTCAGTTTTAAACTTAACACCACATGAGCCATCTCACTATTTCTGACCATACTGAAAACTAGAGTAATAAAGGCTGTGGGAGAAAAAAGAAAATTAAAACAATGTTGAGTTTTCCCAAAGAAATTACCCTAGAAGAAAAGCTGTCAGTCACGAAAGTCGATACTATCACCACAGATGACAAGAAGCTAGTTAAAGTGGAAGTGTGAAACATGACCATCATTCTCTCAACTACTTTCTATTTATTTTGAATAACAGATGAACAGTCATTAATATTTACCGTATTTCAAATCAGTCGGATAATGCAATCAGCAGCCTGAAGTCAGATTAGGCAGCAGCTGGTTAGATGGATGTCATCTGTCAGGGGCTGTTCTTCTAAAAGCTGCTAATACTGTCAGTGAAAATTACAGTCCACAAATCAAAAGAATGTAAGTGCTTGAACTGAAACACATATGAAATCAGACGGCTCCCACCGGATTTTCCCCATGTGCTATTACCTCCATGATCAATTCACACTTCAAGTGACAGAAATTGCTGAGAAAGCAAAACACTACTTGCTTTCTATCTGAGAACTATACTTGGAGCCAGGGGACATATTTTTAGATAATTAACATTAATTTTCCTTCCTTTTTGTCAAGAAACATTAAAATCAACCTGCTGTAAAGCAAAATGCTCACTCTCACACAGAATAACAGGGGCAAAACTTTGTTGCTACTACAAAAGTGACAAACTTGTTAGTTGGAAATGAGATGAAATCATTTTCAATCAGCAAATTCTGTAACCTTAAACCAGAACTTTTTCTAGTAATATTAAAATGAAAGTAAAGACCATGCACTCAGAACATCAGTAACTGTTCAACATACATGCCAAAATATTGCTTATATAGCACAAAATAATGCAAGTTTTAGGTCATGCAAGTGTTATTGTTCCACAAAAACAGTGGCAGAGCACTTGTGCTGGGAATACGAGCATTTGGAAATAGAATATTTCCAGTAGGTATGTCCAGAAATCATTCCCTTTTTTTTTTTTTCCTTTTTTTCCCCACCTAGTTTGTAATTGGGGTGTCCCCTCCCTTAATTGGAAAAGAATGGCTAAACCTAGAAAAGTATTATTGCAGCTGACAACAGTGTCTTTTGAAATGCATCATCCTCATTTTGAGGGTATAATCCTGCACAAATAGCAAATAAGCAACAAGAAAAATACATACAAAAGACAGGCAGGGATTTTATTAAAAAAAAAAAGTGTCGCTTCCTTGCTAATCATGGAATGCACCAGGAATTTTTAAATGAATAATTGGTGTGCAGCAGTACGGGCTGGGTGCCAACTGGGTGTTGAGTGGGTTTGCAGACAAGGACGGGCAGATCCCTCCCGCACAGCACTCAGAAGGCGAGTCAGGAGTGTGTCCTGGTGGTGAAGGCATCTGCCTGCGGACCAGGCTGTGACAGCACGAGTGCAGCTGGCATGTCCAGCAATGGCCACCAGCATGGTGGGGGCTGGACCACAGGACATACAAGGAGATGCCAAGACAGCTGGGCTTGTTCGGTTTTAAGAGGAGGTTGAAAGAGAAGCTTGTTGTTGTCTTCTATGGCCTAGTGGGAGGGCAGAGAGAAAACAGAGCTGGGATCTTCTGGGAGGTGACCGGTAGTGGGAGGAGAATCAACACTGACACTAGGTGCAACACGGGCAATTCAGATTAGGCTTTGGAAACACTTTTTCACCCTGGTGGAAAAAAAGAAAAAGGTGCCCAGAGATGCCGTACAATCTCCATCCCTGGAGATGCTCAGATCCAGACTGCACAGGCCCTGGGCAAACTGGCCCTGTTTGGAGCAGGGGGTTGGACTAGGGGACCCCAGAGGTCCCTTCCAGACTAAATCATTCTGCAGTTCTGTGACTCTGTTTCGTTTCTCACTCTCCTTGGTGCACGCCTACATTTCAACAGTAGATCAGAAGCACCGACCAAGGCAGAGCAGGTGTTTCCACAGCTGTGAGAAGTTTGGTGACTACACACAGAACCTATCAGCTCAGCATGCTGCACTTGGCCAAACTTAACCCTGTCTTCTCTGGGTCACCACCAGCCCTTTGTGGGCACGAGCATGACCAAGGACCTACCTGCCTTCCTTTGCACCTCCTTCCGGCTCCGCCACTGTGCACTGCCAAATCAGACGCTCGAGCTGCCATTTCGCTGCCTTGGCTGGCAGGGTTGGAGCCCTGAAGGCCATTCCCACCCGGCCTTGCTGAGGGAGACTCATGCTCTGCCATAACATCCACAGCTCTGGTGACAGAAAAGCCGCCCCTGGCCTCCAGGCTGCTCCTCGCAGCAGAGAGCTTTGTCTCTACCCCTTCTTCCATGACCACTGTGCTTTTTTTTCTGGCAGAGTTAGTTTCTCAACCAACAACTCCTAATGCTGGCGTCAGGGAGAGGTGGGGAAGCACAGCCATGGCTGGGGGACAGTGTGAGGCCCACCCTCCTTCACAGCATCACAGCCTTACATCAGCTAAATCCGTCACGAAGCCACACCTTTAGCAATCCAAAAGAGTGTTAACTCTTACATGAGTTTAACCAACAATTACTCAGACTAGAGGTTAAAAATAATAGGCCAATTTAAATCTGATCAACTTGTAAAATTGTCAAAATAAAGCCTAATATTTTGCCTTGCATTAAAGAAATCACCAATTACATTTGAAAAGCTCCCTGGCAACGTGCTGTTATTTTCAACACCGTAAGAAAATATTTCCTTAGATGGTGTGACTGTATGTGATGCCATATCAACCGCCAGGAGAAGGTGTCATGGGAAGGAGCCTGCCACCACTTGGGAGAGGGCGACTTCTCTCTCAGCGTGCTGGAAATCAGCAGAGCACCGGCATTAATTCAATACCATCGCAGTGAAACGCCACCAAGGCACGATGATTTATGCTGCTGCAGGAAGCACTCTAATGCCACACATCTACCACAATCTCCCACAAACAAGCCTCAGTAAGAAAAAGAAAGCAGCAACTCAAGGCTGACGATGGCAGAGCCTCTCACTACTGCACCACTCTGCTTTGATTTTACTCTGCGTTTAACTCAAGGTGGCCCCACTTCACCAGCTATGACCCATCTCACCCTGCTACAGTCACAGTTTTAATAATAACAGCAGACCACCACGGTTAACAGCTGGCCATGCTCCAGAGCGAATGAGTTTTGATAGGCCACGTTTCTTCTAACAACCCAACTGCCAGAGGAACCTACACGCTCTTATCTCCCAGTGCTCTGTTACACACATCACATGCTTATGCTTTTTCTCTTTACATGCTTGTCTGGTTTCATTTTAAAAGAATCAAGATCAGATTCTCACAACAAATCCTGAGGGCTTGCACTTAAAGGTGACTTCCTTCTCCCCAGAGAAGACATTCAAGATTCCCAAGGGACTTCAAAACAAGCTCTTGCAAAAGACAGGAAGAAAATCAATGGAAGCAAAGCAATCTCAGATCATGGTTTTCAAAAATAAGGTCTGAAAATTAATTATTTGAGATTCTTCTCATCCCTAGTTTTTCTTTACTGCTTAGGTATCTTAACAGGCCAGGTTGGATGGGGCTTTGAGCAACCTGGTCTAGTGGCAGGGGGGATGGAACTACATGATCTTTCAGGTCCCTTCCAACTCTAACCATTCTATGATTCTATGAACAGACTACAAATAATCTGCTTTGCTTGTGTTGGTGCTATTGGTTTTTGCTCACCAGACCTGTCACACACCAGTGGCACTGCACTTGGTACATCTACTATATATATTCCTTACCACAGAATTTAATGTGACAAACCATTGCTCTCTTTGAGCAGCCCCCCCTTCCCTCACATCACCCAACCTTCCCAGTGACGGTTTTCCACCCAGTGTTTCCTTCTAATAAGAAAGCAGAAAGTGTAAACTCATAGGCCTTTGCCTACTCTCAGATGCTCATAACAAGGGCTCTGAAGCACTCCTATTAACTGAGTCAATATTTAAACACAGAGATTTGGAGGTTTTCTAACAACACCCCTCTTTGTATGTATTGTTCTGCATCTGGGATAGCGGACAGCGCATCCCACGTGGTTCCGGAATTACAGAGTTTAAAAGAAAGGAAAAGGAAAAAAGGTTATTCAGCTCAATTCTATAGCACTGCGTGGAAAAAAATAGGAATATACGTGAACAAACGACAAATCTGCAGTCTATGCAAGCTCTTTATACTCTTGTATGAGCTTGAAATCCTGCCAAGTTCCAAAACCTTGTATCCAAAACATAAGTAGTTTTCAGGAAAAACAGTTTCAGATCTTAATTAATCCACTGAGGCCCCAGCCCATGTCACCGTAATCAGTCAGCTGGTGATGACAGAGAGAAATAGGACTTGAGAGGCTCTCACAAAACAGCTAAAAATAGCACTGGATCTCTTTTTTTATGTTGCCTTGCACGTAAGGATCTTGATCTCAAATTTTCTTAAAACTCATTTATAGGTTTTACTTCATGTAACTGAATTTATTCTTCAATGAAAACGTAAAAAGAGGGAACTACTTCTTCTAAAACTATCAAACATTTCATAGATTATGTTGCATAATACTCATACACCTGAGAAGTTACCGCCTACATATTTCTGTAATGTGGTTTTCCATCCAGATCAACTAATATGACAATATCAGCAGCCAGTGAAAGTAATTACCATCAGATTTTCTGCCTCGGAACAGATAGTTCTAGGGAAATTAACAGAATAAAAGAAGTGAGCTGTAGTAATAAGTAACTTAATGGAAAGATTATCTAGGAAGAGGTTCATTTTTATATTACGTGGGATATTTGAAATTGTTGGGTTTGAATACTTTATGATTTTCAATTTCTAATAAATTAGCTAAGCTAACAAAAAAAAACAGAAATGCAAGAGAAGTACAGCAATTTGCCTTAAACACAGCCGTATCATTGCAATTCAGAAACTGTGACAAATGCCTTTTTAAATTGTTCTCAGATTCTCATTAATATTTTACCAGTGATTTACGAACCTTAATGTTTTATGAAAAAAAAAGATTAAAATGGAAATTTTACCACAAAAAGGAAAAAATAAACCAAACTCTGCAGAAAAGGGAGGACAGTGATACAAAGGCCAAGAAAGCAGAAAAGGATTTGGTAGAGTATTATTATTTTAACAGACTTTGATTCATATCAATCTACAAAAACGTTTAGAAAACTAATTTTGGCATGCCTGCCTGTATAAGCAGAGGCACAGGCTTGTTCCTCCAGGGAACTACCCAAGTAAAACCGCATATATTGTGAGCAGCAAAGTCTACTATTGTCTCCTAAAACAGCAAAGACCAAAGCACAGTTTTAATGTTCTCAGATGTCAAACATCTATTGGAAAAATGAAGACAGAAAGACAGGACGAAAGGACGGAAGGAAAGACGACGAAGGAAAGACGGAAGGAAAGGACGGAAGGAAAGGACGGAAGGAAAGGACGGAAGGAAAGGACGGAAGGAAAGGACGGAAGGAAAGGACGGAAGGAAAGGACGGAAGGAAAGGACGGAAGGAAAGGACGGAAGGAAAGGACGGAAGGAAAGGACGGAAGGAAAGGACGGAGGAAGGACGGAAGGAACTGGACGGAAGGAAAGGACGGAAGGAAAGGACGGAGGAGAGAGAGACTCAAGCAACAAACAAGGAGTTTTTAAGTAATATTTCTCCTGCTGCAGTAAGTGAACTACTGCTCCCCTCGATAACCCAGGCCTGGAGCCAGCATGCACAATCACAGAGGTTATGCTGTACTGGAGCAGTTAGGTCTGGCTGATTAAAAAAACAATCAGGTTCTGATACCTTCAAAACCCATCATTTTCTTCAGTATTTCAAAAGTTCAACAGTAACAAAAGCAGTCAAGTTTTTTCCAACGTGTGGAGCAGCAGATGCCCATTGAGGGGGGGGAGCAGGGAGGAGGTAAGGATGGTTTCATCTCAATTATAATGATTAAAGATTGAAACAAGACCAAGCTTGTAGGAAAAATCAACATTTTTTTTAACGGTTAACTGCAGCATTTAGAGGGAAAAAAATACATTCTTGAGACAGAAAAGCCCCTTCTTCAGATCTATCCCAATACACAAGTTGATCAAAACAGGGCTTGGTCTAGAGTGCTTTGTTTCAGCCGTTTCACCCACTGAGATATTGTAGCAAAGCCAAAGTAGTAAAAGTTTTAAGAAACTACTCCTATAATTCTGCATCTATGAGTACTGCAATTCACACACATATCCATGTGAATGATGTTAGCAAAACACTTTTTCTGGAAGTGACACCATAAAAGATTAAGTTAAAGCAGATGATTTTTTTTTCTTTTCAATAAAAATATAATTTAGAGGATTAACTAATTAAACCAACAAGAATATGCATTCAAGACTTTTTCAAGCATCAGCTTGAATTCCGTAATTGAGCATATTTTTCATTAACCACTAGAGGTCACACAGTAACCATGGCAGCTATCCAAAAGATGAGAAGTCTCAAGAACCTTAAGGTCTGGAAAAATTGAAATAGAGGGGTACTCACTGATTTGCACCTACAGATGAAATTATTAAATTAATTTGAGTAGTCTTTCCATTGCCCCCAAAGATCCAATGAACGTGAATGCTCACAGATGTCATTTGTTATTTTACATTTCCGTGAAATCTAGATTTATGACTTTTACTTCCCAATTTGCACCTGATAATAGAGGGGACAAAAACAGTCAGCGCTTGCTGCCCTTTTGAAGGTGTTTCTAATTTCTTCAAATATTTCCTCACTTAAAACTTCTGGAACTTCCATTCAAACAAAGGGGCTTCAGCTATGACTATAATTTACACCAAAGAAGTACACTAAAGCTGGAATGTCCTAGTATTCTACTAGTCAATATTTTGCTATTTAAATAGACAGTTTAAGCTTTCCAGAACAACAAATATGAACCCAGATACATCAAATTCATTCTGTTTTTAAGCTAATACCGAAGTTTATGGTGGACACAATACCTTAAACTCTCTTAAATGTGAATGGATATACTGCCCTCAAAATTTAGGAGCAGTTGAGGTAATCAGGGCCTGAAAACTACTTTCACGTGAGAAATTCACTTAACACCGCTAATGAAAATCTAGTTCATTTTAAAGCATTTGTGGAAGCACTGTTTGCAAAGTCTTAAAATACGTTATGTTATACACAGCTAATGAAACATTCCCTGGGAAGTTCCTTTAAACCCTTCAAAAAGGCACCCTGTGCACACAAACACAGAGTGAGAGATGGCTAAATAGTGATCCTGTGCCTCCTTCTGTATTGGATTAAATTGGAGATCAGTACACAAAGACATTTCATGAACTGACTCACTTGTTTTTATTCCATTTACTACAGCACACACTACATTTTCTCTTTGGAGAGATTTCATTTAATTAGATCCCAACTATAAAAGATAACAACCTGTGTATGAATGTCTCTTACTACGGCAGAGCAGCACTGCCAGGGCATTAAGCTGCCCTCTAACCCTAAGAACTGGTCCCACCAGAACAGGTGCTGTTGCTGACTTGCATTACCTGTTCTGAAATAAGTAAAATATTTCACTCCCTAAAGCTCTCAGTCTGGTGCATTTCAACATTAAAAAAATAATAGTAATAATAATAATAATAATAATGAAGAGCAGTGAAACAGTTGTAATCTGAATAATAATTTCAAAAGTTTCAGAACCCATCATGTTTTTCAGCAGAACAGACAACACACTACCAAAAGCTCACAGGGCGCATATTACGCTATAGGAGCAACTCCTTGAGACAAAACAGAAATCATAAATCACATCTTAAAAGCAGAAAAGATGCAGACTTTTCCTGCTATAAAATTAACACCACAAGTTTAGCTAGCTCTTAAGAAATATTATAGCAAAAAAATCCAGCTTTACCTGCACTCAAGCTTGTATGTATACACACACGTATACATACACACATTGCAAATCAGCAGAGACTGTTTTCCGCTTCATATTAACACAGCAAGTTTTACAATCTTTTTAAGAAGTTAGAAAGTAAGGATAATTTTAGAGAAATATCCAAATACAAACCTGCTTCTTCTGTGTCTGCCTTTTCTGAGCACCCAGCGTAGCTGACTTAAAGCTTAGAGACTTGGATTGTCTCCTAACTTTCACTGAGTCTCTCCGGCGATCATATGAAAAAGACGACGACTTCTTTGTGATTTTCCTCTTAGGTGTGTCTGCCATTTCATCCACCAAAGTATGGTTACCCTTCAAGCAAACAGTGTCCCAAGAAAATAAAAAACTGAGTACCATCAAGCTTCCCCCGAGCTTAGAGGGAACGGCCTTCAATCCTGTAGGAAGTGGAGCAACCCACAAGGGACGGAGCGCATCTGAGAACAGTTTCAGTTCTTCCAACAGGTTGTACAAATGAGAAAAGCCGATGGTCCTGCAATGCTGTATGTCACGGAAGAGCAGGCAGAACTCCTTCTTGCTGTATAAACTCAAACAGGCTTCAGCAGTGATGCTAATCTGAAAAATGTAGTGACTATCCTGCTGAGCACGCTAAAGGTGAACGGAAGGTAGTTCCCTGCACACCAACAGGGTGTGGAAGTACACCAACAGGGTGTGGGGACGAAGCAGAAGACTTTGGGTTCAAAGCATCTTCTTAACTCCTTCCTTTCTGGGCTACTGCTAGGAAAGGATATGAGGAGGCAGGCTGGTGAAAGCTCCCCAAAAAAGACAGTATTACTTTCTTCTCTTTGGTTCCAAGGCGCTTGCTGAAGGAGCCTTTAGCCTGAGGTAGCTGCCCCCTTCATTAGGGGCCCTGTTTTAACGTAATTCAAATACTCCCTTTTCTCTGTTTGTCAGAAAGATTATTCACGCTACAAACTTATGAGGTAATTTATCTACTAAGCCAACTGGAAAACAAAGTTCAAGCATATGTATGAATCTTCCATCCTTCCTGGGAAATAATTATGAAGTTACAGCCCTCTCTTACAACCTGTTGGTATCAACGGATAAGAGGGTAACACTAATGAATTCTCATCCTAGTGACTGTGTGGGAATCTTATCAGACAGCTGAGATTGCAACTTTTGTACCAGGACTGTGTTTAGGTAGGAATGTTTCCCTTGCATAACGTATTAGTCAAGGAACACTGCAAGGGTGTAGAGCCCCAAGACTTGCTGCTATTGATTTCCATTAAGCAAAACACATCCCAGGCGCAAAGCTGTGCATATGGGAATGCGCCTGCAAACCTAACGCTGTCAGATTTAAATCTGGGTTAAAATACAAGGAGGAAAACTATCTTTTGACAAATTTATGCCACTGTCCAGGGTCTTTTCCAGAAACTTTTCTTTAAATTATTCATGACGCTACTTCACATACAAAACAACTGTGAATAATTTATACTTGCAGGATTATCCATTACTATAATTAAGCTTTAATATGGGTCAGTCCTCTAGTGTATGAGTCTCACCACCTCGGTTAGGAAATATCTCTGAAGTTGGAAAAGCACTTCTTTTAAAACCTGCCGATATCAAGGAGTAAGAGGGTGGTGTTAATGAATTCCCATAACCAACCTTTTCTGCAATTTCTTCCTTTGTTGTAGGATGAATAATATACCTCTAGGCCAAAGTGATACTGCTAAAATTAATGAAAAGCTATCAGAATATCATGCATTTATCAGCCATAATGGCCTAATAGTAGATTCACTGCAGATTTCTGTGGAGTTTTACTGTGAAGAATTAGAAAGCACTTTTTCATATTATCTACAACAACTTCTAAGTAATGAATCTGTAATTACTACAGGACATAGAAAAAAATCCATTATTAAATATTTTTAGTACAAAGTATACTGTAATTGTGATGGGTTTATAATACTGTAGCAGTCATCATCCATAGCCACATATTGACCTTCAGTGTTACTAACATTAGACACTGTGAGACCATCATTCCAACACTCTGTGGTTTTCACCAAAGTTTAGATTTAAAGAGACTTTCTCACAAATCAAGACCCTACTTAAATTACCAGTTCCCATGATTTATAAGCATCATCTTTTTGAAGAGTAAAAATAAGCAGATAACAGCGTTATGCATGCTTTTAAACCATGACTTCTCAAGAAAAAATGTCCTCCAAAACTTCTTGAAGTATCTGCCTCATTTGATAAAATTCACAACCATTCTGATATATCATAAAAATTAAGGTCAAGAAAGTGTGAAAGCCTTTTGTAGATAGCTATGCTTATGACATAGTCTAATCATGCTTATTTGCACAAAAATAGATATTAGCAATTAAGACTGAAAAAGGCACAAATAAACTTTAAAAATCCATCAAAATGCATCTGAGCTCGTATCAAATAGCAGGTACACTCCTGACCATTTCACTTCAATAAAAAACACACTAGACCTAAAACAGGTGTAAGAAATGTAACAAGAATGAGGAACGATAATGAATGGATTTCTGAATGAGACAAAGTAAATTACGAAGGAAACAGAAAAGGACAAAGATCCTTAAAATCTTTAAAGATACAGAAAAATATTTAGATTACATTTATTGAAAGTTCCTCTAAATACAAGAATCTGCAGCGCTCAAAAAAATCAAATTTGAAAACAAAAGGTAGTATTTGCTTTGCTAATGAAAACTTTAATTTCATTTGATGCCCCCAGATCCTTCACTGAAAAGGACAATAGAATGATTCCTCAATGTCACCTCTGATTTTACAGCCATCTACAGTTTTTTTCTTCCATCCTCTTTTCAAGGCTGAGTCCTGGTCCATTTAGAGACTGCTAGTAGAGAAACCTTTAATCTATACCTGGAATCAATGTTGGCATTTGCTCTGTGCTTTTGCTATTTGTACAAAATCTTTCTTGGTTGCTTGGTTTGTGGCTGGAGGAAGCAGAGGGCTCACCACCAGCATGTACAGCAGCAAAATCCCATCACCCCGCTCCTTTCTCTACCCCTCGCTTCCCTACAGGGACCACTCCAGCATCTCCATGGCCACCGGCAGCCTTGCTGAACTGAAAGGGAACGTCTCAGCCCACTCTTCCCTTAGTCAAGGAACACTACAAGGGTGTAGCTAAGAGCTACAGATGGGAGACAACATTTAGTTACATCTAATATCCCTTAGTGATTGGAAAATGCACGTTTCAATATTGATGTATTATGTCCAGTATTTCCTTACTTCCATGAGATTTAGTCTCATCCATAAACATTATGAAATTAAAACTTAGTTTATTAGAAATACAAGTGTTTTAATTACCTTCTTTGACAGAAGATAATATTTCTATTTGGAGTATGTTATTTCCAAATATGTCTTCATTAAATAGCGGCTGGAAATGAAGACTTCATAAAAACTTTGATTTTCTACTTAAAATCCATCAGCAAGACGGACCTAAAAATCATGTGGCCATGCCAGTAATAATGAGTCAATAGTGTTAATGTAAGAAAACCTGGTTAAAATAGAGACATTATGTTCTTACCAATTTGTCAGAACTTCGGTTAATAACAAATTTCAGTCTCTAAAAATGTAATTAAAACAAAATACACTGCAGAATACTAGATGACATCAAGAGCTCATTGTTAAACTGAAGGTTTTGAATTTTTAACAGAAAATAATCATGGAATCATTATACAAAGGGTTTCTTTCCCAGTATCAATACTTTCCCAAGCTCAGTGGCTCAAGTAGTTATTTTAAGCTGTTACAAGAAAAGAATGCCTTATGCTCAAAATGTGTTTTGCCAAGTCACTTATGAGTAACAACAAATTGTTTGAAGGTCATCCTGTTTTCCTGGGATACAGTGAAGGCAGTCACAGAACAAGAAGAGAGAAGCTGCACACTGTGACAGAGATAAGCATGGCAGTGCCTGAAATTTAATTTGATGGAAAAGTTTTGAAGAAAAAGGAAGAAGGGCATAACAATCCTGGTATTGTAAATACTAAGATTCATATTTTTTTTACTAATGTTTTTGCATTTTTAGGTTTTAGGACCTAGATGTTCTTTCATTCACTCCAGCTTTTTAATCTGCTAATGGCAGAAATAAACTTCAGAAGTACAACAAAAAGTTGTTGTTCTTCTCTGTTCATGGTTTTAGGGTTAAATTCTTAAGTTGCAGAGTCAAAGAGAATTCAAATGTAAATTCAGCTGTAAGTTTGCTTAAATCAGGCAGAGACGCCCCCAAATTTAGAACAAACAACACTACTTCTGAGTATTCTGATTATGTGCTGATGGAAATCTAAAGATAACGCAAGTTCATCTGTGCAACTTTCATCAAGTTCAAAAGCTCTTTAACATTTTGGAGAGAATGAACAGACAGACAGTTACCAGAATTTCATTCTTTCTACCAGCATCACGTTGTCACTGGTCTACCCAGAATTTACTATAGAACTGGGGTCTTGCATAACCATCCCTAAAAATAAGAGTGACAGAACAAAATTCAATAGCAGCGAGATATTGTAATCACAGCTGTCCAGTCCCTAGCTAGCCTTTAACCTTAACATCATAATGCATTTGCTCAAAATACTTATTTTTGTGTTGGTTTCAAGTTAACGTTTGTTACAAACAAAATACAGTCATCCTTTCCAAACCCACATTTTGTGTATCACATGCCTCTCTAACTCCACAGTGCTTTCCAAGAGGAAGTAAACAAAACAAGAGTATTATTTAGAATTGACCATATGTTTAACACAGAAACCAAAAGTTCATTTCCTTTCCACTATGCTGGGAAAAGCTCCTAATATGCCTTATTACGTGAAGAAGCTGCTCAAAGACTTTCTCCCATCACGCTAGAAGCAAGCGGGCACTAAATTAATAATATTAACAGTTTCTGTACATCTCTAAAAGTGGATGCAAATCAAGTGCAATTGACCTCACTGAATTTCAGCAGCAATTTGATTACTTAACATACTGAACTCTAGATCGTGAATGTTTACAAACTCCATTTCAGCACAGATATATGAAATGAATCTCCATCCCATTCTCACCAACAGTATTCCAATCAAAACAGCAACTTCTTGTGCTTCTTTCTAGGAGGTTCAAAGTACGTCTAACCAGCAGTAAGCACCAACATCACCTTGATCTTCGAGAGACCTGGGCCGGATACTAGCACCGCGCACAAAAACACTGTGGTAAGCATGAAACTTCACTCCAGACAATACCAAACTACATTTCTCTGGTTTTTATCTCTGCACTCAGTGGGCATAAATATGAATTATGCAGCATGAAGAGCTGACTGAATATCTGAAAATGGTAAGTCAAGCAAAGAAAGCCCATCCCTTCGTTTAGAGAACAAAACCCAGGCTGCAACTCTAAGCACACACCAAAATACAGAATTTATTAGGACAGCGATGAAGGAAATTATAAGATGCCGATGCTTTTACACTTACAGGTTGCTGATTCCAAGCTACCAAAAACCTAATATATTTGGGCAAATGAATTTATTAATAATTGCTATTGGGTTCATATCCTACATCGTTTCAAACTAGCTCTATTTGCCAAACTTCTCACCAAAACCAGTGGCTGCTAATGGCGGATCCGCGTTGTTCTGTTGGGAAGGAAAGCCTCTAATTTTTCAGAAATGTAGCTACACCAAACATAGACGTTTTGACCTCCAAAACTGAGCAACAGCCTGAGCATTACTATGCAGGAAAAAATTACATAAAATTGCTCACAAAATAATTTTTTTTAAAATTGTGGAAAATGCAAGTGACTATTTCAGTGAGAATTCAACTAGGAGCAAGTTATATCACAGTATCACAATATCGTCAGGGTTGGAAGGGACCTCTGGAGATCTAAGCATGTACTTTTAAAATAGAAGATTACACAACAATTATTTCCTGCATTTTTTTTTTCCATGGATAAACAAGGGCCTATGAGATCCCTAAATAAGTACTTTCATATTACACCCAAAGTATGAGGCTCACTGAAGGGTCTATGTGCTTCAGCCTGCCAGGAGAAACCATGGTTATTAAGGATGGTTGGGGTTTTTTTTCTTGTTCAGTTGGTTGGGGTTTTTTTGCTGTTGAGCGTCTGCCTACTAAGAACTGAACTGAGGTCATCGAGTATGTTATCATCGAGCTGGAAACTTGTCAAGTTGACATATGTTTTTTGAGAGCCTTCAAATGAAGGGCTACTTTCACAAGTAAAAGAAATCTAAACAAATCGGTTTGTTACTTATCTCTACAGTATTGTTCTAATCACTAAATGCACAAGAAACCCATGTTTTTTAAATAACAAAAATAGGTTATGCAGTTGACTAAAAGCAAGTTAAAAGGAGTTATTTCTCCTTTATTTCTGGAAAAGAGATATTGGATATTCACCTGCCTAAGCTTTTAAACGAGTTTCCTCAAACAGTACCAAACATGATCATACTTAGGACTGGAATGGATGCCACTAGTTGAAAAGAGATTTTTCTTTCTTGTACAAAATATTTTTCAAAAACAATAAAGGCAAGACAATCCATTTGTATTCATGTATACAGAGAGAGACAGATAAATATAAAAAAACATTGATATGTTTCTGTTGAAAACTATCCTTCCATAATAAAACTTGGACAAAATTTGCATTTCAGTCAATCATAAAACAGTTTTCCAAGAAAAAAAAATAACCAAATGAGCATTTATTAATTTTTGTTTTAATACTGTTACTACCATTAACTACATCAACAAAGTTTTCATCAGCAACTTCAAGTGTAGTGATGTCGTGTAATATGAATGTTGAAGTTGCATGCCAGTTAAGTTAGAACGCATTATGGCCTTTCTCAATGAACTATGTTAAAGGGCTTAAGAAACACTGTTTCAGAAAGGAACAAGCAGCTTAGCAAAATCAATTTTTCCATGTAGTTTGTTTCATGTTTTTCTCCTTTTTTTTTTTTTGAGGGGGAACAACATTGAACATCACAAATTATTCCAGAGAGCAACTGGTTAACCCTTGCTTACCCATTCTGTTTTAGTAAGTGACAAGATAACACCAAAATATAGGGACTGAAGAAGCTAAATAAAATCACCCTACCATGCTGCATTTTAATGTGAAGGCCACCATCACAAAGCTACTTCTCTTATTCCATTCAGAACAGCTGCTGTCTCTAAGGGTCTTTGTATTTGTTATAGGATAGAACATTTTCTCCATGGAGACAGTGGAATAGGAATAAATATATTCTTCGCATTACTTAAGAGTTTTACTAATATAGTTTGCTATACAGAGCAATAAATTCATTGAGAGGACAAGCTGGTCCTTAGCTGCTTCACGTTCTGTATTGTGCTTATATGACACCGTACAAATAATTATGACATAAAAGCAACATAAAAAAGACAAAAATTACATTTATCACTGTGAGAATGATCCTTACGTCTATAGAACCAAGATAAGAGCAAACTGATTTTCAAAAGGACAGATAGGTAGTGAATAGCACAACAAACTTGTCTTCAAGAATGTAAAGAACTTCCTTGTAAAAATGAACACAAAGATGTTAAGTGTTCAGTTTTGCAATATCCTAGATATTTTTGTCCCAATTAAGAAAAAAAATATATATAGGCTAATGTTTAATTTTGAGCCTAACTAATCCTAGAGACCTCAGTAATAATTTAAATAAATGTTTAGACATCATCTGTTTAAAAGCTTTTTAACAACATAAGCTTAAGTGTATATATATAAAATACCACTAACTGCAGATATATTCAGAACCTTGCATTAATGAGACCTATAACAGGTTATGCTAATACAGAACTAGTTGATATACTTGCTATGGAGAAAGCATCGTATGCAAAGCTAACAATCCAAAACTAAAGGGAACCAGGAAGGTCGAGTGTAAAATATAAGATGGGAAACTGAAAAACAATGACTAATGACTGAAATGCTTGAAAAGAATCAAACATGAAGGTCAAGTAGGAATGATTAGTCCAAGGACAAAAAGCAGTATAGCACAGTACATGTTTATATTACACCTTCCTAATCAATGCTACAAGGTCCTTTAAAAAAAGGAAATTTAACTGACACGTGCTATCAGTAGAGACGCGCCAGATTCACAGAATCAGAGGATACGAGCTTGGCAAACGCAGAAATAAATACTACTAATTACTAGGTATCTTGTCCATCTATACACAAAAACAATATTGTAATAATGACTTCGCCTGTTTCAGTTGCAGTCAGAGTTTTTCATCAATTAGTCACACACATAAAAACACCCACAGAGTTTCACTGTGAGGAATTACCCCACTTGAAGGCGGCAAGCCAAGGTCACAGCCAAAGAATGAGGTCTCGAAGTCACCAGAATTCAAACTTGTCCTCCTGAAGGGAGGGGCATGTGAGAAGCTAAGTAGTGCATGATTCAAGTAAGTTTAAAAAAGAAAAAAAAATAGATATACACACACACATATACACATATATATGTGTGTATATACATGTTTATAGTGACAAGTTGCACCAGCCTCCTTGAGACCTGTAAACAAAAGATAAACTAATCACGCAGCTGAGCACTTCAATAGGAGATAACTAACTCAAGGTTTTAATTAGCTTTTCGTGAAATCTTAGCTGGGCACTATTTTTATGGAAGAAATTCCTGAAAACTCAGCACTGTTACTCTATACAGCTTGAGTAATCCCAACATTTCAGACAGCGAGGAGTCTCCCTGTCCCAAGACTCCTCACATAATTTTTCTTTAGAAAGTCCCTGTTGAAATAACCACGTCGATTTAATTTTGTCACAAGAAATAACTGCAGGCAAAGTATTTATTTCTGAAAAATAAGCCCAAGAGTCATCATTTGGCCAGTTTTCAAGGAGCCTTTAGAGTGTCTGTTGCTTCCAACAGTGGGAATTAAGGATCCTGTCTGTGAAGGAGCGGGGTCCTGAAACACATTTCCAGACTGAAGCCTGCATCAGGCTCAGACACTCTCAAGAGCTTCAGCAAACACATGCGGCTTTGCAGAGAAAAGTGCCGTATTTACATACGACTTTACAGTTTGCCACAGTGTTTCTTACCTTACCCTTTTTGAACAGGTACTTCAAAGACACAAGTATCTATAACCTCAAACAAACAGTCAATGACCAAAAACCTCTTAGCTGACTGCGATCCAAATCTCTACTTTAAAAAAAAAAAGAGTAAAAGGACTCAAGACCCAGCAGTGTATAATTATTTTCTCAAGTTCTGTGTAACCAACAATTCCTCCAAATGAGATTTTTGAAAAACAATCCACCAACCCTCCACAGTTTAAAAACAGCATGTATTTTTCACATATTCAACTGGTAACATGAAGCTAAAATTTAACTTACAGATTCAATTTTTTTGCATTATTTTCCACTGTATGAGGTTTTTTTTATTCTTGCAGCCTTCCATTCTTACTTGAACTTTTAAAGAACCAAACAGGATGGAAAACCCATGATTTGCAATATAAGATTTCCCGTACTTTTTGAAAAACATAGCAGTAACAGACTTCTCATATCTGTCAACCAAACTATCGAAAAAAAAACCCTAAAACCTTTGTACTGACTCCCACTTTTGGACACGTGCAGGAAACACAGAACACTGATATGCCAATGAGCAGTGTGCACTGAGCCGCTTTTGTAGTTATTTGTACTTACACGGTCTTTGTCATCAGCTACATCACAAAGAATGTCATCGAGATCTAAGATCCCACCATCGCCATGCTCCAGTCGATGTACTTGTATCCAGTAGTTTGGATCCTGCATAAAAGGAGAAGAAAATAATATCAGATATCCCATAGCAACAAAAAAAAGGTTATTCCCCCATACAGTTAGCATCGCAGTCCTACAAATGCTCGACATTAAAACATCCATTTAGGTCATATTCCTGTAAATAAACGTAAATTGAGATGTAAAGCCAAAGTTCTTTTTTTAAATTGCCTTAGATTAGACACGTACTCTTCTCACTTATCAGCTCTGCATGAGCCACAGTCCCATCACAGACATGTAGGGGAACAGCATTCCCAGTGTTACTGAATATATGCACTATATAAAAGGAAAACACATCATCCTCAAAAGTCTCTCAGACAGTGGTCAACAGGCACAAAATGTTACAGCACAGCTGTAAAGTGGGGGTTTTTTTACAGGACAGCTATAAAGGGTACAAACCAATATTTCAATGACATCAAAGGGCTTTCTACTTGTTCTTTGGCAGAGTTGGTAGATGGGATATCTAAATCTTATACGAAGAACACTTTCCACATTTTAATTAAAAGAAGATACATACACACACATACATACAGACATGTATATATGTGTATATATATGCATATATGTGTGTGTGTGTGGTTTTGTGTGTATACATGTATCTACCAGTAACTGGGAAGACCGGCTTTATAGTCTTCATTATTGCTTTTGATACAAAAGGAAACCATAACTGATAGAATAAGGTCGTGTCCACAAAGTGTCTTCTACATATTGCTACATGACCTGAGTGCTGTTTAGTACTCAACTTGCTATTCTTAAAAGGTTTGTTTTCTAACAGGGGAAAGTTGTACTATAAACACATAACCTGAACTGGATACATAATCTTTTCTTGCCTCTCAAATATTCCCCCAGAACAGTGCCAATGCCCTGGGGCTGTCGCTAAGTGTCTAGCAGTAAGAGAGCTTCCTTGCTTTTCACTAAGCGGGCCCCACTGCAGAGAGTGACTAATCTGAGGACATTCAAACCTGCAACATCTTGCAAAATGCCTGACTTCTTAAAAACAGCTATTAGAATCATAGAATCATAGAATCATAGAATGGTTTAGGTTGGAAGGGACCTTGAAGATCATCGAGTTCCAACCCCCCTGCCACAGGCAGGGACACCTCCCACTAGACCAGGTTGCCCAAGGCCACGTCCAGCCTGGCCTTGAACACCTCCAGGGATGGGGCTTCAACAACCTCTCTGGGCAACCTGTTCCAGTGCCTCACCACCCTTAAAGTGAAAAACTTCTTCCTAATGTTTAATCTAAACCTGCCCTCTTCCAGCTTAAAGCCGTTCCCCCTTGTCCTATCACTACATGCCCGTGTAAAAAGTCCTTCCCCAGCTCTCCTGTAGGCCCCCTTTAGGTACTGGAAGGCCGCAATAAGATCTCCCCGGAGCCTTCTCTTCTCCAGGCTGAACAGCCCCAACTCTCTCAGCCTCTCCTCATAGGAGAGGTGCTCCAGCCCTCTATTAGCATCTAAGTCTTTGCAGGTATCAGTGTCCAGAAGTAGAAAGAAAAAAAAAAAAAGACCCCAAAACCAAACTAAACAAAAAACCCCACCCAAACAAACTCAAAAAGAAACCCCAGACTCCCTCCACAAAAAAAAAAAAAAAAAAAAAAAACACCAAACACTCCACCCTTAAAGAACTTGAAAATAATTTGATTTCTTAAAGGATGGAACAGGACAAGAAATGGGACCACCAGAATTCCTCAAAATACGTATGTGGTTTTAAATCTTGAGAGGACGTGCCGCATGAAATCTTGGACAGCATGCTGCATGAAAGAACATCAAGGGATATTCACTTTGTTTTGAATATCCTAGAACTCTGGTTATTTGCACATGATATAAATGCATAGGTCAAAGATTTCAGAGAAATATGATAACCATGAAGCTTACTTCATTGTTTGTATAAATACATCCACCTTAAACACTGCTGTAAATCATCATCATCAGATTATCAGATTTCAGAATTACATTTTACAGCCATTAGGCTAGTCATTTCAGAAATTAAATTACAAATCTTTTTTCTCTAATTCCTCTAAGTATTAAATATCATTACCTTACATTTCTTCTAAGCAAGTATTTATTATATAATTAACTGATTTTCCTAGTATATGGCTTTTCCTCAAACTGCACTTATGTTGTAGCACATTACAGGAGATAATTCAGCATCCTTTTTTTTTTTAAAGTAAAAATTCAGGAATAATTAAAAATAGTACTACGTTATTCACACTGCCGTGCATACAAAGGTGCACACATAGCTACATATTCCAGAAATTTACTCTATAAAAAGGTACATAATGCAAATACTAGGATAAACTTTTTGTTAAGTTTGAATACTCCACTAACACATAGACAGGGCTGGAAAAAAGCCTCCTGTGTAAACCAGAAATCCTTCAAAGTTCCTTGACAAACAAGTCCTAAAGGGAAGTCTGATGAAGAGGTGCCTTTGTTAACTCTGCTCTCAAACTAAATGGAAAGAGGATCCTTCCTCATCCTCCAGCCCATTACAAAAATCTCCTCTGCCTCTTGCATCTACATCAGGGACTGAAACACAGTTGGGAAGACCCAGGCTTTGAAGACACAACCAAACTGACAAGCTAGAAAGCATCTTGTGCTCCTGAAGGACTTGATCCAGGATTCCTCTGCTAATCACTCCATCTCAAAGCCAAGTCAGAACTGAACCATAAGCCAGGCTTCACTGCAAAATCAGAAATGGAATAACTAGTTTGGGCTTTAACAGGATCTGATCCCTCAAATGTGACAGACTTCACCATTTTTGTTTGCATCACTTAATCTTCTTACTGAAGAATGGAAATGTTAAAAACAGGTATTGTAACGCTGGCTCAATGACGACTACATCCATCAACACAAACAGCACCCAAACTGAAACTACATCTTCTGTATTCCTGTATCCTTTTTTTTTTCCTCCCCACCACAAGTACTTCCCACCTCCAAGGCAAATGCAGTAAAACACGCATGATTACAGAATCAATAGTAGAATCGCCCACTTCTAAAGCACTATTGTGCTATTTCAGTATGTACAATCTACATCAAAAATAGCTTTGATATATAAGCTGCATCACTTTTGCTAATTAGTTCCTTTAAAAGTTTCTTGATATTGCATAAGAAGTTTTAGATAGACTTCATTTTTCCTGCATCACCTATTCGTTGTGCCATAGCCTGAACTGCTCTGGCCGCTTTTCCTGTCAGACAAGGTCCTGATACAAAACAATACATTAGCAAGACCAGACAAGAAATATATAAAACTAGTTTGGCAAGAATTTACTCTGGCAGGATTTGGTAAGTAAATATGAAATAACAATGAAACTTTTCATTAAAGCCCTCTCCAAACTTCACAGAGCAGTCCTCCTCTTGAGGCACTTTTACTCTATTAAAGGTTTCACATCAATCAAGGTGTTGGTAGGGGAGGCTTGGGAGGGAAGACGGGAGGGGAGTACTCACATTTTGTAGGGATTAGTTACACCACACTGAAGAAAAAAAAAAAAAAAGAACAAAAACAAACATACACCAATGCAGCTAGTGATTTTACTAAGTTATGAAAATCCACAGCTATTTATGGCTCCAAATTTTAACTAATTCTATGTATTAACCAACCGAACAACATGGAAACACCCAAACTGCATGCATAAATGTTCACATTTCAATTGTTATTCTGTGTTCTGCCTACAATGGACATATGTTGTACAAGAGTCAGCTTGTATGCACTGTTTGCTAAATACAAAAGAAACTGGGCCAAACTTAACACCAATTTGAATTCAAATACTACTACATCAACGTTACAAGAGTATCTGTATTCACAGCTCGGTCGAGTTGTATTTCTCCATCACAACCAGTGAACTGAAATTCCTAATTCCCTACACAATTGCAGTAATACAGTCTTCAAGCATTTTCTAAAGCAGTCAAAAATACTGTTTTGGCTTAGACCAGTTACTGAGTCATAAAGTGGAAATCGGCAATTACCAGAGTTTACGGGAGTTTACACAACTTCATCTGCAGAGTAAACTGGTCCAATTGCTCCTTCAGGACACCCAAAAGACCCTGAGGGTCACCTTCTCCCGGTGGCAGCGCAGGGCTCTCAAGTGAGATCTCACAAACGAGGGACTGCTCCAACACTAACCCACAGAGAGGTGGTCTGCTCAGGGCATGTGCAACTGCATGCTTACACAAGTGAAAAGGAAAATGTCTTCTTGTTATAAAACAAGAAATATATGCAAAATATATTGAGTCTACCAAAGCCAGTTCCTGTGAAAGTGAAAAAAATACTAAACAAAAATTTAAAAATTACTCTGAAGCTTATCAAGAAACCTGCTTCAGAGTTGTTCTGGTTTAAGAAAACATCCCAGAGTCGGACACTTTGCTGTGTTTCAAAATTTGGAATTGTATATTACAATTAGATTTTCACATTTTGTCAACAAAACAAAGCCACATTTATACCCTCCCGCTGTTATGATTGTGCAAAAAGGTACCGCACTCTCCAAATCTGCAATGCATTTAGAGATATAAAAACACGCTTTGATAGAAAACTCATTAGCTAACACTGCTCCACCAATGTGTAAATTAGCAATGTGCAATTATTTTGTAAAAGCTGTATAGATGCCTTTGTCACCAGTTCATGCAGAAGAACTAGCAAGTTCACTTCATTGAATACAAGGATAGAAGTAATGCTAAACCTGATTTATAATATCTTCATTTAAATATTGCATCACTCGGCTCAAGTCTAAGCAAGTCAGATCTCCTGTTTCCTGTGTACACCCATTTAACTATTCTACTTGACTATGATTATAAAGGTACTTATAATTTAAACTCATGAGCACTACATTTTCTGCTCCGAAGTCCTCTATAATGGAAGATAAATATTTGCTAAGTGAACACCAGCACAGAGAGTGCAAGCAAGAGCACATTACAAAGGCAGTAAGAATGCAGCCATTCATATTCTGTTTATTCCATACAACATGACTTCTAAAAAGCACAAAGGAAAAACTGAGAAAACCATTCCTTTAAGTAATATCATTCAATATTCCGTAGCTAACAATTTTATGTTCCCACATAATGGAAACAAGGACCATATGTGGAGAACAATACCTAGAATTAGGAATGGAAACTGTAATGTGTTTTTATTAAATGGCATAGGAAGATTTCTTATCCTTTGGTTCCAAATAGGTGTCTTGGCTTTTGTAAATGTACCGTTTCCAAAAATGTACAGAAGTGTTTAACATAAAAAGTTACAACAAATAAGATTAACCTTTGAAATATTTTGCGCCTGTTGCACAAGAAGAGAGCACCACAAACTTCTTAGAAGTAGGTACCTATTTAAGACAAAGCAGAAAGTCAGGTTCCTAAAAAGCCCCCCTTACAACGCTCGGTGTTTACAAATTCTGCCCATCACTGTGACTCGGTCTCACCTGCCCACCAGGAGGACGTGCCGCAGCACCAAACAGACTGCTTTATCCGCACGGCTACAATTAGGCAGTCGGGGGTGGGATGTGGAGGGGGGTGATTTCTTGTGTTTGGTTCGAAGCCCACCCAGAGACCAGTTCTGGGGAGGACGGTGGGCGCTCCCCCAGAGGTGTCTGCACTTCTCACCTCTGACCGTAACAACCCAGGCTTCCCAGTCCCAGCTTTCAGCTGGCTGCAGGCCCACTGGAGGTGCCCCTACAATTTGTTACACATCTTGAAACCAAGTAAACTTTTCCACACACCCACCCCCCTATATTTTCTAATCTGTTCAGGCCAAAAGAGTTAAGAGTATTTCCTACCACAGCGCGGTACCTGGGGAAACGGATTGGCTTTGCCAAGCTGAGCTCACCCAGGCTCTCTGTGCCTATCAGAGATCAGCCCTCTGAAACTGAAATGATTTAAATGTAGGTATCATTTATAGCTTTTTGCTTTAAGATCTTTTTCAGTACATAGAACCTTACATGGTTTTTAAAAAGCACTCTCAACTGGACAGCGGTGCACAGGTATTCCAGTGTAACTCAAAGGAAAAAGGACTCCCCACCAGGATGAGTGAAAGCGCAGAAGCAGACCCAAGTGCCTCAACGTAACTTGTCACGTGTAAGTGAGGAGGCAAAGGGAAAGTAAGTATATATTTTTAGTTTCTGCTTAAAATAATCTGAAATTTAAGATTACACGGCCATGTGTGTGGCTGTCTTCACTGTTTTGAGTATTTTGAGAACAAATAAAGGCTTTGTGGCAAAAGAGTGCACACAGATCAAAACCAACTAAATCATCAGGCTGGGGTGTGTGCCGGACTCGTTCAGCAGCATATGGCACTTGGGCGTGTTAACACAAGCTGAAAGGAAAATAATGGTTAATAAAAAACTAATATATCTGAAAATTTGCCAGTGAATTCATTCATTTCCCTGTCTGGCTCTGTGCTGCAGGAAGAACCGTCAAAACAAGCAGTCAGGTGCCAAAGGAAAGCCACGAACGCTCGCAGTGTCAGCTGGATTCCAGTTACGTTCCACAGCCCGACACGCCGGCAAGAACAAGTCCCTGGGTTTGAATTGCATCTGCTTCCCGTCGCCTGTCTCCTCAAATTTCGGGCACAAAGACCTGCTGTGTAACACCCGACAGCAGCAACAGGGGAAAATCAGCTTCAGAGACTGTTGCACTCTCTAAGGTATGTTGATGCTGCACCACGGAGAGTTGGCAGTAATGATACAACATAAACACATTCACCGCCTCTGCAAGGGCACAAGCCGGCAAAATACTCAACATTAATGAAAGCAGACCTCAGAAAGCAACTGATACCCGTACCAACTCTTAAGTTACCAGGTGAAGAGACAGTTACCTTTTCCGTTTCTGACTGCACTCCATCTGCAATCACTCCCCTCATACCAATTTTTGAGCCCGTTTACTCCACCTTACCCTGTGCCCCATGAAGTCAAGAAAAACAGGGCTAGAGGACTACAGAAAATAGCTGAATGCTGTACAGTAGAAAATAAGCCTCGTACCTTTCATCTTTTTGTTTCTTAACCTGTGAAACCGCTTTTTGGACTGGTGATGTATCATGCTAAGGTTAATTTCTTCTTATTTTGTATTACTGAGAAATAGGGATACACACCCAGGAAGGTTACAAATCATGCCTTTAGAAGACGGTTTGGTCAGGGATTCAACTTTTTCAAACATACAAGTGTACATACAATGTCTTCAACCAAGAGGTATATAGTGATCCCAGATACCAGCCACAAAAAAAGAGAAAATCATGTGAGTCTGATCATTGAAGCATCTTGTTCCTTTTTTACATTCACCAATGCTTTCCCAGCCTTGCTAAAAGGGCTGTAACTTAGCAGAAATCCATCCAAGACAAAATCTGACCTCAGACACTGAAATGTTGGAAAGGCTGTTTCCAAAGTGGAACGCAATGTTAGCTTTTCAATGCATCCTGCGTGTCCACTTCCAACAATAACAGTGATTTACTCAGCACAGAAGTTTGATAGCCAAAAAACCATGAGCTAATTATTAGTCCACTTCAGCAAGTAAATGTCTTTTAAACCCCACTAAACTGAAATAATACGATCAGTAAACCATTGGAACACTACTACTAATTGAGTTGTGTTGTACTACTGAGGTACAAAAAGGCATCAAGGAACTACTGGATCTTGCTTTAAACAGCATATGGTTGATATTAAAAAATGGTAAATTTACTTTGGTTGTTAACCACAATGCAGTTTGCATTAACTTTCAAAAAATATATATAAATCTCTTGGTCTTCTGAAAAGAAATTATGATTTCCTAAATTCATAATGAAAGAAGTCCGAGATGTTTATAGAGGTACCCTATACTCTTCCTGTTTTCCTACCCTAAAATTTTCTAGGCAAAATACTGTGTCTTAGGATATGTAAATTCTTCCTATTAATGCATTATCTCTGTGCATCATGGAAATCTGGATTTTCTTTATTTTTTTTAAACTCATCCACTTTACCTAGAAGCAATCTATACCAATCCACAAGAAACCATATCACTAATTAATTTAAATCAACTTCCCCACGCGCTGCATGTTTCCAATACCTATTAAACAGCACATCATCTCCATGTGCCCCAATAACCCAACATCATGGAATAATTCAGGTTGGAAGGGACCTCAGGACATCCTGGACCGATGCATGCTGAGCCAAAGGGGGGTCAGCCTGTGTCACTGCACGGGGCTCCTCCTTCCCCAGTGCGGGACTGGGCATGGGTCCTGCCTGCATTTCAACACAGCTATTGGCGGCCTATTTCAAAAATACCACATTGAAAACATTGTTCCTTGTCAAAACTGACGACTTTGGTGACGTTTCCCCACAGCACACAGCCCACTAACCACTAGGAGGTGCCACCACCAAAGGGCAGCTCCAGGCTCCCGAGCACCCCAGTGCCAACCGCCAGACTCCGCTATCAGCGTCAACTCGGGCACCCGCAACACAGGAAAAGTTAATTTGTGCTGCCCCTAGAATGCATGTGGCAACCAACTTTAAGAATTAATAAATGAAGGATAAAGCTTTATATTTGGTTGTGAAAGATTAGCACATTTTTGCCATGACTACTGTTTGTTTATGCTGTCCACAATTAAGTTATGTTTGCTGCAGGGGAAAAAATAAAATATTTGAGAAAAATATATCGAGTGAACTGACATTGTATCTCTGAAATCCCTGCTGTCTATGCTGTGAGCACTGAATAACACCGTCCTACCCAAACCGCAAAATAAAACTTTTACATAGGATTTATTCCTCTGTAGGAAAATCCTAGACCTCTCTCCAAGTGCCACCACAAACCCCAAATGTGCTAAATCCACAAGTAAGGTAAGAAAAATGTCTCCTTTTCAGAGTATTTTGCTGCAACACAGAGATTATTCCATAAATCTGCATTTAAATACAACAAATAATGCAACAAAAGTTTATTGATTACAATTTGTAATTATTAGTATTAACTCCAGATGACAGAGACGAATTACAGTAATCAAATCAAGAGCTCACGAATACGTAAGCGAAATGCACTGGGTATAATGGTGCACAATCTTCTATGCAAGGACATCAAAATTTAGGCAATGATGCTGAAGAAATGAAGAACATCTTTGGATTGCAGCTTGACAATTGAACCATGAGTGAATTTGATGAAAGAGAGAAGTGCTTTCTGTTTCTTCCAGCAGCTTATCTCTTACCTCCACCCGTCATTACAGCATTGCTTGAATTTAAGCATTCATCGTTTTTTTCAGCCACTATGATAGCTCTTCAAATTCAGTACTACATTTAGATTTGAATAATGGATTTTACTGCAATAATCATCCACATGGGTGTGTATATACACACATATATATGTTGTAGTATGATTGTTCTATGTTGGTTAAACATAAAGATTGCAAGGCTGGGAAAGTGTTTCAAAGGAAGATTTAGGAGAGTAGAAGTGTAGTTGTCTACCCTACTGACATCCAACATGAGATGAAGAGCTTAATTTATTTCAGAAATGTACTGGAAATAAGATTTCCATTAGGGGGCCATTAATATCAAGCACCATGAAAGATGGAAACAACCAATTTTGATATATGCTCCCAAGTGGGCACAGCCAATTAATCCTGCAGTACATGAACCCTAAACAATGATTAATATACAGAGAGAGTTGCAAAAACATTATTATATACAGTGCCTCACATTTCTGACATCCTGTAAACTGTGAAATTAATAAAAAATATGAAATGCCACTCTCCGTTCTGATGACTGTATTATTCCTCTGGGAACTTCAAAGTCAAGGCTTGGTGAGTAGGACTTTGCAATATAAACAGCTTTGCTGAACCATGTGGAAGGAATGCACAAGTTATGTGAATCACAGGACAGTTTATCTCGATTTAGGTCAGCTATGATATCTTAACGTTTCTGAGAGGATTTAGAGTTTTAGCATCTCAGACACCTTACTCTCCCCTGCCACCCGGTCAGCCGTGCACAGGGCACCCACGAGCTCTCCCTGCCTCCCGTGTCGTTGCTGTAAGCGGGGTGCGTGTGAGAAGAGATCCCCAGGCTCCCCGCACCGCAGCACACAAGAGCAGCAGGTTGCCTGGGCACTGCCCGCTGCCTGCGCAGCCATTGCCCGTCTAGTTTACAGGAGAAGCAATGTGTCACCTAAGTCTGTTGGATCAAGCTGGTATATGGCACAAATAAAGAGTGACAAACTAACATATGCTGAAAAACACCGACTGATCAACACCGGGTCCTAGGACCCAGCATAGATACGCAGAGCATTTCGACTGATTCGCGTTGCAGGGAAATCCTGCTAACAGTGAGCCGGGGGACTGAAAGCTTCAGGAGTTTCCACTGTGCCCTATGAAACTCCCAAGACTTTAACGATATTCCCTTCCTTTCTTCTCCACACCTACATACACATTAGAGCTCACACAAAAAGCTTTCTACGTATCCTACGTATGCTGACATGAGGCCGGAGGACCCCCGCACACCACCACTCCAGCATCTCACCCATAAGGACCAGTACCTCTGTTTAACACACGCCTGTGTGCGCACACACGTGCCTCTGGGTCAAACCCACCAAGGAAAATCGGTTTCCAGATAGCATCTGCAAAGGCAATCTGGAAATAATTATAGTAGTGTGTTAATTTATCTGTTAAATACTTTTCAAGATATTTTAACCAAAACAGGCCTTATTCTCATCTCTGGGGAACAATTTTTAATGACAATATTTAGCTATTACTTTTACAAACTGCCCAATCTTTTTGAAGCAGTGTAATTTCAATACCTTCTTGTGGCACCGATTTAAGTGTGTAATCACTCATATCTAAACATGCCTGGCGTTTGTCTAAAACTTTGAAAACAATCACTATATGAATTCAACTATAATCGTGTTTATTTTATAAGGTTAAATAAAACAGATCTTGTCAATCTCTTCGAATTCAGGGTTCTGATCACTGCTAATCCAGAGGAGGAACTGCAGTGCAACACTCCACGTTAGGGTGAAGGAGAGAAAATACCTTAAAACCAAAGACAGAACTAACGCCGAGTGCTACAAACTCCACATTTTACTTCTCCTGCTATTTCAGCTTGCACCCGTGTTTTGTTCAGAGGTCATCAGTTACAGCTTCTCCTCACAAATCCACAATAATCCTCTATTTCAAATCAGTAACTAAGCTCAGGCCTGGTCTAAGCTTGAGGCTAGCCCCAGTTTAACCAGAACAAACCAGAATCCCACTCCCACACTCCTGAGTAGTGAAGAGACCCCCTGACAGGAATACCCTAACTCCTCTCCTTGGCCTGAACCCTCACCTTACCAGTGACCCTCCTCATTTTCAAACTCCTCCCTCAATCTCATTTCCAGTTCCAGAATTTGGTATAAATACCAAAAATCACCTGCCCCCTGCAGCTGCCCAGTGCACTGCAACCTTCCCTCTTCCTCCAGCTTCTCAAAACCCACTCTTCTCCTCCATCATCCACATTTACTTATAGCTCACCATCACATCCACACCAGGCCAGCAGCAGAAGCAGAGAGCATTTCCAAGATGTTAAAGCAAACACAGATGACAACTATTGGAAAAAACAGATCTAAGAGCATGCCCCTTCCATTTACTACACTAGTACTCCTTCCAACTTGATGTTGCGATACCCTCACAGACCTACCTGCATTAGCGCCCATCAACATAAGCAAAGCTTGCACGCTAAACCCTGAAAATGAACCCGCTAATGCAGGAAGATGAGGGCCAGCGTTAAAAACCTCCTTTTACTTCCTTAGCTATCTTCTCCCTTGTCACCTCCAGCGATAGGGAGCAGCTAACAGCAGCACACTGAACTAACCCATTACACATCTTTCAAAATTGCTTAATTTTCTAACAGCATGTCTGCACTTGTCAAAATTAAAGCAGGAGACTTGATTACGAGAGAAGCAAAACCAGCTAGTCTTCTTGACCAGAAAAGAAAGCAACAAAAAATAACCATTAAAACTACTGAAGCAATGCCAAGCCCTGTTTTGAACAAAAGGTAAACCTTTATGTATTCTCAACTGAGCTGTGAGTATATCATATAGGAAATTGTGAAAACTGCTTCATTCTTCCAGCTCAAGGCACTGCAATTTGTATCTCTGGAAGTTTTGATTAATATAAGAATGATATGACACTTTGGCGTTCTCAATCATAACTTATAATGTGGTCTAAATTAGGATACAGAGAAATGACTACAATCGAATGCAGAGTAACAATGTTCAAAATATACTCAAATGCATCGTAATATTTCACCCAGAATTACACCTTCAAGCCCTGTAAAACCCAAGTAATTATCTTTCTTCTCTTATGCTAGACAAATTAGAGAGTATCCTCTACTTGGTCAAACCTGAGTTTGAAACCTCCATTTTCTAGTTCTTTACGTGCTTTGAGACACTAACCTTATTGAAAATGTTTTCAATGTAACAGTATAATTATATTTTTATGTATATATATACACACATATATACAGAATTTGAGAATTCTTCATAAATAATGGCAAAAATAAGTTCACATAGGATTGATTAAAAACAAAAACAACTAGAAAAGCACCCTTATTCATTTATGTGCAGCTCATATGTTCACAAAAAAGTAGTATTTTTTAAAAGTACTGCAACTTTTATTTTCTCCTTTAAAACAAACATGGTACATTTGAGACGAAGAAGAACAAGTAGCAAACTCTAATGAGCTGTAGAAAAAAAAACCCAGGTTCTTAGAAACTATACAATTTTTTTCTTCAGAAAACCTGTTTGTATTATTCACCTGGGATCTCTCCAATTAGTGAGTGCACCACCAAAATGCAGATGGAAGGTGCTAGCATCTCTTGCTAACTTTGAACGATCCGGATCCGTGCATAACCCATGCTGCTGTTACATACATTAAGATAGTGTCTTAGGCTCCACTGAAGAGGAAAAAAGACCGCTTGCTGTTCTGTAACACGCAGTAGAGCAAAAATAAAAGAGTTTGCTGAACAGAATTAGATTAAAACACATCATGTTTTTGACTGTTTCAGCATATGTTTTAGATAGCACACACTAACAGCTCCCCAGCCAGTACCGCATCAATCTAACCAAAGTTTTAAACTATTTCATCTAACCACAGCCTCTATCCATGCATTTTTGCAAAACACTTCAAATTAATTAATTTAACTTTGCAAGCTTTCCCCGAGCAACCAACAGGCCTTCGTTAAGTCTCTTCTATTCTACATTAATAGCAACAGCACTGTTAAAAGTACAATGAAAGTTTCAATAACTGGGATAAAAATATATTTAAAAAAAAATCCTTCATACTTTATAAATAGCAAGATGTTTGGACTGACAAGCATCAAAATAAGAACCCTGTATATATGAAACCCACTCTCCAGTTCTTACTTTTAAAGCCAAGAATATTGTTCTTAAAGAGGAAATCTGGCACAAGAAGTTTGGATTCTCAGGTTTCTGTCATGCTCTATTTTGATTCGGTGGGGGGGGGAATACTATGTATGCTTACACCACAACTGCAAATATTAAGTGAAAGAAAATAATTTGCAAGAGCCTGAACATGCATTCTTATTTTCCAGGTGGGGGGGCTTTCTTTCTAGTGGAGAATTCCTCAGCTGAGCAGAAACTCTTACTTTTATGTGCTTTTTTTCTCCAGGCAAGTAACTCGCCACTGCCTACAGAGGAAAGCCCCAGTGCCCACCGGACAAGCCAACTGCGCACCAAGTCAGGTAGACACGACACTTATGTGACACCTACACCGTCACCCAGGGACTGGGCTGCACCACAGCTGTCCCACAGCAGCTGCTGATGCTGGGAGAACTCCCAGGGCAGCTCCCAGTCTGTATATACCGAGCTGTTCGGGTGCGGAGGGAGTCATGACCTCTCTTACTTCGGTAAGACACAGGGCAAGATCCACCGGCTGCAAGCTAGAGAGAAAGCTGGCCCGGGGCCTTTGCCATCTCCCGGGTAGGCAGCATCTCCCACCCACAGCCCCGCACCCCTTCGAAATTAAAGGGAGAGGAGGAGGAAATAAAACTTTTGCTGGATTTTAATGCATCAAACCAAAAAGAGAGGCGAGAAACCTATTCATTTAGTCCTCAATTTAAAAACCTGACTGTTTCCATCAGTAGATGTAATAGGGTGCACGACCATGAAGTCGGTGGGGGGACAGAAACACGGTGCGCACTCGGTAATGCAGGAGGAGGAATGACACTCTCCCGCCTGTGGTGAATCACACACTGACTCACAGCAACACCCTCGGCCAGGCCAAACTTCTGTTCCAAGTTCACATGCATGGATTTCATCAGGAGGTTTGCACTGAGCAGTAAAATTTAGTCCTAGTAACATTTTATTTTGCTGGATGACTCGCACCTCTTCCACCCTTACTATTTTCTAAAAGCCTGACTGCATTTCACTGTTCTTTTACATAGCTTACAGGCTGTTAGACTAGGAATGCAGTTCTCTTCCTGTCTAGAAAGACAAAGTACAACACAACAATTCGTAATAAAGTAAAATTTTGCCATTTGAAAGAAGAGAAATGTTTTAGACAGCTTAGAGATACTAGGAATCCTCAAAGTTTTCTTAAATGCAAGCTTCTTGGAAAGCAAACTTAGCGCAAAAATGTCAGCTTTGGCAAAGCTTTCATTTGATATGAAGACTTGCTAGTTGCTGACACCGCTGCCTCTTCTAAGACATTTGACATCTGGGCTGCAAGAGATGCAGGTTTGTGGAGCGCCCTGCAGTACAGCCTTGCTGCCGGACCTCCCGGCCGAGCGCCCTGCGCCGTGGAGACACCCCCTTGCAACAGCCCCCCCATGCATTTTAGGAAATAGTTTTTACAAAAGTTGCCCCTTTCATCAAAATGCTGTAAAAAAACCTAAAACTTTACTTATGTTCACACAACAGAAAATTTGTTAACTAGCTAGTTCTATTATTTAAAACCATGGTTGTTTCAAAATTTAGTTAGCTTTAGCAAGAAAGAAAAAGTATTTTAAACTGCCTTGGACTCAAAACTTTCAGACTTCACAGTCAAACAGTCTCTTAAATTATAAATACAGAAAAAAAACACGTTATCTTGAACTCTGGGATTTTTCATGCTTCCTGTGAGAAATACAGTCTTCTTGTACAATACAACATATTAAGTCTATGTGACCTGTTCTCTGCACTGGTCTGTAAAATAAGAGTAAAACCAGACATATTTATGCTGTTAATTCAGAACATGTAGTATTTTATAAAACGAAACAAATCAATCAGAATTCAGCCCCCTGATGTTTTGAAGAGATCATTTATATCCCCGTACACAGTAAATCTAATAAAAATTCTTATACTTTGAATTTTAAATCAGTCTTACTTGGATGACTGATGTAAAGACATTTTAAAGACATTTAAAGAAATTTAAAAACACAAGACTTACTTGAATTTTTATTAGTCCACCACATAGCCTTTGATAAGCCACACATCTCTTTCAAGGTTCACAGAAAACAGGGCATGTCTTAAAAACAGCTACTCTTCCAAACATTTAAAAAAAAAAAGAATTGTGCTTAAGCTTTCCCACTCACACGCGCTCAAAAGACAAATGTTACACTGCAACAACTGAGATCAATATACCAATGACAGACATCAGAAATAGTTCCATAAGCAATTATGTCTGCGTATATTACTCCGTACAGAGACATTCAGGATGCAAAATTTGGACCTGGGTCACAACTGAAAAGATGCCTTATTTTGATTCACAACACCATCATGATCAAAAAAGGATTAAAAAAAACCCAACAATTACTTCTGCTTTTTTCACACCTCAAAATCCAAAGACATTTAGATGCAAAGCTTTACTCTGAGCTCACCTTTTTTGTGCTCATCAAAACCAGGCGAGGCTCAGGTACGTATAGAAAATGCTTAAGTGATACAGAGCGAAGAGGAGGTGCACAGGGCACCCCCAGCTCAGCACTGGAGGGCTACAAGCAGCAGAACGGCAGTTGAGCAGCGGCACAGACTGTGCGGGCAGTGCTGCCCATGGCGGTGCAGTGACACAGAGAAGCTCAGTGAGATGTCCTCCTCCTCCCCCAGTCCATTACTGACATTACCGCAGCAGGTAGAGATTTCCGCGGGAACCAGGGTCCTGCTTTCCTAGAGATGGAGCATCTGCCCTGGAAAACTTACAGCTCATAGCTGATCTACTTGAAATTACACTGACCTGACTGAATTTCCTAAAACTCTATTTATTATTTCCAGAGAAGACTGTGTATGGACAGGAGTGTCCCACAAGTGAGAAGTACCCGTAACCCGTCAAGGCAAATTTAGCTACTTTTACTTCTGGAACAGGCATATCCACAGCCTATTTTGGTGCACGCTCAACAAGATGATAAACACTTTCTGCTTCTATGATGGGGCTGAAGTATGGCCTTCGTGGCTGTTACGCTGCTTGCATTGCAGGGGAGACAGGCTCTGCCTCCTCGCCTCACTGCCTCTGAAGCCAAAAGAAAATAAAAGAGGGCTTCAGACCAGAAGTAAACATTAGCATAGTCTAACCAGCAGCAAAGGAGTTTGGGAAAATTACACAAACCACTGCCATTGCAGTCCCTTCAGAGATTTGGGGGTTTTGTCCCACACCAAGAGGCCTTAAGAGCCTAAATTATAGGGATGAGACACGGGTTAGCGGGGGCAGGCAGGAGGGAGGGCAGAGGCTGCAGTTCAGTGGGTGATGCTCAGCCATCTTTTGGAGGTGCACAGAAGCAGCTCGAAGCACAGCACAGAAGTGTCACAGGAAAAAGAAGAGAAAAAACAAACAAACAAACCCACCCCACCCCCCCGAATTTGTCATTACTAACAGATCTCCAACCTTTAAAAGAAAAAATCATCATCATTTCAGCCAAACTCTGCAAAATATAGTTTGTCTTTGGACTACAACTCACAGCTCAAATTTTCACAGCCTGGCTCAGACACAGAGGAGATAAGTGTAGGGGTTTGTGCAATTATCTCGTACTTAGCTTTAGAATATTTCTGTCTACATCAGTCTCTCCTGTTTCAAATCTTAAAGGCGAAAGGGGATCAAGGAAAGTTTACTCGAAACTTCTGTTTCTTACATTCTCTTTTGATTACTGACTAAATCCAAAAGAGACTACCCTGAAAGGCCAAGATAAACGTGCAACCACATAATTGGTCTGGCTCAAACGGCACTGAAGTCAGGAGAAAGTGCCCCCAATTCCAGAGAGATTCAGCCTGTGCTTGAACGCTGCAATAAACTCTCCTCACTATTTGCTTGAAAAGCCATATAAATATGCTACAGGAATGTTTTGCCAGGCCCAGGCAATGATGGTAGATATACCATAAAGAGCCCTTGTCTTCTGCCAAGACATGTATTGCACATCTGCATTGTTTTTCTTGCTCACCCTCAGAAAGTATTTTAACTTGGCATAAAGGACCACGTTTTATTCTAGTGAAAGTCTTGCATGCTATGTCTTTAGAATAAGTCAATGCTAACAAACATTTGCAAAATTTTGAACTCCAAGTACACAAGAAGCACTTAGGAAGCAAAGCAAATAAACAAAGTTCAGAAATACATTTGATTCCTAACCCATGTGACAAGTAAAGAAGAAAATTGTCATTTTGCTATAAAGCAGGTACCGTGCCGTGATACAGGGCAGTTGGCACATATGAGCAAGTAATGAAAGTGTGCCATTATACATAAGATGTCTACAGAACAGCCAGCTCATTAGTTTATATGACTCCCCTCTTCCCCAAATGAGAGCAGACTCAGTTTACATCAGGGGACAACTCCAAGGGAACTCTCAAATGTATCACACATGACTTCAGGAACAGCAGGGACAAATTAAGGAATTTCAGTGTAATATTACTGCCAGAAGTTTTGGTCAGCTACAACATGCAGGACAGAAACAACTGGAGGTCATATATGACATTCCCCAGCACAATGGTACTCCCTGCCCCTGGAAAACCATCACTGCAAAGGTCTGAGCCACCCACCCATTCATTGTAGTTGCCAAGCCACTCTCCATGATATTCGAAAAGTCATGGCAGTCAAGTGAAATCCCCGGTGACTGGAAAAAGGGAAACACTGCACTCATTTTTAAAAACAATAGAAAGGAGGACCCTGGGAGCTACTGACCTGTCAGCCTCGCTTCTGTGCCTGGGAAGATCATGGAACAGACCTTCCTAGAAGCTATGCTAAGGCACACGGAAGACAGGGAGGTGACTTGAGACAGCCAACACGGCTTCACCAAGGGCAAGTCTTGCATAGCCCTCTGGAGTGTCAGCCACCCCTCCCAGTTTGGTATCATCAGCGAACTTGCCAAGGATACACTGTGTCCCCTCGTCCAGGTCATTGATGAATATATTGAACAAGACTGGACTGAGTATTGACCCCTTTGGGACACCACTGGTTACAGGCCTCCAACTTTACACTGCTCCATTAATCACAACCCTCACAGTCCCTCACAACATCCTTCTCTGAACTGGAGAGACATGGATTTGATGGATGGACTGTTCAGTGGATGAGGAATTGGTTGAATGGTCACATCCAGAGGGTGGTGGTCAACTGCTCAATGTCCAGATGGAGACTGGTGACAAGTGGTGCCCCTCAGGGGTCTGTAATAGGACCAATACTCTTCAGTATCTTCACCAATGACATAAACAGTGGGATCGAGTGCACCCTCAGCAAGTTTGCAGATGACACCAAGCCAAGTGGTGCAGTTGACACACCTGAGGGAAGGGATGCCATCCAGAGGGACCTGGACAGGCTGGACAGGTGGGCCCATATGAACTTCATGAAGTTCAACAAGGCCAAATGCAGGTCCTGCACCTGGGTCAAGGCAACCGCCAGTATCAATACAGCCTTGGGGATGAAGGGATTGAGAGCAACCCTGCCAAGAAGGACTTAGCAGTACCAGTAGATGAAAAGCTGGACATGAGCTGACAATGTACGCTTGCAGCCCAGAAAGCCAACTGTATCCAGGGGTGCATCAAAAGAAGCATGGCCAGCAGGTCAAGGGAGGTGATTCTGCCCCTCTACTCTGCTCTTGTGAGACCCCACCTGGAGTCCTGTGTCCAGCTCTGGAGTCCTCCGCACAGGAAAGACATGGACCTGTTGGAGGGGGTCCAGAGGAGGGCCACAAAAATGATCAGAGGGCTGGAGCATCTCTCCTATGGGGACAAGCTGAGAGAGTTGGGGTTGTTCAGCCTGGAGAAGAGAAGGCTCCGGGGAGACCTTATAGCAGCCTTTCAGTGCTTGAAAGGGGCCTGCAGAAAAGACGGGGACAAACTTTTTAGCAGTGCCTGTTACAATAGGGCAAGAGGTAATGGCTTTAAGCTAAAAGACAGAAGATTTAGACTAGATACAAGGAAGAAATTTTTTATGATGACAGTGGTGAAACACTGGAACAGGTTGCCCAGAGAGGTGGTACATGCCCCATCCCTGGAAACATTCAAGGTCAGGTTGGATGGGGATCTGAGGAACCTGATTTAGTTGAAGATGTCCCTGCTCATTGCAGGGGAGGTTGGACTAGACAACTTTTAAAGGTCCCTTCCAACCCAAACTATTCTATGATTCTGTATAAATTTTTGTTGCTTATTCTGTTCCTGGTTATGCTGATAAAAGCGTTTTGATTACTGTGGTTGAGTTACTACTGGAAAATGTTTTGTTTTCAAAAAAAAAAAAAAAGAAAAATCTAGACTAAAATTATTTTGTAATTCAGGATACAGATTTTTTCCAGCTGCTTTTGGAAAGCCGAAGGGAGAACCAAGGCACACTTAAGAAGGTAGTATTTACCCGTTCAGTTTTCAAAACAAAATGCTAATGCTGACATCCTTGGGATAATTTATTAATACCCCGTCACCTGCAGAAGTCTGACCTCCTGGAGCGGGTGGCACAGATGACTGCAGGGATGGGGAAGAGGAGCAGCGACAGGGCTGCCCCAAGCCAGAGGGGATGGAGGGGAGGCTGAGGTGCCCAAAGTTGGACCAGGCCAGGCCTGGAAGCACATTCTCCTCAAGACAGCACAGCATCAGCAAGGCTCAAATCACAACCCAGAGATCCCACTGGATGGGACGTGGCTCTCTGCACACCTAACGCTGACCGGCTGTGATGGGTGGCCCCTGGCAATATAAGCACATTAGGCAAGCTCCCTTCCCCAGGCCTCCCCGAGCCCTGCTCCTGCATCTCTCAGTATGACCCAGGTCTTTCTTTTTGCTATTTCTTGTCTCCTTGCTTTGCTTTCACCTGCTCTGCAGGTAAGCGGCTCCCGAATGTTGCCTTCTGTGGCAAAGCGGAGCACAGTGGGGGAAACAGGGTGGTAAGAGCAACAACAGCAGTAGCACCAACTCAGGTTGGCTTCAACAGCTATAAAGTAGCCTCAAATTCAACCAATGGGCACTTTGGCCAACAGTGCCAACAGCCCTCAGTCTGCTGGACGGTAACTGCTATCCCTCTCACCAGAGTCAGCATCCTGGGACCAAGGGTGAACAAAAACAAGGCATGGAGGGAGGCCTCCTCCGTTTTGCCACAGACTATCACAGAACATGCAAGCAAGGGAGGACGGGAGACTCAGTGGACAAATTCACTGTAGGCTGGCAAAGGGTAACAAGATCCTTCCCAACTTCCTCCCCTCTCCTATTAAAAAAAAAAAAAAAACAAAACAACACAAACAAACCACATTATGTAGGGTTTTCCAAGCCCTCTGCCAAGCAAGGAGTACAACCAAGCAGATCAAGGAAAAGATACCACAGCAGAAAGCATGGATGCATACTACCTATTTCTGGGGGAGGGAAAAACCCATATGCCACAGCCACCATAAACCAGGTGACCATAGATAATGAAGCCACAAATGATCTTCAGTATACTCGAAGGATACCGCCCAAATACTATGTTGCTGCTGAGCAGCCATTTTTACACACTGCATCCCCACTGCTTGGTAGAGAACAACAGGAGTCATTCCCAACCAAATGCCTTGCTGAGGCTTGTAGCATGAATCCACGTCCATGACCAGCTCCTTATGTATCATTACTGGAAGGTATGAAACACAGAGGAGGAAGGCAGTCCTATGAGTCAAGGAAGTTCACCCAGCAATCACATGCACCTGGTTATTTCAATGATCCTTAAGACAAAACATCCCCCAACCACTCAAGGTCCAACATTCCCTCTCCTGATGACACCACGCGCCCAAGCCCGTCACACCCGCAGCAGCCTTTTGGCATTCACCATGTAGGTACCAAAGGAACTCCAGCATCTGTGTCACTTTGCACAGCATCCTTCAAATGCTGTCTGGCTCTGATGAAGCCTTGACCATCTAGCAAATAGCCCTAACATCCAAAAAAAATAAAAAAAAAACCCACCAAACCCACCTACATATTTTGCAAGACATCTTGCAGAAGGAGACTAAGCTGCTCTGGTAAATTGCTTTGTTGATATTGCAACATCTTAAATATTAAAATAAATAAAAATATAACAAGATCAGAAATAGCAGCCACTTCTAGGAAACGGTGCATTTGTCCCACAGAAAACAGAGGGGTTTGTAGCACACATCACTGGAGGGAACTATTATTTTTTTAAAGGTATCAGAAAGCAGTGAAATCAACAGTCAAATGACAGGCTCCATCAAATTAAGATTTCGGAGGAAATTAAGGAAGTACTCCACAATGATGGGAAGTGAATCTGTGGACAAAGCAAATAAAATACTTTGTCTGCTTTGCTCCAACTCTTAGAGTATTATTAATGTGGCTTTTGCTGTGTACACAAGTTTTAAAGCTAATTACATTCCGAAAATGCTTACCGAAAAAAAAATCTGATTTATTGGAGTCTTTAAAATAACAAAGGTTAGCTGGAGAAATGTAGCTATGAGTGCATAAAAATGCAGCTACTACAGCACAGTGTAGCTCTTCCATACCCAAGAATTTAGCTGCTACATCATGTAATACAGAAACCATGACAAAAATGACAAAAGCCAAGATGAATATAAGCTAGTTTCCTCAATTAGCTGAGCTCACTGGGTACGACAAAGAAAATCATATTTTATACCAAACTGGATCTTGCCTTCAGCAGTTTTTCACAGACTTCATCCCATGTTTTGTTTCTTATACCTGGAACTTACAAACCAGAAGTAAACAGTTTACTGCAAAAGTAAATAAAACCCCAGTAAATATCCACACCCAGAGTAGCTGGACTGTGAACATAAACCCCTCACTGCAAATGCAGTTTGACATACAGCGGCAAGAACAGGTAAAGGAAATACAAAGACAGGCAACAGTAAAGTGCTACTTCTGTTCTTCTAATTTCCTGCTGTTCCCCACAGGTGCTTTTTTAGGATAAAATTATTGCTTCGATTAAATGTCTGGTACACCTATGTACCATACAGTTACGTTTATGGGCCTTGTACTGCATCCTGACTCAGTTTGGGGTTTACTAGCTTGCATTTCAAACAAGCTCATCTTTTTCTTTTCCTTTTTTTTTTTTTTTTTTTTAATGCTTATGATTAATCAGTTCTTCTTGCAGGAGTCAAATGATGTGCATTCCACTTAAGTGGGCTCAGGCTTCCCTTCCTGCTGTCCCTCAATCCACATTTGTCCTCACCAGTGCATCATTTCTCTCCAGTGCAGAGCTTTAAGAAAGGCAGCTTGCTCTGAAGCGCAGACAGACTGTGTCCAGAACTGGTGCCAAAAACCCTCTACGATGCACTGCAAAAAGGACTCTGCAACAGCCACGTATATTCTGCAGTTTCTTCCATTTTCTGCAAATTCCTGTCTCCACTAAAAACATACTATTCACTTGCTAGCAAAATTTTAAGTTCATGCAAACAATTTGCTTTTCCACTATTACAATTATTCATTGATTTAGACTGAAGAAGTTCATATTTTTTAAATCTGAAAGAAAAATTATAGGTAAGTCTCCCCCACCTCGTCTGGAAAGAACATGCCTTCTCTACTGAGGGGCGGGGGGGAAGTAAGGATACAGTGGGAGCAGAAAGCGGAGGAGGGTTTGAATACATGCTTGGGGTTTTTGGTTTTGCTTTTGGTTGCTGGTTTTTTTAACCTGATTTTATTTTTATTATTTTAACTTCACAACTATCCTCAAGTGTCAGAAGATTTAGGAGAAAAACATAATTTCTCTGCAAGAACAGTACTTGAGCAGTAGACTTGGGAATACCTGCTTTTCATTTCAAAGTACATTTACCATAATGCTGTATAAATATAGTAAGAATTGCCTCTCAGGAACTCTAGAGAACTCTGTTCTAATGAAATGGGCAGGATGCTTAGTGCCTTCTGTTGTTACAGCATCTGATGGGAATACTGCTACTGGAAAATCTGGAGCAATACTCTCACTTTTATAACCTCAAGTGAGAAGAATTTTGCAGTGTAAGTAAAACATCAGAAAAAAAAGTATTTTTTCATTAAATCCTGTGCCTTCTATAAGCTTACAAAAGCTTCCAATATTACAAATTCTTATAAATACTGTGTATCTTCTCTGTTAACTAAATGGATATGTTTACCAAACAGATATGGTACCAGTGAAAAAGCACAAGCGATGCTCACAACACATTACAAACTTTAAATAGGCACCCACACCACTTGCCACAAATACTAATAGTCTTAAGTGCTGCACGTGACTTACGGCAGCGCGGCCGTGCGAGGAGCTGCTCTGGGTGCCACAAACATCAAACACACCTGCAAACGCCTGTAGGGTGGCAACACTTTGAAGCCTTCCAACAACCAGTATGCCCAGCTTGGGATGCTGAAGCTGGAACAGGAGGGACAGGGCTGAAGAGAAGGTGCCGCTGGGGTCATGAGGGACCAACACACCGTGCCCAGGGAAGCCAGAGGGGTCACTGCCAAAGGAAGGACCTACTGCAGGCGCAGAGGACCCCGGAGAAGACGACGCACCATTTACCGAGCTTCCTCAGTAAGTTTCAACCTCTACAAGCATGTACTTTGCAATACAGTTCTTTGTCAGTCACTAAACTTCCTTCACAACCTGTTTCAGGACTGGGGCAAGCCTGGCCATTAACAGAAACCAGCAGTACCACAGTAAGAAGCACAAGGCTACAGGCACAGGCCTCTCAATTAAGGCACCCATAACGAAGCACAATGAAACACACATGAAGCTAACCTTAATGCTATCATCATCTGCCTCCTCAGGTTTTAAATGGCCTTCTGAAATTAACTGCAAATCTTGACACACAATAAAACTTCCGGTAAAACAAACCTTACTGCTCCATGGAAAGGATTTACCAATTTATGTTTATTTTCAGAAGCATCTCCTGAAGTTTTTTTGGTGGTTGAAACAGCAACCTCCCCCCAGCCTAAGCGTACTACAGAATTCACAGTTTCATTGGAAAAAGAGCAAAGTCACACCAATAAAGTCTTTTTCCCTTTTACAACAACAACTGATTTTATACTAAAATATTTTATTAGCAAGATATTGAATTTGAAATTTTTCATCAACAGCAGAAAACCCTGCAGGTGACTAGACAAATAGCGAGACTGCCTCCAAAAAAAAGTGAAACAATGTAATTGTTCACACTTCAATACCTCTGCTAATAAATAAATAAATGAGTAAATAAAGTTAATAAATGCCTGAGCGATCAATTGAGAGGAAAACAGAGCGTGATGGTACCAGGGCAGGACAGGGAGAGCCCCCACCTTCCCTCACTGTCTGTGCATTTCAGTGGGGCAACACAACAAAACCCCATTTCTTCCCTTTGAGAGAGGCAGTCACACTACGAGGCATCAGCTGCAGAGATTGGTACCAACCCACAAGGAAAAACAGCAGATTTTTACATCACAGCAGACCTATTTGCAGATCCAGCAATGTCACGTTTTGGTGTCGTTTGTTGAGGTTGGCAGGCAGCAGCACAAAGAAACCCCGGTGGAAGAGTCTGGTTTCTGCACTCGCACATCTCACTGTCTCATCCTCCACCTCCAGGTACCTTTAGTCAGGGACAGAGTTCAGCTTATACAGACAGAGTTCAGAAATCTCAGTTAAAGATAAAAAATACCAATATATATGTACCCTACCACCTACTGCTCTAGAGTCCACGTAGTAGTTCGTCACACTATTAAGAAAACCTGTGTCTCTCTCAAACAGAGCAGGACTTCCACATTCTGATGCAGCACGAAGACACAATCAAGATGCGCAGATTCACTTAGCTCCGGTCTTTCTGTTCCTCCTGTACCTCACTATCCCTGTCTTGCCTAACACTGAGGCTCCAGCCCACCCCTCCCGACTACAGTAGCTCAACAGCAAACCCAAGGGTGCACGCTGACTAAATAAACGTCAGTAAAATCACCGCCACCACTCAAAATCCAGGCTTGTAATCAGTTTGCTATCATTGTAAGGGCGTCCCCTCCCCAAAGCAGACACGCCCATCTTCTACCTCACTTGGATTATATCCATCCTATTTATTATCCTTTAAACCAGTCCTATTTTTAACCCTTCTGCTCCTTCCTTAAAAGCAGATACCTCCAGTCCTTCTCCTTCTGTTCTCATTCAGACAACATAATGCCTGTAACAGAACAAAATATTTTGTCTCGGTCATTCATGATTTTATTTTCTTTTTAAAATCAATTTACAAAGCAAGAAACAGGGATCCTGGAAGCCAAGACAACGCAGCAATGGAAAAGCAATGAGATATTCAGCCCAGGGAAACTGCTGTCTACTGAAATGAAATACAAGCTTCTTTTTGTTGTCATCAAAGAATTAACTAGACAACGTGCCAATAATTTATAAAGGAGTAGACATGAGCAAAAATGATGGGGGGGGGGGGAAGACCTACTAGCTTCTGTGCTGCAGAGAGGCAGAAGACCATGATGGCTAAAGAGCAGGAATTTTTACTCCAAGCCTAATGTTTCTTAAAATAATTATAGATTAATAACTTATAGCTTGGACTTGGAAAAACCTCTGCATTTCACTGGGATTTGCAGTGGCACAGTATTTCCAATAGAGTCCCAACAACCTGCTGCCCCAGTTTTCCCTTTGTGTAGAAAGAGGAATGTGAATATCAAGCATTCCTATTAAATAGGGGAAGGGAAAAAAGTGTGCAAGTATTTAAAGACAGAAAGATGCTGCCTGCCTGCATTTGGTGTTATTAACATCTAACTACTAGAACACAAACCAAATGAAACAAAAAGCTAGCTGGCTGCAAGGAAGAACAGTCTTAGTGGGAGTTGGCTTTCTGGGTTGGTGGTTTTTCTGAGTTATCGATGGTGATGGCAGCATCAGCATGGTAACCCCTTCACAAGCTCCAGGAGGACATCAAATTGACTGCATGTTGACTTTAACTCCAAGTCACCCCAGTGACTCAGGCAACTTTCGCTTTCCTCCAGCTCTCCCATGATTACACACAAACTCGCAATTTTCAAGTGTTTCCCTTCCTGGTTCCTGTCTTTTTTTTCCATGCACAGCACAAATACTTCCCTTGGTCCTGCTCCTTGCAGGCAGACTGCTCTCCCTTCCCTCCCCTAGGCCCCTCCA